>CAMRHE010000100.1:3832500-4432500 GCA_947044405.1 Leptodactylus fallax
CACTCTTACTTTTAACGAATCCCCGCCCGTTTTCATGCAAGTTGTAAATGTGCCTAAAATGTATCTAAAACATTGTATCAATATGGCACAAGGTGCCATAAATAGTTTTTGGTGTAAATAACTTTTGGAACATTTTGCTTTTTAAATTGCCCCCACAGTGGTTTGCTTTATGAAGCATTTTTTAGGTGTGCATACTCTATGTATGGTGTTTTCTATATTAGTTTCACAATAGATTTCTATATTGGACTATAAAAATTTATGACAAGTATTTTTTTTTTGTTATGAACTGATTTATTCAATAAATGTATTGTTCTACAACAGTGCATTAAGAGGACTACTGATGGAGTACCATAGTCCTATCTATTGGATTACTATCTTCAAAATGGATGACAATAATCGTCACTGAGGTTGATAAGCAATCTAGGAAAGTCGGCATTTGTGAAGTAAGTCACTCTTTCTGTTGATTTTGTATGGACATCTAATGGCTTGTTAGTTGTATTCTATCCCTGAGAGCATATGATATTTATGTTTTGCTATTCTCCCCAACTGAACACTTTATTGAACTGGGCTTTCACCAGTGATCTCCAATCGGGATGTTCATGAACAGGGATACATTTTATTGGATTTTTTGAAAGTCAACCTAATCCTAGGTATAGTGGTTGATATCCAGTGATCCTGGACAAAAAAAGTAGTGAAAAGGAAGAAAAAAATTGACAACATGTTCATACAAGAGCCTGTTGTGATGTTCCTCAATTACATATTATAAATTGTTTTATTTTTATTATTAATTTTTTAGTTTTTTCTTAAGCATACATAGAGATCACCCTATTTTAATGGGGGTGAGAGAGCTCTACCTCAAGCAATTATATCTGAAGCATTTCTTATGGTTTCCTCTACCTGAGGAGGAAAATGAAACAGTGCCCTCCTTTGCCAACTAGAGTTTGAAAAGTACAGGAAAGGATGACATATTTGTTAAACTGCATAGAGATATTTGCTAAACACTGAATACAGAGAAGTAATGCCGAGTAGTTCTCAACTCCTAGTGGGTTCAACTAAGTCCGTACTTCTGCTCCTCAGAAAAACTCCATACCTCCTTGCAGAAGTTAAAAATAAAGAAGGGAGACAAAGAATTTACAACCCAGAGTATTGAGTGCCAACACTATATGTTCTGTATATATATATATATAATACATATCATATAATGTATGTAAAACAATAGTCATTAAAGTATAATGACACCTATGCTTAAACATGTATAGTTACTCAGACCCACAGGGAAAACATTCCAGATGGTATTTCAGCATACCAATTGCCATTACAGGTCTGCTACTCATTAATTTCTAGTTATGCCTCAACAAGTGAAACATTTAATAATAAGTAACACTGTTTAATTACCAATGCAAATTAATATCAAGTGTAGAGATCTCTATGGAGCTGCTGAACCTCTAAAATGAGATCTTTAGTTTGATATCATCCATGAAACGTTAAATACATTTCAGCATCCTTTATCACACTACACATCCGCAGAATTGTGAAACTGTTAATTATCATATTTGTGAAGTTGTTGTATCTCCCGTGTGGGTGTTTTTGTTCTACAGAAGCTCTACCACTGAGTCATATCACAAAAGTGTTTAAACAATAACACATTATTGTTCTAATACAGCCTAACATTACAAAAAAAGTCAACAAAATTCGAAAGCCTGAAAGAGAATACAAAGATTTTGGGATCTTGACCAACTACAGTGACAAACAAACCTTAAAGCATACCTAACTTTTCTGGATTATTATTCAGGATAAGCTACCATATGTGTATACTTGAGGAGAAATGGTATTTCTATCAAGAGCAAGATTCTAGTCTAATAATGCCTGAAAAGGTATGTTTTGTTATCTACTGTTGATATTACATTTACTCAGCAATAACACCTGAATTCCCGATTCTGACCTGGCCTGTTCCTGTTTATCACATCCGTGATTCCAGCCCTGATCTAGGGCAATATTCACACTCTGCTTTTGGCTTGATCCTTGGTGCTCTGTTTGCAGGACTTTTCTCTCTGCATTTTTCAACTGGAATGGGGGACGGAGTCCCCAAACAGTGAGCAAGCGCAGATGTCAACCCAGACTGAAAAGTTGGTGACCCTGTGACTGTTTAAGTTATGAAGATATTGCCTGATGCTAGGCAGAATCTATTAAAAAAAGTTTGTTTTTTTTTAAATAAAGAATTTTCTATAGTTTATTTTTTAGTATTTCTGTAAATCAAAAATTGGGGGGTTGTATACACTTTTCATTTTGGTCACAGTCTCAGCCCTGTATCTAATACCCCAACCAAGACAGAGGGCTTTTTGATATCTCCTGGCACATGCCCACAAGCTTCTTCCTAGTTTTGCCACTGGTTTATATGCTTACTTAAGGAGTTATGTGCCAAAGATAGCAACCACAGATATAGCATTGTTTGGGTTGTGTGTGTAAAACTTTTCAGTTTTATGGCATGCATGGTCAATTTTCCATTGGGATGGTACCACAAATAATTTAAGACTATGGTCCAGATTAGTTAGACAATTAGTTAGACAATAGTTGGACAATGCAAACTTGAGCAGGCAGTCTGAAAATTCACCAGATTTATCAGTCACTGGATGCTGGATGATAAATCTGGTGTATCTTTAGATTAACTAGTCTACGTTTATACCACCTTTTAGTTGGTGTATTTTTGGCACATTTAGGTACACAAACCAAACCATGACCCATTTTTCTGGGAATCCACACCCACAAATCTAGTGGGTCTAAAGATTTTAGCTCAAACTGTGCCATGTTTAAGACTAGTGTCTAGTCATAACCACAATAGTAAATCTGTATTTTAAAGATAGAAATATCCAAATGGGGAGAACATTGGACACCTGTTCTGCTGATGACTGATGATGGCTTCAGAAAGCAGAACTAGTAGGGGGAAGCTTGGAAATTCCCATAGAAATCTAATAGTTAAACGTTTTACCACCTCCACCAAATCAAGTTCTTAGCATCTGTCAATAGGTTCCACTCCACCAATTCCAGCACACTTTAAATTTTTTCTCTAGCCTCCACCATTCCCGAGCAACAAGCACAGTTTGTTTTGGTCAGGGGAAGATTGGGACCTGAAAGTGGCCCTGGAAAAAAAAATAAAATTGGCCCCATTTTATAGAGCTCAGTGCAAGTAGACGAAGTCAATATAAGTAGGCAGGGCCAGCAATAGTAGCTCCTCCATGTAAAGCAGTCCTGTGTAAAGTAATTTTGCACAGGACTGCTTTACATGGAGGCAGAGGCAGCAGTCCTATGTATGTTACCATGTCAGACTGAAACTATAATATACACAGGACTGCTACCTCTTACTCCATGTAAAGCAGACATTTCTGTTACACAGGGCTGCCTGCTTTATATGTAACAGGGCAGTCCTATGTAAGTAAAGTTATAGGCAGTGGGGTCAGTGTGGCAATTAAACTGTAGGTGCAGCAGCAGCCATCACGCTCACAGTTCAATGACTCCTTTGGACAGGATTTGGACCAACTCCACAGGGGCTGGCGGCAGGTGTGACCTAAAAAAAACAACAACTGGTGCTCTGGTGTCTGATGCCGCAGCCTGTTCAGTCGAACACTGTGCTTTGGCCCTAGTAACCTATACACCCCACGTGACCGCTGAGGCAAATCAGCAGCCTCAGCATTGACTGGAGAGATACTGGTGACGTATGTGAGTGACATCACTGGTCCCGCTTTCAACCAAAATTTTTGGGGGTTCACCACCAATAAACCATTATTATACTCTGGTATCTCTTCAGACCCCAGAGTATAATGATCGGAGACCCCGGGGAGGTGACTAAACATAATAAACAGTGTTGGGCCTCGGGTCAGGTATCTTGCCAGCCCAGCAGCCTATATCCCAGTTGGTCCAACAGGAATGTTCCTGGTGATATACATGGTCAATCCACCCCTGCTTTCAAATCTGCAATTTGCAACATATAACACATGCAGGATAACAGTGCAGTGAAATGTGAGCTAAACCAGCAATAGCTGACCAGGTATGGTCAGCTTTAATTCACTGTTGGCAGTATGAAATAATTACTCTGTAACTATTAGGGAATATTCACATGCTGCAGATATTTTGCATAAATTGCTCAAATTGAACCTCAGTTTCTTTCATGTACATGAGTGCATGAATTTGTGCATTCCCCATTCAGATGATTGGGACAGTGTCAGACATTTCTGCTATTAACATACCACTTGAGGATATGGACTTACACTCACCTCTGCTTGTTTCCCCTTTCCTGTATTTAATCAGTTACAGTACATTGGAATATAAAAAAGCCCTAACAGTCACGTGCTCCCCACTTTTTCTAGTGATTTTTTACACAGTCTCATTTCAGGAACATACTCATAGTAATTAGCAGTTGCTTGGATATTTTGCAAAGTTCCATACACTATATTTTTGTTTCTTTAGTGCCTGTCTGTTAGTCAAACATACTGAATACAGTTTTCCGAGGCGTATAATTATATGGAGCAAAATGAGTTTATGAAGGCAAAGTGTTTAATCTTGTATTCTGCAGATTGGGATACAATTGTAAAATAATATGTATGTGTATCGTGTGTTTCCTGAAAGCATAATATTATTCAGTACATACTGTATATTAACATTTGCATGTATGTAACATTGACATAATGTGGATTGGAGAATTTGGCTTAATAGCATCTATTGTTTAATCCTGTTGCTAAGCATTCCTATAAAGTTGAAATTATATCTCTCTAGAAAGTATGCTTAAGTGCTGTTATAAAGTCAAGCTGCGAGTATGGAGCCGAATGCTTGTCTGGGATAGCTAAGTATCTGTGTATGTATCGTTACTTTTAAGTACAGTGCAGGCATAAATTGTGAGAACGAGCAGTTATGTTTTGGTTACATAAGACACATCTGGAGAATACAAGCTGTTTACAAGATTCTCACATTTTAGTTAATAGGACACTTTCATGAAAAAAATTGGATTGTATTTGAGGAAAAAAAAAAATTCTTCATAGAGTTTGTTTTTCAACTCGTGTATTTATTAGGTAGTAATCTCAGCATGTTATTGTAATAATAATAATATAATAATAATAATTTTTATTATTATTACTATGTTAATTTTTATGTTAATAAAATCTAACATATGTTCACACCATCATGGTTCCGACATTTTTTACATAAATAGTGCAAACTGCAAACATTCTTATATATCAAAACCTCTATCCTGGACTAAGTCAATACAATCTATCAGCATTTGTTTGAAAAGTAATGGATCTTAATTTCATGGATTCATTAGCAACAGAAGTCATGATGCTAATGTGAACAGAGCCTATGGTAATAGTGTAGTCTGTTGAAAGCAAAACTGTATGTTGCAATTGCCCATTGATTCCCCACCAAATTGTAAATCTGGTAAATCAATTCAATCCTCTCTGATAGCAAGTAGTTATTGATATAAATAAATGGAAATAGGGTGGAGTAGAAATGAAGAAAATAATCGGAATAATAAGTAGACAAGCACAGTATTTACACAGTCTGACTAGGCTAGATTTTAATTGCCATCTGAATTTCACTAATCCCCTGCATGGATCTGTCAGGATCTATCAGGATCAGTAATAAGGTCAATATGGTACAGTATTGGCAGCATCTACATTGCACAGGATTGGAAAGCCCTGGGTCAGCACTAGGCACAGTAATGAGGGCATTTGGATCTGCAGTAGGTACAGTATTGAGGAGAAGAAGGAGGAGATCTAGCATTTGGGTAGCAGTAGATTGGGCGCTGAATTCAGTAGAGGCTCTATTACAGGCTGTTTTGGGGAAGCAAACTACCCATTTTAGACTTGGGAAGGTGAAAAAAAGAAAACCCATACTCACCTGTCCCAGATGCTCCGGTGGTCTCCCAGCGCAATTTGGTACTGCTGGTCCGGAGCTGTCCTTCTCGTTTCTTTTCCTTAGGTCATGTGACCGCTGAGGCCAATCGGCAGCCTTAGTAAAGGACATCACAGGTATTTACCCTTTCTCAATATTTTTTCCATATCAGAGCTCATGTTTTTTTCAGGGATTTGCTTCAGGAAGTGGAATATAAATAGAATATACATATTCTATGTTCTTGTGAATTGTGTTGTAGACTGTCAAGGACAATAGTACTAAGGCTAAGATTATGTTCAGCAGAAAGCCTCACCAGGGAATATAGGTCATATAAAATTTTTATTTGTTTACTTACTTTAGAGTTTTAAGGAGTTGTACTCATTCAAGTTGATAATTGGGAACATGTTAAAGGGAGTCTGTCAGCAGGAAAATCAATATCAAACTAATGACAAAACCTTGTAGGGCAGCTTCTACACTTTGCAAAAATGCCTTTCTTATTCTGCATTGCAGCTCCATTTTCCTAGAAACCAGTATTTTGTTCTTATGCAAATTAGATTAAAATGACTGTAGGGGCATTTCTTTTCCTGCTGGGGCTTCACTGTCTACTCCAGATAACCACCCCTAACTGTAGACAAAGTGTGACAAAGTGGGAGATGTCACTCAAGCAAAGGGTGGTGGACCTGGGTGGCAGTTAAGGGCGATTATCTAGAACAGAGAGTGATCAGAGCAGAGAGAGAACAAACGCCCATAAAGCCCCTTTCAGTGAATTTACATTAGAACAAAATCCTGAGCTGAGCTGCAATTCAGAATAAGAAAGACATCTTTGGAAAGTGTAGCAGCTACCCTACAAGGTACTGTCATTAGTTTGATACTAATTTTACTGCTGACAGACTCCCTTTAAGATCTTCTAACCACATCACTAGAGATGAGCGAATCAAAACTGCAGAAGTGGAATTTGATCCATCGAATCCAAATTTCCTCACACTTCGTGGTAACGATTCACATTTAATTCAAAATGGCTGCTCTACATGGGGCAAGGAACTCTGGGAACGTGGGATCACCATGCGTGCAGCCAATCAGCAGCTAGCCCTGTGATGGCACATCCCTTTAACCCCTTCGTGAGCGCACACGGCATGTTTAACCGCTGCATCCAAGGTGTTAAATACCCCCGATCGGTTATGAAGCAGGGTGTTAGCTGTAGCTGACAGCTAACACCCTGCTCCATAACCGTTCCAGGGTTTTAACAACTTGGATGCCGCGGTCAAACATGACCGCAGCATCCAATGGGGTTCCACCATTTTGTCGCCCACCCACTCATCCCGGCTCTCTGTAGCCAATAAATAGCTGTTTTTGTTACGCGATTCGCTGCAATTTAATTCGGATCAAATAGAATCATATCACGAAATTCGGCGAAGTTAACTTAAACTTCATTTATTTCTATACTTATAAAATGCTTAAAATTCCCATCAGCATATCAAGCTGCATATTGGTGTTCACAGACCTGTGTGTTGTTTTTAATCCTCTTGTGCTCTTTAATGGTATTATTATTATTATTATTATTATTATTATTATTAATAATAATAATAATAGTCTGTTCATGTGAATGATTCCTGCATTTCATTTACTGTAAGTTTTCTCCATCAGTGCAGTCATTGCACATGAAATTTTAGAGGCATAGTGTATAGCCTCCTCAGCTTTTACCAGTATAGCAGCAGTATAGCCCACTCACAGTGGTTTGAAGGCCACACCCCTTTTGTATAATTTGTTTTATGATTTATTATTTTATGAGCTATAGCTAATCATAACAGAGCATAATGGCATATAAACGCAGGAGAGTGACAAAAAACACACTTGATAGAGGGAACATGACCCTTCACCTCTCTGCTCTACTGATGACTCGGTCTCTTCTTTCTCCATCTGTAAAGTGCTTTCAGTTGCTGAGCCCTGATAAGCATTAGAGCAATGCTTGATCAGAGCCTGTGTTATCTCTATATGTAAATCCAAAGATAGCTGGAATTTACTACAGGCACGGAGTACACTACTAGTCTGAGCTGAGAACCAAGAAGTGGAAGAGAGAGAAGACAGAAGGGCAGGTGAAACTCTGAGATGGGAAACCCCTTTAAGCCTATGAGTTTTATATGGCTATATGAAACTGGTGGTAACTTTGTATATATCCCAGGTACTAATTGTAGACATATATTCTTTGATCTCGTTAACACACATTAAGTAAAAACTCTATGGGGTATTTACAATAAAAAAATATATCTCCTCACTCATGTATTGCTATTCACTGAGCCTTCTAGTTATGTAGATACAAAAATCACCCTTTGTAGATACCACAATATATTGATGATAGGGATACGTTTTTACAGCACGATATGAAGGTGATAAAAACCATTACTGTGAATTTGTATCCGAAGAGGTGGCAGCCATATTGCCAGAAGCTTAATGAAAAATGTAAGTGTATTCAGTGATGACTGCGATAATTATCAATTTGCATATGAGAGCATGCTTTTAGTCCTTTCCTATAAAGTTGCCATCACACCAACAGTTCTTAAACTACCTTTATGGTATATACAGTGTTATTTATATATATATATATATATATATATATATATATAGATATATATATACAATTCTTTTCAAAATAAGAGCATATATATATATATATATATATATATATATATATTTGCTCTTATTTTGAAAAGAATTGTAAATATAAGTTTTATTGTTTTTTTTTCCTGAGGATAAACTAGTACAGGAATCAGCACCGTATAATTCTAGTATCAATAGGATGCAAGGCCCTGCCAGACCATCCCCACAATCCCAAAGTATCCCATTCCAAAGAAATAAGAAGGAAGTATCCAGTTGATTTCAAAAGAATATATTTATTCATCCATTTATTCAGCAACATTTCAGCTTCTCATTGCAGTCATTATCAAGCTTGGTAATGGCTACATTGAGGAGCTGAAATGTTGCTGTTGTTTAGTATGGGTGAAAAAACATATCCCATTTGAAATCAACTGGATGCTGCCTTCTTATTTCTTTGGAAGTGTATCCTCACAATAGGTCATCAATAAAAATTAGCTGGACAATAACAAAACCCATACAATTGTGTGGGGCTTTTTGATGGGGAATGTGTGACGCCCTCTTGAGACCAAAGCCGAGGCCTGGACAGGAGCAGGGATTGGAGAGCAAATATCACTGCTACCTATTAGAATTATCCAATAGATAGTGGCCTAATGTGAAACCGTGTGAGGGCCAAAAAAGGGAAAAATACACTGTAGGGGGTGGCAAAAAAAGGGGACGATATATTGTGTGGGGGACAAAAAAGGGGACATAATACACTGTGTGGGCAAATAAAGGCGCCAAGCTAACAAATATCAGCTGAACATCCAATACATATTATAATAACTACTTTAAAGGGAATCTGTCACAGAGAAAATGCTGTTAAACTGTAGGCAGCATGTTATAGAGCAGGTGGATCTGAATAGATTGATATATAGTTTTTGGGAAAAGATTCAGTGTAACATGTCATTTATTTATTGAAATCTCTGTTCTTTCAATACTAAGAAGTCAAGGAACTATCAGTGATTGACATCTATCTCTGTATACACAGTCACTTATAGGGCCACCCCTTTGACTATACAGTGGATAAATGAAAAGTTATACTGAATCTTTTCCTCCTGCTCTATCACCCGTCTGCAAAATGGAAAGCAGAGAATTTCATATGTGACAGGTTTCCTTTAAATAGAGCAATGTGGAGATCTATACAGTGACACACAGGATGGCTATATATCTGTAGTATTGCGTTACAAGGACTTTCTGTACCACCATTCAGGTTCTGTCCTCATGGCTCCTCCATATGCACAAAACCTTAAAACTGTCTCAATGTATATACTTTATTGCTATATTTGAGTATATTTTCAAGTATTCAAACAGAAGATATGTTTTTAGAAGAAGAAATAAATAGTTTGTGTAAAATATATCTTATTTACTAAAATGTTACATTTACTGCTCTTTGGTGACATACACTGCACAATAACATCTAATTCCTTTTCTTTTCTTTTTCTTTTTGCATGTTTACAACAGTTGAATAAGTAATCCATTTTGACATCCTACCTAAAAAGCTGCGTGATCTGAAAAAAAGGGCTAACTCACCCTTAAGTCATTTCTATTATATCCATGTAGTGATGTGGCCAGTAATAGACTTATTTTGGCTGTGAAAGTTTGAATAATAATGGTCATTAATATGGCAAATTGAGAGCTACACATTCAACCCACATATCAAATCGTCTTCGAGTGAGCTCACTTCTATCAGCTGTCAAATTCCATTAAATATATGCTTCAGACATACTGCCCAGCTGACTGCCGAGTAACTGAAAACCATACACCCACAATTAGCATTAGAAAATGTGAAATCAACTGGAAGGGATGGCCTCGGGAAAAACAAATCCCATAGCTACGAAAAAAAATCTAAAATGCCCTTGTGTTTTTGAAAACAATACACAAACAGTGGCCATGAAAAGTCTTATTTCCTAAGCTAAGCTATAAGGATCTTGTTTTTTAATACCTTTTTTCTTCATAACAAATTTGCATAAATGTTTCATGTGGTTTGAACAACATCTGTGCTGTTTTCTCATATAATGCAGCGTTGATTCTAAATGAGAAAAATGCAATCTATTATAAGATTTTAGTTGCTAAAACACTTGGAAAAAAAAATTCTCCAGCACAAAACTTAGAATTCTTTTAAATATTTGCTTCCGTTTTATAAAATAAAAAAAATCAATAATACTTAAATTGGAACATAAAAGGCTAGATACTTTATGTGAAGTCGTTACATACATTCATTTGCATAAACAATACAGCATATACAAGTACATATAGACATATGCATAGTCACTACATGCTCACTATTTACACAATTACATACACAATTACACATACACATATACATACACATATACATACATACACATACTTACAATATTCAGTCACAGTAAAGTTGTCACTTCTAGGTATACAGAGGGTGGATCTTTAAAGGTGTATTTACACTGCTTAGGGGGCGTTCTCACTACAGTTTGTGACCGTCAGTAGTGTCGGTTGCTATTATTTGTTACAAGATTTTAGCAACAAACAATAGCTGAACCATCAGAAATCCATTAAAATTTCTATTAATTTCAATGGGATTTCATCTTGTGTCCGTTAGTGTCCATTAGTGTCCGCTTACACCCAATCCGTCACATGTCCGTTTTTTTCGCGGACAAAAAGTCCTACATGCAGGACTTTTGTGTCCATTAAAAAAAAAACAGTTTCATGATGGACGTCAAGCGTCCGTTATTTTTTAGCATTAAAGTCAATGGGTAGCAGACAGGTGTCCGTTATTACTGTCCGTTTTTTTCTGTGCATGCTCAGAAAACTGAAACAAAAAAACCCCAAAAAACGGACAGTAAAAACAGACAATAACGGATACTAACTGATACTAATGTGTCTTTGTTTTTTAACTGATCCATTAAATGGATCAGTTAAAAAACGGACACATTAACTTCAGTTAGTGTCCGTTATTGTCTGTTATGATAGAGGTCCGTTTTTTGTTTTTTGTTAACGGACACTATCATAACGGACATCAATGGTAGTGTGAACCCTGCCTTCGATTTGCTGTGGAGAAATCTTCTGTATAGTTGACAGTGGTTTTCACATTTATTTATGTCAAGGATGAAATCTGCAGTAAAATCCACCACCTTAACTCAGCAGAAGAGAGCAATTTGCACTCACTTAGGCTAAGGCCCCACGTAGTGAGCTGCAGCAAAAAAGCACTGCGAGAAAAACCGCGGTGGCAATGAATCACAATTTCTCCCATAGCGCTTTTCACAGAAAGTCTGCATAGGTTTCCTTTGCGGACTTTCTGCTTCCATTATACCTATAGGGAAACTTCCAGCGTTTCCGTAGGTATAATTGACATGCTGCGATTTCCAAAACCCCAATGCTTTTGGAAATCACAGCATTAATGCTGCATGTATTTTTCTGCAATGTGTGGATGGAATTTGCTAGAATTCACCTTACATTTCATTGTAGATTACTGAGTATTTTCTCTGCTCTACTCACATTTGTTTCACACTTTTTTGTCACTATGTGATGTCCATGCAAGTTGGTAGTGTAGTGTAGTATGGACATGATGAAATATCTTGAATAACAGAGACAAAATTTTACTCTGCTTGACTGTAGAAAAAAAAATGTCACAGTGCTTCAAATACAGTAACCACAAGTTTATAGTTTGTACGAGGTGACTGGCAACTTCATAAGCATCTCTCCCGCTCGCGCTTACAGGCTCAGGTTTTTGGTGTTTCATGACCCAATAGGCTGCTTCTCAGGATGGCACAGAATGCCACCAGACTACCAAACCCATGAAAAGACTATTATATAATGAGCCCTCGCTACAGTGTAATGTCAAACTCCCACCAATCTGATATTGATGATCTATCCTCAGTATAAGTCATCATTATATTTAGCCAGGAAAACTCCTTTACCTGTGTTGAAACTTTACCATTATTATGGTGAACTTCTGTGTGTGCCAGAATTGCAGTTAAACGTTATCTATTCAGTAAGCTATAAGATATTTAGTAGTGGTAATAAGACGTAACAAATTTGTGGTCTAGTCTGAGCATCAGGAGTCATAAACTCATTTGCATGTCTTAAAGGAAAAAAATTAAGTTAGGTACTTATAGATCAATGGAAAATATTTGGTGGTTGCCCTAGAAACAAAGCATTTTCTTTGAACTTTCACACAAAGTATATTGTATTTTCTAGAATGCCTTTCAATCTGGTTTTATGCTAATGAAAGACCATTATAGTTTTTCTTTCTTTCATGTTATGTTTCTATGGAAGAATTCACACTGATATTGGGAATGTTGATTTGGAAAGATTACGTTATACTCGAATAATAATATCTTAAAAATACACAATAGGGAAAATTCATTAAAAAATATTAGATGCTCATAGCAATCAATCACAATGCAGCTTTCATTGTTCAGGAGCAGAATACAAATGAAAGCTGTGCTGTGATTGGTTGGGGAGAGACAGTTTTGTTTTTAGACAGTTTTAATAACTCTGTCTCATTTAGTTTAAAAACGTGGAGGAGATCCCTATAGCAAGATCACATTGTGGCTTCTATCACTGTGAAAATTAACCCCTATACATCAACAATATGTCTATTTATATCACTGTAGCATATATCTGTTATATAAATAGGCTGAAAACTTTTGTGTATGCTAAGGCTGGATTCACACCAGCGCTCGCTCTACGTTTGGGGATTCCGTCCCCCATTACGCTTGAAAAATGCAGAGAGAAAAGTCCTGCAAGCAGGATTTTTTTCTTCACATTTTTTGGGCGGACCCCATTATAGTCTATGGAGTCTGTGGTTTTCTACAGGTAACCACTTTTTAAGCGGATTGGGTTTCCGTTTTTTGGGTCCCCAAGCGGACCCAAAGAACAGAAACCCAAGTGCAGGTGTGAACCTAGCGTAAGTGGGTTTGTTATTGTTTTTTGCAGCCTCTTTGTATTTTATTTTGTACTGTAATACACATGATGTTTTGCTGTGAACGGAAGAATAAAGCTGGCTGAGGTGAGTTTGAAACCAAATTCACTGTGTCAGAGTGAGAATTTATTGGAGGTTTCTGATATGCCAACCATCTTGATAAAGAGATGGCTATCCTGTGAGCTACAATAACACCCAAGTTGTCACAATGAACATTATGCCATTTTACAGTACCTTGGTTATTCTGTGTGATGTTTTTTTGTTTTTGTTTTGCAATCTTATCACGGGGATCTGCGGGGTGGTGGGGACATCAGCGCTGATCCCGGGTGCATGACGTCATCAGGAGAGTGCCCAAAAGAGGTGAGGGAAGATGAGTATAAATGTTTATTTTTTTCACCTCCCTTGAGCCTCCATCTATTATACTCTGCGGCTGAAATAGACTGCAATGCATGTTGCAGTGGCCATTTTAGTTTGTCAGAGACAAATACCTTCATCTTATATATCTCATCTGATAGCTGTATGGATGGAACCAGGATTGGCCCCAAGAAGAAAACCAGAAAGCACACTCCTCGGGTGACAAATATTGAATATACCAAATGGTGCAAACACTTCGAGCTTTATTAAAGTGTTCAGATAACGCGTTTCGGGGTTTATGGTGCTAAAAACACACACCCCGTTAATCAGTTGGAAGGCGACCTTCTCTGTGGGTATTTACCTAGTGACTGTAATACCATTCTCTTAATGAGTATGGTAAATATCCCTGAATACTGAGGAAGATTGGGGACTCCTCGAATGCTGATATCCTATTGTGATTTCAGAAAAGAAGCACATCCCTTCTGTAATTTTTTTTTCTCACACTAAAGATCATATGATAGCTGTTTTCACCTGAACATTTTGGTGTTTTGTTTATTCAAATTTGTTCAGCCCATTTTGCTACCATAACATAATTAGAATCAACACTAAAATGTTGAGGGCCACAGTGCCTATCACATTATGTATGTCATTGGATTTTTCAGACGGTAGCCGATTACAATATGGCCTTGAATCTCATGGGCCCCAAAGCAAAATCTGTAGAAGGGCACCCACTTACCATGAGCTGTCTATAATATTGGTGCCATCTTAAGTTGTAGAGAGGCCTTTGAGCCCCTTTAGGATTCAGGGCACCATGGCGACTGCTATATCTGGACCCCTTATAGCTACACCCCTTGGTCCAAGTCTTTTGGGGGGCAAGTGTACCCGTAAATACACACATGGGGCATCAAACACGCTGTGTTTGAGCAATGTGAGGTTTTAGCCTAAGGCTGATTTTTGAATACCCATAAAGCAGACACATTTTAGTGCCCATATTTAAGCTACAAAACTCAACATGAATCAGCATATAATCAGCATAAAAATTCTAAAAGAATAATAAAAGTAATAATAAGTATTATTATAAAATGTAATGCCCTAACATTATTCTGTTGTTTTTTTTTTTTTTAAATAATCAGCTCAAAAAATATGCAGCTCAATAAGCGCCTACATTTTCTGATGAATTACATACATTAAAACAATTCTATACTGGTGTTCGGTTGTCTATTTTCTAGTTTTAACCTGCATAGAAAAAGTGTCACTTTAAGTTTGAATGGCTTCTGACTTTTATTAGATAAATGACACCGCTCTTGCTTTACCATCAATAATATCAACTTTTTGACAAATAACCATCTCAGGGGCATTAGTTCTAAGCATTGCCACTAATCTTCATCTTTTGAAGTGTCCAAAGGATTATGTCAATAACAGTGACCTTTCACCTTTGGTAAGAAGGTAGCAGTTTGTTACAATAGCCAAGTCGTTAAGGAGTTTAAAAGGACGGATTTAAATCCACACAAGAAATGAAATGACTCCTGGAGCAAATAGAATCTAAAAGCCATTTTCAATGTTTTCGCTTAGGGGACTTTTGATTTATTCTGCATACATTATCAAAGGAATGCAAAACAAGATCTAAAATATCAACACATTTTTTACCGTAAAATAATCTGTCCATTGTGCAACAACATAACCCAGAAATAAATATTTAACTAAAAAGTTTGATTACATTTTTTATTTTAAATCTCTTGAATTTTTAGAAAAGTCTTCATTTTTTTTTAATATAGGCTACATTTTTTGTATTTGAGGCTAGCAGAAAAAAAGCAGCAGAAATGCATCGCGTTTTTTTTTTTCCCGCAGTGTTTTTCATTGCATTTTCACAGAGTTTTCCTCTGTGGACTTTCTGCCCCTATTATGCCCATTCAGAAAAAGCCAGCATTTCAGCAGATATAGTTGACGTGCTGTGATTTTCAAAAACAAGATTTTTTTTTCTGCAATGTGTGGATGGGATTAGCCAGAATCCCATCCACTTTGCAGGTACTATAAAACGAAGCGTTCTCGCAACATGGGGCTTCAGCCTGCGGTTGTTTAGAATTAGAAATAAAGAGTCTTTCAACTCACCCTTGTTCAATGGAATGGAGATGAGTTACAGTACCAGACACAACCGCTGGACAAGAGTGGTGCTGTTTCTGAAAGAAAAGCAATCCCTTTATTGAGGTATCATACAACTCATTTAAAAATCATTTTCCATTTCAAAAAATTTTTACAACATAATCTGTATATAATACTGTATAATTTGTAATACCTACCAAATATTGGATATTTGGGTAAGGTTATGATAATACTAAAATTGTTACCATTTACCTTTGTATGATTACAATTTTTGGAAATTTGAACAATTGTTTTTATAACTTGGTACTTTTATTATATAATCATTGTGTCCATTTGGTAAAAATACATACAGTACAGACCAAAAGTTTGGACACACCTTCTCATTCCAAGAGTTTTCTGTATTTTCATGACTATAAAAATTGTAGATTCACACTGAAGGCATCAAAACTATGAATTAACACATGTGGAATTATATACTTAACAAAAAAGTGTGAAACAACTGAAAATATGTCTTATATTCTAGGTTCTTCAAAGTAGCCACCTTTTGCTTTGATTACTGCTTTGCACACTCTTGGCATTCTCTTGATGAGCTTCAACAGGTAGTCACCTGAAATGGTCTTCCAACAGTCTTGAAGGAGTTCCCAGAGATGCTTAGCACTTGTTGGCCCTTTTGCCTTCACTCTGCGATCCAGCTCACCTCAAACCATCTCGATTGGGTTCAGGTCTGGTGACTGTGGAGGCCAGGTCATCTGGCGTAGCACCCCATCACTCTCCTTCTTGGTCAAATAGCCCTTACACAGTCTGGAGGTGTGTTTGGGGTCATTGTCCTGTTGAAAAATAAATGATGGTCCAACTAAACGCAAACCGGATGGAATAGCATGCCGCTGCAAGATGCTGTGGTAACCAGGCTGGTTCTGTATTCTTTCACTTTTGAATAAATCCCCAACAGTGTCACCAGCAAAGCACCCCCACACCATCACACCTCCTCCTCCATGCTTCACGGTGGGAACCAGGCATGTAGAGTCTATTCGTTCACCTTTTCTGCGACGCAAAAAGACACGGTGGTTGGAACCAAAGATCTCAAATTTGAACTCATCAGACCAAAGCACAGATTTCCACAGGTCTAATGTCCATTCATTGTGTTCTTTAGCCCAAACAAGTCTCTTCTGCTTGTTGCCTGTCCTTAGCAGTGGCTTCCTAGCAGCTATTTTACCATGAAGGCCTGCTGCACACAGTTTCCTATTAACAGCTGTTGTAGAGATGTGTCTGCTGCTAGAACTCTGTGTGGCATTGACCTGGTCTCTAAACTGAGCTGCTGTTAACCTGCGATTTCTGAGGCTGGTGACTCGGATGAACTTATCCTCCGCAAAAGAGGTGACTCTTGGTCTTCCTTTCCTGGGGCGGTCCTCATGTGAGACAGTTTCTTTGTAGCGCTTGATGGTTTTGGCCATTGCACTTGGTAACACTTTCAAAGTTTTCCCAATTTTTCGGACTGACTGACCTTCATTTCTTAAAATAATGATGGCCACTCTTTTTTCTTTACTTAGCTGCTTTTTTTCTTGCCATAATACAAATTCTAACACTCCATTCAGTAGGACTATCAGCTGTGTATCCACCTGACTTCTGAACAACACAACTGATGGTCCCAACCCCATTTATAAGGCAAGAAATCCCACTTATTAAACCTGACAGGGCACACCTGTAAAGTGAAAACCATTTCAGGTGACTACCTCTTGAAGCTCATCAAGAGAATGTCAAGAGTGTGCAAAGCAGTAATCAAAGCAAAAGGTGGCTACTTTGAAGAACCTAGAATATAAGACATATTTTCAGTTGTTTCACACTTTTTTGTTAAGTATATAATTCCACATGTGTTAATTCATAGTTTTGATGCCTTCAGTGTGAATCTACAATTTTTATAGTCATGAAAATACAGAAAACTCTTGGAATGAGAAGGTGTGTCCAAACTTTTGGTCTGTACTGTATAGCTATACCGTGTTTCTATATATGGTTCTCAACTATGGATCTCTTGATCACTGGGGCTCTTTACATCCCAGACAGAGTTATATGGTATTATTAGACATTAGGGGATTATTAGACATTCAGTTCAAGGTTTCTTAAAATGAGAAGGACAAAATATTCCTTAAAAGGAATATATCTCCAACTTAAAAAAAAAAGTTCATGACCATAGGCAGCAGTAATCTGGAGCCAACTCACTTTAGTCTATAGGAGAGTTCTCTAGACATACTATGGATAGGGAGGGGAGTAGATCAACTGTGAAATAATCTATTGTCAGGAATGGATGCAATGATAGGTTTTATGTGGCATTATCTATAGTGGTGACTGCTGCAAAGGAAACCCTTACAGAATTGGCAGGTGTTAGTCTATTATTAGGTTTAGTGGCCAGAGTCAAATTGCAGGATATGGTACTATTTTATAGATATTAACATGGACAATTAAAAAATAGAAATAGGTATTTTTCTGGTGACACATTCCCTTTATGCTGGAAACCATGTAATAATTTTCCTATCCTCGCATTAACTGTGATGACAATAACATCAGTATAATGCATATTAAAGGAGTTTTCCAGGTTTACATAATGATGACCTATCTTAAGGATAGGTCATTAACTGAAGATCGGTGTGGATTCAACACCTGGGACCTCCGCCGATAACCTGTTTGAAAACAGGTGTAGCCTTCCAGTGAATGCTAAGTTCTCTTCTCTGAAAACCAAGGATAGTGCCACCCACTACTCACAGGCCATGTGATGAATGAATGTGACGTCACATGGTATGAGAAGCAGAAGCATCGCTCAGGGAGCACCACTATTACTTCAAAGACCTGATCAGTGGTTGTTTTGGGTGTCGGACCCCTGCTGATCTTCAATTGATGATCTATCCTAAAGACTGGTCATCAATCATAAAAATATTTAAAAAAAAAAAACATTTAGGGTAAATGTGGCCCAATGTTACAATATTTTATGTTACGTATAGTAGTACATTAACATACATGTTTAAGATTTCCTTACTACTTCATTGTGTCATTATTTCTTAATATTAGAAGTAAGCCAGGAAGCTTCCACCTCCTACAACTGTTACATATCATATTGAAAAATATGGTACTCTACAGTGTGTAACAGTTGTAGAAGGTGGAAGCTTCCTGGTTTACTTCTACTATTAAGAAATAAATAAATGACAAGAGAAAGGGACTTGAAAGTTACCAGGAGATTATTATGATCTGAAAAAAAGGAGAAAATATGAGCTTTAAAAGATACATATCAATATTAAGAATATTTTTTATAAAGCAGCAGTACAAACAAAGACATGTTTACAGACTAAATTTTTGAATGGAATGAAATATGTTTCTCTCTCAAAATTGGGTTAGCCTTCAAATCTGTACATACCTGTGGCTGTGTTTTGTTGTTTTCTTTCGAGCGCGAGCGCTTTATTTCATCATATGTATATTTACCTGTTCTTCATTTTATACCTCAGTGTTTCATAATAGACCAGAGGTCCTATACCCTAGTAGTGCTTTTTTTTTTTTTTTTTTTTTTTTAAACATCCCACAATGAAAAGGCTTTTAATAAATCGCCAGCATTGTATGCAGTTCATTTGGCCAGTTTGATTATCTGGCAGTAAAGATATATGATCATGTGGTGAAATTAAAGGGAATCCCTCTAGGGTATAATGTGATTAGACTAATTAATGGTTCTGTTTACATTATCCATTTTATTAAATTGTGTGGCATCATTATTTCCAATATGAGAAAGAAATGGCTCTAGCCACAATCCAAATAAGTATGTGAAATTGAGGTAGTCAAATATTTCCGCTGCTTTAATCAAAAGATTCCAAAACCACAAAGGACCAAATAAGAAGACATCATGCTGCTTCCACAAGTTATGGGAAATGGAATATGAAAAGATGCAAAGCAAATCATTAATATTACTGGAAATATAGTATATCCTGAGTTTTACTAATAGGTTTTGTTCCATACTAGAAGCCAAGACTGTGTTCATATTGTAACAAGATAAGTACTGTACTAAACAGAAAGGCTTAACTTCATTAAATCATGGTCTTTAAGATAATATTAAGGGTACTTTCAAATAGGGATTACACTTTAATAATATGGCCAAAAAAACTATATTTGATTGTAATATTCAACCTACTTAGTTTATTTATGTGTGTGCTCATTTTGCTATATTTAGGTCTAAGCTTTGAAAATATTTGAAAACTTTAAAGTTTAAATATCATATAATTGTTCAATCCATTGTGTGAAAAGGAATATAAGGATTTTTGTAATATACTTTATTATGCAAAATAGCCCCTAAAGTGTTCTCTTAGTATTCCACTAAGAGTTGCTAAGTAATACCTATATTCAGTGAATACTATAAACACTAAACGTGGATAGCCGTAACATGCAGAGGATTCTCAGCCTGCCTCTCCATACCTGCCAGGTTGCCTCTATATAAACTAAGATTTATATGTGCCATGTACCCTATTATTTATGTTGCTGTGTTGTGTTTCACTGCCCCTCTTAAAGCCCCACTCTTCCCTTTCTTCCTGGCACTCTCATTGACTAAGGAAGCAACTAGGACATAGCTACATAGTTAACAAGGTAGAAAAAAAGATGCAAGTCTATTAAGTGGAACCTATAATTCTACAATGTTGATCCAGAGGAAGGTAAAAAAAAATATGGATTCCATTATACCAAATTAGGGGAAAAATTCCTTCCCAACTTCAGATTTAGAATAAATCCCCGGGCCAATCTCTCTGTCTAAAAATCTAGTTCCTACAAATGTTCAGTTAAATTAATTAATTATTAACCCAACAATTGTTATTATATAGGCATCTAGCCTTTTCAGAAATGCTGAAAGGAAAAGAAAAAACACAATTCTACATAGTGTACATTATGTGGATAACGTGAACCCACAACAGCTGGTGATTTACTCATCTAGGTTTGGTATATAGCCTTAGTCTTGGATCTACAGCCCAATGGCTGGATCACTAAAGAATATGAATCAGAATCTGATGAACTCTGGCACTTTTGGCCATAGATGGAGATATAACAGCTGAAGGCACTGGTTTGATGTTGCCTATGTTGGTCAACATCAAACCAGTGCCTTCAGCAGTTATACCTCCAAGCAACCAACCAACCTAGTATTTAACTTAAACACTTTGGTCCATTCATCTGCATCCATCAGCACCTCAGGTCACTACTTCATTTTTAAAATGTTTATGTGGTATCTGCCCTTACTACCTCCAGAGGCACAGCATTCCATAGTTTTACTACTCTAACTGTAAAGAACCCTTTTCCATATAGATGCCTGAAACACCTCTGTTATGAATGTCCCCTCATCCTATGTACACTCTTGGACAGAATAAATGATGAAGTTATTTGTACTGAATTTGCATATATTCATAAATGTAGATCAGAACATTATAAAACATCTTTTTACCAAGCCAAACAAGGGCAATTTTTTCTAACGCCCCATTTAATAATATTACCCACCACCGAACCTTCCCTAAGCCCAAAATTGAATTCCATATATTCGAAATGTGGTTTACAAGGGATATGCAAAGGTGTAATATTACATTGAAATGCTGAGTTTTTCTTTATATATATATATATATATATATATATATATACTGTATATATACACAAATTGTGCAAAATCTTACACAATTATAAATCATATCATTTTAGAAGCTGCCATGCAGGGAGAAGAGAAGGCAGGCCAAGATGCCTTTAAATGTAGTGGTGGTATTCAGCATGTACACCCTAAATACAGATAATTGTTAGCATCTCTCAGCAAGCTGCAAAGGGGACACTTTAGAGGCTATTTTCTAATAAAAATATAATGAATTCCCTAGTAAAGTATATTACAAAATTCCTTTCCCTACACATTACAAAAAAGTTTAAATGATGCCTGGGATTGTCTGGATTTACAAAAGAGTAGCTGCTTGTTTTCCAGAAACAGTGTCACTTCTGTCCATAGGCTTGTATCCCTTATCAGCGTATAATACATGTTACTTATCTCACAAAATACTTTAAAATTACCATGGGAATTTCTTTTGAAAACTTTTTCCTAGTGATAAAAACATGAGAGCAATGAATGACTATTATACCTCGCAATATTAACCAACTATATTTATAATATTTTTATGAACGTAATGCAGGATCACAATTCTGTGTGTGATATGCAATGACCACTTGGTTACAATATACTTTAACATTAATTTTACTAAATGTACACATTTTTAAAGCAATCTCAAGAAAAATCTATTAAAAAACATTAGTTTGTGGAATTATTTTAGATGACCTTTAACAATTCATAGGAAACAATCAAGTCTGGTCGAATGAAATGAAGACAATATGGTAAAGCTGTGAACATGCATATTAAAGTTGCCCAACCCAACATCCTCAATAATGCCATTCCTAAAAATTTCAGGGTAACACACAGGAGATTGAATAGCCTGATGACTATCTTAACTATTAGGAGACTACATACTGTAGAAAAAGGCTAATCTGGTAACGCTTCTTCCGTGTGTTTGTATTGTAAAATGTGGAAAAATAAGCAGCCTGTGTAGCCATATCATCACACATATGAGTCCTTCTGCATTAAAACTTTCCTACATTGCAGTTTTGATCTAGTGTGGCACACATTCCTGAAGGTGTATGTGCAGTGCAATATGTACTGTAGGCCGTTCTACTACACTATGAAAGTTACACTATACGTTTAACAAGCATCTCTCATACTGGAAAAGGTTTCTGTAGGTGACTCTAGACTCTTCACGGTTAAGACCCCACGTAGTGAGCCACAGCCGAAAAACGCTGCAGAAAAGGCTGCAGTGGAAATGCATCACAGTTTTTTCCGCATGTGACTATCCAGTGTCTCAGTGACCCCAATTGAGCAGATTGTAGCCACTGTCCCGAGCAAGTTTTTGAAACTGTGAAAATGAGAGAATTATTGAATTTATAAATTTATCACCTTACAATTAATGTAACTTATTTGTCTCTACCCATTTTATAGGGTTTTATACTGTATTGTATGCTACTATTATACAATATTATTAGACTTGTTAATATTATTGTTTTTTAATTCAGTTATTTTTTGGGCATTTTGTGTCAATTAAGTTATTACTTACTGACTCTTTTTATGTATAATTTATTATATCATTATCCCCTCTATAGCTTCTTTAGGTAGATAGTGGGGTGCAAAGGGAGGTTGGAGAGATAAATGAGCATCAGAACAACCTGGTAAGGAGCTGGATAAATGCAGTTAGAAGAAGTAGAAAAGGCTCCAAGAAGCTAAAGATCACTCATGTTTCCATGCCTCCACTGAAAAATTGCAAAGTTGGTATGTCAGTCTCAGAAATGGCATTCCTACAGTATACTATGCAGGTAAGAAAAGATAGTTAGTGGTTATAGTGGATTCTTTAATCAGGAAGACAGTTGATAATTTGTCTCCAAGACTGCCTCAACTGTACATTGTGCTTTCTCCCTGATGACAGGTTCTGGCATGTGGTAGAACAGGTGGAGAAATTATTGGGAGGGACTGGTATAGACACAGCTGTTGTAGACCTTTTGGTCCATCTAATTTTAAGAATAATTTTAGAGAACTAAGCTACAAGCTAAAGGGAAGGACCTCCAAGTTTGTATTCTCTGGAATATTGTCTGTGCCATGCACAACAGAAGAAAGGCAGGAGCCCAGGAGTTAAATGCATTGCTAAATTCTTGGTGCATGATAGAAGGGTTTGGGTTTCAAAAAGCACTGATCTGACTTTTCATTGTGATAAAAGCTGTTTTCCATTAATAACTTGCATCTGAATTTAAGGGGGAATTGTGAATTGTGCTGGAGGAGAAAATTCTATCAAGGGTGTCAGAGCATTTAAAATAGCAACAAGGGGGAGACCAGGAAGACATTACAAGAACAGATATGCTAGAGAGGAGGAAGACTATGATGGTGGATTGGATTGTGGATAAGGATGCATGAGTTACAAATAAAAAACATTAAAGTTAAATGTGCTTACAAAAATTCAAGAAATTACATTCCTGAAACTGTAAGCGAAAAACTGAATAACAACTTAAAGTATAGGTTCATAAATGCCAGCTAAGTCTAGCAAGAAAAATGGGGAACTTGAAGCCCTGTTACTGGAGGAATACATTGATGTAGTTTGTGTGGCTGAGACATCATTGAGTTATCAATATGCAGAATTTTACACTCTATTGGAAAGTCAGGAACTGGCATTAAAAAGCCATGGTAAAATAAAACTCCCTGGACAACTTCTTTTAATAGTTTATTTTTGTCAATTAAGAAAAAAAAAGCACAGCAAATTAACAAAAGAGAAGTCTAAGTCAAATCAATATTTGGTCTGACCACCAAAAATTCCATCAATTCTTCTACAGTGGCATGCAAAAGTTTGGACACCCCTGGTCAAAATGACTGTTATTGTGAACAGTTAAGCAAGTTGAAGATAAAATGATATTCAAAAGGCATAACATTAAAGATGACACATTCCTAATGTATTTTTTGGGAAAAAATATATATTTTCATATTTCACATTTTCAAAACAACAAAAAATTAAAATGACCCGATGCAAAAGTTTGGGCACCCTGCATGGTTAGTACCTAGTAGCACCTCCTTTGCCAAGTATCGCAGCTTGTAAATGCTTTTTGTAGCCAGTCAAAAGTCTTTCAATTCTTGTTTGAGGGATTTTCATCCATTCTTCCTTGGAAAAGTCTTCCAGTTCTGTGAGATTCCCGGGTCGTCTTGCATGCACTGCTCTTTTGCGGTCTAGCCACAGATTTTCAATGATGTACAGATCAGGGGTCTGTGAGGGCCATGGTAAAACCTTCAGCTTGTGCCTTTTTAGGTAGTCTATGGTGGATTTTGACGTGTGTTTAGGATCATTATCCATTTGTAGAAGCCATCCTCTTTTCAATTTCAGCTCTTTTACAGATGGCGTTATGTTTGCTTCAAGAATTTGCTGAAATTTCATTGAATCCATTGTTCCCTCTATCCGTGAAATGTTCCCCATGCCATTAGCTGCAATACAACCCCAAAGCATGATTGATCCACCCCCAAATAGTTCTATTTTAACCTCATTGGTCCACAGGACTTGTTTCCAAAATGCATCAGGCTTGTTTAGATGTTCTTTTGCAAACTTCTGATGGTGAATTTTATGGTGAGGAAGCAGGAGAGGTTTTCCTCTGATGACTCCTCCATGAAGGCCATATTTGTGCAGGTATCGCAGAACAGTAGAACAATGTACCACAATTCCAGAGTCTGCTAAATCTTCCTGAAGGTCTTTTGCAGTCAAGCGGGGATCTGATTTGCCACTCCGGCAATCCTATGAGCTGCTGTCTCTGAAATTTTTCTTTGTCTTCCAGACCTTATCTTGACCTCCATTGTTCATGGTAACTGCCATTTCTTAATTACATTTGGAGCTGAGGAAAGGGCAACTTGAAAACGCCTTGCTATCTTCTTATAGCCTTCGCCTGCTTTGTGGGCCTCCATCATTTTCATTTTTAGAGTGATAGGCAGCTGCTTAGAAGAACCCATGACTGCTGTTTTTTGGCACAAGGTTAGAGGAGGCTGAGTATTTATAAAGCTGTAAAATTTGCATCACTTGGCCTTTCCTAACAATGATAGTGAACAAGCCATAACCCTAACTGGCTAATTAAAGTCTGAGACCTTGGTCAAGTTATCTGAGCACACAAATCTACAAGGGTTCTCAAACTTTTGCAAGGTACTTCTTTTCCTTTATCACTCTAAAATTGTACTCAAACATAATAATACACTGATATTGCTTAAAATTATAGACAAGTGTGTTTAATCTTTAACTTTATGCCTTTTAAATATCATTTCATTTTCAACTTGTTTAACTATTCACAATAACAGTCA
Source organism: Leptodactylus fallax (assembly GCA_947044405.1). Lineage (NCBI taxonomy): Eukaryota > Metazoa > Chordata > Amphibia > Anura > Leptodactylidae > Leptodactylus > Leptodactylus fallax. The sequence continues at coordinate 3,858,270 of CAMRHE010000100.1, forward strand.
TTTTGAGCAGTGGTGTCCAAACATTTGCATGCCACTGTAGGTACACTTATAGACAGTTTTTGAAGGAACTTCGCAGGGAGGTTGTTCCAAACACCTTGGAGAACTAAGCACAGATCTTCTGTGGATGTAGGCTTACTCAAATCCTTCTGTGTCCTCATGTAATCCGAGACAGACTAGATGATGTTGAGATCAGGGTCTGTGGGGACCATATCATCACTTCCAGAATTCCTCCTCCAAAGGGTGGTCATACCAAAGATTGATGTAATTTATTTTTGTTCATTTACTTAATTTTGCTAAGTAAGGCTGAGGCCCCACGTTGCAGAAACACAGCTTTTTTTGTTGCAGATTTTGCTGCGTTTTTTTGAGCCAAAGCCAAGAATGGCTACAAAAGCAATGTGAACTATCTAGGAAGTACTTCTACTTCTACCTTCTGCCTAATCCTCTCCTGACTTTGGCTCAAAAAAACGCAGAAAAATCTGCAACAAAAAAAGTTGCGTCTCCGCAACGTGGGGCTTTAGCTTTACACTTTTTGCAAATTTGCTATTAACACTTCAATTTTGAAAGCATTCTTACTTTGCAAAATTTTTTTCACACTTGCCTAAAACTTTTGCACACTATTGTATCCAAATGGCCCATACAAAAGATATGGGAAAATCTGTTCCATAAAACTCCTCTCAAAAGACAAGGGGCAATCCATCTGTTTAGATAAAGAAAAAGGCTTACATAAGAACTGTGAGTCAGTGGAATAGACCATCCCAGGATCTGATCACAGCAGCAACAGCTGACAGCTTCACAAAAGGCTTTGATGCCCCCTTACATCAAAAGAACAGTTATTGTTACTACATCTTCTATTCTTGTTTTCCTCACCACTTCCCTTCAGCCATGTCCTTTTCTCAAACCTTAGTTGAATTTGATGGACTTGCGTCTTTTTTGATTGTACTATGTAACTATATAACTATGTAATGAAGCTTCTAGGTCCCAGAGCAAAATCTGCAACCAGACCCCAATTGTAATACCTCATTTATAATTCTGGTCTTTATATATATATATATATATATATATATAGGACCAAAGAACTTTGTTTGCATCGCCTATAGTTGCTCTTCCATGTTTGTGTTTAATATGATATATTCACTTGTTCCACAAACATCATGGCTCCGATATTGGACTTGGTTGGAAGTTCTAAGCGTTTATTATTTTTATTAAATTCTTTGTTTCTGTGAATTTTTTTTTCTTAATATTATAACAAAGAAATAAAGTAACATATGCCCAAAAACATTTCCCCAGCCAGTGTCTCATCAAATAGTTGTTACAAGAGTAAGGTCAAGAAATAATAGATTTTATTATGTCTTAAATATTTATTTCTTTATCTACCATTTTAAACATATTGCAAAACTAAAAGGTATATCATATATTTTTAAAAATTTTTACAAAAATGAAAGAATGTAAACTCACCATGACAGATTTTCAGATATTTTATTTAAATGTGATTTAAATCTTAAAAATCAAATTCCTTCTTCACAGTCTTTTTTACTGCTACCTGCCTTTCTATCAGCGCACATGTATGACAGAATGACATGTGTTACAACAATAGTTGACTGTTTTTAGCTTTTCCTCTTCTAAACTACAAACTTCTTTTATGTCAAATCCTGAAATTCTTTTTTTTCTCCACTCACCTTTCACATTTGAGCTTTCCACCTCACAATTCAATTATAGGTAGATTGTTTAAACACAACATCCTCTGAAGGGTATGCAGTTACTTCCTATCCTACAAAAGATAGATTGTGCCTTGGAAACCCGAATTCAATGTCTCCCAGACCTGTGAGCAACTGAGAAGTCAGCTTGGAGAATGAGGAGGGGATTTTATAACCAGTTTTACTAATGTATCATTTTCAATCTGCTTGCAAATGTCATTCTCCAGGTAGAAGAAAAAGGTATTGTCTGCATAGGTTCTATATTCACAAGTATAACAAGTCAAATAATGTAGAATTACAAACATGATATATTTGTCTCTGCCACTGCTGGCTTAGTTTACTAATTTGCCTGACAGCATGTTCTTTGTTCCTCACTAACTGCGATCATCACACTTTTGTTATACTGACAGTGGAAATATTCAGTAACAGACACCCTAAATACATCATAAGCACCAGTGTACTAATCATTAATAATGGGTGTGTGCTCAAACACGTGCTCACCAGCATTGTCAAAAGTATTTATGCTCCCAGAGGAATTCCATGCTGACAAAGCACTGTGTAGACCTGTATCCACGAGCACACATCTGTTATTTCATTTTCTCTTGTATAAAACAGATATCAGTGAAAGGTCAGAAAAAAGTGATAGAAAAAAAGTACAAAAACTTTCTATATCCAATGATATACAATGGATTTGCACCAAAACCTATACTTTCTTACTCTGGGCACAAATCAAACTCTTGTTCATTGAGCCTATAATAGTGGAGCCATTCTAGGGCCCCATTTACATATATCAGCCCAATATTTTCTCCAGTGTGGTAGACAAATCGATGAGGGAAGGCGATAATAAAACTGATCCCACAGCTTTCTATGGGAACAGTTTTGTGCCCAATACAAATAGTTTTGGTCCCTCCGAGAACAGACAAATGTTGCATTCAGTGTTTCTCTTTTCAGCTATGGAAACCAGACTAATGCGCACAACTATCAACTTTGTTCAATTGAGGGTTTGTTCACACCTGCGTTCCAGTCTGTCCATTGCCAATCCGAGTGAAAATCTCGGCGAACGGGATTGGCATCGGATACAGACCAGTCAGCGACGCATTGGTTAAAAACCCATTCATTTGAATGGGTTTTTAAAACAATGCGAGGGTGTCCGATTGCACCCTCTGCCCTGCAAATCCTTTTTTTTTCGTCGGAAACAAAGTCGGACACGCAGGACTTCGTGTCTGAGAAAAAAAAAACGACTTCGCAGCGCAGAGGGTGCAATCGGACACCCTCGCATTGCTTTAAAAACCAATTCAAATGAATGGGTTTTTAACCAATGCGTCGCTGACCGGTCTGTATCCGATGCCAATCCCGTTCGCCAAGATTTTCACTCGGATTGGCAACAGACGGACTGGAACGCAGGTGTGAACCCACCCTGAGGCATAAACCTACTGGCCAGAAACAATTGACATATTCTGATGAGTAGTAAGATTAAAACCATCAGCCACATATTATGCAGGATGTGTTTTGTTCTGTTTTTGTTCTTTTAACATGTGCCTTGGAGTCAAACTTTGTAAATCTCTTTCGCTGGAATTTTACAAATAACTGAATTTTCTATTACTGTAAGAAATGGATTTGCCTGTCATAAGGAAATGGAGTCTGAATATGCATCTGTACTAAACTATTTCAGCCTTTGTTAATTTTTTTTACCAGGCAGGTATGGCTCCATAATAGAAAATTTGCTTGTCTATTTTCATAAAATACCCTTGAATAATCTGTTCACACATTCTAATACACTCTTGGTTGTTTCCTAAGAGAATACTGAGAATACACATAGCTTGGGTCTGTTCATATCACATTATGTACCTCAAATGGAAAAGGTTCCTACTTCTAGCACTGTAGAGACATGCAATGACATATATTATGTACAGTTCTTCAGTATGTCAGACTGTATTGCAAAAAAAAAGGATGGTGACACATGCCATAAATGGTATGAAATATGTCCAAAGAACATTTTTTTTGGCAAATGCCATGTCAGTGTGGCCCTACACATTCAGCATATGCATCAGAGCTTTCCTACTGTGTACATCAAAGGCAGTGTTCAAATGTCTCTTCACCAGGTGACAACACAGGATGAGACTGACTGTCCTGAGTGGCGGGTCTTTGCCACAACAGGATGAGTATTCATGTCCTGATCTTTGAAGTGTCTCTCTGTATAAATGTAAAGTATCTGCAGTGGGAGCCAGCAGTAGTGTACAGCTAGACTCCCTCTGCATATCATATTTGAAAAATGGGGCTCGACCCTAAAGCCAAAATAGGCCCAGTCCTTAGAGGGTTAAACACACCTTATTGCCCATAATTTCCGCCTCTTAGTAATGTTTATAAATTTAACCAATTTACTCTACTCCACTGTCCACAGATAGGAAATTTCATGAGAGCAGTCTATCAGCATCTTTTGCATGTATCTTACTTTTCAAGTCGTGATGTCAATCATTAAAATTTTGACATTAACAAAGTGTTCCCAAGACCACATGTTGAGTCCCTCAAAAATGCACAAAATGCCTTAGAGATTGAATACGTGTACAGTAAGTGCCCTTTTAGTTTGATATCTCAACAGTTAGCAATGTTCCTTTGTAGTTCCTTTGAGAGTATTAGTGAAGTCCCATAGCGGGACTAAAAAAAAAAAGTCAGTGACGTAAAAAAAAAAAAGGGGTATTTTGCCATTTTCCCCATAATGTCCTTGTTGAATTCAGGAAATTGAATTGTTGTATTGTATTGTTGAATTTGTGTATCAAATTATGGGGTGATTTTTCTCCCATTATCCTTTGTGAAAATGAAAAATTTGGGGCTAAGGCAACACAATGTCTGTAAAGCGTTGTGGAATATGATGGAGCTATATAAGTAAGCATAATAAATAAATATTATTGGGAACAATATAATTTTTTAATCTCAGAACCCACTGCTTATAAAATGGTCACAACAGCCCTAAATGAATTCATTGAGGGGTGTAGATGCCAAAAATGGGTCTTTTTTGACCAATGTTTTGGCAACCAAGATCTCTGCAAACCTGACACTGTGCCTGAAAAACACCCTCATAAATTCAACACCTAACATCTATAAGGTGCTCCTGCTAAGAATTGTGTTTGGCTGTCTAGGGCCACATATGGGTTTTTCTACAAATTACCAAATGAGAGTATTAAGTATTGAAGTTTGCTTTGCTGTTAACCTTTGCATTGGGATGTGTCATAAAGACCAAAATGGTTGTGGGTAGCAAAGGTTTAATTAGCTTCCTTTGAAATATTGTGTTTAAGACTAAGGCCCCATGTTGCAGAAAAGCTGCTTTTTTTGTTGCTAATTTTGCTGTGGGTTTTTTTTTTTTTTAGCCAAAGTCAAGAGTGGATTGAAAAGGAATGGGAAATATAAAGGAAGCTCTTAAAATGTTCCTTCTTGTTAAATCCACTCCTGGCTTCCTCTTAAAAAAAAAAAAAAACCACAAAAAATATCTGCAAAAAATGCAACTTTTTTGCAACGCGAGGCCTTAGATTGAGATAGGAAAATTAACCACTTCTGGACCGCCCATTGGGTTTTTACATCCGGAAGGTAGTTGTCTAGTTCTGCAAGGATGTAACGGTACGTCCAAGCAGAACTCAGCAGCTATACAAAATCGGAAACGGAGAGCCAGCTGTAACTTCAGCCGGAGCTCCCAGAGAGAAGACAGGGAAGGTTTATTACCTTTCCTGCCTTCCCGATCACTGTGTATACAGCGCTATGGGCGCTGCCATCTTGCGGCTCCCCTCTGACCCGGTGGTCACGTGATCCGCTGGAATCAGAGTCTGTTAGAGCTGCTGGGTCCTACAGGACCCCGATCAGCTCTATATTAATGTGCAAGTAATGTGCAGGAGGCTGTATTCCTCCTGCAACTGGGGCTAAATGTACCAGCCCCAGTTACAGGGGAAATCAGCCTCCCCAACAAACAAAAAAAAAGTGATCAGATATCTCCAAAGGTCTATTATGACCGTATGGGGACACAATGTAAAAAAAAATTAATAGAAAAGTAAAAAAAAAATGTAAATAAAATAATTTAAAAAATAAATAAAATAATACGGCAATAAAACTCCCTTATTAAAGGTTATAGCCACACCCCCGTCGACACCATACAAAATAAAAATTACCACGGAGAGTAAAACTATTTTAGAAAGTTTTTTAGTAGCACTTTGTGTTATTAAATAAAAAGAAATGAAAAAAAGAAAAACAGGCACGTTTTCCCTCCTCTTTTGTTTATATTTTCCCGGATATAAAAAAATAAAATAAAACACATGCAAAAATAAAAACAACATAAAAATAAAGCCTTACGTGTCACCGAAAAAAGACGCAGAAATTAGTTTAATAACTCAAATGATAAAAATGTTATAGGCCTCCAAAACCGCATATGCAATAAACTTGAAAAAGTGCCTGGTCTGGAAGGGGGGTAAAGCATCTGGTATGGAAGTGGTTAAAGGGATTGTCCACTTTCAAACCAAAGTTGAGAGTCAAGTGTTATTGTTTATATAAAAAAAAAGTTCTACAATTTTCCAATATAATTTCTGTATCAATGCCTCCAGTTTTCTAGATCTGTACTTGCTGTCATTCATTCTGCTTACTTCCAGTGGATAAAATCAGTTCATGGTCATGTGATATATGGTCCATGGTCATGTGATGAACACACAGGTGCACAGCTCATTACCAGGCAGTGCATCTGTGTGTTCATCACATGACCATAGACTGATTTCTGTCCACTGGGAGTAAACAAAATGAATGACAGCAAGCAGAGATCTAGAAAACCATGAGTAATTGATACAGAAAGTATATTGGAAAATTGTATGACTTTTTATTATACAAACAATAACATGTCTCTCTCAGTATTGGTCTGAAAGTGGACAACTCCTTTAACCCCCCATTCCATACATGGCTTAGGGCTGGTTCACATCTACGTTCAGCTTTCTGTTCGGGGAGTCCGCTTGGGGACCCCCCAAACAGAAAGCTATACGCATAGAAAAGCGGTTACATAAGGAAACCCGCGAACCCCATAGACTATAATGGGGTCCGTGTGGTTTCCGCTCAGTTTCCACATGAAGCAAGCGGAGGGAAAAGTGCTGCAACCACACAGACCCCATTATAGTCTATGGGGTCCGTGGGTTTCCTTAGGTAATCGCTTTTCTATTAGTATAGGTTTCCGTTCGGGGGGTCCCCAAGTGGACGACCTGAACGGAAAGCCGAACGCAGATGTGAACCGGCCCTTAAAGTGATTTTTGAGAAATATGCGCTGCAGAATATGTTAAAGAGGACCTATGCATGTCCTCATGCATATGCGATTTTATATACCGCTAGAAAACCGACAGTGCGCTGAATTCCCGGTATGTGCCCCGGTGGTGGAGATATCGGTGCCGTTAATTTCAGCACTGATATCTCGCCACTGTCAGAAGGGTGTTCCTCATACACAGCGTCATCGTTGGGCTGTGAGGAATGCCCCCGACCGTACTCGTCCATAGCCCTGTACTGTCAGAGGGGGCGTTCCTTACCACCCAGCGATAATGCTGAGCTGTAAGGAACGCCCAAACCCCCCCTTCCCCCGTACAAGTCTATGGACGAGTACTGTTAGGGTGGGGCGTTCCTCACAACTCACCGATGACGCTAGGCTGTGAGGAACGCCCTTCTGATGGGGAAGGGGGAGATAGCGGCACCGCTATCTCCAGCTCTGGTGCACATACCGGGAAAGGCGGCAGTGCGCTGAATTCAGCGCACTGTCGGCTTTCTAGCAGTATATAAAACTGCATATACATGAGGACATGAAAGGTCCTCTTTAATACTGTATAAGCAACAGGAAGCAAATAATAAATTACTGATAGATAATGAAAAACATGTAATAGGCTGTTTCGTATTTAGTTAGTACTTCCTGCCTTGTTTGTAACACAATTAGCTACTGTGTATACACACTTTGTGCATCATATATAAATGACATCTGGCATTTTTAGTCATAGGATATTAAGCTTTTTTTTTACTAACCACAGAAAATGGAACACTCAGTATTTGTCATATGTTTATTTTCTTACCCCTGCTATGAAATTTTTATGAGAAAAGAGATTGGAGAAGGAAGCAGGTGACCCAGTTTGCAATGGTAGATATAATTCATAGTATTAGAAACTACAGAGGATGTAGTAAATGGGCCATTTTATTAAAACAATCATAGCTGCCCATAGCAACCAATCACATGCCAGCGTTCATTTTGCATTCCACTCCTGAAAATGAAAGCTGCATTGTGATTGGTTGCTATGTGCAACTAACACAGTTTTGCTTTTAGACCATATTAATAAATCTGCCCCAAAGAGTCTAAGATAGTTGTAGCAAATAGGCTTTCCATTACCTGAGGCAAAGATATTTATGATGCCTAAAACTCTATGTCTATGGGGCTATTCACATGTACAGTGGGGAAAAAAAAGTATTTAGTCAGCCACCAATTGTGCAAGTTCTCCCACTTAAAAAGATGAGAGAGGCCTGTAACTGACATCATAGGTAGACCTCAACTATGAGAGACAAATTGAGAAAACATATCTTGAAAATCACATTGTCTGATTTTTTAACAATTTATTTGCAAATTATGGTGGAAAATAAGTATTTGGTCACCTACAAACAAGCAATCTGCAATAGGCAAGCAGCTTGGTGTGAAGAAATCAACTGTGGGAGCAATAATTAGAAAATGGAAGACATACAAGACCACTGATAATCTCCCTCCATCAGGGGCTCCATGTAAGATCTCACCCCGTGGGGTCAAAATGATCACAAGAACAGTGAACAAAAATCCCAGAACCACACGGGGGGACCTAGTGAATGACCTGCAGAAAGGTTACCGTCAGTAACACACTACGCCACCAGGGACTCAGATCCTGCAGTGCCAGACGTGTCCCCCTGCTTAAGCCAGTCCATATCCGGGCCCGTCTGAAGTTTGCTAGAGAGCATTTGGATGTTCCAGAAGAGTATTGGGAGAATGTCATATTGTCAGATGAAACCAAAGTAGAACTGTTTGATAGAAGCATAACTCATCGTGTTTGGAGGAGAGTGAATTCTGAGTTGTATCCAAAGAACACCATACCTACTGTGAAGCATGGAGGTGGCAACATCATGCTTTGGGGCTGTTCCTCTGCAAAGGGACCAGGAAAGGATGAATGGGGCCATGTATCATGAGATTTTGAGTGCAAACCTCCTTCCATTGAAGATGAAACGTGGCTGGGTCTTTCAGCATGACAATGATCCCAAGCACACTGCCAGGGCAACGAAGGAGTGGCTTCGTAAGAAGCATTTCAAGGTCCTGGAGTGGCCTAGCCAGTCTCCACATCTCAACCCCATAGAAAACCTTTGGAGGGAGTTGAAAGTCCGTGTTGCCCAGCGACAGCCACAAAACATCACTGCTCTAGAGGAGATCTGCATGGAGGAATGGGCCAACATACCAGCAACAGTGTGTGCCAACCTTGTGAAGACTTACAGGAAATGTTTGACCTCTGTCATTGCCAACAAAGGATATATAACAAAGTATTGAGATGAACTTTTGTTATTGACCAAATACTTATTTTCCACCATAGTTTGCAAATAAATTCTTTAAAAATCAGACAATATGATTTTCTGGATTTGTTTTCTCATTTTGTCTCTCATAGTTGAGGTCTACCTATGATGTCAATTACAGACCTCTCTCATCCTTTTAAATGGGAGAACTTGCACAATTTGTGGCTGACAAGATATTTTTTTTCCCCACTGTAGTATGTCCTATTTTTGGCTATTTCCATGGATCACTGAATAGACTCAAGCAACCCATGTCTCCTCCTGCCTATCTCCTGAGTTTGTGCACTGCTGAGGGGGGTCTGCAGGGTACCTGATTATGGTGCCAGTTCAAATGGGGGGAATTCCAGGCGTTGTGGTCTTCAGCCTCACTGAGCCAGGTGATGGTAGTTAGAAGGGCCTTTGATGGTAGCTGCAGGAATTGACTCAGGAGATAGTGGTTGCAGATGAACAACAGGGTGAACTTTACTGAAGATGATGCAACAGCGAACCAAGCAGCTTCCAGACATATGTAGCAGTGCAATGGGAGTTCCACTGTAAGATGGGAATGAGCCAGGTAATGGTTCTCAGCTAGGGATGCCCGGAATATATATCTGTTGCCAGATAACTCCAACTCCATTTCTTGTGTCTCCCACCATCTATAGAGCTGTAATCAGCTATGCTCAAGATAACCCTGCTTATTCTGTGGGAAGCTGGGCCTAAGGTCTGGGGCCCCAAACAAACCTCAGATTCTCCTCCACAATGGCACTTGTAGTTCTCCACTCCTCTGTCAAGGCTGACAGCATAGACTTCTTCGATGTCTTAGGGCTGCAGCAACCACACAGGGCTAGGCTGTATCCCTTCCTTCTGCATAGCACATCTCCAGGCACATCTGCTCTGCTAGGATGCTAACCTGCCAAGCAAACTCCAATCTCTCCTTCCAGTCCTCTAAGAGTATACCAGTTCCATCACACTTCAAGAGATGATTCAGGAATGCCTCAGCCAGGACTGCAGATGTTACCACTGTTCCAGGGCCTGGTGCAACAGTTTCAAGGCAACCAGAACTGTGGGTGTCACCTCTGCATCAACAACTGTTGTAGTGGCTTTTGGCAGATATTTTCACTTGATACTGCAGAGGCCCTACTTTCAACTGGATAATTATGGAAGCTCCTTGGACAACTTCCTTGCTCTCTAAATACCAATTGCCACACACGCTAACAACCATACCTGATATCTCCTCTGTTGGCTCCACCCCAATGACTTTGCGTGTCTTCTCCTCCACCAGCAGTGATACACCATGTTGACAGTCTGCCATAAAGGTATAAATCTCTTCATAATAATTTTATAAGTAATAATTTTTCTCTGTATGTTCCATTCCTGGAATATTGCAGCTTGAAAGTGGCATTAGCCATATATCAAAATACCCTGCCAAAGAAGAAGAACTTATTGGTTTCCTGGCACTTGACAATGTAGCACATGCAACCTAGCTTCATCTGGTTATGACCTAGAGAAAGTAAGCCGGAAGAGGAGTTAAAATACAGTAGTAAAATATTCTTAAGAAATTTACTATTTCCAATATAATTTTATACTTGATATAACTGGTCTCCCCATCTCACAATAGTGCACATGAAACCTACTATGTGTAGTTATTTGTCTATTTAAAAAATTGCTTTAGTGGTAAAGGGAACCTTAAATCTAACAGAATTATGGTCATAAGTAAGGGGGGCATGTCACACAGGGGGTGCTAGCAAGTTATTCTGAAGAAATGTCTAGCTACAGTTCTGACTCAACTCAAACAGGGTTAAAATTTCATATTTGATGGAATTTTCCTTTAACTTCAGATTGTACAAGTGTCTAATTGTAATACATTGGCACCAATTGCTGTATAAACATTTCTTTCTAAAGAAAATGAGTGAGTGTCTTATGCCTAAGCATTTATGTGTCTTTATCTCAGTGCAAGGGTGAAGAAACATTAGAGGTTCAAAGCAGAGAGTTTGTGTTCTTCAAAACAAATGTCTGGTTCTCTTCCAAGATTTGACTCATCAGCATTCAGCACAAACAAAAACACCCATAAAAAACGAATAAAAAATACCAACAAAAGAAACATGAGTAGGGAAAATGTAGACAGCAATGTGATATCAATAGGGGGGGCATGCTGTTCCTGAATTGCACTGTGGTATTTTCACCCTCTCCATCCCCACAAAACTGAAGCCAACTGCAGTGTGATCCAGATGGATGAATACTGGCATATGTACAGCTGTGATACTTATAGTACACAGGTGTTACAAACGCGTTGGGTTGCTTGGCATACTGGTATTTTTTTAATTGTTATCAGGGTTTACTGGATAGTTTCCTTCAGCAGCTGCTGTTCTCTATTGTCCCCACCTCTAAGGTTTAATGGTGTCAGAAATATAATACAGGCTCACAGACTATGAAAGCAGGTAGGAACAACATAGACCACCCAACCTCCTTCTTTTCTCTGTTCTCCAAACCTCTCAGACATATTGTAATCAGCAGCTTTCATCTGCATAGATCATTTACTAATATACGGATTCCTTTCATTTAAAGCAACACTTCAGACATGCTGTATGGATATTAAAGTAAATTATGTACATATGCAGCAAATGAATGTAATATATTACAATCTGCTCCAGAGAACTCAAGCAGTTGGTGTTACTTGGTATTTGACAGCGCGCAGATAAATGTCAAGCAGCTATGGTTGTCTGTAACATAATGTTTACATACAAGCTGCCACGCGTTTCACCCAAACAGACAGCAGGAGAAAGCTATGAAAACTGGCTGGTGATAAGGAAGGGCCTAGAAGTCAAGATGTGTGCTAATACAGAAAATTCACAACCAATTACTTTCATTTCTAGAAAATCCAAGGGACAGGTTTGGATGAAATTGTGACATTGTTAAATATGACTATAATATATATATATATATATATATATATATATATATATATGGTGGGCAGGGGGGGGATAAGATTTTCCAACTGATGCCATATTAAGTGTACTCAAGGCATAGATGAGGTATCTTTAAAACACAGCATGGTAAAGGAATCTTCATATAGTACAGTATTAAAAAAAGGAATTATCTCTCTAAGACAGAAATAAAATTCATTCTTTGTTCTATAAATTGTGGGTGGAAATATGCTAATGTCTCTGATCACTCTTATAAGTGATGCCTGTCATAATTCCATTGCTATGATGTTCTGGTCTTCTATTGAGGCATTACATATGGTTGATATAATGGAGAAAGACCCCGAGAATGCTATAAATGCTGGAATCCTTTTGTTTTTTTATTTAAGTAGTTACATATTAGTGTGTGAATTTTTTGTAAGGTTTTCACAACATTGACTTTAACAAAGTAAAAACTGAATAGAATAAGGTGCATCTTAAAAGCTAACATACCTGTATCAGCTACTGTCAGGTTTGTGGGGAAAGTTGACTATTTCTGATTGGTGTCTAGAACATTTCCAGGGATGTAGTCTTAATATTAATAATAATAATAATAATAATAATACATTTTATTTATATAGCGCCAACATATTCCGCAGCACTGTACAATTTGTAGGGTTCAAGTACAGACAAAAAAAGATACATTACAAAGAAATAGAGCTTACAATCTATGAGGTAGAGGGGTGACACAAGAGGTAGCAGGGGCAGCATCGGAGGTAGCATTGCTTATACAATGGTCAGATGTTCTTCATTGAGGCTGCAATGTTGGGGGGGAAAAAAATGGAAAATGTACTTGAACCATTAAAAAGACATGGTACTGGTAGTTGTAAAAGAGTACCAATTGTAATCTTAGCTATGAGACCTAGCCATAATCACCATTCTCATGACCTTTTAACCACCTACTGAGTCAACAGATATTATATTTGGGAGGCTCCAGAGTGCCCTGATTTTGTTTTCCATAAGGTACTATTGTGCACTCCTTACTCTATGACACAGACCTAGCCATAAGAATATATACACAGGGAGCCTACCCCTGCTTCAAAGTACTACCCAGCTGTTTTCTAACTGTATATTGAGTTCCTCATAGCATTTCTAACAGTGTTGTGTTCTCATTGTCTAAGACTTGTATTAATTTTTTCATATTGCTGATTCAGCATTAACACCATCTCTGTACAGCCCCTATGGAATATCATTACACACAGCAGTACCTTTCCCAAATGGGGTTCATAATCCAAATTATCTCACATACACACTAGGCCCAATTTTTGCTTGAAACCAATTAACCTACCAGTATGTTTTTGGAGTGTGGGTAGAAATCAAATTAAAACACACATAAACCCAGAAGTAAATCCATGGATATGTCATCCTTAGTCAGATTTTACAACCAGGACCCCATCACTGCATGGCAGTAGTGCTGACTACTGAACCACCATGCTGGTGCTCTTAACCTGTTCTGATCTCTATAGCTCCTGCAGTAAAGCTTTGGTGCTTTGGTGGCTATGACAAGTAATTCTTTGTGTTCTGGGAAAACTTTATTATTCTTTTATTAATGCATGGTGAAATTTTACTCAGAAATTTCTGAAACTACAGTATCCACATGGTTCTAGGAGAGGTTACTTGAGAGAGGACAATTTCCAATTGTTATAATTTGAAACACCATATTAAAGTTGTTGCCGAATTACGGAGGTTGCACCCCACGATCCATGATAAATTTGATCCTCTACCCATCTTCCTTAATTAGTTCCTCTTGATCATAACTCATGTCTGATTCCCTACTGAAACAAAGTTATGTTGACACTGTTTTACTTGTTTTCTTACCCCTCCCTTTTTATTGATTTACACTTAGTTCCCGAACTTTTTCTTTTTTATAGGTATAAAGCAGAATTTTTGCAGGCAAAAACTTACATGTTTATTAAGACATCCCTGTGAAGTACTAGTTGAGTGGGACGAACTAATACAGCTGTAAAATATCCTGTCACACTTTTTTACTTTTAGATACTTTGAATTATGTATCTATAGTTGTAATGTCGGGGCCTGCGACCTGCTGTTGTTGTGCATTCCCATACAGCAAATGTGAACTCTGCTCAGCTCTTAAAGGACTAGCATGTGCACAGGATAATGTGTCCCCTCCCCAGCTAAACCCCTGTATTCCTTGTTTATATAAAGCACCTTCTTCCACAAAAAGGTGTCTGAACAATTTTGGTTCCTAGCCTGTCTAGTTCCAGTGCAGGGTTTCCTATACTGACTACCTGTGTTTGACCTCTGTCCTGACTTCTGTTTGTCTACCTGTGTTTGACTTTGGACTGTTATCTGACTCCAAACCAAGTTTGTTCAGACCAAGCACATCTGAAACAAAGCTGCTATTATCATACTCTGGGATCTCTTCAGATTCCATAGTATGATAAGCGGAGGCCCGGGAAAGGTCATCAAACATAAAAAACAGTGTTACTCACCTTCCCTTCCCGTGGCTCCCCCTTCTCTTTGGCGCTTCTGCCTGACATCAGAGAACACTGATAGGGCCTCAGGGGTTACGTTGGCGTTCTGACACGTAATGAAGCTGATGTAACCCCTGAGATCCAATCAGAAGTTACTGACGTCAGGCAGAAGCGTCGAAGAGAACAGGGAGCTGCATCTGAGTCCATGGAAGGTGAGTAACATTGTTTTTTTTTTATGTTTGATCACCTGTCCTGGGCCTCTGCTTATTATACTTTTGGGTCTTAAGAGACCCCAGAGTATAATAATAGCTTGTGAGTGGCAAATCCCAAAAATTTCGAGCTCGGCTGAACGCGAAATTTTTGCAAAATTAATTGGGGCCACTAAGGGGCATTATACTGTATGGAGGGGACGTTATCGGAGATTATACTGTGTGGAGGGGCCGCTATGGGACATTGTACCATATGGAGGGGCTACTATGGGACATTATACTGTGTGGAGGGGCTGTTATGGAACATTATAACAGATTGGTCAGCCGCTATGGGACATTGCACTGTGTGGAGACGCCACTATGGATCATTATACTGTGTGGAGGCCACTATGGGACATTATACTGTGTGGAGGGGCCGCTATGGGACATTATACCAAGCGGTAGGGCCACTAAGGAACATTATTCTGTATGACTCTGTGTTTTTGCACAAAAACGCAGGCATTTTACCAATAAAAATGCCTGCATTTATGTGCAAATACGCATCATGAGAACGCAGCTATAGATTGAAGTGAAAGTACCAGTAGCCTTGGACTAAATGCAGCTATAGCTGCATTCAGATACATAGTGTGTCACTACCCTAAGGGTGCTGCCATGCGGTGCTCCCGGATGCATACATTTACCACTAATTGGGGGCTGCACATGTACTTTCATTGCTTCTAATGGGAAAGTACAGGTGCATCCTGGGAAATAGCAGTAAATGTATGTGTCCTAAAGCATCTTATGGTAGCACTTCTGTGTTATGGTTTGTGGTATATGACTTTAGTATAGGGGTCATCAGCCCTGCAATTATTGCATAATATGACCTAAACATAGTGATGACTGAACCTTGCAAGAATCATTTTGTGAGGTTCGCCTGCTAGTTTAGTTCTAATTGGAAGCACTATTATTATACTCTGGGGTTACTTTAGACCCCAGAAAATAGTAATTGGCGGCCCAGGGGTATTGCAGAAAAATAATAAACAGTCACTTTCACTCACCTCTCCTGGAGTCCCATGTGGCATCTGGTTTTTGTTCCCTAGTGTCTTCTGGCCTCTTTCAGGTGTTTTTGCATCCACACCCACTTGTTAAACAGTTGTCTAGTTTTCCTTTTGGATGTGCTGTTGTGACAATAATGTACATTGTATAGAACTGTGATATTACTGATGGTATGGTAAACTTTTTTTTTAATACTAATGTCAAATTAGCCAAGAAAAGCTTTTCATTAAAACATTTTTTCATTACTTAAAAATATTTTTTCTCTTTCTACATAACATTGTGGATAAATGTCTAGAAAAAAAAATCACACTGAGACACTGAGGCACTTACAGATGAGAAAACATAAATCTAATCATGGAATTGTATCCAACATGAAACTGTCATATTTGTAGTATAAAAACATTCATTGAAGCTTAAATACAATCTGTGATCAAGATGTTTTATATCAAATTATAACAACAACATATGTTACAATTCCTGAAAGTGAAATTGAGCCAATGCAGGAAGGAAAGCCAATAATTTTTATCATGTCAAAACTATATACATCTTTTTTCAACCTCTTCATGTAGGATACAATTTGCTTATAACCAACAGTATAGTAAACATTAATGATAAAGACCCACTCAAAGTAATTTCATAGTTAAACAAAAGAATGTAAAATATAATAATTTAAAAACATTGCAAATATAAAATTATATTGAATAGTTAGATGTGTCATCCATATTTTTACAAATTAAAACCAGATACTAAAAGATATTTTTATGATTTGCTTTATTTACTGATTAGATATTTTTTTTTTTATTTTTTTCACAGTATTATTAGGCAAGCCATCTTGCCTGAGTTTCAGCTCTGCTCTGTTAACATTACTTTACAGCAGTTATATGGACATATGAAACCAATATCTCATATTATTATTATTGATATACCGCCATTAATTCTATGGTGCTGTACATTTGTAAAGGGGTTTTCATAAATAATACAAATATAATGACAAGTACAATAAACAGAAAACTTACTAGATGACCAACATAATACGAGTAGGAAAGAAGACTCTGCCCACAGGTTTACAATCTATATGGGAAAGTAGATGGATACAATAGATATGGGATTGTGGGAGAAAGTCTTATGAATTGTGGTAGTGAGTTCTGCAGTATGAAGGATGCACTTGTGAAATCTTAGAGCTGCCTCGGGATTATGTTTGACTCAGACCTTTCCTTCACCCTCCATATCCAATCACTCGCATGTTCAGGTCATCTCCACCTCAAAAACATCTCCAGAACACACCCTTTCCTTACCAGAGATACACTAAAGACACTTATTGTTGCCCTGATTCACTCTCACCTTGACTACTGTAACTCCTTACTAAACTCTCCCCTCTACAATCTATTCTGAATGCAGTGGCCAGGCTCATCTATCAGTCTAGACGCTACAGCGATGCCTCCGGTCTGTGTCAGTCACTACATTGGCTGCCTATTCAATACAGAATACAATATAAACTTATCACCCTCATCCACAAGGCTCTCCATAATGCTGCACCTCCCTACATTTCCTACCTCATCTCTGTCTACCGCCCAACCCATACTCTCCGTTCACTCAATGACCTAAGACTAACATCCTCTATTATCAGAACCTCCCACGCTCGTATACAAGACTTCTCCCGAGTTGCACCACTTCTCTGGAATGCTCCATCCCGGACAATCAGACTAATTCCCAATTTCTACAGCTTCAAGCACAAACTAAAGACATATCTTTTCAGACAGGCCTATCACAATTCCTAATGTAAACCCTTCCGTAGTTAGAATCCCTAAAATGAACCCTCCTCTGTTCACGCTCCCACATTACCACACAGGATATGATGCCGTATCAGACTAACTTTATATGTCCAGGCACCGTCTGCATGTTAAAGGACACCACTGATGACAGCTCATACAGCTTTATATATGTGTAATGACAGTAACCTCTATTACAAAATTGTCTGACCATTGTATAAGCAATGCTACCTCCGATGCCGCCCCTGCTACCTCCTGTGTCACCCCCTCTGCCTCATAGATTGTAAGCTCTTGGGAGCAGGGCCCTCAGTCCCATTGTGTGAATTGACTATTTCTTTGCAATGTATCTCATTTGTCTGTACATGAACCCTACAAATTGTACAGTGCTACGGAATATGTTGGCGCTATATAAATAAAATGTATTATTATTATTATTATTATTATTAATAAAGAGTTTGTGAATGGCTTTTATATTGTTGAAAACAGAACATGCGTTCCATAGTGCACCAAGGGGAGGAGATTTAAGAGGTTGCAAAATTTGATGGTGGTTGTTTGGTGATAGGAGGGAGATATTATGGTGGGGATTTGCTGAGGGGGCTTGGGGTTAGGAGATGTGTCACCAGCAGCAAAGAGAAGCAATGATAGAGCTAGGAGGTGTGAGAAGAACAGGGCATGAGTTGAGTGTGTGCATTTAGGCAGAAGAATTTAGTGTTCAGGAAGCAGTCCCCAGAAAAGGCAAGATGAGTGGGGAAGAGAGCTGGTCAGAGGGATAATTATTTGTTGGGTATAGGGGTTATGGGGGATGTGGAGGAATTTTAGGAATAGTGGAACAATAAATATGACAGTAATCAAAAACATTTTGTTGATTATGTTTTGTTGGATAAGTTACTATTAGTTTCCTTCTATTATTCTGTTATGTTCTGTTTAACATTTATACAGCTAGGATACACCAGTCTTGATCCTCTGTGGGCTGAAATGAGATGTAACTAATATATTGCCTTTGCCCTTTTAACAAATTAGGTGCATCTTTGGCCCTGGCCCCTGGTGTTTCGGAAAGTCAAATCTAGATGAAAGCGATGAGCTGGCACTAATTCACACTATAATTTCTGTCAGTTTCTGGTTTAAACTATAGTAAATTTGCCAGGGTGTGGGTGACCTCACCCCTCTATCTAAAGTCCACCTATTGCCCCACCCACTTTTCAGAAAGAGGTTTGGACAGCTCTAAATAGGAAATTGACTCATTAGCTGATTGCCTATTAAATGTTATCCTATGTACTTTTGGTTAGTAGGAAAAAGTATCGTACAGGAATAATATGCTCAAATTCTTGTTACTTTCTGAAATCATACGGATTGATGGCTACCAAACAATTTCTCAAGTCTGGTGCTATAGTGTGAAACATTTTTGTACTAAAGACCAATGTCATGGGGAGGTTAAAGTCACTGCGCTCTCAGTCAACCTGTCATCAGAAGTTATTTTACCATGACCAGGCTACTCCATTGGCAGGACACCATAACAGAAGCTGATGGATCCGAAGGGCAGTGCTTATGCTATTATCAGATTATTCTATGAAGTCATTATAATAGTGAACTACTATATGTGCAGTTCCCTTATATTCAGAATGGTTGAAGCTACACTTTAATAACACTAGGTAAAAATATAAGGAAAAGAGCACTGGAGCATGTTATAATTGTTTAAAGATTTTACAAATTTCCTGAGAACATATGATAATGTCCTTCCAAATGAATGAGCATTGTAAAACAATTTGCAAATGTCATTATATTGTCTGGTTATTTTTTACACATATGCACTCCAAAGAGGGTTTCTTTTTAATACCACCAATAAAGGAAAGAAGAAAATTAACCCATTTAAACACTCTGCAGTAAATTCCCCGTAGCCCTAGGTAGCTCTGTACCTTTCAATTACAGTTGCTTCTAAGATTACAAGGAATATTTAATACACTGCAATTCTCTCGGTCTCAGAAGGCTTAAGAATGTCAAGCTTCATAACACAAGAGCTAGTTTTCTTTGCTTGTAATTTAAAACATACAGTACAAATGTTGCCACTTTATCAAGCTCCAGCACTAAACATTATTGTTACAACCTGCATGGTTTATAGTTCTCTAAATGGAGCTTTATTAAAATTGTCTTTAGAGTGGCTTAGCTGATTATACTCTGCCTCGGAAATCAACATGTAAATTTACTAGAACTTGTTAACTTTTTTTTTTCTTCACAGAGAAAATGTTTAAAACTTTCAATGCCATCTTATTTGATTTGTATTGTGCTGTTTTATTGGAGTTTGGCTGAACAAAACTTCAATGCTTATGTTCTTTAGATAATTTATGTGGTAAATGAAATGTCAGATTGGGAAACAACTAGATTTATAAGCACATTTTGTTTTAAAGTGAACCCATCTTACTGAAATCGCAATCTAATCTGTAGGCACCACATTTTAGAGCAAAAGGAGCTGAGCAGATTATTTCCCCATTCATTTAAATTTCTAGGAGTCAAGTGGGCAGTCCTACAGTCCTAAGTGGCCAGTTTTTGAGTAGGCCCACCCACTGGACACATAAACCTAGAATGAGAAAGGATTTCAAATACAAGTCACACAGAATCTTTTCCCACAAAACTGGTCAGCTTCTGCTGCTCCATAACATGCTTTCTTCTGATTGAACTGCACGCTTAACATGTTGTGTTCCTTTTAATGGATTCCTACCCTATACAGTTACAAAACAATACCCTATAGATACTGATCAATATGGGATACAACTTTCTAAGGCTCCACGTAGCAGACCACAGCGTTTTTCACAGAAAGTCTGTAGATGTTTCCTCTGAGGACTTTCTGTTCCCATTATACCTATAGGGAAACCGTCGGCGTTTCCATAAGTATAATTGACATGCTGCAACTTCCAAAACCACAACGGTTTTAGAAATCGCAGCGTTCCCACTGCGCGTATTTTTCCGCAAGGTGTGGATGGGATTCGTCATCTTCAGTGACTGTAAAAGGGCCACGTTTTTTTCCGTTTACATCATGTGGAGCCCCAGCCTAATGTTCATACACTAAGCACATCCTCTAACAGTCTGTCTGTGCCTACAATGAAATCTACAGCAGCTTATGACTGGCGGAGATTTCAGTCATCATTTATGTCAGAAAACTGGCATAAATTATGATAAATCTGCATAGCCCTGCCCACACCCAAACACCTCCCCTTTTTCAAAAAGTGGCGGGGTGGTGAAAAATTTCCAATTGTGCGCAATACTTTGCATAGAATTCATTTAAAAGTCACAAAAAAACATTGCTGTGGGTTTTTTTTGTTTTTTTTTTAACACTCTTTTCACCATCTCTACACAGGCAACAAATGCTTGTCAACAACCATAAATTTTTGGCATTTCATTCTCTACAATGGCTGGCATCTACATATCCATTGTACAGTATTGAAATCACTAAATTACTATTTAACCCTGACACAGCTGCCATAGCATTGAAACGGCCCCCACAATTTCCCAGCAAGAGAACCTTTCTGTTGCCTACAGAGAAGATGAAAGTGAAACTAATCACTCAGATGCTGTGATCACATCGATCACATTGATCACATCTCTGATCTGAGGGGTTAATGGTCCAGGAACGGAACTGACTCCGTTCGTGGATGCTGATTTCGGTTCCTGCTGTGTGAAACAGAGACCCAGCAGCTATGGCACCCACTCTGTTTCCATGTGTGTCCTGGTGCATATAAGAGTTAACAAAAGTGATGGTGATATTTTTAAAGCCTGAATGTAAAGAAGTCTATCTGTAAATACATTATTCTACAAATTCTTTATTGTTACCCCTGCAACGAATCCTGCTCTGCAATAAAACATTCCTGTTAGCTGAGACAGACCACCACTGGACTGCCGAGCTTTCAATCTGCCTTTCCTATGTACAGACAACTTGTAACTTGTATTAACTAATTTATGTCAGGACGTATTCTGCTACTATTCCATCTATGCATTATTCTCCCTGTTAAATGTCCATCCATATGAAGGGAACAAAATGACAAGAGGCTTGTACATTTAACAAGATTATATGATAGTCCTCACCTTATTTGATCTCATTAGTGCAGGACGCTGCATTTTATGAGGAAATGACTTTCTGCTTAGACAAGTCATCCTAAAAGTCATTCCTTCTCCAATAATGTGCTAAGGTCCAGACTATAATAACATTTAAATGTCCGAACCATCCATTATTGAGAGGCGATGTATAAATAAATTATCTACATTCTTAAATCTATAATGGGCCTGCCACGATACATGGGAAATCTCAGCAATCCATAATTTGATTACAACTCTATTTAAAGTTGAGGCAAGACCTTAAGGCTAATGCCCCACGTAGTGAATCGCTGCAAAACAAACGCTGTAAGACCGCGGTGGAAACACATTGCGTTTTTTTCTGCAGTTTTAATAGAAAATCTGCAGACTTTCTGTCTCTATTATACCTATATGGAAACCGCAAGTGTTTTTGTAGGTATAATTGACATGCTGCGATATACAAAAATGTGAGCGTTTTTGAAAACACAGCTTTTCCGCTGCTGAATTTTTTTCTGCAATGTGGGGATAGGATTAGCCAGAATGCCATCCACTTAGCAGGTAATGTAAAATGCAGTGTTTTTTGCTGCTGCAATTTTCGCAACATGTGGCCCCGGCCTAAAACTGCTTTCCTGGATTACAATAATGATGGCCTATGTTTAGGGTAGGCCATCGATATCAGATGGGTGAATCTCTTCACACCCCTGCTAAAATACCCTCCTTTCCATTAGTCATATTTTGTCTCATGTAACAAGAAAAAATTGAGAAATAAATAAAGTCTGAGGCCCGATTCACATCTGCGTTCAGGTTTCAGGAAACCCGAATGCAGATGTGTACCGGGCCTTAGCCTCATCTCCCCTTATCCTCCTCACTGCCCTGTGACATATGGAAGACCAGTGTCTGGAGAATAAACCTCCCTGCTCTGTCTCCCACCTCCTTGGCTAAGCACTCTCCCTCTCCAATGGTAACCAATTAAAGATGTATCTGATCAACAGGAGATTAACTTGAGTGTTCTTTGCAGGATTTCTACAAGACTGTTTCTTTAAGAATTATATATAAAATAGTGTAGTCTGACAATCAATAAGGGCAATTATATTTTTGTTTACTTTTATCATTCATTTCTAGGTTTTCTATCATTCATTTCTAGGATTCTTTAAGGAGATTCTATCAGCAGTAAATTTCTTATAAACCTAATGACAATTCCTAGTAGAAGTGATTCTACAGTTTCCAAATATGTCTCTGATATTCAGTTTTGAGGCCCATTTTCATTTAAGTTGTTGTTTTATTCATATGCAAATGAAGGGAAAGTGCTTTGCCTACGACTCTAGAGCTGAGACTAAAGCCCTGTCAAGCTAAGGAATGTCCCAAGGCACTTTCCCATCATTTGCATAGGAAGAAAACTGATTTGCATGAGAATGGGGCTCCAAAGCTGAATAACTAAGGCATATTTGGAAACTGTAGAATCACTCCTACAAGGTACTGTGATTAGGTTTATAACCAATTTACTGCTGACAGACTCCCTTTAAGTATATATAATTGTCTGTAAGTGTGCTCATGAAACCAAATATTACACTAAAAGTGAAGAGAGTATTCAAATCTACAACATATTAAGGGCCTATTACATGACCCTGTGCAGCATGAAAGATGCAGATTATCAGCAACACCTCACCCTTTGTAAAGAGGGGTGGACTGACTATAACCAATGCAGCTAAATGGGGGAGCAGGCACAATTGCAGGAATATACTGATGTATAATAGTGTGGTCCGTCACATTTATTATAGATCAGAATTCATTCTGAACTTCGGATTGGGCAGTCTAATAGGACCTTTAGGATCTATTCACACTGACAACCTTGAAGGCCATAGAACTCTTGACAGCAGAAGCATAGCTGAAGGGGTTCAAAGATAACAGTTGTACCAAGCCCTGGACCCTGAGGGGGCTCCAAAGGTACCTATGCCACATAACATATATCACTATTCTAAATGGTTGAAGGTAGGTAGTCGTTCCTTTACAGACTTTGCATTGGTGCCCAGGAGCTTCAAGTCACACCTCTATTTGACAGATATGATGGAGTGGTACTGTTCTCTTTTGTTACTGACCCAAATGACATTGCAATGCTATAAATAAATTGATGTTATCCTCCCCAAACACTCATACTTTATAATGCCTCATACAGAAGCAAACTTCTTCATCTAGAAACTTCCTAAAGACCATTAAAGTGATGACATCAGAACTCAATCTCTATAATCTGTGATACATTTATAGAGATTATTAATAAAAGTAAAATCAGTTGTAGAACTGGGACAATTCATTTGTTAAAGGGGTCCTCTGACAACTCCGAGTAACTGGTCATTGGGATCATTTGTAAGTTTTGTCAATTGTAATCTGGCAGAAAGTGTTACATTTCCTGCAACTCTACCACAAAGGAAATAGAGTATTACATGGTTGTCATTTATGTCAATTGGCTGCCTGTGTAATGTATGGACATGATGAGTCCTCCAGAGAGAGAGAGAGAGAGACACACACTCTTTCCAGTCACTCTCTGCTCTGGCTGATAAATGAGGGTCCTCAACAGGAGTCCCCCTCTAGTAACAGGGATTTTCAAGCAGACATCCCCTTTAAGGCTATTTATTACAGGATATAAAGGGAATGAGTGGTTTCGTAGATGTTGCTGATGGTGGTAGTATTATAAAGATTCTTATCAGTCTTGTGCCTCTCTGTTTTCATTGCTCCTCTAAATATTCATGGGAGAATAGGAGAATCTAGTCTATTGTTCCATATAACTGTTCTGCACATGACTTGCTGCCAATATTCATACAACCCTGGTAATTATACCTTCGTCATTTTCCAATTAGTTTCAAGCACGTTTTGGAAAATTGGTCATGAAAGGGTCAGTGAGGTGATAACAAGTTGTTTAATGACCTTACCGCTGCCTGTTCAGGCATAAATAATGTTTTGCAAATGCCCCACAGCCATAACTGCCAATTTAAGCTTGATTGTAATGAATCAGTTTCTTCTATAGAAAATAATGTGATCAATTTCTCATTTCACTGAATAAATAAGTTTAAAGATAGGAAACCGTCTGTGACCCGGTGTTAACCTTTTAGCCTCATTATTCATATCAAACAGATGACATACAAGAAACTGCTGCAGCTTCAATCCTAGTTAATTATTTGTTAGGGACGAAGGGGCTGCAAAGTGTTTCTGAGTGTACATGTATCAAGGGACATCAAGGAAAGTAATGAAAATAATCCCATGAAAGCCAGTCGTGTGCTTAATGTCTGACAATAATTATAACAAGAGGTAGCGGAGATCAATTTAATAATCTAGCATTGAGCATCGCTTTACAATAGTTCCTATACTCTAGTGTATGTAGAATCTATGCCTTTGCGTAAGACGAATAGACAAACAGCACCTACAGGAAGTATTCAGTCCTCACCTCTTCTTTTATGTTTTATTGTTTAACAAGATTCAATGGTAATGGTGAGTTTACTATCTAGAAGTCACAACATTAGTCAAGTGGAGATCAATCATGTGCAGTTACTGTGTTTCACCCACTAGTATGACGACATCTGTAACTGGAAGATCCAGCTGATGATGAGTCAGTTCCTAGTGGGAAAAAAAAAAAAAGATATATATATATATATATATATATATATATATATATATATACAGTACAGACCAAAAGTTTGGACACACCTTCTCATTCCAAGAGTTTTCTGTATTTTCATGACTATAAAAATTGCAGATTTACACTGAAGGCATCAAAACTATGAATTAACACATGGGGAATTATATACTTAACAAAAAAGTGTGAAACAACTGAAAATATGTCTTATATTCTAGGTTCTTCAAAGTAGCCACCTTTTGCTTTGATTACTGCTTTGCACACTCTTGGCATTCTCTTGATGAGCTTCAAGAGGTAGTCACCTGAAATGGTTTTCACTTCACAGGTGTGCCCTGTCAGGTTTAATAAGTGGGATTTCTTGCCTTATAAATGGGGTTGGGACCATCAGTTGTGTTGTTCAGAAGTCAGGTGGATACACAGCTGATAGTCCTACTGAATGGAGTGTTAGAATTTGTATTATGGCAAGAAAAAAGCAGCTAAGTAAAGAAAAACGAGTGGCCATCATTACTTTAAGAAATGAAGGTCAGTCAGTCCAAAAAATTGGGAAAACTTTGAAAGTGTCCCCAAGTGCAGTGGCCAAAACCATCAAGCACTACAAAGAAACTGGCTCACATGAGGACCGCCCCAGGAAAGGAAGACCAAGAGTCACCTCTGCTGCAGAGGATAAGTTCATCCGAGTCACCAGCCTCAGAAATCGCAGGTTAACAGCAGCTCAGATTAGAGACCAGGTCAATGCCACACAGAGTTCTAGCAGCAGACACATCTCTACAACAACTGTTAAGTGGAGACTGTGTGCAGCAGGCCTTCATGGTAAAATAGCTGCTAGGAAACCACTGCTAAGGACAGGCAACAAGCAGAAGAGACTTGTTTGGGCTAAAGAACACAAGGAATGGACATTAGACCTGTGGAAATCTGGTCTTTGGTTCCAAACACCGTGTCTTTGTGCAACGCAGAAAAGGTGAACGAATGGACTCTACATGCCTGGTTCCCACCGTGAAGCATGGAGGAGGAGGTGTGATGGTGTGGGGGTGCTTTGCTGGTGACACTGTTGGGGATTTATTCAAAATTGAAGGAATACTGAACCAGCATGGTTACCACAGCATCTTGCAGCGGCATGCTATTCCATCCGGTTTGCGTTTAGTTGGACCATCATTTATTTTTCAACAGGACAATGACCCCAAACACACCTCCAGACTGTGTAAGGGCTATCTGACCAAGAAGGAGAGTGATGGGGTGCTACGCCAGATGACCTGGCCTCCACAGTCACCAGACCTCAACCCAATCGAGATGGTTTGGGGTGAGCTGGACCGCAGAGTGAAGGCAAAAGGGCCAACAAGTGCTAAGCATCTCTGGGAACTCCTTCAAGACTGTTGGAAGACCATTTCAGGTGACTACCTCTTAAAGCTCATCAAGAGAATGCCAAGAGTGTGCAAAGCAGTAATCAAAGCAAAAGGTGGCTACTTTGAAGAACCTAGAATATAAGACATATTTTCAGTTGTTTCACACTTTTTTGTTAAGTCTATAATTCCACATGTGTTAATTCATAGTTTTGATGCCTTCAGTGTGAATCTACAATTTTTATAGTCATAAAAATACAGAAAACTCTTGGAATGAGAAGGTGTGTCCAAACTTTTGGTCTGTACTGTTATATATATATATATATATATATATATATATATACCCAAAGAACACAGTGACAAAGTTATAGTAAAGGAATAGGAAGAGAATGGATCCCTTACAAGTTGTTGAGTTTTCCCTGAAACAAAGCATTTACGTAAAAATAGAATGGATATGGCAAATTGAGAAACACTTTCTAGTGCCCTCTACAAGTGAGTGCCCAAGTAGTGACACCCATAATGACCAATGGGTTAATACTAATCTGATATATGTATAAGACACTCAGTATTGGCCTGGACTCTGTAGTCCAGTAGTCACTTGAATAGTCTTATACAATGGACACCTATTTGATGGTAGCAAACTGGATGGTTGTAGAAAAGTATAGCAATCTCCACAGTAAGGGTAGCGAATACCTTTAAAAAAAATTGGTTTATTGGTTCTATTGTATCTATGCTTGGTCTTCTGCATCTGGTCTGCTTTGGCAGTGTCTGTTTATGAAATCCATCAGGAGAAGTCCTGGTGAATCTAGTGAAAAAATGTATAGTCCTCCGATCACTGAAAGGAGGTCAATCTGGCTTCCGTTTGACAGTATATGGCAGGGTTTCCATCTTTTTCCCTGCAGACAGTCTTTGTAACTACGTGGTACACAATTTTTTTTTTTTTACAATAAAGTTTAATTGGGGACCAATGCCACTTTATGGCATCAGTCCCAGTCTTCCATTAAACATATACTGTAGGAGCTTTTCTGACATACGGTATACATTTAACATAAGGGGAAAAAAACTTGTGAAAGTATACTTATACAGCTGGATTTAAAATGATAGATAGATAGATAGATAGATAGATAGATAGATAGATAGATAGACAGACAGATAGATAGAGTTGATCAACAGAAGTTTTGAAACATAGTACACATATAGTAAAATCAGATTTATGACTTCTCGACCATCCGTAAAGCTTTCTGTGCGACGCAAATAATCCATGATTCACGATGTCTAATGAGTTATTTTGCACTACCAGAAAATTCCATCATATCCATATTTTTTTTCTTTTAAATGTAAACCATCTGTCCATCTCGCTGTTCTTCCTTTAGGTTAGTTTACACAAAATTACTCATATTTCCTGCATGCTGAAGTCATTTTTCGGAATGGATTTCCTCACATTAATATCTGTAAAACAGACAGTAAATTATAGTCTCCTCGTATAATCAGACGGGATCGTGTCTACACAGCATATCCTATGGCTGACGATCTGTAATCAGTCAGACATTAGTATTGTGGTTTGTAAGGTGGAGTAGAAAACACTATTTACTGAATTATTGGGGTTATTCATATACCATATTTATGAAGACAGACCATGTATTGAATCCCTCCAAACTCCAGGAAGAATAGTCAGACCATTAATGTTTTGGGTTTTTTTGTTTTTCTAAGGCTTTACAGATTTAATTTTTTACTTTACCTATTTAACCTTCCACAGTTATTATACTGAACCATGACTCACTTTGAAACATGCTCTTATAACAATGGCTCCTCTGATGTTGAGGACTGGCTGCCACTGTTCTGTTGCCTTCTATAGTAAAGTTATGTCTGAGCTACTATTTAAAAGCAGTTTTTCCCAACCATTTCAGATTTGGGCACCCCTGAAATAAAATTCTTGAGGCATCCGTGCCAAATATATTTTATCAAAAGACAAAAACTGAAGTTTTTTTTAACCATTTTTAGCACAGTTTTTGAATTTATAACCAAAACATGTTAAATTAATTTGTTTCACGTGTATAACTAGAAAACTTCACCAACAAATGCATCAAAACTGCATGCAATTTTTTACTATGCAGTTATAACTGCACTGTGTGAATGCATCCTTAAACATACACTAGCCTATGCTTCCTGCCCAATCATTCCCACCCAGTGCATATAAAAATTCAACTTTTACCATCATCATGTTCCTTTACTGGCCTCTAGGCAAGAAATAATGTTCCCCAGTGGGCCCTAGACAGGTAATAATGCTCCCCAGTGGGCCCTAGACAGGTAATAATGCTCCCCAGTGGGCCCTAGACAGGTAATAATGCTCCCCAGTGGCCCCCAGACAGGTAATAATGCTCCCCAGTGGCACCCAGACAGGTAATAATGCTCCCCAGTGGGCCCTAGACAGGTAATAATGCTCCCCAGTGGGCCCTAGACAGGTAATAATGCTCCCCAGTGGCCCCCAGACAGGTAATAATGCTCCCCAGTGGCCCCCAGATACGTATTAATGCTCCTAAGTGGCCCCAGGCAAGTAATAATGCCCCTCAGTGCCCCCCAGACAAGTAATAATGCTCTGCAGTGGCCCCTAGGCACGTAGTAAAGTCTTACCTATCCTAGCCACCCACTTCCCTTCCCTCTCCCCCCCCACTGCAGTTCTCTCCTGCTCTGTTCCTCATCTCTGCAGCTCAATGCAGCATCCTAAGAATGCTGATATAATTAAATATTGAGAGGCAGCCATCCACACACCACAATATTGCGGCAGCCCAGGTGGGTTTCCAAAGCTCCCCAATCGGAACTGTCTGATTTAAAGGTATATTCACATGTGGCAGGTTCAACTCCGCACCTGAAAAATAAATTCTATACATCTGAATGTGGTTGTTTCAGCTGCAAGAACATGCATTTCTGCAAGCCCCATTCCGAAATATGGGACAGTCATAGAAATTTCTGCAATACATCTGCAGATGTGAATGTGCTCTGAACCTATAGATAACAGTTTTGACATCCTGTTATTTATTGGGTTTTAACCAGTTTTATGGAAATTATAGCATTCTACTTATTATAAGACCTGATAATGTCAAGCACCCCTGGTATACTTTTTCTCTAAGAATATCTCCCTTTTAACATTGCGTGCTAAATTATTTTTGATATATTTCATAGTGGCTGTTTTTATGATTCAATACCAGAAGTGTAACCTGAAGATCTTGGGTCCGATTGCTGAATCTGTAATGGGGCCCCCACTTGCCATGTGCTATCTATATAATTGTTTACTTCTTATGTTGTAGAGAGTATTTTGGGTTCCCTCAGGCTCCAGGGTCCAGAAACAAAGGCTACCTCATA
The DNA here is from genome assembly GCA_947044405.1 of Leptodactylus fallax. Taxonomy (NCBI): domain Eukaryota; kingdom Metazoa; phylum Chordata; class Amphibia; order Anura; family Leptodactylidae; genus Leptodactylus; species Leptodactylus fallax. Next base: position 3,888,307 of record CAMRHE010000100.1, read on the forward strand.
ATCCCCTGTAGCTATGTGCCTACAATATTCAAAATCCCCCACATACAAATAAAATTAAAGGGATTGTCCAGGTTAGAAAGCCCAGTTTCATATACCTTCTTAAGGAATGCTGAACTAACATAAAAATAAATAAAGTAAATAAAAACACTTTAGATATCCCCGTGCTCAAAAATACCCAAAATAATTTCTACAGATTGTAATGTTCTATTACTGACAAAATCTTTAATAAAACTTTTGAATAAAAAAAAAAAAAAATATACCCAAATGGCGATTTTTTTTCAACACTTTGCCTCCTAAAATTTATTATATAAAAACTGTTCAAACTATCAGACCATCTTCCACTACAGGAAGATCATACTGATCCACAGAATACAGGTAACATGTCATTTTTACCACACAGTGAACACCGTAAAAATTAATCCCATATGAAATTGGCGCAAATGCGTTTTTTTTTTCAATTCCACCTCATTCTGAATTTTTTTCCAGTTTCCCAGTACATTGTACAGGCTATTGAATGGTGCCATTACAAAGTACAATTTGTACCACAAACAATAACCCATCAAGTGACTCTGTGGACCGAAAAAAAATGTGGCTCTTGGAAGGTGGGGAGGAAAAAACAGAAACACCAAAAAAAATTGTCTTTGTCTTTAAGGGGTTAAATACATAGTAGACCCTACTTAAAACCACAAACAATGTACTCACAGGACCAATAGTACACATCTAGCCCCTGCAGTAAAAGAATGCAGCAGAGAAACCAGCTTGAAAATGCCCTATATGAACATAGTCTTAGACCACTTCCACACTTTTCTGTCTGTATTTTGCTGAATATTTTACATCAGTATTTATAAGTCCAAACCAGGAGTAGGGTACAAAACTTGGAAGAGGTGCACATTTCCATGATAGATTTTGTACATGTAAGTTCCATTCCTGGTTTTTGCTTACTGATGCAAAATACTCACCAAAATAATTCCGTGTGCTAATAATTGTCTAAGTGCAGACTACTGAGGTGCCTTATTAGGGGTGGGCAGTAATAGGTTAAATTGACTAACCTGGCCACCATAATTATTACCAGATACATGTTTTAAGAAACTGGTAAGATTCCCAGAATACTTCATAAACTAAGTTAATAACTTTTCTCCATCTGTAGAGCATAAAACTTACAGTCGGAATGGACAGCAGCTATCATAAACACAGTTACATTTTTAGGCAATAGTTGTCAACAGCAATTTTATTCTAATGGAAAAGACATGAAGTTTTGTTTCGTAGCATATGGGTAAATTGCTCCCATGGTAAATATACAACACGCTGTAAATATAGAAACATTTTCGTGTAAGACTTTCCAATGAATTGGAGAAATATTAGAAAGTGACTATGTATTTTCCATTAACTTATCAGTCATAGATAGTAGGACAATTGTCTTGTTTTTGGACGTCTGAATTAGTCATACCAGCACAGGGAAAATGTAACTCCATCAAGTAGGAAAACAGGAAAAGTTATTTTAACATTGTGACATCACATCTGTCTGCCATCTTACTGCTAGACATACAGTGTCCAGTAAAAAAGTCAAATACTTATTATTCTGCACTCCATAGACTGGAAGTCTTGTTTGTTCCGCTATTCCCTAGAAGATCTGAAATTCCACAATTTTTTAGGCATGAAAAAGGAAGATGATGCCATGAGGAACTGAAGCTGATATCATGTTATGATAGCTAAATGGTGGGAAAAAGTCAGGAAAATTGTTTTTTGAACCTGAAGTATTTCATCATACAGGATTCCATACCACATATCTGGTGAGAGAGTCCAGTCTAAGTCTACGTTCACATCTGTACTGGACACTCACAGTGTCTGCTAATTATCAGCAGAGGAAAAGTCCTGCATGGAGGACCCCAATACCCCTTGAAAAGGTGGATGTAATAATAGGTACACTTTGTTGCTATATGTGGATCTAGTCTTGCCATGAAAGCCTACTGAAACCCCAGTAATGGTTTGCAACCCAAATATGAGCAATGCATTACAGAGACTCATATTGGTTGTTTCATTTCTAATAGCTTCTTAGCATGAACATAAATGCAACAGAGCAATTTTTGGAAAGCTTATTTTTGAAACCTCTAGCATCTAGAACAAATATAAGTTGTTTACTGATACAGCTCTGCATGGACATTTTCTTTGCATCCATTATATCACTTCTATCAGATCTTTGTGAATGATAGCTGAGGGACCAATCTCAATGTTTGCTCTTAGTTGTACACAGGTCTTTTTCAGTTAGATTTTGTCTGGAAGTAATATTTAGGTAGTCTTGTGTCAGCGTCGGGGTTTTATATACATAATTTTGCATGGAACAGATAAGCCTTTCCCTTGCCAAACTCTGTGGAAAAATGTATACCGCATGCTTGGCAGCAGCTGCCAAGCTAACGTTCGACAGGTGAAAACCTCCTTTCTTAACCATCTTTTTATGCTCTTTAGGCTTTTCTTTCTATTGGGTTTAACTATTTCATGATAGAATGCATAACCTTTCTATATGGACAATGTTAACTGTGTGAATTAAAATTGATAAAAAAATTAATAATATAAATAATAATTGATTTAATATTAAAAGACGGATGATATGTAAGTGCTCTAACCCTAATATAGTCACCGTGACTGATATATGTCCAGCTTCCCAACCATCTGGTTCCCAGTTAGCTATCCCAGGGGAAAGAATTGTCCAGACAAATAAATGTATGATCATATAATACATGGACAAACCAGTCAAATAGGGCAGGAGCCACTCTTAGTTTCAGTAGATGATCAGTCTAAAGAGGAGGAACCAAAGAAGGGGACCCTTTCCCCTATGACATGTTTAAAAGTTTTTCAGACAAATTTTCATAACATTTTGGCACCTGATGAATGTTTTTATATATGTCTAGCTATAATAAAAAAACATTCTTAACTGAAAATCTATATCCCAAAAAACTCTTAAGATAATGGTGTGTGTGGTACAAGAGGTTTAAAGCCTAACTCTGACCAGAACAAAGGGACTAACCATTTTCAGAATGCAACAACCCGTTCCAATTCTGGGTGACACTGAGGCTCAATGTACTGCTGTATTTCTTATCAATGTCATATACATCCTTAATAGTATTATTGTTATTTATTCATAGAGCACCATTAGTTTCATGGTGCTGTACTTTAATAGTATGCATATTGACTGAAAAGTCCATTCTGTAATTCTATATAACTCCAGTTTTACATAGATACGTATATAGGATTATTTTTTACTAATGTATATAGAGAGTAAAAATCATAACATGTTTTAATTCATGTCAAACTATGGTTTATTTTCCTATAAAAGAATATAGAGCTCTGTACTTTTAGATTTGCTTTTATAGATCTTACCAATCGATTGACAAAGGTAAAGGCTTGCTTGTTCACAATTCATTTCTAAATATTAGAAAAAACAGAGAACACATTTCTATTGCACTTTTATTACTTGGATTAACATAAGAAGTTCTTGAACAACAAAATAAGTAACACATTCTCCTAGAAAGACAAATTTATTTTTGTTGCTTCCACAAATGATACTTTGATATATGCTTGACTCTCTCTCTCTCTCTCTCTCTCTCTCTCTCTCTCTCTCTCTCTCTCTCTCTCTCTCTCTCTCTCTCTCTCTCTCTCTCTCTCTCTCTCTCTCTCTATATATATATATATATATATATATATATATATATATACACACGTGGACAAAATTGTATGTACCCCTCGTTTAATGAAAGAAAAACCCACAATGGTCACAGAAATAACTTGAATCTGACAAAAGTAATTTGCCAAACTACATGTTGACAAGCCACAAGGCTTCTGGGAGAATGTCCTATGGACAGATGAGACAAAAATTGAAATTTTTGGCAAGGCACATCAGTTCTATGTTCACAGACGGAAAAATGAAGCATATCTTGAAAAGAACACTGTCACTACTGTGAAACATGGAGGAGGCTCTGTTATGTTCTGGGGCTGCTTTGCTGCATCTGGCACAGGGTGTCTTGAATCTGTGCAGGGTACAATGAAATCTCAAGACTATCAAGGGATTCTAGAGAGAAATGTGCTGCCCAGTGTCAGAAAGCTTGATCTCAGTCGCATGTCATGGGTCTTGCAACAGGATAATGACCCAAAACACACAGCTAAAAACATCCAAGAATGACCAAGAGGAAAACATTGGACTATTCTGAAGTAGCCTTCTATGAGCCCTGACCTAAATCCTATTGAGCATCTTTGGAAGGAGCTGAAACATGCTGTCTGGAAAAGGCACCCTTCAAACCCAAGACAACTGGAGCAGTTTGCTCATGAGGACTGGGCCAAAATACCTGTTGAGAGGTGCAGAAGTCTCATTGAAAGTTACAGGAATCGTTTGATTGCAGTGATTGCCTCAAAAGGTTCTGCAACAAAATATTAAGTTAAGGGTACCATCATTTCTGTCCAGGCCTGTTTCATGAGTTTTCTTTTTCAAAAAATTCTGTTGAAGCATGGTTGAAAAGCAATGTCTGACTTTCATTTGTTCATTTTCATAGAATTTTTATATATTATTACTTTTGTCAGATTCAAGTTATTTCTGTGACCACTGTGGGTTTTTCTTTAATTAAACGAGGGGTACCAACAATTTTGTCCACGTGTATATATATATATATATATATATACAGTATATATATACACAATATATTATACATCCAATTCCAAATTAGCTATGTAACTATATTTGACCATCCATCCATGCTGTAGGCCACTGTATTCTCTCTTTTAGACAATACTGACAGCTGAAGTCAGAAGCTAGACGTCTCTAAGAACAAGACTTTACTTGTAGACCAGAACTATTCATTCCACTTATTTAATAACATTACTACCATGTAAGCCAAAAACTGTAGGATCCTACTTTCCAGTATACTCATTCACTATTCACAACTTCATACAAACTTCTAGCTTCTATGGCCAGCTTCAGGTTCTGCAAGAGAGCAAAAGTTCATCAAAACATGGTATCTGTTTAACACTGTAACCTTTAATTGCTATTTGAAATGGACCCAGCCCCAGTGATATGAAAACTAGTAAATTGATCTAATAAATCTTAATTATTTAACGTAGTTTTGTGTTACCTCGGGATCCTAAGCAATCAATGCAATTACGTCTTTCTAAATATAGATGTTTGTATGAGCAAGTTGGCAAAATTAGGGAGGGGGGTGAGGATTTGGTTTGACTTTAAAAGCAGTCAAGTCCTGAATATTAAACAAAAAACAGCTGTTTCACTGAAAAGTCGATGTTGATAGTCATAATGATAGCTATTTTTCACGAGCATTGGGCCAAAATCCGCAAAGAATGAGCCCGACTGTTCTGAAAAACCAACTTGATCAGCCTTTTGTGAAGGCAAATATTTGAAAAGGTTACCCTGGTGCACCTCAGTAAGTTTGTGTCTCCCTTTTATAATCAGTACTCTGTATAATTAACAAAAATGTAAAATATGCTGATTAGTCCCAATTATAAGAGTCAATTAGCAATTAGCTATATTTTCTCATCTCAACTGATGCAGTGAATGGTCTCTTGTATGATACTGAGCTAATGCAGCTATTGATCCTTGGAACAGTTAATACTTCCTAAATTTAAATAAATCTCAAAAAAAGAAAGTAAAAATTTAATTTTTTTTCTTATTATTAAGTCTGTAATAGAGGTTATTCATGGTTTATTTTACTGGGAGTTTTTTATCATATTTTTTAGCTTAATTTTATCCATTCCTATTATATAAAAGTGAATTTCTATTATGGAATCAATGAATATGAATAGAATATGCTATTACATCTCATTCTTAGGGTTATAATCACTCCCCCCACACAGTCATCTTGATGGGTTTCACCCATGAAAGTCATTTCGTGTGTTTTGTGTCGTTTCGCTGAATTTACTGGCCTGACCTTCATGCCAGGATAGTTAACTATGATGCTATAAGTCTCTGCCTACCAGCGACATACTGTCCCGTACTGCAATCTGTATGCGACAGAAGGTTGCTGGTAGGCAGGGACTCCTAGCATCACAGATATCTATTATGCTAGGAGTGCACTAAGCCCAAGCACTTCTGTATGGTTATTATACCAATAGATTAAAAGGTACTGTTAAGAAAACTACTATAGTACGGATGCTGTTTACTAGGGACCACTCAACCCTTTAAAGGACACAGGGTTTTTTGGGCATTAAGACTCAGCAACGTCTTAAATATTTTTCATCTCCCCCTTCCAAAATTCATAACTTTTTTTTTTACATTTCTGTTGACATAGTCATGTGAGGGCTTTCTTTTGCGGCACTCAATGTACAAGATAAAAAACAATATGCTTAGCTAGTTCAGTTCCGCACACAGAGTCACCTTATATGTTTTTTTTTTTGTTTATTTATTTTATATTATTTATGCTGATTTTTTATTTATTGAAATGGGAAAGGATTTTTTGAAACTTTTATTAACTTATCTTTTATATTTTTTTTTTTAAACTTTTTACACTTTTTAAAATTAGTTTAACAGTTTTGGGAGGGAACTTAATCCTGGGATCGCTTGATCTCATGTATAAAATACTGCAATACTTCTCTATTACATTATATTTTACATCACTGCCTATGTGTATAAGGCCAAGGTTTATTACACTTTCGTCCATGGCAGTTAGGAGGCCTCCTGGTTGCCATGGCAATCTCTCATCACCCCTCAATCTCACCACTGGAGGCCAAGATGGTGAAAGAAAGGTCTCCCCCCCCCCCCAACCACCCAGATGCTCTGATAGCCATTGATAACAACACACTGAATAACGGACTACATAAATTTTTGTGTGGACAACACAGTACCCATAAAAGTGGTAAGGTGCTTCTCCAACAACAAACCATGTATTAATTCTAATATAAAAATACTACTTAAGGAGAAAAAGAAAAAGCATTCAAGGCAAGAGATAAGGTGGGGCTGAAAGAGGTACAAAATGAGTTTTGACATCAAATCAGGCAGGAAAAAGACAATTATAAGGAAAAAATGGAAAAGCAAATAAAAAGGAAAGATATAAGTGCAGTCTGGAAGTGTTTTAAGACAATCTCTGGTCACAGACAGTCTCTCCCACAAGTGGAAGCATATGTTAATTGGCTTAACGAACTAAATCTATTCTTCAATAGATTTGATCACACCCCAGCATGTCTTTCAGTTCCCACACTGACTTCACCCCCTGTGGCTAGTTCCCACCAGACCAGTAAATCCATCAATCCGTCATTATCTGACCATAGCCTGACATTCACACGTGCCCAGGTGAGAAGAGAGCTGAAAAAGATCAAAGTTGGGAAGGCTGCAGGGCCAGATGGCATCAGTGCAAGGCTAATTAAGACTTGTGGGGATCAGCTGTGCAGTATAATTACATATATGTTTAATATGAGCCTGAAGCTGGAAATAGTGCCTGATCTGTGGAAATGTTCTTGTGTGGTACTGGTTCCAAAGAAACTGTGGGAGCAATAATTAGAAAATGGAAGACATACAAGACTACTGATAATCTCCCTCGATCAGGGGCTCCATGCAAGATCTCACCCCGTGGGGTCAAAATGATCACAAGAACGGTGAGAAAAAATCCCAGAACCACAAGGGGAGACCTAGTGAATGACCTGCAGAAAACTAGGACTAATGTAACAAAGGCTACCGTCAGTAACACACTATGCTGCCAGGGACACAGATCCTGCAGTGCCAGATGTGTCCCCCTGCTTAAGACAGTACATATCTGGGCCCGTCTGAAGTTTTCTAGAGAGCATTTGGATGTTCCAGAAGAGTATTGGGAGAATGTCATATGGTTAGATGAAACCAAAGTAGAACTGTTTGGTAGAAACACAACTCGTCGTGTTTGGAGGAGAGTGAATGCTGAGTTGCATCCAAAGAATACCATACCTACTGTGAAGCATGGGGGTGGCAACATCATGCTTTGGGGCTATTTCTCTGCAAAGGGATCAGGACGACTGATCCGTGTACATGAAAGAATGAATGGGGCCATGTATTGTGAGATTTTGAGTGCAAACCTCCTTCCATCAGCAAGGGCATTGAAGATGAAACCAGGCTGAGTCTTTCAGCATGACAATGATCCCAAGCACACCGCCAGGGCAATGAAGGAGTGGCTTCGTAAGAAGCATTTCAAGGTCCTGGAGTGGCCTAGCCAGTCTCCACATCTCAACCCTATAGAAAACCTTTGGAGGGAGTTGAAAGTCCGTGTTGCCCAGTGACAGCCACAAAACATCACTGCTCTAGAGGAGATCTGCATGGAGGAATGGGCCAACATACCAGCAGCAGTGTGTGCCAACCTTGTGAAGACTTACAGAAAACATTTGACCTCTGTCATTGCCAACAAAGGATATATAACAAAGTATTGACATGAACTTTTGTTATTGACCAAATACTTATTTTCCACTATAATTTGCAAATAAATTCTTTAAAAATCAGACAATGTGATTTTCTGGATTAGTTTTCTCATTTTTTTCTCTCATAGGTGAGGTCTACCTATGATGTCAATTACAGGCCTCTCTCATCTTTTTAAGTGGTAGAACTTGCACAATTGGTGGCTGACTAAATACTTTTTTTCCCCACTGTACCATGGTCTATAATTCGGGGGCACCCCAGGGTACAGTTCTTGCCCCTTTCCTCTTCACACTGTACACTGCAGATTTTAGGTGCAACTCATCTAGCTGCTACCTACAGAAGTATTCTGATGAAGTATTCGGGTGTGCTCCTTAATAATAAGCTGGACTGTGCAGATCACATGGAGGTCCTGTACAGGAAGGGCCACAGCAGGCTCTACCTGCTTAGGAGGCTGAAAGCCACTGGAGTCCAGGGGCAACTTCTTAGGACTTTTTTCAACTCAGTAGTGACATCAGCCATCTTCTTTGGCGTGGCCTGCTGGGGGAGCAGTATATCAACCAGGGATATAAATAAAGTTGACAAGCTGATTAAAATTGCCAGCTCTATCCTGGGGAGCCCCCTGGACCTAGTGCAAGTGGTGAGTGACAGAAAGATACTGTCCGTGGTGAGCTCCATGCGGGAGAATAACTCCCATCTCATGCATGAGGCCGTAATTGCGCAGGGCAGTACTGTCAGTGATTGACTACTTCACCCTAAGTGTGAGAAGGAGCGCTATCGGAAGTCTTTCCTCCCCTTCTGCAGTTAGGCTGTACAACCAACACCGACCTAAGTGTTATTCCCCCCCGCTACTTCTTTACCTGTACAGATACCTTACCTGTATCTGTATGTCTACTATCAATGGAATGCCTCTACCTTGGAACGTTTTTTGTGTATATTGTATGTGTATTTGTATTGCTTATCTTTGTACTGCATATCTTTGCTGCTGTAACACACTGAATTTCCCCATGAAGGGACTATTAAAGGATTATTATTATTTTTATTAGTATTATTTGAAGGGTTAACCTGCCGGAATCAGAGTATTTTCTGACTCCTGCAGTTAGTTCTGTGTCTTGGTTGTATTATACAGCTATTATGGCACTGAGCGTTAACTACATGTTTAGGGCAAATGAAAAGTACGGCGTGGCGCAAGAAGCATTTAATTTATATCTTAGAGCGTGTAACAGCATAGTTAATAGTAAGAACTAATAAAATCACTTGGACTAGTGTATAGAAATGATTTTGCAGGTTCAGGAGATATGTGAGATAAAAAAGTATGCATGGACAAAGAGATTTTGTGGGTCTCCTATCAGTAAACCTATACAAAAAATTACTGCAGCTTTAATACACCATTAATAGATCATATGTCCTCATATGTATAGGAACCAACAACATTGGCTACTAAATGATAGGCCCAGGTACAGGTCAAATAGCAGGGGCGTGTTGGGGCACACATTAACCCTATGGTCCCAAACTAAGAAATCATATGAACTCAGTGTGCTGCCATATAGTAACTCTGTACAGCACTTTATTCTAGCTAATTAACTGGAGAAACAATTCCTCTGTAAGGCCCCCCGTTGTGAATACGTCTAGAAATGCTGCGGCAAAAAAGGGCGCGTATTACGGTACCAGCAAAGTGGGTCACACATTGCAGAAAAAAATCAGCAGTGGAAATTGTAACGCTGCATTTTTGTAAATCTCAGCATGTTAATTATACCTATGGAAACGCTGGCATTTTCCGGATAGATATAACAGAAACAGAAAGTCTATGAAAAATGGTGCGGAAAAAATCGTGATGCGTTTCCATCATGTTCTTTTCTGCAACATTTTCCGGCTGTGGCTCACTACGTGGGGCTTTAGCCTTATGTGGCATGCCATGAAAAATACCACTCTTTGTTTTCTGCCATTTAATATGACAGAATATGGCCCACACCTGCTCTATCACGCAGACATGGGCGGCCGGCAGATATGAAGAGGAGGTGCCGTGCCAGAAGAAGTGACGTCCTGTGCCCAGCAGGTCCAGACCGGAAAACAGATAAATATAATGGGATGGGGGAGGGTTTGAGTTAGAAAGGATGGGGCCAGTTAGCTAGGGAAACAGGGAGGGAGAAAGGGAGGGGGAGGGAGTGAGAGAGGGAGGTGATGTGAGTGAGCTCTGAGTGAAGCCCAAGGCATCATGGTAGTTATAGGAAAACACAGAACAGGAAGATGCCCATGTAAACAAATGCAGAATATGCCAGGAGCTCATAGAGAAACCCAGAAATCACTCAAAACACTGCTAAAGGTATTTGAGTGCACATATTAATCTATTAATAGCACTAACAGACCATTTTGGAAAAATTATTTTTTTGTCCGGAAAACCCTTTTAATACAGTTGTGCTCATGAACCTTTGGTTATGTCTGTGAATACATCTGAGTTCATAAACTAAAGAAGGCAATGCTTTAATGGGCTTCAATACTGGATGTTGTCTATGTATATGCCATGTATAACACACTCATTTAGAGATGAAGAATAGTAGCCAAGTTAAAAATTACATAGTTATCTAAAACCAGCTATCACTACAGACAAAACCTTACCGAGATGCTAAAGTGAGCCATTTGCTACATTTTTATAGCCAGAACTCAGGCATAAATAGTATAAGAAACATAGAGAGCTCATAGGATTAATTTCAGCCGTATAATATAACCTTCAGAACACTAGTCTTTTTTTTTCTCAAGAGACATAAATTGTTTCATTTTAGGAAAACCAACAGGGCAACAGTAAACGTATAAAAGTTATAAAAAGATTATAGAGGAAAACATTTTCCTTCATTTAGTTACTATATGCAATGTAACATACAAACAGACGTACACACAGTATACATTTCAACGTGTTACTCAAAGTAAGTAGTGTCTCCCCAACTGAAATAACATATCATTTGCTTTGGTAAACAAGTAGTAAATACATTTAACCTCAGTAAAATCCATACAACCACAAATTTAATAAATGTTCTTGTTCATGAAGAGGGAAGGGATTAACCTTCCACTCATGAGGTTGTTAACAGCTAATGACAACCCTCAGTAGCGGGCCTGTTCACAGCAGACTAGGCTTTGCAGGCAGCGTGAAGTTTTGCTGTCATGGCCATTCTCTATAGAGTTTTCTAGCAACTGCTTTGAATCCAAGTCATATAAAATGATATAGTTAAATAGAGTTTAAGTCTACAGATCACTTCTGATGTAAAGAGATCATATAATAATCCTCAACTGAGTTTTGAAATAATTTGGGAAATGGTTAGAAGCCAGTTTATCCGCCCCCTTCTTTCCAATGTTATTTCTAAATTAGGATGCCTAACACCTATTGACAATGAAGGGGAGGTAGTCTAGATAATGGAGGACCCAGGGCAGTAGCCCATTTACCACCAAATATATTATAATTCTCCTTAACAGATAGTAAATGATGGACTTGAGGCTAAATTGATCCTGTCAGCAACATGCTTATGCTGCCCTCTCTGCTGGTGCACTAAAATGTTGTATTTTGACCATACTAATAGTTCAGTAGTTGCTGTGCACTGGGGATACTATGAGCTACTGGAGGTGCTGTGGAGTCTAGTGGATTCATGATCTCCCCTGCTCTTCCACTGCTGATAGGGACAAAGCTGTAAATCAATGACAGGATGGTGGGGGATCTCATATTTACCAACAAGCCAGACTCCACCTTGTGCTATTAGGAATCGAGCTTCAAGAGGTAGTCACCTGAAATGGTCTTCCAACAGTCTTGAAGGAGTTCCCAGAGATGCTTAGCACTTGTTGGCCCTTTTGCCTTCACTCTGCGGTCCAGCTCACCCAAAACCATCTCGATTGGGTTCAGGTCTGGTGACTGTGGAGGCCAGGTCATCTGGAGTAGCACCCCATCACTCTCCTTCTTGGTCAAATAGCCCTTACACAGTCTGGAGGTGTGTTTGGGGTCATTGTCCTGTTGAAAAATAAATGATGGTCCAACTAAACGCAAACCGGATGGAATAGCATGCCGCTGCAAGATGCTGTGGTAACCATGCTGGTTCAGAATTCCTTCAATTTTGAATAAATCCCCAACAGTGTTACCAGCAAAGCACCCCCACACCATCACACCTCCTCCTCCATGCTTCACGGTGGGAACCAGGCATGTAGAGTCCATTCGTTCACCTTTTCTGCGTCGCACAAAGACACAGTGGTTGGAACCAGAGATCTCAAATTTGGACTCATCAGACCAAAGCACAGATTTCCACAGGTCTAATGTCCATTCCTTGTGTTCTTTAGCCCAAACAAGTCTCTTCTGCTTGTTGCCTGTCCTTAGCAGTGGTTTCCTAGCAGCTATTTTACCATGAAGGCCTGCTGCACACAGTCTCCTCTTAACAGTTATTGTAGAGATGTGTCTGCTGCTAGAACTCTGTGTGGCATTGACCTGGTCTCTAATCTGAGCGGCTGTTAACCTGCGATTTCTGAGGCTGGTGACTCGGATGAACTTATCCTCCGCAGCAGAGGTGACTCTTGGTCTACCTTTCCTGGGGCGATCCTCATGTGAGCCAGTTTCTTTGTAGTGCTTGATGGTTTTGGCCACTGCACTTGGGGACACTTTCAAAGTTTTCCCAATTTTTCAGACTGACTGACCTTCATTTCTTAAAGTAATGATGGCCACTCGTTTTTCTTTACTTAGCTGCTTTTTTCTTGCCATAATACTAATTCTAACACTCCATTCAGTAGGACTATCAGCTGTGTATCCACCTGACTTCTGAACAACACAACTGATGGTCCCAACCCCATTTATAAGGCAAGAAATCCCACTTATTAAACCTGACAGGGCACACCTGTGAAGTGAAAACCATTTCAGGTGACTACCTCTTGAAGCTCATCAAGAGAATGCCAAGAGTGTGCAAAGCAGTAATCAAAGCAAAAGGTAGCTACTTTGAAGAACCTAGAATATAAGACATATTTTCAGTTGTTTCACACTTTTTTGTTAAGTATATAATTCCACATGTGTTAATTCATAGTTTTGATGCCTTCAGTGTGAATCTACAATTTTTATAGTCATGAAAATACAGAAAACTCTTGGAATGAGAAGGTGTGTCTAAACTTTTGGTCTGTACTGTATATATATAATATTATTAACTAATTTATATATGTGAGTTTTTAGCATTACTACATAAAGGTATATTACATATATAAAATACTAAATAAAGTACCCAACGTTGCCCGGGAAAAAAATCTGGGGATAAAGGATTTCACTGAAGTCAGGAAGATCACTTGGCAGCTGCTGCCCCTCTTGAAGAGCTATGACAGGAAACTTTAATATGTGCCCAAAAATCATAAGATACAATGGGGGATACTATATATTTAAAGTTTATAAGCTTTTGTGCCTATGCTAAAAGAAATTCTTTCTGGAATATATTTGATTGAAATAAGTTGTACTCCCAAATATACACATATATAACTGTCTAGGGCAGCAATTCCCAACAGGGGTGCCATAGAAAGCCGTTAGGGGGCCTCAACACTAGGTTGGGAAGATGATTGCATGCCTTCATGCAACATTATAAGTAAGCATAATAAATAAATAAACATTATCTGCACCATTAGGATGTTTTTTGGTAGGGCTGCCCCGAAGAATTTTTTTCCCCCAGGGATGCCCTGAGTATAAAGTTGGGAAACAGTGGTCTAAAGGAAGATATTTTTACAAAGAGTATAATTTCTTTGAAAATTCTCACATTTCTCTCTTTTGCAGTTTGTATGTGATTAAATGGTCACATCCACACTGATATAATATAGAGCCTGAACAACTGTTTTTGTCATATAGGACCTGACGGACTTCCGCAATGCTTCTAGGGGAGAATACCCCATATATAGTGCTGTGAGAAAGTATTTTTACCTTTACAGGTTTCTTTTGATTTAGCATTTTTGTCATATTTACATTTTCAGATTATCAAACAAATTTCTATCATACAAAGATAACCTGAGTAAATACAAAATTTAGTTTTTCAATGCTGATTTCATTTATGAAGGGAAAAAAGCTATCCATACCAACCTGGCCCTATGTGAAAAAGTAATAGTCCCCAAACCTAATAACTGCTTGTGCCAACAACTGCAATCTGCGATACCTGCCAAAGAGTCTCACATCTCTGTGGAAGAATTTTGGGCCATTCTTCTTTGCAGAATTTTTTTAAAATTCAGCCACACTGGAGCATTTTTGAGAATGAAGGGCTTCTTTAAGTTCATGCCACAGCATCTCAATCTGATTTAAGTCCAGACTAGGCCACTCTAAAACCTTAGTTTTTTTTTTTTTTTCAGCCATTCAGAAGTGGACTTGCTGATGTGCTTTGGATCATTGTCCTGCTGCAGAACCCAAGTACAGTTGAGCTTAAGGTCATGAACTGATGGCTGGATAGTCTCCTTCAGGATTCATGATTCCATCAATTATAGCAGGTACTGTAAAAATTGAAAAAAATTATTTTTATTTACTCAGCTTATATTTGTCTGATATTCACATTTGTTTGATAATCTGAAACATTTAAGTGTGACAAATGTGCAAAAACAAAATAAATCTATAAGGGGCAAATACTTTTTTTTACAGCACTGTATGGATTGATGAAGCATGGCACAATCTTTTCTCTTGCAGAATAATAAATCAGTCAGAAAAAAACTACTATATGTATGTCCTCACATAAAATCAGAGGCACTTGGGAGCATAGCAGAGGAATCACTATGGAATCCCTATTACAGCATAGAGCTGCTTATATTTTAAAACTCAGCCAAAAAGTTCATACTAATATTTAGTAAATTATTTTAGACGCTGTTCACATCTGTGTCAGAGGCATATAGACAGTTGTATTTTTACAGTCAAAATGATAGACACATCAACAGAACCTAACACACCCCACTGTAAGGAAACAGGGTCAAGACAAAGGTGTCCTTTGTGTGATATAGATCTGACGCTTGGTCATGGTGATATATGAAGCCACAATATAGACACGAACTAAACCTTATTATTAATTTGTTGATGAATCGAATGTGTGTCACCCTAATAGCTCTATCATATAAGTAATATAAAATGAACTGTATGGTAAATTTCTTATACACGAACATATTCATGAATATTAATACCTTTACCTTTCAAGGTGCTTTTTTTTCCTTTTCATTTTTAACAAGTGCCGAGCTAACACAAGTCCTTAAACATAATCTCTTTGTTTTGTACTCCATTGCAGTCATTTATGTTCTCAGGGTCTTTGATCAAGATCTTTACTCTTTAAATTGTTAAAAGATGAACATTTTCATATTTGTGCTTGGGAGAACTAAGGACATCTCAAAGCACCTGCAAGTAATTCCCACAAGCGCCACATATATAATGTATAACATGTTGTAGAAAGTCATGCTTCTCATAAAAGATTGGATGGAAAGAGAATAATTGACTAAGAAGTTCTTCCATGGAAATAAAATATGTTTCATTTTACAAAGCCGGTGATTAGTTTTTAATTCTTCATCCATAACTTTCTTTTCATTTTATCTTGTCCTGATTTGTGTTTTGGACAGAATGTACTGTCTAGAAATAATGGCCCACAAGCAATCGTCCAAAACTTTACTGGTTTGAATCTCTTCACTGCCAGTATTAAACCAGTATATAAGATTTGCTTCCACCTAAGAATTCAACATTTTTTACAATATGTGACTGCAGTGAAATGAATGAGACAATAACTATGTTGAAATTTTACAATTTTGCACCTGTTGGTTCCCTGTCTAAGGGCACAAGCTAGACTATTACATTTTAATTACCACTGACCAATAAGAAGCCAACAAATAATAATTAAAAAGGCTGCAATAGATGTAATTGCCTTAGCATCAGGGCTGCCCTGGAATGGGGACCATCAATTGTATCAGTATTTGTTTCTATATACATTTTCCTTGATGCTGTCCATTACCTACCCACAAAGATACAGGAAATCATAAATACTATCAACATCTGGGGCAGTCTAGAGCAGAGAATGAGTTAATATCAGCTCTCCTAACAGTCTAGAACAATAAAGAAGATAATGTATGAACTGGTAAAAAAAAAAAAATAAATAAATCATACAAATATGCTGCAGATTAGTAAAAATTATTGTTCTCACAACAAATGCATAACTTAGACAAGGTAGCATTATTGATGACATCAATACACATTTTGGCTTTCCAGAACCATTCACCCTATTAACTTAAGGCCGGGGCCCAAGGTGGTGTAAATGCCACGGCCAAACCGCCGCGGAAAAAAAGCGAATCCCATCCACACATTGCGGAAAAATATGCGCAGTAGACAAGCTGTGATTTCCAAAGCCGTTGGAAATCGCAGCTTGTCAATTATACCTACAAAAACACTGGTGGTTTCCCTATGGGTATAATGGAAGCAGAGAGTCCGCAGTGGAAACCTCTGCGGACTTTGTGTAAAAGCGCTGTGGGAAAAACCACGATGCATTGTCGCTGCAGTTTTTCCCACAGTGCTTTTTTGCTGTGGCCTGCTACGTAGGGTCAGTTGATCAGTTTATAGGAAGCCAATTTACCTATCAGTATATTTTTTGTATTTTGGGGCAGACCGGAGCACCCAGGAAAAACACAGAAACACGGGAAAAACATATGTAATTGATGAATTATAAATAATTGAATGAATCAAATGATAAATCCTTGGCCTGAACCTGGTCTCCTTTGCATAGGAGGAATCCTAGGGGGATATAATGGGCTATAACGGGCTGGGACCATATACCATCCCAATAATGCTTTGTTCAGCATATTGCATCCAGATAAAGAGGTATTATTAAAAGGGAGTTGGGCATTAGGGACTGTTCACTTAAAGGGGTAGTCCTGATTTATTTTTCTAGAAACAGCCCCATACCTTTCCAAGGGTGTGTCTGGTACTACAGTCCATCCCTAATTAGTAATTATTGCCGATTTTAAGGCTGGGGCCCCACATTGCAAAAATGTGGCATTTTACAATACCTGCAAAGTGGATGGGATTCTGGCTAATCCTCTCCACGCATTGCATAAAAAAATCTGCAATGGAAATGCTGCAATCTCAAAAATGTTCTCGTTTTTTTGTAAATCACAGCATATCAATTATACCTACGGAAACTCTGGAGTTTTCCATATTTGGTATAATAGAAGCAGAAAGTCCACAGAGGAAAACTCTATGGACTTTCTGTCTGTCTTCACTGTCTTTTCCACAGCGTTTTTTTGCAGTGTTTCGCTACGTGGATCCTTGGCTTAATGCATGGCTTTTGTTTCCCCGGTCTGAAATGTTAAATCTTTCCTTTCTATAGTATATCATGGGCAGTAATATATTAAATTTATGGCTAAATATTGGTACATTATTTGTCTAATGGGTCAGTGTGGTAGATGTGGTTCACTCAGTATATTACCTAGGATAAATATAGCAAGCATCCTGGAGTCTGTGCCTGCTAATCTGTGTCCATGCTCTATACTTTTTTTATTTATTTTCTTTTACGTAAAATCTTTTTATTATTATCTGCAAATTTCTATATGAGGGTACCTCCAACTTTTTTAAGTGTGTTGTCTTCTTTTCAGAATATCAGTTCTTCCTATAGCGCATTCATGGTTTTGTATAATGTCATGTTATGACATTATATATATTTGAAACCACTTGTCACACTTCACTATTTTACCCACCAGGGCGATAGCTCATAATCTTCTAATAGGGAAGACTCTGTTACGTTCCCGATGACAATGTGTGGCAACTAACTATAGAAAGCATGTTACCTGAAAGGAAATGTCCTTTTCAGGAAGACATGTGACTTATCAAAAGCGTGTTTCCAGGCCCAGAGAATTCTGCAGCCACAGACATGATGTAATGCTGTGTACACTTCAAATACTTCATAATTAGAAAAATGACACACTTCAATCTGCCGTCTGCTTACTAATAGAGCCAAGCGCGCAGCACACAAAAATGCAAACATTCACTCTCAGAGGAACGGTTAACACTTCATCTGCTACAATAGCTAGAGCTTGTGAAATTGTACTAGAACTGTAGCTGCCTGTACTATTAACCAGCCACACAAGGGATTTTGCTTTACTTTCTCAAACTGTATCACAGTGTACCATGGATTTTATCATTATTGCACAAAATCTTTGTCACATTTCCCATTAACTACGGCTGCATGAACACAACCATAGTGGTTTTGACTGTCCGCAAATACTGATCTGCAATCCGCAAAAAACATGTCACTATGTCATCATGAATCCGCAAAAAGAATGTAGACTTGTCTGAGCTGCAAATGTGGCCAAAAATAGGACAAGCTTCATAATTTGCAGTACTTTTCTACAACCCAGACACACAGCTGTGAAAACTGCGGATGTCTATATGGGGCCATAGAAATTAATGGGTTTGACCCACAATTCTGGATAAAACCTATGGAACCTACATGTACATCTATCTCAGATCTATCTATAACTGATCTATTTCATATTTATCATCTATCTATCTACACTTCTCAACACTAAATGACAACAATAAGAAAGAAAAGTCTTTAAATTATGGAAATCACACCATCGATAGATATGTTAATGATATGCAAACGATAAAAAAAGGAAACAAAATATTCAAAACATCTTGATTTATTCAGTATGGAGTATAAATGCCACAGAAATACATACACTTATGCACCTTGCCGTGCTATCAGTGAGGTTATTATTGGTTGTCTGAGGAATGTTATGCCATGTTGAATGCACTTGGGCACTCAAATAATCAAGATTAGCTGCTGGCAGCACCGTTTGCAATTGCCAGCCAATGACATCACCCATGAGCTTGTTGGGAGACAAGTCTGGAGATGCTGCAGACCATAACTTGATTAGGCTATGCAGATTACTCAAAGTAGCATGGCCTGCAGTTGTTCTGTTGAAAAATGGCTCCCGGAACACTTTGGAGAAATGGCCATACCACAGATTTCATGACCAAATCAATATAATGCCAAACTGTTAGTGGTGTACCTGAAATGAAGATTAGTGGGGTCTGGCTGCAGTACATTATGCCACCCTAGTGACCCTAAGATGATGATTATTAATCTCTATGCAGCGTCTATGAGACGTTCCGCCAATGAATGCCAGGGACATTTTGGACTTCTTGATTTTTACAAGAAATGCAAATTTCACCATAATCCCAGGAATAGGACAGTAGAACGTTCCCTTGTGAAGGCCTCTTCATGGGCAATTCCCACATGGTCTCCAGACCAATCTGTAGCTATCATTGCATCCGAGACAAAAAAGACTTATTACTGAAAAGCGTAGACCTCCATTCCAGCTTTCATTGTTGTTTTACTTTGCACCTTGATAGTCCTTGAGAGCCAGTGCCGGCGTCAGCACCCAGCTTACCCAGGCAAGAGCCAGGGGCCCCAAGCTCCTGAGGGGGCCCACTGGACTGCCAGGTGCTGACTGCGTTTTTTTTTTTTTTAAATAGGCCGTCACCTGCTGGAGTAATCCCAGCAGGTAACGGACCTTATTTACTTACTGATTCCCGCTACAGGAGCAAATTAGTTAAATTCAGTGATGAAGCAGGAGCCGTCCCCGGACAGCTCCTGCTTCATCGCTCTGTGTGAAGCACATTCAGGTGTGCTCCGGCCCTGGGAGCTGTAGGTGCGATGTGATGACTGAGACTGCAGACAGAACAATAGGGGAGCGAGGAGAGGTGCATATCAATGTTTTTTATGTTAAACTTTGGGGGAAAATTGAGGGGGAACATTAAACTGCCAGCAGATGAAGGGGGGCATTAAACTGGGGGCAGATGAAGGGGGCATTAAACTAGGGGCAGATGAAGGGAGGACATTAAACTGATGGCAGATGAAGGGGGGACATTAAACTGGGGTAAATGAAGGTGGGCATTAAACTGGGGGGAGATTAAGACGGACATTAAACTGGAGGAGCAGATGGAGGGTGACATTAAACTGGAGACAGCTGGAGGGGGACATTAAACTATGGGGGTCACTGGATGGAGACATTAAGCTGGGGGCAACTGGAAAGGGACATTAAACTGGGGGCAACTGGAGGAGGACATTAAACCGTGGGAGTAGCTGGAGGGGGACAGTTTAATGTCACCCTCCTGCTACCCCTATGGTTTAATGTCCCCCTCCAGCTGCCTCAGTTTAATGTCCCCCACTAGTTGCACCCAGTTTAATGTCCCCCTCTAGTTGCACGCAGTTTAATGTCCCCCTCCAGCTGCCCTTAATTTATTGTCCCCCTCCAACTACCCTCACTGTTTAATGTCCCCCTCCAGCTGCCCCATAGTTTAATGACCCCCTCCAGCTATCCCAGTTTAATGTCCCCCTCCAGCTGCCCCAGTTTAATGTCCCCCTCTAGTTTCTACCAGTTAAAACTAGGGCACGAGGAGAGGGACTTAATACTGTGGGGCAATTGGAGGGGAACATTATAATGTGGGGGCATATAATGTTAGGGTGACTAGGAGCATTACACTGTGTGGGGGCACATGGAAAAATGGATGAGAATAGGCGAAGTCAACGTAGAAGTGGATGGAGCTAAATTTGCAGGGGCATGCATTGCGCACCGCACGTTATCGAATAGAGCTGAAGACTGAGCAGGGAGAGACGCCGGAGCCCGGGACTGGTAAGTAACATGTTTTTTTATGTTTTTCACCTCCCATAGGCCTCCTATCATTATCCTCAGGGGTCTGAAAAGTAATAGTTTGTGGGTCATGAACCTCAAAAAATTATGGTTCTGCCGAACCCGAAATTTTTCCAATATTTGCAAGGACCACCCTAGTGGCCACTATGGGACATTATACTGTGTGCAGGGGCGACTATGGAACATTATACTGTGTAAAGGGACCGCTATGGGACATTATACTGTGTGGAGGGGCCGCTATGGAACATTATGCCGTGTGAAGGGGTCACTATGAGACATTATGCCATGTGGAGGGGCCACTATGAAACATTATACTGTGTGGAGGGCCTCTATGGGACTTTATGCCGTGTGGAGGGAGTCACTATGGGACATTATGCCATGTGGAGGGGCCACTATAGGACATTATACCGCGTGGAGGGGCTGCTATGGGACATTATGCCGTGTGGAGAGGCCACTATGGGACTTTATGCCATGTGGAGGGGCCGCTATGGGAAATTATACCTTGTGAAGGGGCCGCTATGGGACATTATGCCGTGCGGAGGGGCCGCTATGGGACTTTATGCCATGTGCATGGGCCACTATGGGAAATTATACCTTGTGAAGGGGCTGCTATGGGACATTATACTGTGTGAAGGGGCCACTGTGGGACATGGGGCGTTATACTGCATGGAGGCCAGGAAAGGGGTGCTATGCCATAGGAGGACCCAAGTCAAAAGTATGCTATGGGGCTTTGCTAGTTACGTCCCTGTATATATTTATTATACCCTGTCTGTGTATATATTTATATATGTATCTGTGAGGGCAAACTCATTTTCTGCATTGAGCTCTTCCATTAATACAGATGAAAGCGTTCATTGCACTGTTAACAGAATCAGGCCCTGTTCACATGGTGGAATCTGGTGCTGATTTTGCAGTGGATTTCGCCCCCAAATCAGCGGCAGATTCTTCCCTTATTCTGCCTCCCATTGAAAACAATTAGTGCAGGACACTGAAAAAAAAGTGTCCTGCTTGATCTTGATGTCTGAACAGGTTCTACCCACTTGTATGTAATGGACTGTATTACAGTCCACTCCAGTAGGTCCGCCTCAGCAGAAAAAAAACACCCAATTTTGTTTTTATTTTTGCTGCGGTGCGCAAGGGCGGCTCCAAAAGGGGCCCACTGAGGCTCTGTCGCCCAAGGGCCCACAAAAACCTGCAGCCAGCCCTGTTGAGAGCAGTGGTATAAGGTCAATGGAAAACCTACAGCCAATTTCGTACAAGCACCTTCTGATGGTTTGTATCAAAACTGTTTGCCACCCAAGGCCTAGGATGCGACACCCAATTTCACTTGCAGTACAGAATGGATCACTGCGCGTGATTCTTCTACTCAGACAATCCATCCATGCAGAAGTTCACCTTGGCACTCATCTAGATTTCATGACAGTTTTTCGTTGTTCTCTGGCAGAGTGATAATCCAAGGTCTCGCAGTTCAAGGATTCTGTCCCCCTCAGTTTGCAACAAGTGGCGATAACTGGTGCAGCAATGAACAGGAAGCATCCCACACAACTTCACCCGATTTTTGAGGATTCATCTGGATAAAAATCTGCTTTTAATCTGGCATTATGCTCCTCCCACACAGGCCACAGATGTACAGTGGGGAAAAAAGTATTTAGTCAGCCACCAATTGTGCAAGTTCTCCCACTTAAAAAGATGAGAAAGTCCTGTAATTGACGTCATAGGTAGACCTCAACCATGAGAGACAAAATGAGAAAACATATCTAGAAAATCACATTGTCTGATTTTTAAAGAATTTATTTGCAAATTATGGTGGAAAATAAGTATTTGGTCACCTACAAAAAAGCAAGATTTCTGGATCTCACAGGCCTGTAACTTCTTCTTTAAGAGGCTCCTCTGTCCTCCACTCATTACCTGTAGTAATGGCTCCTGTTTGACATTGTTATCAGTATAAAAGACACCTGTCCACAACCTCAAACAGTCACACTCCAAACTCCACTATGGTGAAGACCAAAGAGCTGTGGAAGGACACCAGAAACAAAATTGTAGACCTGCACCAGGCTGGGAAGACTGAATCTGCAATAGGCAAGCAGCTTGGTGTGAAGAAATCAACTGTGGGAGCAATAATTAGAAAATGGAAGACATACAAGACCACTGATCATCTCTCTCGATCAGGGGCTCCACGCAAGATCTCACCCCGTGGGGTCAAAATGATCACAAGAATGGTGAGCAAAAATCCCAGAACCACACGGAGGGGACCTAGTGAATGACCTGCAGAAAGCTGGGATTAGCTTAACAAAGGCTACCATCAGTAACACACTACGCCGCTAGGGGCTCAGATTCTGCAGTGCCAGACGTGTCCCCCTGCTTAAGCCAGTACATATCCGGGCCCGTCTGAAGTTTGCTAGAGAGCATTTGGATGTTCTAGAAGAGTATTGGGAGAATGTCATATGGTCTTATGAAACCAAAGTAGAACTGTTTGGTAGAAACACAACTCTTCGTGTTTGGAGGAGAGTGAATGCTGAGTTGCATCCAAAGAACACCATACCTACTGTGAAGCATGGGGTGGCAACATTAAGCTTTGGGGCTGTTTCTCTGCAAAGGCGCCAGGACGACTGATCCGTGTACATGAAAGAATGAATGGGGCCATGTATTGTGAGATTTTGAGTGCAAACCTTCTTCCATCAGCAAGGACATTGAAGATGAAACGTGGCGCGGGTCTTTCAGCATGACAATGATCCCAAGCACACCGCCAGGGCAACGAAGGAGTAGCTTTGTAAGAAGCATTTCAAGGTCCTGGAGTGGCCTAGCCAGTCTCCAGATCTCAACCCCATAGAAAACCTTTGGAGGGAGTTGAAAGTCCATGTTGCCCAGCGACAGCCCCAAAATATCACTGCTCTAGAGGAGATCTGCATGGAGGAATGGGCCAACATACCAGCAACAGTGTGTGCCAACCTTGTGAAGACTTACAGAAATCGTTTCACCTCTGTCATTGCCAACAAAGGATATATAACAAAGTATTGAGATGAACTTTTGTTATTGACCAAATACTTATTTTCCACCATAATTTGCAAATAAATTCTTTAAAAATCAGACAATGTGATTTTCTGGATTTGTTTTCTCATTTTGTCTCTCATAGTTGAGGTCTACCTATGATGTCAATTACAGGCCGACCTCATCTTTTTAAGTGGGAGAACTTGTACAATTGGTGGCTGACTAAATACTTTGTTTCCCCACTGTACAGCTAGGTGCTTGAAAATTTGCAGTTCTTAGCGACACCCACCACTTAATCGATTTACATAGCCTTATGGCTTATGCTTCTTGGTGTTGCAATTTCAGTGTTTAGTAGTGTATCTATCTGCTTGCATCACATTAAAAGTGTTCTAAAATTAGAACTGTAATTCTTTTTATTTATAATTTTTATCTCTTCATTCTAATGATATATACTAGAGACACTACTATGGCGTACCTGAATGCATCCACATTTTCATCTTTGATTTTTCAAAAATGTTTTTTTATAATATTTTGTTATATTTGTTTTGGCTACTTATTGGGATTGAATGCTGGCCACATAGGATGTATATAGTCTTAATGCATTCGTCAGCAACTTTATTTTTCTTTTTAATAAATTTTGATCTTTATGTGAATTATATTCCCAGTCCAGATTGTATTCCTGTTTACATCACTCCGTTATTTAAAAAGGGAGGTAGGCATGTACAGGGCACATGGGTGCACCATGTGCATCTGTGTTGCTAGTGCCCACCCTTCTGGTGTAGTCTGGGGCTCATACAGGGTCCAGGTACTCTGCCAGTTTACATATATATATATTGCTGGTGTTTTGTTTGATGGGAACCATCTAATATGGACATATATAATACATTACCATATCGGGACGTATTCACATTTAACTCCTGCTCTGTGTCTTTTATATGGAAGATGCTATATACTGTATATGAAGAGGGTGGAGTGAATGTATATTAATAATACTATAAATTGCTGACTATATATAATATTCTTTAGCTAAGAGATATGTTCATAGAATGCCTCTATGAATATCATAGATTGGGTCTGTTTCATATAATCATACTTAAGGCCAGTTCATACAGTCCCAGTTTCAAAGATGGCGCTGATGTCATCAGAGGCATGCATTGAGCATGTATGAACTGATCATGTGACCAGCAATCCAGGATCCTCTATTCTCTATCTGGGCATGCTCAGTAGACGCTATCAGATGCCAGTGAGCACATGTAGTGCTGTTTACTAACTACTGGATGCAGGTATGGCGATTAATGTTTATTAATAACACCTGGCTAGGATGCTTATTCATATTGTTTGATGCACTTTTTGGCGTATGTGTAGCATGTATTGCATCTTATATTCACATGATATGGCACTTTGTAATGCACTTTTGCAATTTGGATTGTACTGTCACTGATAATATTACTGATGTGATTTTGAACAGATTTGTGATATAATTATGTGATTGATGAACTTTAACATGTGTAACCCCATAAAATGTTGTATGCCATCACTAACACATTGCTTTAGAAAGGTCTATATGAATTAGACTGAAATGTCACAGTATGGGGTAATAAAACTCCTCCACTCTTTTTCACTTTAATATTGGTGTGCTGCCAGCCTTTTTTTGTAATTTGTGTGTGTAATATATATATAAAATTTAAGTTTTTTAGTTCGCCCTTAACAATGAGGTAGATTAGAATGGCATTGCTTTTTCCTTATCAGAAGGATTCTGTATGTATTCATTCTGCTTTCATTTTGGGAAATAAAAATTTAACAAAAATGTTTGAAATTTAGTTCAAATTATATTTAAAATATTTCTGATAAAGGTTGAATTTTTCTAATCTCTATGGATTTTCTAGATTGTACATTTTGAATTGTATAACTTTAATGGTGAATTCACTTGGGGTAACTTTGTTGATGAATGGGGTTGTTTGGGCAGCAAATAAATTTCTGCTGGAATTTTTATAGCGGATTTCACTGTTTGCAATCCATTGGGTGAACTCTGTGGCAAATCTGCATAAATTATGCAACAAAATTTGCATATACAGTACAGACCAAAAGTTTGGACACACCTTCTCATTCCAAGAGTTTTCTGTATTTTCATGACTATAAAAATTGTAGATTCACACTGAAGGCATCAAAACTATGAATTAACACATGTGGAATTATATACTTAACAAAAAAGTGTGAAACAACTGAAAATATGTCTTATATTCTAGGTTCTTCAAAGTAGCTACCTTTTGCTTTGATTACTGCTTTGCACACTCTTGGCATTCTCTTGATGAGCTTCAAGAGGTAGTCACCTGAAATGGTTTTCACTTCACAGATGTGCCCTGTCAGGTTTAATAAGTGGGATTTCTTGCCTTATAAATGGGGTTGGGACTATCAGTTGTGTTGTTCAGAAATCAGGTGGATACACCGCTGATAGCCCTACTGAATGGAGTGTTAGAATTTGTATTATGGCAAGAAAAAAGCAGCTAAGTAAAGAAAAACGAGTGGCCATCATTACTTTAAATGATGGCCAAACTTTTGGTCTGTACAGTATGTATGGAAGTGCCATTAAAGTGACTGGACGTTAAGCTTTTGTCTTATTCAGAACTACTGGCTAGACTGCTTGGCAGAGTGATACAGTGGCTATAGGGAGTGCAAAGGTAACAGTCACACTCAGATGCCACAATGCACTACTATTATTATAAATGTCACATGAAAGGTAGAGGACCCTATTACAGATCTTGTACTGGGTCCCAAGTGCTGCAATAGTTTTACTTTATAGCTTGTGGATAGCAAGGATTCATACGGACAAATATATACTATACTAAAAGATCTGTGCAGGTTAAAAGACCAAGCTCGGTTTAGCCCAATAACAGACTGCTCTTTCCAACAGACTGCTATATTCCAAATGAAGTTTTTTTTTAAAAAAAAAAAAAAAGCTTCTTTTCATAAGATTTTCTATTTGCCATAATCAAAATAGCAACTAGAAGGTATGAGACTGAAAATGTTTCTGCTTCAATTTTAAAAAAGGGATATGTTCACATGTGCATGGGTTATATACACGTTTGATGGCAAGAATAGTCCACCGTGCTCTATTCTTGACATCCAAAATTCAGGCGAACCCCATCTGAAACCTGTCAAATCCCTTTAATGTCAAACAATGATTGTTTGGATCAATTCACACTAGGTCTGTCACAGTATTATGGCGTTTGTTAATATAATTTTAGCCTGTTGGAAAAGGTATAATGTTTCGAAATGATCTAGTAAAAAAAATCCCACAGATAAATAAAAGACAACACTCCAGTTCTCCATACCACGTCTGTCTTTTATCCTGTGAGGTTCCATTGCTTCATGAGGGTAATGCAAAACCTTCATATCCTCAGCCCCTTTTCCTATTTAACAGTAAATTATTGCTGTTATTATCATGACTGTGGAACTACAATTATAAAGTGCCCTTTGTTCAAAGGTTTTGACAATGAAGAGTCTGGGCTGAAATTACGATGATATACACTGGTAATATATGTCCAGTTAAGACAAAGAATTGGTCTGAATATGTTTCCCAGCCATGCATCACAGACACTTCCAGAGAAGAGCCGCTTTTAAACATTTCAATTAGCCCTGACACGGCCTGGGTTAGCCCACAGATTATTTCGCCACTGTGCCGTTAAGTTTTATTAGCCTTTCCCCACAAATTACACATTTGTGTAAGCGTCTATAAATCCACAGTGTTAACAGCTGAGTAATTGTTATAGATAATGCCAATCCTACAATTCTAGTTTTCTTCTTGTTTTGTATATTTCCAGCAAAGACATTTTGCTGTCTTTCTTCTTAAAGAATGAGCACATTTATTTCTTACTGAATTTATCTAACTGGTTACTGAAATTAACCAATACTAAGAATTACATTTTGTTTATGGCAGACCTGTATCTGCACTCGGTTTTGGGACATAGTGCTACTTTATAAATGAGATCGTAGATTAAGCTGTGTAGCCTAAATATACAGCCAGATATCCGTATACAGGGCCTCGCAGCACTCCTGATATGTCTGCTGTATGAAACACGGTGGCGGACTCTATCTTAACCTCTGTGTTGTACCTGTTATCCCTCCTGGAAATGTATGAATACATTGACAATTGAGTGTTACCGTTCCTCATGCCAATGGAGTGTGTCCCTACACAGTAAGACCGTGCCCAATCATTGCTGGTGGTGTCAGACTGTGTAGGGGCTCACACTATAAGGAAAGTGGAAATATCACATGGTAGGTATTTGCTCAGTATTTTGTATCAGTATTTGTAAGCCAAAAACAGAAGTGGAATTTATACATAGAAAAAGTATAACAGATTTAAGTGCCACTTCTGGTTTGCAAAATACTGACCAAATACTGACCATGTGAGAGTGGCCTTATGATAAGCGATAATCGATGTTCTAAATTAGGAAAACTAGAAAAAAAGGAGTTAAAGCAGTGGCGTAGCTATAGGGATCACAGATGGGACCCGGACCCCAAGCCAGAGGGCCCACATGGGCGGTCCCCTCACCACTCACTGAATGATAAAGCAGTTCTAGAAACACACTGTCGCTGCATTGACAAGTCTGTGGCAAGGGGGAGGGGGCTTGCTGTGAGAAGCAAATTCTTCACTCACTTACTCTTCAGACCTCAGAGTATAATAGGTGGAGGCACAGGCAATGTGAAAAAAATAAAAAACATTTATGCTCTCCTTCCCTCACTACTTTTGGGCCTCCTTGTGGCGTCCAGCACTCTCCTGGTGACGTCATGTGCCCAGGGTCACTGATGAAGTCTGTTATTGGGCTGGAGCAGTCACATGGGCACACCAAGCGTCATGATGCTCCACGTGCCCATGTGACCACTGATGCCCAATCACAGGCCTCAGCAGTAACCCCAGGTGCATGATGTCATGGAGGCGACTGAGATAGAGAGTGCCGGATGCTGCAAGAAGTCCCAAAAGAAGTGAGAGAAGGTGAGTATAAATGTTTTATATTTTAAAAAGTATGATATCTTGATGCTTTATTTCATATACCAGTTTATATATTTTGCTTGAAACAGATGCATATTAAATTACAGCTCTGCTCTACACATGACTTTACTACATCATAGTGTGAATGTGCACATATTTCACTAGACTAGTTTTGCCATAGGACATACAAACCCCAGCAGCATCCGTTCCTTTTCCCCAGATGACTTTCAGTCGGTATGCTTGAATAACCATAAGTGATAGCTATTTATGATGTGGCTGACAGCAGATCTCAGTAAACACTAGACATGCTGAAAGACGTGCCCTACGCTGACCTGAAACCGCACAAGGGTTGAATATTTGTATGAGCCATTCTGATACACCTCAAATAACCATCCCTCTAATTACATCTAGGAGATACATATCCTACATATAAAAACTGACATGAACCTGCAGTTTCCTCTTGACATCTGTCAGCGCGGATAAATATAATTTCCTCAGAGGCCTTTACAAGTTCAGTAACAGGTAAGAATTGGCGAGCGCAGTGTCATTATACAGCTGATTGAGTTATGACAGCTGAAATCAGCTGGGAGAGCAGCGCGTGGAAGGAAAGGGGCAGGGAGCAGACAAATGATGATTAAGTGATCACTTTAAGGAACAATCTTCATGATATTTCATGCTCAGTCCAGAGTATAAAGTCTCAGCTCCTAACGGCTCCATCAATTGATTTGATTTAGTGTGCCAGCTTATCCCAGTCATAATATTTCATAGAAATGGTATCGCAGACAGAAATAATATCTACATCAATATTAACCCTGAAAGGACTAATGGACATGAGCTATAATTTCCTGGACATCCATAAAAAGCATTTTGCTGGTGTTTGGCATGAGGCAATTTGTCTTTCCTATTTTAAACCCCACTCCTTCCTGTATTTACTGCATCAGAGCTTATACTGTTTTCACCTCTGACACTCTTTCATTACCGCTGAACAAGGAGCCTGGCCACACTGACTCCTGTACTCAGGGGCCCTAACAAGACGCTATTAAGGTCTAATTTAGTACCCAATATCAAAGATTTACAATTTAAAAACTATTTGTTTTTTGGGAGATTATTATTATAACAATTGTTCTTTATTATTTAAATAACTGTTTTCAATATTTGAAAAAGTAATAATTGGTTTATATATTATTAGTTTAAGTAGCACTTGTAAATGACTCAATGAGTTCCAGATTGTAAATTTTTTTTTTTTTTAATTATTTGAGAGGGTATGTATTGGAATGTCTAGTTTAATTGGATACTACTGTACAATCACTAATCATAATAGTCATAATAATAATTGCAATAATAATAATAATAATAGTCATAATAA
The DNA here is from genome assembly GCA_947044405.1 of Leptodactylus fallax. NCBI lineage: Eukaryota > Metazoa > Chordata > Amphibia > Anura > Leptodactylidae > Leptodactylus > Leptodactylus fallax. Next base: position 3,918,673 of record CAMRHE010000100.1, read on the forward strand.
TTGCAATAATAATAATATACATTTAGGGTATGTTCACACAAAGGAATTTGCTGCGGATTTGGGGGAGGATTTCCGAATCCACAATGGAAGCCGCAACAGAATGCCGATGCCCTGCAACAGCAGCCCATCGTGGCTAGATCATGGCAAAAATGCCCGCGATGGAAAATGAAGAGGAATTCCTCTTCATTTTCCGCCCTGTGAACATACCCTTAAAAGGGTAGTCCCAGGTACATAATCATATTTACATTTGTAGACAAAAGTTAAACATTCATTATTTAAAAATTTGTTGTGTTTTTAAAATTTTCTTTTGTCTTTATTGGTTGCCAGTGGATACAACCATGAAAGTGGGAGCTTTCTATGGCCTGGCATTTGTCAGAAGGAAGGAAAGGAAATCATAGCTGGGTTTCAGAGTATAGAAAGTATCTGCATTCATGGTCCTATTCATCGGCAACCAATCAAGACAAAAGATTATCACCACTAAGATAATTAAAGAAAATCTTTAAAACTCTACACAATTTTTAATTATTCATATTTGCAAAAACTCTCCATCACACTGTGTATAGGGTGAGCAGAAAAAAAACATTAACCAGCAAAAGTTTTTTGTAGCAGTGGCCATTTTAGTTCGTCCGAGATGAATTGGCATTTGTTCGGTTTCGTTAAAAAAAAAAAAAATGAACAATTTGGATTGTTCAGGTTGAACCTGGTTCGTGAGGAAAATCTGTCTATAATTTCTTTGGGGAGGTATGATCTTTATGAGGCTTCGGGATAACAGTAATCTGGGTTTCGAGGAATTCTAAGGGGATGGTCTTCCCAGCCATAATCTCATGAAAGAGAGCTTGAAGGTGGGGAACAAGGGACAGAATAGTAAACGGCTGTCAGCCCATCAGGCTTTACCTTGTTTGAGTTTATGTACAGTGATCTACAGTGTGGAGGAGAGTGTGGAGCATTTTGTAATGCATTCGCCCAACAATCAAGGAAGGTTCGCTTGGGTGAGCAAGGATTCCAACTCCAATGGAGAAGAAGATGCATGGCTAGAGAATAGTCTCTAGTAATATTTGTCAAAAACATGATATATAGTATTAGGATTAGAAGTTATAGCTCCATTAGGGGCCTTCAGGGAGCGGACTAAAGGCTCACAGTTGGGAAGCTAAAAGTCGATTTGGTTTCTTAGCCAGTTTACAGTAGGTAGACTAAAGTAGTGAGTCCACTGTAGGGCACGTTCAGTTTGATCTGTGAGATTTTGATGTGCCTGATTATTGCTGGAGTGGGATAATTGTCTATAATTATGGTAAATATGGTTATGTTCATGGGAAAACCCCTACTCAGTAGAATTTACTGAAATTATGATGTGTTTTCTGCTTTATTGGCTTGTCATAAAATAAATATTTGTAAGGGATGAAAGTCTTAATGAAGACAACAATAAAAACATAAAATTATGATGCAAAATATATCACAATCATTTAGATTTTTTCTTCTTATGACTACTTCTGCACTATGCCAAGAGAAAGGCGTTATGGGGAAGGTTTTTTGCATACTTGTGTGTTTTTCTTTAAGAAATTAGGAATTCATTCATTATAACTTCAAAGGTAATTTTTATATACTTAAATTGAGTTTGATTAGAAGTTTCTAGAAGAGAAATGTGTTTGTACTTTCTTAAAATGGTGTATTCATTTAAAAAATGTCTCCTTGAAGCAACCATATTGGAGATGTTATTAAAAGGGTTGGTCACCTTCAGACCAATATTGAGAGACAAATGTTATTGTCTGTATAATAAAAAGTTATACAATCTTCCAATATACTTTCTGTATTAATTGCTCACTGTTTTCTAGATCTCTGCTTGCTGTCATTCATTCTGTTACTTCTAGTGGATACAAGTCTGACCATGGTCATGTGATATACTGTCCATGGTCATGTGATGGGCACACAGCCGCACAACTTGTTATAGTCTGAGCACAGTAATCAGACATCTGCCTGGTAACGAGCTGTGCACCTGTGTGTATAACTGTTGTCTCTCAATATTGGTCTGAGAGTGGCGAGCCCCTTTAACCCCTTAATGACCTTGGACGTACTATTATGTCCTGGGCGCTAGGTGCTTCGCGCACCAGGGTGTAATACTATGCCCAAGGCCAGCCACCCGCTCATTATCTGAGCGGGCAGCATCGGAACCGGGTGTTAGCTGTAACTGACAGCTAACACCCTGCTCCATAACCTCCGGTCGGAACTGAGTTCCGATCGGAGGTTTTAACCCCTTGGATGCCGCAGTCAAACATAACCGCAGCATCCAAGGGGTTCCGCCATGTTGCCGCCCCCCTTGGCACCCCCCCACAACAAGATCGGGGGATGCCGATATCTATTATCTGCAGCCCGGGGTCTGTCCAGTGACCCCAGGCTGCCTGGAGACCCCACTACCTGGTTGATCCTGCCGAGACCTCCGGAAGTCAGCGCTATGCATCTCCATAGTGCTGACTTCCTGTATAGACTGTAAGACACATGTATGCTCGTGTCTTGCAGTCTATAGTACTGAGCCAGAGATCAAAGCATCTCTGGCTCAGGTGTCCTAATGGGACACATGAAAAAGTAAAAGAAAGTGAAAAATAAATGAAGTCTGTGAAAAAAATTAATAAAAGAATAAAGCCCCCTAAATTCCCTTTCCTATATAAAATGAATTATATAAAAAATAAACCTAAAAATTAATAAAAACAATACATATTTTGTATTGCCGCGTCCATAACAACCTGTACAATAAAACTAAAACAATATTTAATGTACACGGTGAACGTCGGAGGGAAAAAAAAACGGGAAAAAAAACACCGGAAGTAATGATTTTTCGCCATCTCACCTTACACAATATGCCATAAAAAGTGATAAAGTCATATCTACCCCAAAACGGTACCAATAAAAAGCACAGGTTGTCCTGCAAAAAATAAGCCCCAAACCATCTCTGCAAAATAAAAATGTTACACATCTCAGAAGATGGCGATGCAAAAATAATTCATTTATGTCCCCAAATGGGTTTTTGTTCTGCAAAATTAGTATCGCATAAAAAAAAATATAAATGAGGTATCACCGTAATCGTACCGAGCCGCAGAATAAATTTCACATGTTACTTATGCTGTACGCTGCATGGTGAAAATTTTAAAAGGTAAAACGCAATGCTAGAATAGATGTTTTTGGTTTTTTTTTAATCCACCAATAAAGAGTTGATAAAATGTATTTAATAAGTTGTAGGCACCCAAAAATGATGTAATTACAAAATACATCTCATACCGCAAACAACAAGCCCTCATATGGCTACATCACCAGAAAAATAAAGAAAATATAGCTCGTACAATGTGAAGACAAAAACCCTAAAAATCGCCAAATCATTAGAACACAACTGGCTGTATTAGGAAGGGCATGTATAAGCTGTGCAAGTGTATATCAGGGGACAAACCAGATTTAGACCTTACAAGGGATAATAAACCAGAAGTGACCCCCCCCCCCCAATAATAGGAGCTACTGGGGAAATAGTAGGGAATTTAGTGTACCCAATGTACTCTGCCCAACTTACATATTCACTCTTCACCATCCACTGTGCAGTCATGTCTGGGATACTAATGCTCACTACACCCCTTGATAAATTCTTTGAGGGGTGCACTTTTCAAAATGGGGTCAATCCCTAGGGGATTCCACTTTACTGGTACTTTAGAAGCTCTGCAAACATGACATGGCATCCAGATCCCAAACATCTGAATCTGCACTCCAAAAGCCACATAGTGCTCCTTCCCTTCTGTGCCCTACTGTGTGCCCAAACTGCAGTTTATACCCACATGTATGACACTGGTGTACCCAGGATAATGTACTTTATGTAATATGTGGGTATAAACTGCTGTTTGGGCACAGCCGGGCACAGAAAGGAAGGAGCGCTATTTGGTTTTAGGAGCACAGACTTGGACAGTTTGGTTTTTGGACGCAATTGCACTTTTGCAGAGCTGAAACGCCAGTAAAGTGGAATCCCCTTACATGTCACCCCATTTTGGAAACTACACCCCTGAAGGAATTTATCCAGGGGTACAGTGAGCATTTTAACCCCCAAGTGTTGCTATTATGTATTATCCATAAATGAATACGCAGCTGAATGTGATAGGTGAAAATTTTTTTTCCAGGAATACATCATTTCAGTGCGTAATATGTTGTGCCCAGCTTGTATCTCAGAAGAATGCTCAAAAAGCTGTTGTGCCCGGCATCCCCGCTTAAGTTTTTAGAGTGTATGTCTGTGCAGACATAAGCTGGCCACATATTGGGCACTGAAATGATATAGCTATGGAAAAATTTCATTTTTAACTTTTCATTATCAGCTGCGCATTCATTTCTGGAAATTAAAAGAATGCAACACTTAAGGGTTAATAATGCTCGCTACCCCACTTGACAAATCCCTTGAAGGGTATATTTTCCAAAATGGGGTGACATGTCTCCGGATTCCACTTTACTGGCAATTCATGGTCTCTGCAAAAGTGGCATGGTGTCCAAAAAGCAAACTGTGCTCTAAAAACCAAAATAGCGCTCCTTCCCTTCTGTGCCCAAACAGTAGTTTATTCCCACATATGGCAGTAAGTACGTTATCCTGGGTACACCAGTATCATACATGTGGGCATAAACTGCCATTTGGGCACACAGCAGTGTGCTTTTGGAGAGCATATTTAGATTGTTGGTTTTTGGACGCCATGTCACATTTGCAGAAACCCTAAAATTGCCCCTACAAAATGGGGTCACTTCTTGGGGAATTCCAATTTACTGGAACCTCTAGGGCTCTGCAAAAACAACATGGCGTCCAGAAAGTCCCTCTAAATCTATACTCCAAAAGCTAAAAAACACAGTGCTCCTTCCCTTCTGAGCCTTGCTATGTGCCCAAGCAGCAGTTTATACCCACATATATAATTTTTTTGTTCCCGGGATAGCCCACATAATAGTTTTAGGAGTTCATGTCTCTGATGCCGCAAAGTGGCCGCATTGCATTAGGCACTGAAATTGGATATTTCTTTAAAAACTTTAATTTTCACTTTGTACATTAATTTTTGGAAAGCATTTTTAGGCTTAAAATGATAATACCCCTTGATACATTCCTTGAGGGGTGTAGTTTATGAAATGGGGGTCACTTTTGAGAGGTTTCCATTGTATTGGTATTTTAGGGGCTCTGCAAATGCGACATGGCACCTGAAAACTATTCCAGCCACATCTGCCCTCCAAAAGCCAACTAGCGCTCTTTCCATTCTGAGCCCCACCATGTTCCCATACAGCAGATTACAGCCACATATGGGGCATTTCTGTGTTCAGGAGAAATTGTGTAACGGGGTGCTTTTTCTCCTATGTCCTCTTGTGAAAATGAAAAATTTGGGGCTAAATTGATGGTTTATTGGAAAAAAAGTCATTTTTCTTTTTAATGTCCCAATGTTAATAAAATCTGTGAAACAGCTGTAGCATCAAAATGCTCACTATATCCCTTGATATGTTCTGTGAGGGGTGTAGTTTCCAAAATGGGGTCACTTTTAGGGGGTTTCCACTGTATTGGTACTTTAGGGGCTCTGCAAATGTGACATGGCACCTGAATACTATTCCAGAAAAATCTGCCCTCCAAAAGCAAAATAGCGCTCTTTCCATTCCGAACTCTGCCATGTACCCATACAGCAGATTATGACCACATATGGGGTATTGTCGTGTTCAGGAGCAATTGTTTTACAAACTGTGGGGTGCTTTTTCTCCTTTAACCCCTTATGAAAATGAAAACTTTGGGTATAGAGTGACGTTTTAGTAATTTTTCATTTATACATCCCAGTGTTGATAAAATCTGTGAAACGGCTGTGGGGTCAAAATGCTTACTATACCCCTTGTTGAATTCTGTGAGGGGTGTAGTTTCCAAAATGGGATAACTTTTTGGGGGTTTCCTTTGTATTGGTACTCTAGGGGCTTTGTAAATGAGACCTGGCACCTGAAAACTATTCCAGTAAAATCTGCTTTTCAGTGTAATTGGTCTAATAGTCCTTTTAAACAGGCCAATGTCAGACCTATAGCAAGCACTGAGTAGAGATATGTCAAGTTGCTTGTTCATGCAAACTGTATAGGCAGTGAGAGATAATATCTGTGCTTAGGCTCACATAAAAACATGGGGAAATGATACATGGGGCAATGATCAGCAATGAGTTTTTCCATGTAAAACGACACTAAGACCTCATGTACACAGGGCCACTTTGGTCAGTGTTTAGCACCAGTTTTTTTTTTTTTTTTTTTTTTAAGACAAGAACTCGATAGAGGCGTAAAGGTTTTGACATAAAAAGAGTTGTCCAGGAATTATAGGAAAGTCAGGGGCAGCTGGGGTGGGTGTAAAACAATAAAATAGTCATGGTTACCTATCCAGTGGAGAGGCTCAGGTTGATGGCGAGAGAATAGTTGCATCTCTCAGATATGTCACCAGTTTTTTTCCAGCAACTGTTGAGACATGTGATTGGTCTCAGTGGTGATGTAAGCCTATCTGATCCCAGCCTGGCAAGTTCCAGCATAAGAGGGAATCCTCATGAAGTGCGTTTCACTCACACGAATGTGTTCTGCTCAAGAAATATGGCCCACACATGGACTATTTCCCAGACAGTGTTGCGGTTTTATTGTATAAATACATATGTACGACATGAATGCATAAAGGTACATTCGCTATCACCTTTATTACCTTTTTAACACTACATTATTTCTAACTATGCCAATTGAGTATATGAATTATGTGTATATTATGTACAATTAGACTTTTCTTTTTCTTACAGGAAGCGATATTTTATTCAAATGGAAAAGGAGAAAGCTGCTTAAAGCATAACATGTAGTGTCCATATGTTAAAAACCAATAATTGAAGCTTACTTAATTCAACAATAAATCATCCAAACCACTGTAATTTGCCTTGCAATAGTCTGCGTATCACTAATTTATTCACAGGCAAATGCAGACACTTCTAATTTACTGACAGATTTCAATAATTCTACATTCACTACAACAATGAGTCCCAATTTCTCCTGCATCAAGAAAGGTCTGTTAAATCCAATATCTTTTAGAATAGGACTGCATTATTAGAAAATATGTATCATGTATATTATTGAAATCAGATTTTAATTTTAAATATGTTTAAAAAAATGCGTGTGATATTATTATGTGACTATACCTTAAAAAAAAATCTAAATCTAAAATATTCCACTTTTCACAATGACCATTAGAGCATACACTGGCTGATATTTCCTATAATCTGTAACTCACAAGAAGACAAGAAATTTAATATAAAACTATACAGCCTTACAATAGCTAAAATTTGGTTATAGGGGATTTTCAAAAAAATTGGCCAAGAGCAGGGAATGGAAAAAAATACAAAATAATCTATGTTCATCTGGTCATCCCTAATAGTAGTGTTTGACAGGAGTGCCTAGGGCCCACCAGAAAAATTCATTCTTGGGACCCACTATACAGCTACATGCATACTTTACTCATTCGCAAATTCCTAAAATATTGTTAACATACTGTAATTTTTTCCTGTAGTAGCTTGCTGCTTAGTAGCCCTTTGCCTCCGATTGTTTCTGTCCTGGGGTCCTGTGCATCTCCTGTTGCCTGTCTCTTGCCTTTAGTTATGTGTGCTGGGCATACATGCTCAAACAGCTGCAAACCTCAGGCAACAGCAAGATGTTGCAGGAAAATTGGTTATTGAGGCCCCTGCAGTGTGATTGATAAGATGGGGCAAAGGGGAGAAAGATACTGGTTGGTCTGAATCTGCACCTAGATGCAATCTCAGGATAGGTTCACATCTGCGTTGGGGACTCCGCCGCAGATGCCAGTTTCAGTATAAAACCGGGGGAAACCCAAAGGACACCCGCTGGACCCCATTATAGGCTATGGGGTCTACAGGTGTCCACGGGTAACCACTTTTTTAGCGGACAAGCTCTCCATCCAAAAGCTGAAAGCTAGTGTGAACCTAGCGTCAGCGATCCAATGACTAATAAATAAACTAAGTAAACTTGATACTGTATGATGAGTATCTGCATGAAGTACAGTGAGAGTAAACTGGAGACAGGGTAAACTGGAGAACCAACTGGCTCAGGGGCCCACTGGGGGATTTACTTATACACCTGTGGACCAGCTTGAGACTGCCTAACAGTGGCGTAACTAAAGTCTTGTGGGCCCCAGTGCAAATGTTTACTGGGCCCCGTTCCCCTTTCCTACAGGGTATTTTCGATTATGGGTGCTGCAGATATCTCAGATACTTGAAAGGGATACAACTATCGTACCCATAACTGCGGTTATCAAGAATATGGTGAGTGACCAGCACAGCGCCTGGCATGGAAACAATGCTGCGAGCTCAGAAAGCAGCTGATCTGGGAAACAGTGGGGGTCCTAACAGTCTAACATCTAAGAGATGAACCAGGACCGGGAACTCCTGCTGATCAGCTGTTTGAAGGGACTGTCAAGCTTTTGTGAGCACATGACCCCTTCACAGTTTACACTGCACAGTATCTGCTTTACAGTGACCGTGCAATGTAATTACAGCGGTAAGCTATAAAACAGCGAGTCATGTGAATAGGAAGGGGCCTCACACAGTATAATTTGCTCCTCAGAGCCCCCCCAGTATAATGCTCCACAGTGACCCCACACATTATAATATTCTCCCCAGAATTTTCCAGTTTAATGACCCACAGTGGCCCCATACAGTATAACATGCTCCTCAGAGTCTCCCCCACAGTATAATATGCTCCCTAGAGCCCCCATAGTATAATATGCTTGCCAGAGCCCCCCATTCGCTATAATGTTCCACAGTGGCCCCACACAGTATAATATGCCCCCAAGAACACCCCCCACAGTGTAATGCTCCTATGAGGCTCCACACAGTATATTGCTCCACAGTGGCCCAACTCAGTATAATATGCTTCTTAGAGGCATAATAAGGGTGTTATGATAGTGTGTTGGTACATAATAAGAGGGCCATTATACTGTATGGGTGAATAATACAGTGGAATTATACTGTGTAGGGGAATAATAAAGAGGTCATTCTACTATGTGAAGGCATAAGGGGGTTATTATATTGTGTGGGGGCATAATAAGGGGTCATTATGCTGTGTAGGGGTATAATTAGAAGCCCATTATACTGTATGTGCACATAATAAAGGGGTGTTATATAGTGTTGGGAGCATAATAAAGGGGTGATTATACTGTGTGGAGGCATAGTAGGAGGGCATTATACTGTATCGGGCATAATAAGAGGGCAATTATAATGTGTGGGGGTCAAAATAAGGATGCATTATCCTGTATGGGGCATAAGAGGGCCATCATACTGTGTGGGGGCATAATAAATGGAGCCATTATGCTGTGTGGGGACATAATAAGGGGGGCATTATGCTGTGTGGGGACATAATAAAGAGGCCATTATACTGTGTTGGAAAATAATAATGGGGCATTATTAGGGGGCCATTATATTGTGTGGGGTTCTGTCAATTATTGCTACAAGTCCCACCCATGGTGATCAGCCTTTGCAATGCAAGGTGCAAACCTGGGGCGAACCCCGAGAGGTGAGTATAGAGGGGTTTTTATTTTCTTGTAAACCCTGCTCTTGGCCCATTGTTTGTACATCGTGTGCAATGCCTTTAATGTTTATCTTAAAATAGAGCTTTGTGGGATCTCCATCAAAAATGTCTACCCCTATAAAAAAAAAAAAAAAAAAAGATATCTCCTGCTTAATACTTTTAGGTTGATGTATTATTAGGTGATGTACATAGATAGTAAACTATTTTTTGCTGACAGGTCAATTTTTAAATATGTTTCTTAAACACAAGCAATGTTTGGTCTTAACATAGATTTGGTCCATGTAGTCTCTTAGTTGGTAATTTTTTATGATTCATTGTAGGCAGTTAAAACAGTCAAAATGGCTATTTTCTCCCAAAGACTCAGGCTGGCGTTCCATCAAGTGATTTCCCCAGTGGGCAATAGACTGTGAAATGTTATGACATGATTATCTTGCTGGTACAATAGCTGATGTGCCATGGACAATTACTTATTTTGTAGTCCCTCCCTTACACACCATAGATCGCCATTCCTTGCCTGAAAACATGTAACAGATTGCTGTGTCCAATGTGACTGTTTGTGTAGTCAAATGTCAGGGTGGACAGCATATATATTTGTGGAATATACAGTAAAATAAATGACTTCCCTGAGTTTCATTACAGATGTAAGTGCCTGACAGTATATTAAACATATGATCAGCATCATGGGTGTAAAAGAAGCCCCATGCTTGTCTCTTCAGACCCCAGAGTATAACAGCTTCTACCCTCAGTTTCTGTCTCTATCCCATTTACCTCATAGATTGTAAGCCCTTGTGGGCAGGGCCCTCTGTCCCACTGTATCAGACGGTCACTTTTAGTATTGTACTTGTTTTGTCTATTTTGTGTTTTGTATTTAAACCCTAAAATGTATAGCACTATGGAATTAATGGTGCTCAAAAAATTATAATAAATAATAATAGCTGGAGGCCCAGGGGTGCTGACACTGGACTTATGATGTCACCCAGGAGACTGAGAGAGAGGTGAGGAAAGGTGAGTATAAATGTTTGCTATTTTTTTGTACCTTCCCATTGCCTCCACCTAATATACTGTGGGGTCTTAAAAGACTTGAGTATAATAATTTCACTTCCGTTTCATGGGTGACAAACCCAAAAGTTTCATGTTTGGATGAGCATGAAACTTTTGGAAAATTCAGGCAGATCCAGTTCGTTCCTAACCAGTTTGCTCATCTCTAGTCACATCCAATGTAGATATGTTTTCTTAAGCTCTAGATCTTTCTATAGATTCATCAATAAATTAACAACTTGAGAAAACAGAAACATAATTCTATTATAAAAAATATTTGTCACAAACAGGATGTTACATTTCTCACCATTAAATCCATTCCAAAATATATCTGCAGATATTCCAGAAATAATGTTAGAACAGTGTAACTGATATTTCTATTGAACAGCCTTCCTGTGTCCATCCTAGTAAATATGACACATGCTCAGTTTTGCTTTGTGTTCTGATCCACTGAGTATTCATAGGGATTTTTGTGGTGAGTCTTTCCCTGCTTGTCAGAGAAGATGCCCAACAAATGGTAAGAGGAAGACAGGGTCGCTTCAGTTGCATTAGCTCTTTTTTCTGACAATCTGAGAGGATTCTGCAGCTTCAGAGGCAGACAGCTCTCCACATCAAGGATCCGTCTACATACTCAGTGTAGTAGAGACGAAAGTAAGACTAAACTTATATGTCAGCCTGACATATTTACTGAAATGGACACAGAAAGGCTGTTCAATAGAAACAGGTGGCACTATTCTTTACCTATTCCTGGAATATTTGTGAAATTAACTTGGGCTAGATTTTACCATAAAAAGTCCCAAACCACGGAAGTGCGAGTTTTTTTAAATGTAATTTGCATTATACAGATCCGTAATATGGCACAAATACAAGTTTATGGGTTTATAGTTTACCTCTTATTACTAGGAGATATGTCAACAGAATCTGGGGCTAGAAAGGTGTCATTCTTCCAAGGCAGAACTGATACCTTAGTGGCTGCCATGGGCCAAGCAACATTAGGAGGCCCCCCATGGTTTATTAAAAAAAAAAAAAAAAGGCCTGGAATAATCCCACAGGTAATGGCCAATATTCACCCATATCTGCTCCTGCCCACAGCCTACTCCACATTGTCCTCCAGGGGACACCATACATTATAGAGCTGCATAATGTCTGGACATCAAAGAGCCAAAGCAGGGGAGCACTGGGCAGGAGCGGGGATAGGTAAGTGAATATTGGCCATTAACTGATGGAATAATCCATTAGTTAGCAGCCTAATATCAAACTGTTGGATTCATTAAAGGGGCAATATACTATGGGGAGACCAGTAAAGGGGCAAAATTCTGTGTTGGGGGTCAGTAAATGGGACAATATACTGTGTTCAGGCCAGTAAAGGGGGAACTATACTATGTGGGGGCCAGTAAAGTGGTGTTATACTGTGTGGGGGGACCAGTAAATGGGGTGAGGGAGCATTACATTGTATGTGCGGGGGTGTGTGCAAAGTTTTTTATGGGGCCCAGTCTTTCCTTGTTACACCACTGCATCCTTCAAAGTATTCCACATACTGTAACAAAGCAACAAACACATATACTGTTCTTGCACCTTAGACTTTTAACTGCACTTCTTGGAACCACTATGAATACAAAGGGAATTCATGTTCCATTTTACAGGCCCCATGCATGTGGCATTGCTGTGTGTATAACATCTTATTCAGTATCAAAACCTTTTTCTCCAGGAGCTGTTTAGTCTTTATATGGCTTTTTACATATATGTCTGAAGTGGCAAGCTATGTATGGAAGTACAGTATCTCAAGCATTTCACCCATATAGACAGCCTTTATGGAGTAGCGTTATCCAAATGATCAACCCTGTCTCGGCAATTAAGTACACCAATAACAGCTGTCATGTATTATATTTTAGCACAGTACATAACAGACAATATGAGAACTACTGTATATGTATTATCATGTCAAGGCCCCATTTCATAACACGGATGCATAGATATATGATAATTACCCATAGCTTTACTCTATGTGAGCAGCAAATCCAATTTACGCGCTCTCAGTGAATCATATTTTGATGTCTCACATAGTTTATAGTGTCAGGAAATATTGGTTAATGAGCCTGATTACACTTCTCATTAGCTAGAGAAATATGAGCGAAGTATGAATGAAAATATTTTCATCTTCTCTTAATTATGTTTCATTGCTTCATTTTTCTCACCCGCGTAGTCAGCTAATTAATTAATAATCTATAATTGTCGCAGTAATTGCTGCCTGTTAATAACCAGCAATATGAGGCACACTTCACTGAAACTGTGAAATGCTTCGCAATGATATGATATTCCCATTATGTTTAATCTCACCTCACATTAGATAGTAGAAGCTTTATAGCGAGCAACCAGTGACTTGCCAGATGTTAAATAAATGCTACACCAAGAAATTACTGAAAGTCTTAATTTATCATACTGCAAGGGGTGTCAAGTAAATTATCTACTGAAGTATGTTCTGCCAGTATTAGAAAGCAGACTTGTCTGTGCAGGTTGAGATACGTCTAGACATGCAACAGACATAGTAGCAGTTCAGTCTGATGAAAGCACTGGAAGTGACAGGATGTCAAGTGCAGTATAGTGCAGTGCAGGGCTACAAAGAAATTGAGGGATTTGGAGAGTCATTCTGTAATAAAAATTCCTTACAAAGGAAGAAAAGAAGTCTAAAAAAAAACCCATGAAAGGAAGACTGTATATGGAGATGATGCACCTTCCTACTACCAAGTAAAGTTTTGTGCCAAGCAGTTTAAATGGGTAGGAAATCAATTGCAGATGACTGCTGTTCAGGAAGACCTGTCAAAGCATCTTCAGAGGAAATGTGCCATAAAGTAGAGGCCATGATTCTGAAAGATTGCTCTATCAAATTGAGTGTTATAGCTTATGAATTCATTTCAGTGGCCCCCTTCCCCGTACCCTTCCTTTGGCCCGCCCCCCCCCGGGGGGGTGGGGGCTCCCCCCCCCCAAATGTTGGGAAAACAACCCAACCCCAGACAAGCCCAGTGCTGTGATTGGCCAGGCGGGACATGTGACCTCTCTGTATAAGAGGCAGGGTCACAGGTCCCGTTGCCATTCCAGCAGTGGTATAACTAGGAATGGCTGGGCCCCCAGGCGAACATTTGACATGGGACCCCCCCTGGTACCCCCCCCCCCGCACAAACTGCATTCCTACACACTATTATGACCCATAGTGGCCCCTGCACACAGTATTATGCCCCATAGTGGCCCCTGCACACAGTATTATTCCCCATAGTGGCCCCTGAACACAGTATTATTCCCCATAGTGGCCCCTGCACACAGTATTATGCCCCATAGTGGCCCCTGCACACAGTATTATGCCCCATTGTGGCATGTGCCCCATGAACAATTATTATAAACTGGGGTCTTTTCAGAACTCAGAGTATAATGATTGGAGACCAGGGGAGGTGACAAACATAAAAAACTGTGTTACTTACCTCTCCATGGTTCTGGCACACTCCCCGCTACTTTTGGCCTTCTTCAATGTTGGACCAGACGTCATGTGAGCCAGGCATGCGTCATGATGCTTAATGAAGTTGGCCTGGCCCTCGATGACGTCTAGGACGTCACCAAGGAGGCCTGAAGCCTGCTGAAGTGCAGGAGAGGTAAGTAACAGTGTTTTTTATGTTCCCGCACCTACCCTGGGCCTCCGTTCATTATACTCTGGGGTCTGAATATTAATACATAAGTATTAGTGGCCAGGCAAAACACTCACTGCTTACCACTAGTTGCCCAACTGTATCAGGATTTGCAATTGTTTCATGTTGCAAGTCCAGATGCAGCAGGGTAGTTAGCGGTATATTGCCAGCAGTACCCACAGCTGCTAACACCTATGTAATAGAACATGAAAACCAATTTAAAAAATTGAATCTACGACAATCTAAGAAAAATAGGAGGTTTGTGATTTCTTGACTATGAGCTATCAGTATGGTAAATTGTTATTTAAGTTCAACTCACTACTAAATGTGAATGAGATAATCCATAGCTAGAATCTGAGACATTGTGCAAGAACCTCATTAACATCAGCAGTTGTTGTGGAAGTTTTTCAGTAAGACAATTTGTTGATGGCTGCCTTTTGTGTATGTATCTTACAGAATATGTACGCCAGCCCCCACATTAATAATATTTATCAGTGTTAGCTCATGTTTAACTCTTTAAAATTTAAAGAACTTACCAAATTTTTGGTGGCATATTGCTGCTTTTTTAATATTTGTGTAGCAGAGTTTTTTATTTTACAAATTATTTTATAAAATTATTTACTTTATTTACTCTGCAAGGGCTGTTAATTGTTTCATATCATTATCATATTGTAAGGGAATCACTAGAGGAGCGATTCCCCAGAAGCTGCTGGAGAACTAGGGGGGAGGGGCACAACGAGACAGTGGACCCTAAGCTGAATCCCCCCCACTGTCCCTGGCTAACTTGCCCGATCTGTCCTAGGTGACAGCCAGAAACCACGTCGACAGTCCCTCCTTATAATAAGTGATCACATAGAACGCAGACAAGACGCACAACAACAAAGGGAGGTCAGCTAGCCAAGGGGTCAGAAACAATCGAGCAATTGCAGCACAGAATCGAGATCCAAGAGAATAGTCAAAGTCAAAGCCAGTGGTCAGAAAATCAGGTAACAAGGTAGCAAGGGAAATAATGAAGAGAGCAGGCAAAACACAAGTGTAATAACCGGCAACTTGCAGAGAAGTGACAACCTGTATATAGAAAGTCTGGGCCCAGCCCCACACCTGATAGGCACACAGGCTGTCAATCACACAAGCCAGGAAGAGATTAACTCTATACCGTCCAGAGAGAAATGCTTAGAACACGGGTGTGGTTAGAAATCCATTACACTGATTAGGACCATGTTCAGACTGAGCATCAAGAGACTTACACAAAGAACCAAATTGAAGACGCCTCCTTCGCCACAGCGTGCGAGCGGAGGGCGGCGCCGAGACCCGAAACGGCAGAGACATTACACATATATTTTCGGAGCTCTTTGTGGGTGACTGTAGAACTTGCGGAAGAGGAACAGAGAAGTTTTCTCTTAGTTGCCATGGTTTACTCTTCATTGTATAGATTACAGTAGAAATTATGGCTTAGCCAATCCCTTTGTATCATTTCCCCAATTAGGAAATCCAACTTTAATCTTTAACTTGAACTGTAAAGCAGCTAGTATCTATCCTATCTTTAATGAAGAGGAGCTAGATGTCTATAGAAATCAATGGACACCCATAAAGATCACTGTGACCATGTAAGGTTCTTGGCATGTTACCATACTGTCTTATAAGTCGCAATATCCCCTCTGGTTTATATAGTTTGGAAATATGCTTGCTAGACAGCTGGTCAGAGTATTCTCAGGCCACATGACCATACCATAAATACCCTGCATTATTTAAATTTTTTATAGTACATCTTGTTCTTATATTTCATTTTGTATTGTTTCTGACAACCAAAAGATCTTTTGAATTTCTCTTGAAATTGGGCTGACCATGCTTTCTTTTAGACCTTTTAGTCATTGGTGCTCCTGTTTGGTTGTTCCTGTTGCTACTAAACCCTACCTGTCTCAATAAGAGTCACAACTCTGATCCTGATCTTTTCTGAATGACTGCTACCAACCTTCCATTTACAACATTTTGCTTTCAAGTTTTACTGTCTATGGACTTAACTATATTTAACCAATTATTAAATAGTAGAAAACCACATACCAATGAAAAGAAAAAAGTTCTATAGTAGTGTTTTTCATTTTTGGATATGGAATCCTTGGATATGGGCTTTGTTTTGAAGGGCACTCATTTTAGGGCAACTAAAACACATCTATGCTAATCGAAGCTCAAGGACCAGTATGAACACTATGTCTGCCCCATGCCATACCTCTAATAAAAGTACAAGAACACTTTACGTATGAGTGATAAAACATTTAACAATGGTTTATTATTTAATATGTGAGTCAACAGCAATAATAATATACTTCAATAATAATACAGTGAAATTTATACCTTTATACATAATCTATATCTACTATATATTCTTTTTTAGCTAGACAGAATGCAATGGGTTACATGGATCTTGTTACCTATTTTGCTTACATTTTAGTGAAAAAGCAGTTAGCCTAGAGAGATTCTAAACTTAACCTCTTCAATGTGTCACTTGGTGGATTATACAACCCTAATTATATTTTTACACAACCATTGGAGCATAAAGCTTTCCAGGATAACGAGAAAAAACAAAAGATTTCAAGTTGCTGTTTGTGAAAAGCCCAGCACTCCTTCATTGCACTGAACACTGCAAATATTCATCCAAGCTGGCTGCGTTCTCCCTACCATAGAAGTCTCTCATTTCCGACTCCAAATTTAAAGACTCTATAGATTGGTCACCAAATATAATTCTGCAATGAATTCAATATCTGTCTTTCACATAAATGTTTTTCCCCTTAACAAACACTGAGTCTGGAATGGGAGAGACTTAAGGAACATACCAAATTAATATAGTTTTTATCAAAACCATCTCAGTCCACGCTCAACCCCAGAAACATTGGTGGTTTTCCAATAACTGGAATGTTATTATTTTCATTCTTGTTTCATTCATTCAGTTCTGAATAGACTTTTTGTTTACAAAACAGGTTTATTGGTTTTATTTGGCAAGATCTCTGTAAGGAGGCCTATTTCATACCCTCCATTGCCCATATGTAATTGCCATACACCACTGCCGAATGCAATGCCTAAAAATATAAGAAGCCACAACAGAACTGCTGTTCCTTTGGCAAGCAGCTTTGATTTATCCAGCTGAGCTGTATTACACAGATAAATGTTTGGAGGTCATTTCAGAGAATCTACGACAGTATGACTTATATTCAATGTTAGCTTTCCTGCTTATGGGTCTTTAAGAGATTTACACAAATCTTGAGGAAGTATCTCCTGCACCTTTGTTTAAAAGGTATTTAGGATTTTGAAAACACTGACAATAAGTAGGGAAGGGAATAAAAATTTTACTCCTAAGGTCCCTGCAACTCTCTGCTTACTTCCCAGCAGCAATGACTTGCCATATATTCCAGAAAATGGCACATTAACTTTATTCTGTAGGTCAATATGATCATAGTGATATTAAATTGATATAGCTTTTGATATGATTTTATATCTACTTTGAAAAAAAAACTATTTTTTGCATTGCCATAAAATGACACCCGTTTTGTTAACATATTTGTCTATGGAGCTGTGTGAGGGCTTTTCTATGCAGGGTAAGATGTGGGTTTTTTTACACAATTTTGGGGAATGTATGGCATTTTGATGACTTTAATTTTTTTGGGAGTTGAAGCAGTGAAAAAAACATTTGGCATTCACTATACAGTAGAAATATTTTTACAATTTATATCTGAAAGGTTTGGCAATTTTGTGGATGTGACAATACCTAACATTTTTTATTTTGCTTGCTTATTTTTGTTTGTAAATTGGAATGATTTTTTTCATTCATATTTTTTTTAGAAAAACGTATTTTACATGTATTTCACTTTATTTTTACCTTAATAGTAACATAGCTATGAAAGGCCTGGGTGCCTTCACAAGGTTCCCAACTGCTATAGCAACCAAACAACTCTCACAATCTCTCTGCAGGGGTGGGGGGAGGGTGGCATTCGGGCACCACAGGGAGGACATTACCTCAAATAACCTCTCAGAGGCAGTGATTACATTTGACCACAGAATTTGAAAGGTTAATTGTCCATGATCAGAGTCTGCGATCACAGTCACTGCGAGTGGATCATTTCTGTGTAAAACAACAGACACATCAGCTATGGTACCCGTTTAGCTCCTGAGTGGGTACCAGATTTAAAGATCCAATATCTACTTATAAGGTGGATGCTCAGAAGGGGTTAAAGGGATTATCTAACATGGCCTATCAATGGCTGACACCCGGGACCTCCACAGATCACCTGTACCGAGACAGTGTGACTCTTGGTAATGTTTATTTACCTCTTGTGATGTTCGCCTGACTGTTCCATTTACACAGAATACATCTGAACTGAAACTGCTATTATTATACTCTGGGGTCTCTTCAGAGCTCGGAGTATAATGATCGGAGGCCCAGGGGAGGTAAGCAAACCTAAAAAAAACGTTACTTACCTCTCCTGGACTCCTGCACGACTCCCTGCTGTTTTTAGGCCTCTGGTGAGACCAGGTGAGTAAGACTGGTTTTTAGGTTTGTCACCTCCCCTGGGCCTCTAATCATTATACTCTGGGACTGATAATAGTTTGTGGGTGGTGAATTTTTGGTGAACCCAAGAAATTTTGGGTTTTCTCTAACTCGAAAATTTTGGAATATTTGCAATGCACACCATAGGGGCCACTATGCAACATTATACTGTGTGAAGGGTCTGCTATGGGACATTATACTGTGTGGAAGGGCCGCTATGTGACATTATACTGAGAGAAGGGGCCGCTATAGGACATTATACTGTGTGGTGGGGCTGCTACGGAACATTTTACAGTGTGCAGGAGCCACTATATGGGACAGTATACTGTGTGGAGGGACCACTACAGGGCATTATACTGTGTGAAGGGGCCACTATGGGACATTATACTGTGTGAAGGGGCCTCTATAGGACATTATACTGTGTGGAGGGGCTACTGTGAGACATTATACTGTGTGGAGGGACCGCTATAGGGCTATAGGACATTATACTGCGTGGAAGGGCCACTATAGGACATTATACTATGTGAAGGGGCACTATGGGACATTATGCCGTGTGAAGGGGCCACTATGGGACATTATGCTGTGTGAAGGGACCACTATGTGACATTACACTGTCTGGAGACCACTTTGGGATATTATAGCGTGTGTAAATGGGGCATTAAACCGTGTGGGAGTCAGGAACGCGGACAGTATACTGTGTGGGGGTGGGGGCCTAAGTCAAAAGTTTGCTATGGGGCACAGTCTTTGCTAGTTATGCCCCTGAATTGTGTGCTGACAGAATTATTACATTAATTATTCATATATTGGCACATCTGCTTTGCACTGCGTTAATATGCTTTCACAGTTTAGTATTTCACTTTTTCACCTTATCACACATTTATTTGGTGACATTAGTCATTCCAGACTTTTGACTCAACTTACATTATTCTGCTTCTTCAGTGTCTTTGTGTCATTCCATATATTAGTTTTATCTACTTTAATTATCCTTTGTTCTCATTTACATTTGTGCTTTCGCCACTCAGTCATTCATGAGTTATCCTGGAATCATTGAACCCCAGACTTATGATGGATATATAGTTGTGAATGTGCCACATAGTGACATTGTGGATTTTTTTGTATATTGAATATATTTGGGCATTTAGTGTCTCATTGCCTTTTGTGTTTATTTAATTTATTTCCACCCATATCATTGGTGTTGTGTGGTTTCGACCACTGGATGGTCAAATGAATAAGCAGCACCTACAGCACGACCCCTAGAAGAATGCAGTTGTGGTGAAACACACATTGGAGAGGATACTCTGGTTTATGAACTTCTCTGTTCAGTGCTTTGGTTTATCATGTAATGTTGTTTTTGATGCATTTTACTTATTCAGGCTAAAGCCCCCACTTTGCGAACCGCAGACAAAAAATGCTGCGGAAAAAAATGCAGCGGAAACGCATCATGCTTTTTTCCGCAGCATTTTTCACAGAAAGTTCACAGAGTTTTCATCTGCGGACTTATTATACCTATTATACCTATACGGAAAATGCCCTAAGTATTGACATGTCCTAAATGTTAGAACCCCAAATATCAAACTACCTTGGCTCCAATCTGAGCTGGCATCTGAAACCCTCTAGGACTGACAACATGCTCAACCTACACTGCTTTAGCAACAGGTTGCACAGAGCTCCTTCTTGTGGCTTGGTCTATCTCAGTCCTCTACTCTAAAGTCAGCATGGTGGCTCAGCGGTTAGCACAGTAGCGCTAACCGTACTGGGTTTGAATCCTGCCAAGGACAACATCTGCAAGGAGTTTGTGTGGGTTTCCTCCCACGCTCCAAAAACATACTGATAGGAAATGTAGATTGTGAGCCCTATATGGGACAGTAACTGACAATACCTGTAAAGCGCTGTAGAATATGATAGCGCTATACAAATAATAAATAAGGTCTTATTTGTTCCCTCTGTCAACACACAATCTGCTCATGAGTGATGTTCCCCAGGCTTTGCTAAGCAACACCATGATTATCAACTAGATAGCAAATTCACGGTACAGGAATTAGGGAGTGCCTTAACTTGAACTAGGGGATGAAGGATGGGCAGATTAGAATAAGAGACATAGCTTTTGAGGATATAGCACATTTCATCACTCTTTTCCTAGGCTTCCATCCCACTAACATCCTATTGCTCCACCTAACCATATGTAACAATGCTTGAGAATATTGTAAAGGTGCTTTATTTAACAAACTGGCAATGCAACCAAAGTCAAGAACTGGGAAACTCATTAAGATTGTGGATACCTAAGCTGCAACCAGCTTGGGGCTGAGAGCAGTGACAATGGACAAACTAGAACACCAAAGTGGTAGGGAAGGATATGGCACAGGCAGGAGGTGGCACAATAGATGCCCACAGACAGAACCAGTAGATGGCTGGAGTAGTGATCAAACATAGATCCTAGACATGGACCAGAACATGCTGTGAACAGAATCCAAGAACAGCCATGGTTGGGACTAGGAGGTACCAGGAGCAGTGTCTAGTAGTAGACAGGGTCAGGATTGAGGTCTTGGCGAAGACGGCTGATAGCTATGACAGGCAGGCACATGCTGGGTATACTGGATACAGACAGGATACAGGCACAAGTTTCAGGGTACACCTCAGGTTTCAGAGTTCACATGTTATGGGTAGGCTTCAGGCTCAGGATATAGGCACGGGTTACAGGGTTCATCTAAGATTCAGGGTAAACAGGATTCCATAGGGATACATTCACTGATGCATTGGAAGTATATTGTTAGCACTACACAGTCACACCTATCACTCAAACTACAAACATAACACCACTTTAGTAATATTGCAGTACTTCCCGACTTTCTTTTGTAGACTGCTTAGTTTGGAATACAGAAATCTGGCAGAACATACTGTAGACATCTCTAGCTGTGACAACACCAATCCTTAAGCCCTGATTCCAAGTCAACAAAAGCCCCATCCCTGTTGTAATAAGCCCACCTATATCTGTTGAAGTAAAATTTCAACCCTGTCAAAGCTTCCTTTTACTAACCCTACTACTGGTTTCTTGCTGGGTTCTTCTCCCCTTTGAGGCCTTTCCATCAGTGGCTTGGCTTAAGATAAAACTGTCTTAGTATATATTTTCCTTATCCTAAAGACTGCGATTTATAATCTGTAATATGTTTTTCTTTATAGCAGCATTATTTTCACAGCCAGAAAACAATGATGATGTTAATGTATCTGTACACATAAGACGTAATTTACATGACATCAATAACTTCAAAAAACACAATGCTTTGATTTCCTATGTTTCTCTGAAAAAATGATGTGTTGTAGATATAGGGGTCTCTCCATTTCTGAAAAATCTGAAACACATAATCATCAAAAGAAGAAAATATAAACATGTTCTAGCAGTGCCAAACAAGATTCTCCTCTGCCAGATAATGTAGCATATTGCCATGAATTACAAGCCCGAGTGGCAATGACATTGTTAATATTTATTACAGACATATGCCATTACATTAAAGGCAGGTTATTTAGTTGGAAGAAAATAAAGATTTCCTTTCTGTGAACCAGGCCTAGAAATGATTAATGCCAAACACTGCATAAGTTATGCTGGATCATACCTAAGAGATAAAGCACAAAGGTACAACGGGAATGTGGGGCCATAAAACTGCAAAACTGCACATTGTAACTCTTTGCATCCTGTTCACACTTTCTATGTGGTATTTTACCTTTTACATTTTTCTGCCTTTTTTAGGTTGCCGAGAACTCAGAAAAGTAGGGTCTAGACCAGGGGTAGGCAACCTTTTTTGTTCGGCGTGCCGATTTTAATAAAAAAATCAAAGATGAGGTACTCGGAGTGCCGGTCAATAATTGTAAGTCTGACAACCCCTAAACTAAAGTCATATACCACAAACCATAACACAGAAGTGCTGCCACCAGATGCTTTAGGACACATGCGTTTACTGCTATTTCCTGGGACGCTCCTGTACTTTCTGATTAGAAGCAATGAAAGTACATGTGCAGCCCCCAATTAGTGGTAAATGTGTCCAGGAGCACCGTATGGCAGCATCCTTATGGTGAAAACACACTATGTATCTGGATGCAGCTATATTTGGAACTTTTTCATTCGATGTAAAACTGGTGCATTTTTGCACAAAAAAAAAAACAAAGCCTGAGTTTTCTGTGCAAAAACACATCCTTAATATAGAAAACACACCGTTATTCAGAATAATGTCCCATAGTGGTCCCTGCACACGGTATATGTCCCATAGCGGCCCCTGCAACATGGTATATGTCCCACAGTGGCCTCTGCACACAGTATATATCCCATAGCGGTCCCTGCACATGGTATTATGTCCCATAGCGGTCCCTGCACACGGTATATTTCCCATAGCGGTCCCTGCACACGATATTATGTCCCATAGTGGTCCCTGCACACGGTATTATGTCCCATAGCGGTCCCTGCACACGGTATTATGTTCCATAGCGGTCCCTGCACACGGTATATGTCCCATAGCGGTCCCTGCACACGGTATTATGTCCCATAGCGGTCCCTGCACACGGTATTATGTCCCATAGCGGTCCCTGCACACGGTATTATGTCCCATAGCGGTCCCTGCACACAGTATTTGTCCCATAGCGGTCCCTGCACATGGTATTATGTCCCATAGCGATCCCTGCACACGGTATTATGTCCCATAGCGGCCTCTGCACACGGTATTTGTCCCATAGCAGCCTCTGCACACGGTATTTGTCCCATAGCAGCCTCTGCACATGGTATTTGTCCCATAGCAGCCCCTGTACACAGTATTTGTCCCATAGCGGCCTCTGCACACGGTATTTGTCCCATAGTGGCCCCTGCACACGGTATTATGCTCTATAGTGGCTCCTGCACACGGTATTATGCTCTATAGTGGCCCCTGCACATTCACTAGCTATTATTATACTGTGGGGTCTCTTCAGACCACAGAGTATAATAAGTGGAGGGCAAAGAGAGGTGATGAAACATAAAAAACAATGTACTCACCATTCCATGCTCCGCAGCCGCTCTGTATCTTCGGGCGCGTCTGCCTGTAGTCAGCGACCGCTCATTGAGTCTCAGGGGTCACGTCGCGTCATTATGCGTAATGACGTCAGACGCGACCCCTGAGGCCCTGTCAGCTGACTTCAGGCAGAAGCGCCTGAAGAGTACACAGCGGCTGCGAAGCGTGGAATGGTGAGTTAACACTGTTTTTTATGTTTGATAACTCCCGGGGGCTCCGCTTATTATACTGTGGGGTCTGAAGAGACCCCGCAGTATAATAATAGCAGTTTTGTTTCGGACGTGTTTGGTCCGATCGAAACTGCTGGGTGAGGAGTCCGCTGCCGTTCCAGGAAAATATGCCTCGCGTGCCAAGAGTGGCACGCGTGCCATAGGTTGCCGACCCCTGGTCTAGACTAATGGTATACCCACATATCCGAATAAAAGAAACTGCATAAGCGCAAATATTTACAGTGATGCTCTGCAAAAGAATTACATTGTGTAGTAAGTATGAAAGAAAATAATTTCATACCAATTTTATGTTATCTCCTATGACGCACTATGAGCTAATGTGATAGGTCAACACACATGGCAATGACAATTTGTAACACGCTTTTCTTACATAAGGGACTCAAAGCACAGGGGAGTACTGTGGAGTAGGGGAGTTAGTGTCTGCCATACAGGCACTCATCCCCAACACCCACAAGGGTTTTACAGGAAGCCAATTTGCCAGTGTCAATATCAGTATATTTTTGACATGTGTGAGGAAACTGGAGTACCCAGAGGAAACCCACGTAAACACAGGGCAGGGCAGAACCTGTTCTGCAGTAAGTACAACCATATGGTGTTTCCATGAAGCACCATATTCTCCTATTCTCATCATATTATGAATATCTTCATAATATGCTATCTTCATAACATGCCCAAGTAATTCTGAAGGACCAGTGACATCCATTGAAATCCGTATATGTTCACTGTAGGGACTATAAGCAGACAGCAGTGTACTCCAAACTCATCATCTCATACCAAACATGGTTGTCAATACCACAGAATCATTGTTAAATGGAGTTTAATGTTCTGATCTGTAGTCAGAGACCCTTCTGCTGTCTACAGGCTGCGGTAAAATGCAGCTACTTCCTGCTGATGATGGTGATAGGCAGTCATGGTAATCTGGAAATAAAGCAGGACAGCATATACAAAGCATCTGGAAACATTCTGTATCATGAATTCATATCAGGAAATTGCTATAAGACTAATTTCCTTACAATCAGCACAATTTATAGTGGAGAAACGTGTAAAGATTTTTTTTTCTAAAATTGATTGTTAGGATGCATATTATCTACTCCATTCACTGCAAATCTTGAACCTAGTAAATCTATTGTATGGATTAAGGCAAATTTGCCCATAAATATGCTGTTGGTTTAGCTAATGTGGGATATTTTAGTAATACTGGTACAGTTATAAAAACTCTGTAAAAAAACATTTTAATGCTGGTGTGTACTACATTAAAAAAATATATATTTGTACATGTATGTATCCTCATCATGATAAATCTCCCCCAATGTCTCCAGTGCTAGTCACAAAGTTCCAGTACCAGTCACAGCGCCCCTTGTAAGCACAATGCTTTGTGAAAGGTCTTTTTGCAAATACTTGCATTTTCCATGAAATAATTCTAAGACATATTTTCTTAGACATTTACTTTGTGCAGTTCCTTTGCTAGGTCTCTACACATATTGAAACTATTCAATCTGGGCTGCCTGTGCCAGACTCTGTAGGTGCATACCCATTTGACAGTAAAAAATGGAAACACCCATTTGTCAATTTATTCACAAATTCCTAGGGGCAATAATAAGGGAATGGTACAATGCATAAATATAAGAAAACATGCTCCAGGTTACAAGTAATGACTAAATAATGCATGCCAGGTGTGAGGACAGGTACTCTTTCCATAGTCGTGCAAACTTGTAACTTTCCATTTCTGTGCTGATCTGCACAAGAGAGTAAATCTCTGCCAGGACAAAAGCATCAAGTTTTAGCCTGCAAGACTTTCCTGTACAAATATGGAGGCATGCTATATTTCATCAAGTAATGTGATGCCTCACAGTTTGAAAGGAACTGATATAGACAGATAGATAGATACATAGATAAATGATATGGATAGATCATTTTGTAGCGTTACATCATAAGAAATTCAAGAATATGATGCATTGAAGTCTGGAGTAAGTCCTGTAGATGGTTGAAGTTGTACTTTAAAACCAGTAAAGATCCCAGTCTTATTAATGTATGTGAACTGTATCTAAATGCTTACTGTACTTAATGAATCAGTCTGAGAATACAATACAGTATTGACTATGAATCCTTTAGTGAGAATGCATAAGGTGGTGAAATGTTCCGGAAAGGGACAAAGTTTAGATATAGTGCCATTACTCTTCACTAGTATATTAGTTGCATTAACGCCTACCCAGACATCCGTAGGAGAATCAGTATGTCAGTATGTAAGTATGGAGCACACATTGAGACAATCACGCAAAGGATAATATTGCAGGAAGCAAATATGAGTCTGATTTCTTTCATTACACAGTTTTTGCTGTTTCTGTCACGCTGTTTCTTATGAAATGTTGTTTGAAGTTAAATTGAATGCTTTACTGGATATAAGAGATATCTATATTTTTACTACAGAAGAAAGAATAAAATAGCGCTGTTTGCCATAAAGGGAAAATCCCACTTTAATTATCCTTGCTTGAACTATTGGGGTTTATCAAACCATTTCCAAATCTCTAGATAGGGATCCATTATGGCTGTTTCTATTTGCTATATTAAAAGGGTATTCTCAAAGATCCTATTTAAACTGCTAGCTTATGTGCATTCAAGAGTTTTCCTGAATATAATGCTTTAGAAATGCTACTTTGTTTACCTGCTATGTGAAATTATTTTTACCATTGTTAACACATCGTTTCCTTGGTTCCCAGTCTGTTATCTGATCTCAGGATGGGTAATGTGAGTCACTCCTCTCTGGAGGAGGAGGGGGCTGAGTTCTACAGATCATACTTGTTCTGAGTGGTTATCTCCTGCTCTTATCAGATCAGCTAATTGCATTTTGCTAATAAGGGCTTGGACAGTGATAATTATGTTATACGAAAATAGGGAAAAGTCTGCCAATAAAGCCAACCAAGTGGGGAGAATACATTTCTTCTTGCATATATTTGCCATGTTTTGTCATGTGGATACCTACAGTATATTACACATTCCTGAAATCTGGTTCCACACTGAACCTCACAATAGTTTGACGCTTCCTGCTTTGCAGCAATAACTTCCTGGTATTTATCTCATTATCATCACAGAATGGGTCAATATGAAAGATAACACCTCCACCCTTCCAGTTCCTACCTCCTAACACCCCATCTACTTATAACCAGTTTTGTGGGATAGGACAATTAGGGGGTGAGTATGCATCTATTATAAGACTAGAGGCAAATAACAGGATTAGTTTTAGTTTTGCCTCCAGACTGACTCCTGACTGAGATTTCATACATACAGGCATTTATTACAAATGTTTAACCCTACAATATTTTCTACAATCATGGCATTATTGATGGTCAAATAACATCTTGAACTGTAGTGACTTGTAGAACGAAGAGACCATGATTCCTTCAGCATTTCTCCTGCATGGTGTTTAATATTATTAGAATCATTTCCTTTACAATATGACATACCATTTATGGCTGCTGGGAATGTTTTACTTTCCTCTGCAACAACCTTGATATTCTCAATTTCCTATGAAGGTTGCTTTTAGATGGACATAATACAGCCAGGTTCTATTAGTGTTGTATAGTGATATTAATAGTAAATTCACAGAAGTTCAGATTGTGCCAGTCAAAGACAATGATAAACTGATATTAAAAGTGACTGCATTTGGAGGACAAGTTCTGCAGGACATATGGCTGCAGACATATAGTATTATGGAAAAAACATAATATATCTCTGGAAAAGCCTGGCAATTTTTTTTCTTTCATCAAGAGATAAAAAATTACAAGAAATAAAAAAAAATCAAAAAATAATTAAGATATCATATGCAATGACTTGCAAAAGTATTCATCCCCTTGCACTTTTTCACATTTTGTCACCTTACAACCACAAACTTAAATGTATTTTATTGAGATTTTAAGCGACAGATCAACACAAAGTAGCAGATAATTGTGAAGTGGAACGAAAATTATACATGGTTTTCAAAATTTTAATCAAATAAAAATCTGAAAAGTGTGACGTGCAAAAGTATTCAGCCCCCCTATATCAATACATTGTAGAGCCACCTTTCGCTGCAATTACAGCTGCAAGTCTTTTGGGGTATATGTCTACCAGTTTTTCGCATCTAGAGACTGAGATTTTGGCCCATTCATACTTGTTGTCCCGGATGCTCCGGTGTCCTCCAAGTGCGTTCCGGTCCTTCCACTCCAGCGGCTTCTCACAGATCTTTTCCTGAATTTGCTGAAGCCTCTGATTGGCCCCAGCGGTCACGTGAGCCAAACCCAGGAGTGGCTATAGAAGTAATGGGAAATATAAAGGAAGCTCTTATACTTCTCCCTTCTGCTCAATCCACTCCTGGATTTGGCTCAAATAAACGTAATAAAATCTACAACAAAAAAAAGCTGCATTTCCACCACGTGGGGACTAAGTCTGAGGCCAAACCCTGCATATTACAGTACCTGCAAAGTGGATGGGATTCTGGCTAATCCCATTGACACATTGCAGAAAAAAAAAAATCCGCAGCGGAAATGCTGTGATTTAAAAAAACTTTTTTTTTTGTAAATTGCAGCATGTCAATTATACCTACGGAAACGCTGCCATTTTCTGTATAGGTATAATAGAGACAGAAAGTCCGCAGAGGAAAACTCTGTGGACTTCCTGTAAAAAACGCTGTGGAAAAAAAACCACTATGCATTTCCTCCGCGGTCTTTTCCACAAACTTTTTCAGCTGCAGCTCGCTACGTGGGGCCTTAGCCCAAAGGGGTTTTCCCATGAATATAACCATATTTAAATTTGTGACCATATAACTATTATTATTACAGATTATTCGATAAGAAATTATGAATGACATTACAAACATTACTATTTTGTGCCCTATTTTGTATATTTCATGGTGTTTTTGCCTCTTTAATGGCGATTTTTTTCAGGAATTTCTAATTGATTTATTTTAATTCTAGAAAAAGAATGTCGTGGAAAAAAATGCTGGAAAAATGCTATATAAATAAAACTGTCAAGGCCAAAAAACACCAGAAGGCTAAGGGCCCATGTTGCAGAAAT
This sequence comes from Leptodactylus fallax, assembly GCA_947044405.1. NCBI lineage: Eukaryota > Metazoa > Chordata > Amphibia > Anura > Leptodactylidae > Leptodactylus > Leptodactylus fallax. Next base: position 3,947,813 of record CAMRHE010000100.1, read on the forward strand.
GCAGGATTTTTTGTTGCAGATTCTGCTACGGTTTTTTGAGCCAACCTAAAGAATGGCTACAAAAGGAATGGGAAATACAGTGGGGAAAAAGTATTTAGTCAGCCACCAATTATGCAAGTTCTCCCACGTAAAAAGATGAGAGAGGCCTGTAATTGACATCATAGGTAGACCTCAACTATGAGAGACAAAATGAGAAAACATATCTAGAAAATCACATTGTCTGATTTTTTTAAGAATTTATTTGCAAATTATGGTGGAAAATAAGTATTTGGTCACCTACAAACAAGCAAGATTTCTGGCTCTCACAGACCTGTAACGTCTTCTTTAAGAGTCTCCTCTGTCCTCCACTTATTACCTGTAGTAATGGCACCTGTTTGACATTGTTATCAGTATAAAAGACACCTGTCCACAACCTCAAACAGTCACACTCCAAACTCCACTATGGTGAAGACCAAAGAGCTGTGGAAGGACACCAGAAACAAAATTGTAGACCTGCACCAGGTTGGGAAAACTGAATCTGCAATAGGCAAGCATCTTGGTGTGAAGAAATCAACTGTGGGAGCAATAATTAGAAAATGGAAGACATACAAGACCACTGATAATCTCCCTCGATCAGGGGCTCCACGCAAGATCTCACCCCGTGGGGTCAATATGATCAAAAAAACGGTGAGCAAAAATCCCAGAACCACACGGGGGACATAGTGAATAACCTGCAGAAAGCTGGGACTAACGTAACAAAGGCTACCATCAGTAACACACTACGCCGCCAGGGACTCAGATCCTGCAGTGACAGACGTGTCCCCCTGCTTAAGCCAGTACATATCCGGGCCCGTCTGAAGTTTGCTAGAGAACATTTGGATGTTCCAGAAGAGTATTGGGAGAATGTCATATGGTCAGATGAAACCAAAGTAGAACTGTTTGGTAGAAACACAACTTGTCATGTTTGGAGGAGAGTGAATGCTGAGTTGCATCCAAAGAACACCATACCTACTGTGAAGCATGGGGGTAGCAACATCATGCTTTGGGGCTGTTTCTCTGCAAAGGGACCAGGACGACTGATCCATGTACACGAAAGAATGAATGGGGCCATGTATCGTGAGATTTTGAGTGCAAACCTCCTTTCATCAGCAAGGGCATTGAAGATGAAATGTGGCTGGGTCTTTCAGCATGACAATAATCCCAAGCACAACGCCAGGGCAGCGAAGGAGTGGCTTCGTAAGAAGCATTTCAAAGTCTTAGAGTGGCCTAGCCAGTCTCCAGATCTCAACCCCATAGAAAACCTTTGGAGGGAGTTGAAAGTCCGTGTTGCCCAGCAACAGCCCCAAAATATCACTGCTCTAGAGGAGATCTGCATGGAGGAATGGGCCAACATACCAGCATCAGTGTGTGCCAACCTTGTGAAGACATACAGAAAACGTTTGACCTCTGTCATTGCCAACAAAGGATATATAACAAAGTATTGAGATGAACTTTTGTTATTGACCAAATACTTATTTTCCACCATAATTTGACAATGTGATTTTCTGGATTTGTTTTCTCATTTGGTCTCTCATAGTTGAGGTCTACCTATGATGTCAATTACAGGCCTCTCATCTTTTTAAGTGGGAGAACTTGCACAATTGGGTGCTGACTAAATACTGTATATAGGAAGCTCTTATAATTCTACCTTTTGCTCAATCCACACCTGGCTTTGGCTCAAAAAAATGAAACAAAATCTGCAACAAAAAAACTGTGTTTCCACAACGTGTAAAATTCATTCACTCAGGTAATATTAGAAAGGCTAAAGCCCCACGAAGTGAAACACCGCTAAAAACTGTGGAAAAAAACCGCAGTGAAAATGTGCATCTTTTTTTCCACAGTGTTTTGCATGGAATTTTTTCAGCATTTTTCTCTCCTTTTTTCTTTCCCCTATTAAATATAAGGAGAAACGCAACATAAGGAAAAAGCTTTTCCGCAGCTATTTTTTTTTCACAATATCTGGATGAGATTAACCAAAATCTCCTACCATTTGCTCAATCCACTCCTGGCTTTGTTTAAAAAAAAACGCAACAAAATCTGTAACAAATGTGTGTAGGTAGCCTAAAACATTTTTATTACATCCTGCTATGGGACTGAGGGGGACCAGATTACTGGTACAATATATTGTATTTTAGGATGACAGCAACAGACATTAAGGTTAATAGAGTAAAAGACACAGACGGAGTCCTCACCTGTATCCGTTATCACTGTCTTCCTACATGCAGGGCTTTTTCTTCAGTCACAAAAGTAAAAATTCTGATGGAGGAAAGCTTCCCTCATGTCTTTTACATTGGGGTAAATGCAGATACCTGACAGAGGGTGCTTTGACTGCATCTATCGTTGAGGCTGGGGCTCCACGCAACATAAACGCTGCGATTTTAACAGTACCTGCAAAGTGGATGGGATTCTGGCTAATTCCATCCACACATTGCAGAAAAAAATCTACATTGGAAATGCTGCAATTTCAAAAACCGCTGCGGTTTTGTAAATTGCAGCATGTCAGTTATACCTACGGAAACGCCGGCGGTTTCCCTATAGGTATAATTGAAGCAGAAAATCTGCAGAGGAAAACTCTGCAGACTTTCTGTGAAAAGCGCTGCAGGAAAAACTGCAATGCATTTCCACCGCTGTTTTTCCCACAGTGCTTTTTGGCTGTGGCCCGCTACGTGGGACCTTAACTTCAATGTCCATTGCTCGCATCCAGTGATGGATGAGAGCAACAGATATTAAATAGCGGTAGTGTGAACATAGCCTTAGACTGACAATTCACCTAGTAGACTGCCTCTACCAAAATCTAATGGATTAACTCATATGACTGATGTGGGGGCATTCAACAGCATATTAAACAGCAGGAGGAGCTGAGCAGAGTGATATATAGTTTTGTGGTAAATATGAAGTCTAACTACCGTAGTTAACTATACTTGTATATCTGTGCTCATTCTGTGCTTAGAAACAGTCATATCTGACTGACAGTTAGTTATTTCTGGGTCATACCAGGATGGCTGTCAATCACTGCTAGGACCCCATGACTAGATGATTGCTTCTAAGCATAAAAAGAGTGAGAAATACAAGCAAAATAATAATAGTCCTTTAATAGTCCCACAATGGGGAAATTCAGGGGAAAGAGATACAAGTTATACTGAAACTTTTCCCACAAAACTATATATCAATCTGCTCTGTTCCTCCTGCTTTATAACATGCTGCCTGCAGATTAGACTGCTTTTTTCTTGCAACAGGTTCCCTTAAAGCCTTGGTGCCTTTACAGGAATCATCCATTCCTTCAATAGCTAGTTTGGCAACTGAACAGACTATCATGCGTGTTAGAGCACTTGTCATAGAGATCAATAAACAACTATTTTGACAAGTGTTAGCGCTGTTCAGCTTGCAGTGTTTGCTCACACACAGACACCCCACAGGCGGACATTAAATTGTGTGAAATTGTGTGTGAAAGCGAATTTATACCTTTATAGGTATTAATTTTCAGACTATAGCTACACGTGTGGTTGTCGCCAGGGGATGATTTACATAAGTGGTTCTTGTAGCCAGCTTTAGCATGCTCAGCTAAGTGATATACTATCAATCTCCAAGATAATTCAGCTAATCCTCAGTATCAGTATATTATTCTTTGCAGTTGGATAATACGTCAAATAATTTTCCATTATTTAAAAAAAAAAAAAATTAGGTTAAAATTTTCAGCTCCCTCCACTTCTATTTTTAACATTGCATTGCTTGCCTTTTAAAAATCTTGTGCAAACAAATGTGAACCTTTGTGCATTTAATGTCTCCAATAAGATTTAATGGGCTATTTTAGTGCCACGTACTTTGCTCCAAATGTGATGTTCTTCTGAGGGGTTCTTGATGCCTTTTATGAAAGGGGTTGTCTAGGGGTATATATATATATATATATATATATATATATATATATATATATATATATAAATTTTAGGCAGGGGAAGGTAAAAAAGGGTTTCAAGGTTCCAGAAGGAAAGTAGAAGATATGCACAGGCTGTGTGCAAGAGGTCCCGCCCGGAACCTTGACCATATTCTATGTTTCCAGTGGGAAGAAAATAGAAGGTGCGCGCAGGCTGTTTGCAACAGGAAGTCCTGCCCACCCCATCACTGCTCATCACTGTACAATACAATAACTATAGAGTCACAGAATATTAAATGGTATGGGGGGGGGGGCTCTTAGCACAATATTACAGTAATAGTGTCCCCCCACAGGTAACTGCATTACGTATGTGGGGGGGGGGGAATATTACCTGTGGGGGGCACTATTTGGCCACTATTACTGTAATAGTACCCCCATAAATAACAGCATTACTTATGTGGGGGAGGGAATTATTACCTGTGTGTGTGTGTGTGTGGGAAGGGGGGGGGTCTGGTGCTATTAGAGCACTATTACAGTAATAGTGGACATCCACAGGTAAATAGCATAACTTACACTGCTGGCCAAAAGTATTGGCACCCCTGCAATTCTGTCAGATAATACTCAATTTCTTCCAGAAAATGATTGCAATCACAAATGCTTTGGTAATAATATCTTCATTTAATTTGTCGTCAATGGAAAACCACAAAAAGAATTGTCAAAAAGCCAAATTGGATATAATTCCACACCAAACATAAAAAAGGGGGTGGACAAAAGTATTGGCACCCTTTGAAAAATCATGTGATGCTTCTCTAATTTGTGTAAATAACAGCACCTGTTACTTACCTGTGGCACATAACAGGTGGTGGCAATAACTAAATCACACTTGCAGCCAGTTGAAATGGATTAAAGTTGACTCAACCTCTGTCCTGTGTCCTTGTGTGTACCACATTGAGCATGGAGAAAAGAAAGAAGACCAAAGAACTGTCTGAGGACTTGAGAAGCAAAATTGTGAGGAAGCATGAGCAATCTCAAGGCTACAAGTCCATCTCCAAAGACCTGAATGTTCCTGTGTCTACCGTGCGCAGTGTCATCAAGAAGTTTAAAGCCCATGGCACTGTGGCTAACCTCCCTAGATGTGGACGGAAAAGAAAAATTTAGAGATTTCAACGAAAGATTGTGCGGATGGTGGCTAAAGAACCTCGACTAACATCCAAACAAGTTCTAGCTGCCCTGCAGTCCGAGGGTACAACAGTGTCAACCCATACTATCCGTCGGCGTCTGAATGAAAAGGGACTCTATGGTAGGATACCCAGGAAGACCCCACTTCTGACTCAGAGACATAAAAAAGCCAGGCTGGAGTTTGCCAAAACTTACCTGAGAAAGCCAAAAACTTTTTGGAAGAATGTTCTCTGGTCAGATGAGACAAAAGTAGAGCTTTTTGGGAAAAGGCATCAACATAGAGTTTACAGGAAAAAAAAAAGAGGCCTTCAAAGAAAAGAACACGGTCCCTACAGTCAAACATGGCGGAGGTTCCCTGATGTTTTGGGGTTGCTTTGCTGCCTCTGGCACTGGACTGCTTGACCGTGTGCATGGCATTATGAAGTCTGAAGACTACCAACAAATTTTGCAGCATAATGTAGGGCCCAGTGTGAGAAAACTGGGTCTCCCTCAGAGGTCATGGGTCTTCCAGCAGGACATTGACCCAAAACACACTTCAAAAAGCACTAGAAAATGGTTTGAGAGAAAGCACTGGAGACTTCTAAAGTGGCCAGCAATGAGTCCAGACCTGAATCCCATAGAACACCTGTGGAGAGATCTCAAAATGGCAGTTTGGAGAAGGCACCCTTCAAATCTCAGGGACCTGGAGAAATTTGCCAAAGAAGAATGGTCTACAATTCCAGCAGAGCATTGTAAGAAACTCATTGATGGTTACCGGAAGCGGTTGTTCGCAGTTATTTTGTCTAAAGGTTGTGCTACCAAGTATTAGTCTGAGGGTGCCAATACTTTTGTCCGGCCCATTTTTGGAGTTTTGTGTAAAATGATCAATGATTTGACTTTTTTTTTTCATTCTCTTTTGTGTTTTTTCATTGCAAGCAAAATAAATGAAGATATTATTACCAAAGCATTTGTGATTGCAATCATTTTCTGGAAGAAATTGAGTATTATCTGACAGAATTGCAGGGGTGCCAATACTTTTGGCCAGCACTGTATGTGAGGAAGCTATTAGCCATGGAGGGGGGCACTATTACATGTGGCATGGCCCTGCAACCCAAATCCCACCCCCAACCAGTTTCTGTGGACTTTCTGTAAAAGCGCTGCGGCCCGCTACATGGGGCCTTAAACTCAAATTGTAGCCATTTTGACTTCAGTAATCCCATGATACTGTAAAACTCCATTAACCAAGCTGATCATGATGTATGTTATCTATTAATTTCCAGAGGACTACAAGCAAACCTTCTGCATCATCTTAAAGGAACACTAGACCCAGAAATGAAAGGTAAAATTACACAACAACAAATATAGTTGCCCTCACTGCTTGTCAGCCTGCAGCACTTTCTTAATGATCCATTCCTGACACATACAATCTTATAGAAATCTTGCATAGAACAACTGTATTAATCTCCTGTTGGTCTGCTCCATCTTCAATTAGAAAATAGCCCATGGCAGGGATTACATGAGAGATGGAGTTTAAGGCTAAGGCCCCACATTGCGCAAAAGCAGCTTTCTTAGTTGCAGATTTTGCTGTGTTTTTTGTTTTTTTTTGAGTCAAATAAAAATAATTAGAAATATATAGGTAGTACTTACACTTCTCCCTTATGTTCAATCCACTTCTGGCTTTGGCTTCCCGCAACGTGGGTCCTCACCCTTACTGCAACATGGGGCCTTAGCCCTATCATAAAAAAAAGAAACACAGCAAAAAAACAAAAAAAACCCATTATATTCTACAGTACCAGCAGTACCATTCTGACTAATCCCACCCACACATTGCAGAAAAAAAAACTGCGGAAAAGCTGCAGCATGTCAATTTTACCTGCAGAAACACTCACGTTTTCCCATGTATCTTAGGGACACGGAAAACATAAAAACATATAAACAAAAATGCACAGTCCTGGTTAAACTCGCCCAGTTTATTGTGTCAAGTAATCTCAGGTGCAAGAGAACAAGCCATAAGATACATTAGCACCAGCAATGTAGATCCACAATGAAAACCTTTGGAGGGAGTTAAAAGTCCGTGTTGCCCAGCGATAGCCCCAAAACATCACTGCTCTAGAGGAGATCTGCATGGAGGAATGGGCCAACATACCAGCAACAGTGTGTGCCAACCTTGTGAAGACTTACAGAAAACGTTTGACCTCTGTCATTGCCAACAAAGGATATATAACAAAGTATTGAGATGAACTTTTGTTATTGACCAAATACTTATTTTCCACCATAATTTGCAAATAAATTCTTAAAAAATCAGACAATGTGATTTTCTGGATTTGTTTTCTCATTTTGTCTCTCCTAGTTGAGGTCTACCTATGATGACAATTACAGGCCTCTCTCATCTTTTTAAGTGGGAGAAATTGCACAATTGGTGGCTGACTAAATACTTTTTTCCCCCCACTGTAGATGCACACATTCATGTGCGTTTAGCCTCATGAAGATACCCCAATGTGCTGAATTACATTTTTTCATTGTGGACCTTTTGGTACATGCTGGCTCACAGGGAAAGATGTGAGAGTTTCCATCTATGATCGGTCAACGGGGAGAAATAAGAAAAGATAATTTAACAATGTAGGCTGGGTTCACACCTGCGCCTCTATTCCGTTCGGGGTTTTTGTCCCCGAATCCGCTTGAAAAATGTGGAGAGAGAAAAGTCCTGCACCCGAACGCCAGTGTGAACCTAGTGTAAACTATTAAAAATATTCCCAAATCGTTTTGTATAAAACATTAATTGACAATTTTAGCTCTGCTACATGATGTCATGAAGGGTACTACATCATACTGGATCTTGTAGGTCTTACCAGATATACTGTAAGACTTACCACCTCTATAACCCCTATTAGCAATTCATTACAGTAGTTTTATGAATTATTCTTTTATTAGAATAAAGTATAAGAAACTTGGCCAGTCCAAAAAGAACTAAACAATGAACACCATACATCATAATATGACTATAATCCTTAAAAAATCTTTCAATAAACAAACCTCAATGGAACTATATTTGCCCACACAAAATGGCTATCAGAAACAAAGTCTTGGTCTCCATCTGAATAAAGAAAGCAAGAAGAGTCCCACTTTTTTTATCAGGCAAACTTGTTAAAGGATGAACTTTCATCTCAGCATCCTGTGTATCGTTATTCCTTGTCTCTTCTCCACGCGTAATTGCTTTTAGTCTCTTAAAACCACACATAATTCCAGACCAAGAAATATTCCTTTGAATTACATTTGAAGCAGCAGAAGTATTAGTATCCCGGGCATGACAGTGATGTCCTAACAATCTATACATATTGATTTAGGTTGATAATAAACAATTTGATTAGCCTCTATCTATTGTGTGTCATTTCAATCACTGTCACAGAACCAATAGAGTGGAAGGGAAGCTTTTGCAAACGCCTAGGCTGAGATTTCTCAAAATAAGAAACTCCGTCCTGATTAGAGGCCTGGATTCAGTGAATTGGACAAGACAGTTCAACTGCCAGGTTATTAACTCCCTCAGAAAATACTCTGCTTTTTTTCCCCCAAGGCCTAGCTGAATATTCTGATCTGGATCGATAAGCAATCTCCACTGTGTAGAAAATGCCAAGCAGAATCATTTGTCTCGATGTATCTTTCCTACAAAGGATAAAACACCTGCAATGGAAAAAAAAAATGTCCTCTGAACCCCCTCATCTGTGCACATTTTAAATAATGACCCGCCACCTCCAGCACAATAACTGAATCCATTTTATCACAGAAAATGTTCTCTAAGGTTCTGTCTGCCGATATGTAACAGCAACCTCTCAATCTGATAAAAATTATATCAGTCATTGTATCCCGATGGCATATTTATGGGAGTAATGTGAGTAGCGTTGTAATGACAAGAGTACAGATGTCACACTAACTGCGCCCTTGGCTAGGAGATATTTCAGAATGTCACTTTTTTTTATTAAACACTCATACTGTCTGTACAGTTTGTGGATATTAAGTTTTCGACCGTACAACACATCAAAAGCTTTATCATGTTGGGTCACAAAGAATATTGAAGGCCTAGGTCGCCTACCAGGATACATTTTTCAACACATTCTGGTGGGATATAAATGGTTTTCCCACTATACATTTATCAGAATTACGTTTTATTTATTTGTACAACTCACGCTGCTTTCTGCACAAAGCTGCACATAGGGAATTATAACATACATTGTGAATAATCGCTGAAAACCATATACAGTGTTATCCAATGTTAGATCAAATGTCATTGTTATATGGGATAATGTACCCCCTATTGGGAAATGCAAAGATACTAACAAAAGAGACTTGGTTGGTGTCTAGTGTAAAAGCCCATAAATTGTAAAATGAAGAATTGTTTTTTGTTATCTCATTGTTTGACTGAAGTTCCATTGCCTGTGATCATTTGTACTATGTTTGCAAGACTGAAATCATACAGTCAACCTGGAGTCCAGGAGTAACCTAAAAATTTTACAACATGTCTTTTAACCCCTTCCAGCTGCAGGCATTTTATCGATTTTTGTTTTTGACTCCCCACCTTCCAAAAGCCATAACTTTTTTAAATTTTTTTGTTCACAGAGCCATAGTGGTGCTGTTTAATATACCATATGATGAGGGATGTAGCTAGCAAAAACTGGGCCCTATAGCAAACTTTTGACTTGGGCCCCACCACCCCTGCACTGCTTAGCACCCCCTTTCCTGGCCCCGACATGGTATAACGTCCCATTTACAGACACTATAATGTCCCACAGTGGCCCCTCCACAAAATATAATGTCCCTTAGTGACCCCCTCCACACAGTAAAATGTTCTAGAATGGCCCCCTCCACACAGTATGTCCCATTGAGGCCCCTCCACACCGTGTAATGTCCAATAGTGGCCCCTGCACACAGTATTATTTCCCATAGCAGCCCCTTCACATGGTATAATGCCCCATAGTGGCCCCTTCACACAGTATAATGTACTATAATGGCCCCTCCACACAGTATATTGTCCCATAGCAGCTCCTTCACACAATATAATGTACCATAGTGGCCCCTTCACAATATAAAATGACCCATAGTGGCCCCTTCACACAGTAAACAGTGGCATGTTCAGTGCAAATATTGCAATAATTTCGGGTTTGACAGAAACCTATAATTTTTGGGGGTTACCACCCTCAAGTATAATAACCAGAGGCCTGGGGAGATGATTAAACATAAAAACCAGTCTTACTCATCTCTCCTGGGCTCAGGTAAAACTCCCTGTTGTCTTCAGTGCTTATGAATGACGTTACAGACGTGGGTTACTCTGCCCTGACCCACGTGAAGTCTGTGACGTCATTGAAGAGGCACGAAGACCCACAACTGAGCCCAGGAGAGATGAGTAACATTGTTTTTTTTTTATGTTTGATCACCTCCCCTGAGAATCCGATCATTATGCACTGGAGTCTGAAGAGACCCTGTCAGCGACATCCTGGCATTAAATAAATAAATACGGCGGTAGCTCTACCACTGCATACGATGTACTAGTAAGCTGGAAAAAAAAATCATAATGGGGTGGAATTGCAGATAAACTGCATTTGTGCGACTTTCATAAGAGCTTTGTTTTTATGGCGTTCACTGTATGATTCTAGTGATACCAATCATATAGTTTTTGTTTTACGTTTTAAACCCTTAAAAATAATTTAAAAAAATAGTTTTTATTTTTCAGTGTCGTGGATGCATAAAGCATCTTTTTTGCAGATCCAGATATACTTTTTAGTTATACCAATTTGAGGAATGTCTATTGCTTTGATCACCTTTTGTCCAAATTTTTATGGAAGGCGAAAGAGCGACTGGGTGTTTTAGGACACAGGGATACCTAATGTGAATGTGTATGTCAGACAAACCAGAGAGCCTTTAATAGGCTTCCAGCTGTCATGGCAATGGATCTAATTCTGGGGGCTGGCCATTCATCCTAAAATGGTGGTGCCTATGCGCCGTCATGAAAACGGCACCTTGGCTCCAGGTGGGTTATTGCCCACAATCAGTGAGAATTATGATTGGGCCTCAGCAGTTACATGGGGCATGCAGATAACATGATGCTTAAAGCAAGTTCAGCCTGAAACAAATCTTTGGAACGAATGATGAGAACCCAAATGAAAATGAATCTTCAGAAGTTCACCCCTCTCTACATATAACTTGTCATTCATCCATTGAAATTTCTTTTTTTCCTATGCTAAGTCAAGGTGCGGTCTTATTAACGATTGACAGCTATCAGTGTATGCAGTGTCATAGAGGGGAGGCCATGAATTACACCTCCTTGTCCCCTCAACATAGAAAGAACATAGATTTTATTGGATAAATGACAGGTTGTACTACATTTTTCTTTACAAACCCATACATCAATCTGCTCAACTCCTCCGGCTCTATAAAATACTGCCTACAGATTTTGCAGCATTTTTCATGCAACAGGTTCCTATTAGAGCCCAAGTTTGCCTCACCTTGAGGCTGAGGCCCCACGTTGTAGAAACACAGTTTTTTGTGTTGCTGATTTTTTTAAGCCAAACCCAGGAGCAGATTGAGCAGAAGGTACAAGTATAAGTACTTACTATATATTTCCCATTCCTTTTGTAGCTATTCTTGGCTTTTGCTCAAAAAGATGCAGAAAAACAACTAAAAAAGCTGTGTTTCCACAACATGGGGCCTTTAGCCTGAAGAAGTTAACTCTTTAAAGACATGGCCTAAAAAACACATTAAACACCAGGCCCCATTTTTGAAAACTGACTTGTGTCTTTTTATATGTTAATAACATTGGAATGCTTTACCTTACACCAGTGATTTTGAGAATGTTTTTCTGTGGCACATTGTGCTTCATGTTAGTGGTAAACTTTGCTCGATATTATGTATTTATGAAATAAGTGGAAATGTGGAAAAATTCACCACCCAAATTGTGGGCGTTATCAATGAAAAAATAAAATTAATTGCTGTGGTCATGATTGACCGTGGCGTCTAAGGTGTTAATGCCACCAGATCAGCAGCTTTTCTGCTCTCACTTCTCCATGTTGTGTCTGGACTAGCAAGTAATGAGAGGGGAAGATAGGAGAAGACAACACCTTTTTACCTCCTAATGCCGAACTGGCTCAGTAATTAGAACATTAAAAGGCTATGGAGTGGCAGGAAGTAGTTTAATAAAGTAAAAAAAATAATGGTAATAAGAAAATTAATAATAAAAAGCACCACACATAGTAAGTATGTTATTAATCTGTGAGGAACAACAAACAGCATATGACAAGGCATAGAAATGTAGTATAAGCAGCAGGTATCATTGACAAGGCATAGAAACAACTGGATCAAAAAGTGAAAAAAACATCACAAGATAAAACAATCTTGTAAATTCAGTGATTGTCTGATTTATAAAACCCATTTTAAATTATTTGTTAGATTATTCTGAGTTGATTTAAGGAGGCCTCCTCTTCAGGACCTACATCAACTAGCCAGGATAGAAAGGAGCTACAAAGTTCGTTTCACCCTCAAGGATCCATTAACTCTATAGATTACATGAACAGTCTACTGAGTTTAATGGGAACTGTGTAAAACTTAATTTGCCCTTTTGGTAGTGCTGCAGGTATATTAAAGACTTGCCATTGGGTTCCCCTACAAGTTATAGCTAATGGCTGAAGGTCCTAACTGTAGAATTTTCTGTGATCTGCTTATTTTTGGGGACCATTATGACTCGTAGAGATTGTAAAAAAAACAAGGAACTCTTTTAACTAATCACTGCTCAGCTAGGACTTGTAGATACAGTACAAGCTTATTAACATGTCAAAGTGATTTTCTGTAATAGTATTAATTATGTATTATGTTTACAACAGGATCTAGAGAAACAAAAAAATTAACATGCAGCTGAAAGCTTTTGTGTGTTAACCCCTTCCCACACTACACTCTAATAGATCATGTAAAGAGAGGGGAATTCCTGTACCATGCCATAGAGTTGTGGTGCAGGGGTTGCACAGACTCATGAGCTATACCATCCACTGCAGATATAAGCTGTACCAGCTACAATGCATAGGATCAAGGAGTAGTGACCACAGAGGGAGTGGACTCCCTATATAAGCCCACTGTCAACCCTGGCGCACAATTGCAGGGTGCCAGTGAGGTGCCATTACAAATGGTGACCTGACAAATGTCTCCAGGTCTGCCATATCTATTTGGCCTTAAAAAGGACCTTTCACTGCCTTCATCAAGTCCAGCTCTTTGCATTATTTTATAGGTGCTTCTTCACTGATTCTGGCACAGTTGTATTTTTTTTTCTTTAGCCACCACTTTCCTGAGCAAACAATGCTGTTAGTTTTGGTGCCTGCTTTACTATTTAGGCTCTGTACTCTCAGGTGGGCAGTGTCAGGCAGAAGTAGGTAAGGGGTGTGATTCTGATCTCTGACACTGGCTGCCTCTGATTGGAGCTCTGAAACACGCGTCTTGCTTTCTCTAGCCTGACACTGTCCATCTGACAGTACAGAGCCTAAGTAATACATCAGGCACCAAAATAACTGCATTAAAGGGGTTGTTTGGGATAAATGGAAATATCTACACTAATCTAAACACCCTCCTACTTTCTAAATAACATAATTAATCAAAAATGTATATTTACCCATTTGCTAGTTATCTGTTGACGATCCATTTCCCCATTTCCGGAGACATAATATCATTACTACTTCCCCCCCCATCCACTCCATTATACTTACCTTCCAGACCTCTTCCTGCGGGATGGTCCCTCCCTCTTTTATAACTGCCGGCGCGCTATTGCTGCCGATAATCCACCTCTACTGCGCAGCTCCCACGCCTGCGCAGTAGAGGTGGATCATCGCTACAGAGCAGCACTGGGACAATATCACGCGTTGGCAGTCAGAAAAGAAGGATGGGCCGTCCCGCAGGAGGAAGAGAGGTAAGTATATAATGGGGTCGGGGGCTGGGCTAAGTAGGTAGAGAAGGGCTAGTAGTGGACAGGATAGCTAGAGAGAAAGGGAGGGGGTGTATGGGAGGGAGTGAGAGGAAGGGGGGAGTGAGGTGAGAGGGAGATAAAAGATGGCTGGACCATGGTAGCAAACAAGCCCTCTGACCTCTTGTGTTCCCCTATCTCCTCATAGAATGTAAGCTCTTGCGAGCAGGGGCCTCACTCCTATTGTTTGATATGTTTATTTCTTTGTCACATTGTAATGTCTCATATTGTCTGTTCATGTGTCCTTTGATTTGTAAAGTGCTACGGAATATGTTGGCGCTATATAAATAAAGTTATTATTATTATTATTATTATTATTATACTGTGGAAGTTACATAGCAGGAAGCTGAACCATGTAAACAAATGCAGATGATACCAGGAGCTCCCAGAAATCACTCAAAACACTGCTAAAGATATATGGGTGCATTTATTAACCCATTAATAGCAGTAACAGACCTTTTTTTTAAAAAAAAAAACATTTTTTGCCCGTAAAACCTTTTTAATTGTTTGGGAATAGTGAGAGCTAGAGAAAAAATTCCAACTGTGCTGGAATCAGTGGAACGGCATCTATTAACAGATGCTAAGAACTGGAGTTGGTGGAGGTGGTGAAAGGTCCTCTTTAAGGTATGATCTAACAGACTGCCTGTCAGTGTCACACTTAAAGGGGTTTTTCGGGCAAAAAAATCTTAATTTTTAAGTTAGTGCTATTAATGGTTAGTCTGTTAGTGCTATTAATGGGTTAATAAGTACACCCATATAACTTCTAGCAATGTTTTGAATGATTTCTGTGTTTCTCTGGAAGCTCCTGACATCTTCTGCATTTGTTTACATGGTGTAGCTTCCTGCTGTGTAGCTTCCACACTACCTCCCTCTCACTGCACCCCCTCCTCTCTCACTCTGTTACACCCCCTCCCTGTCTCCCTAGCCATCCCGCCCACCACTAGACATTTCCAACTAACTAACTTAGCTCACCCCCCCCACCGCATCATACTTACCTGTCTTCCTCTCTGGGAGACGGCTCCTCCTTTTCTTTCACTGTGCGCAGGCTGGTGACGCTTCTCTTCCTCTCTTCAAGCGGGTACACAGACCGGAAGTACCTCTAACACCTGCGCAATAGAGATGGAGTGCCATATCTACTGCGCATGTGTCGCAGGCACCTCCAGACTGTGCAAGCACTAGCAGAGAGGAAGAGGGGAGGAGCAGTTCCCAGAGCAGAAGACACGTAAGTATGATGGGGTTGGGTGGGGGGAGTAATGGTGATGTTTCGCTTCAGAAACGGGGAAACGGAACGTCACCGGATTATCAGAAAGTATGACCAGGGATATGAGTAATTATAGATTTTTTTTAAATATAAGTAAATTAAAAGTTAGGCGGGGGAAGGTGGTTTAGTTTAGGGGTTAGTTTTTATTTCATCCCGGACAACCTTCTTAAAGGTATAATACACCACAGTTCAAAAGTATTACAGTGCAATGATTGTATATTCAACCCTCATAGTGGGACTAAAAATAGTGTACAAAAATCCTAAGTAAAATAAAAAAATAAAAAAATAGGGAAAAAAATTCTAAAGAAAACTACACATAATTGATATTGCCATGACGACCAGTACTATAAATTTAGCAAATTATTTATACTGCACAGTAAAGACCTGCTGTTTTTTTCATTAGGGAATCAAAAGTTAATCAATAAATTCTATGTAACCCAATATGGTAACAATGAAAACTACAACTTGTCAGCCAAAAAGCAAACACTAATAAAGCTACGTAGACAAAATGGTAAAAGAACTAAGATACTTGAAATACAACAACATAAAATATTTTTTTAAATGCAAATGCAGTAAAACATCAAAAACTATAACTTTGGTATTGCTGTAATTGTAAGGGCGTCCAGAAAAAAACTGGAAAAAACAAGTCCCATCATAAATGCCAAACTTGTTGCTATTTAAATTTTTCCATAAAAATATTAATAAAAATTAGTCATTACATTATATCTACCACAAAATGGTGCAACTCTAAACTACTACTCATCCTGTGATATGGTAATGTAAAACGGTTAGTTTCACTGGTTCAAGATGAATTTGACCCAGGCGCAAGTTAGGTGGACTTAGTTCAGTAGACCTCGTACCTGGGCTATATTCTTGGGGGGCCTCTTAGGGAAAGCACCAGCTGGTTAGCACACACTTTGGGCTAATTCCTAGGCTGCCCATGTGGTATCATATGAGGGTCAAGCTCTGCTATATCATAGAGCTGGTCTCTTCTGGTAGTTTTTACCATTTTTGGTTGATTCTGTCACTTTTCTTTTGAGCACATATTATATTACTTGTGTTTTATCGGCTAATTTAATAAAAGATAGGTTTTATTATTTTTGAGACCTATGATTTTGGGACCTATTATTCTATTCAATGAACTTTTGTAAAACTGGGTTAGGGGGTTAAATTTTCGTACCTTCAGGTTTACCCAACACTGTATGTCCAGTAACAGGATAGCAAGCAAGTCTAGTTACAGCTACTGCATGTGAAATTTATGAATAATTTTATATAAACTACATTCTATCATGGAATTGCTATGGGCTCTGGCAGAACAGATGATGCTTCCTCACCTTTCAGGCTAAGGCCCTATGTAGCGAAACACATCACAGTTTTTCCCCACAGCGTTTTACATTGTGTTTTTGCAGAGTTCTCCTCTGAGGACTTTCTGCCCCTATTATACCTATACCAGCATTTCTGCAGGTATAACTGACATACTACTCTTTTCTGCTTCAGATTTTTTTTTCTGCAAAGTGTTGATGGAATTAGCCAGAATCTCAATCACTTTAAAGGTACTGTAAAACACAGTGTTTTTTCCACAGCGGCAAGAATGCTGCATTTTCACAACATGGGAACCCAGCCTCAATATCCTTTAGTCCAATTCAGGCTTAAGCTCCCTCAGTCTTCAAAAATGTGTCTTCCATGAAAAGGTAAAATCTTCACAGCGAGAAAGGGGATATAAGGGTATGAAGCTGCAGTCTGTCTGCCTCAGTATTTCAGTAAGAGGTAGAGGTAAGCAGCAGCAGGAGACATCTGATTTTTATCTTTTTGTTACAATAGAAACTCTTTAAAATGTTGTATTGTATGGCATGAAATAGATCAGATAAGTGGGCAGATTGATAGATATATACTGTAGATAGATAGATAAATACATAGACAATGTCTAATAACTAAATACACTGCAGGTAAAAGCAGTGAGTGACAGGTAATGTCTTCTTTGCTTGTAGTTGTTCAGTCATTAAGGTAGGTCATTCTCCAATTACAGACTCTTCCCCAAAGCCACCCTATCTGTCGCAGACTGGCCCCTTCATTCTCTTTCACAGATTGCTCCACAGATCCATCCTCTCTCGCAGACTGCTCCCTATTTCCCCCCTCCTCCCTCACAGATTGCTTCCTATTGCCCATTCCTCTCTTGCAGACTACTCATAGACACCTCTCTTTCACAGGGTTCTGCGCATGGCCTCATCCTTCACAGACTGCTTTACTCTCATTTTCAGTGTTCCTAATGCCTTCCTTCACAGCAGCAGTAACCTCTTCTTTTCCAATTCTTTTTACTCCATAAAGCTGTATTAGGGGCAAGTTCCTTCTCTTCTAGTCCACTCACATGGCCTCCCTGCTCTACACAAACTGTCTTCCATTGTGGCCTTTCTCCACAGGGCCATTATGCCTATGGCTTATGTTATCTACAACTAACGTGCAGTACAGAGATATCGATCATGACTAAAGAGGATGGCCACAGGAAACAACAGGCATGTGTTTCATAACCTGAATATAGGACACCCTTCTATAGGCTAAAAAGCGTAAGGCTTCACCCTGGCACCATGACACCCCTGTGATAAACAAATATGCAGATAAATATTAGATACATAATTTTTTTTTAAATTAATTTCATAATATTGCTCCAATATTTCTTGACATATCTGCAAATCGCATATTGTACTCTATTAAAGAAAAAAATTAAGAAAAATGCATTTAATAGATTAATTTTCTATTGGATTCCCCCGTAACTTGGTTGTCTGGACAATTGCAGACGAGTAATTACTCTAAGAGATAAATAATAGCATGTCATTTTCCCAGGGAATGCAGCAGCGATTTTGCTTCATTAAATTGAAACACTACTGTGTTCCCTTCATCTCTTTATCTTATTTTTTACAGTTTTTTTCTTGCTTGTCACAGTCTTGTTTTATGTCCTAGTAGCGAGCGAGTTATGCTTGTAATTTATAGTGAAAATTGAGTGCAAACAAATCACCGAATATTTTCATTGATTACCCTAAATTGTCTAATCTCCGGTATGTTTTTAAGAGTTGATTGGGTGGTATTTACTGATTGCTTTAGTGTAATTTAAAAATCAATCAATAGTTACAATGAGCGCCGGGAGATAAATCCGCTGTAATGCTGCATAAAAGCAGAAATATCAGTCAGTGGATCTGTTTTCAATCAGATTTGTGGGACGTTCTAATACATAAAACAAAATGTCTGGGAGCTTTATTTGTGTAGCATATCATTTGAAAATTGCTTTCTGTAGCATGGCATTCTCTAGCTATTATATTGTTGACTTAAGTTAATTTTCCACGGCTAAAATGAACATATTTCACTACAATAAAACTGTAAGAAACCACAAAGAATGGGGATGCTTTAAGTTTAAAGGCTCTTCTCTATCCAATAACACCCATGTATAATAGCCAAAATTACCATAACATCAGTTGTTCTTATAGCCACCTACCACTTTGGAGATTTATAGGGCTTTTTTATAACGGAAATGCATTTTCAGTGTTCAGCAAGCATATATATTTCTTTATACATAAACATCACTTGATCTATGAAAATGAAAACACGTTTTTTTCCCAGTCTTGAGTAACTTCAAGACATTAATTGTACTTTTCTTTTGGAATATGTTGGAGCTTCTTTAAAAACATAATTATTTTCTTCAATCACCACTGATAGGCCAAATATATGCAAAATTCTAAAAATGGTTAACGTTTTTTGTAAGATCATTTAGCCTCAGGTTACATGATTATGTACCACTAGTTTTGCACTTGGCTAATAGGGTAGATTGCCAAGGAATACTGACATTATTGGACCTAATATTAACCTATTTGAGGCCTAATTGTGGTGCATACAGAAGCACATAAACCCAGGCCTCATATTGCACTGTACGTTTGTTAAGGTAAGACAGAAGATTCCAGCTGCCAGAATTAAGGAAACTACAACGGAAATTTATTATAATATGTAGACCAGAAAACAGTTGTAGAAGTGGCCATCTTTGACACACAAGATGGGTCAGGACCATCTGGCACTAGAGATTGGAATCTCTTAATAATTCTGATGCCAGCGGGGAAATTGATTAGGACTAGTGTAAGAAATGCAGGTCTTAATATATTTTCCCCTGTGTGTCTTGGCTTTTAGCATGGAGGTTTCCAGAACTCCAAACCTGAGCACTAAGATCAATTTATGAACATAGTTCAATTTTCCAGCAATTTCCAAGCTAAAAACAAACAGCATGGTGCTTTGAAAAGAACAGCCAGTCCCCTCATACAAGTCACCAGCAAGAGATTCAGTTTGTTGACCAATGGTATGTTAGAAAATATGTCTTATTTAGAGATCCCATTTTGGTGCTAAAAATCTAATTGAAGTGCAGGAAGTTTAGACAGTAATAGTTAGACTAAAATGTGCCTTTATTTTGGGTGTTTGAAAACATCCTAAATTTTGAGTTATTGAGTACTTGAGCAGTTCATCGATAACGTTTGCCTCTAGTCCTTATTATTCTGAACTGAATCAATTGTCCATCTTGCATTCTACAAGTAAAAACCCCAGAAGTGTTTAAAAAAATAAATAAATAAAAAAAAAAAAAATGGAAACCTGTTGGTGTCATGAATGCCAGATCTGCCAAATCAGTCATGAAATATGCATAGTAATATCCAGGAAAACAGAAAAGCAAAGTTTCCCCTTTGACCCCATCGGCCTAGGCCAATGGACACACATTGAATAATATAATGTTCATGGCTTCTTGTAGTAAACCAAGAGAGACAGTTCCTATTTACGCTCTGACAGTATAATCTTGATCTTCCACAATTCTGCATTTCAATGGTCATTTTCAATGACTTGAAAAGCAAAATCAACTTGTCCAATGTCACGGGCCAAAATGACCCACTTAGAAGGCAATGTTTTCACCCTTATACAGCTCCTTCAGCCCAGATCTATAAATGTATTTGTCTCTTTGACACATGGTGGGGGCCATAATGTGAAAATCGGAAGTAGAGGGGACAAATATAAAGAGCAGTGACTTTTAACAAAGACATAAGCATTGTGTGATCTTCTCACTGCACAATGTAACCACCACGTAGCTGGTGCATGTCTAAGAAAAATGGCTAACAAAGTGACCGGCTTAAACGCATTTTACTTTATCATGGTAAATAACTAAAAGGGCAGACCAATTAATCAAATAACTTACTAAAAGTGCTTTTTATTTTACCATTTAGCATGCCAGAAAGATCATTGTCTTTAATGTATATACCCAGCCGTTACATGATTTCATCCATCATGTATTATGAAATTAGTTTTTCCGTGATCTAGCTGAAGATCATTAACCTCAACTATTATCAAACTCATACATCATGTACTATATTACCTCATGTTAGTGAAAAAAGAAGCACTTTCTTTTAAGCAGCTTTGTGGATAATCCATTTTTTCTACTGGTGCTGACAAGCAACGTTGCTGTTTTCACATCCGAAATTATTCAACATCGGGGTGAGCGTTTAACCACAGAGATTTCTGCAGGGCACAATGCACAGCTGACTCGCAGTCAGGTCAATTCACATTTAAACTCCTCATTCAGCAATCTTTCCTGTAGACATGCAGTCTAGAAGCAATAGGATGAAATATAGTGTTAACTGTAATACATTATATAGTTGCTATTAGGTACCACATTTAAAGGTTCACTCAATGCTACCTGATTTAATGACATATTGACCAGGGGACATTAAGTAGGGAAACCTACCACATCGCAGCAAAAAAACGCTACGTTTAACATTACCTGCAAAGTAAATGGGATTCTGGCTAATGTCTTCCATACATTGCAGAAAAAATCCGCTGCAGAAATGATGCGTTTTCAAAATGACTACGTTTTTTGATAATTGCAGCATGTCAATTATACCTGCGGAAATGCTGATGTTTTCCCGATTAATAAGGGTAGAAAGTCCACAGAGAAAAACTCAGCGAAAATGCAATGAAAAACCCTGTGGAAAAAAATGTGACGTGTTTCCACTGTGGTTATTTTCCACAGCGTTTTTTGCTGCATATTTCTACATGGGGCCTTACCCTTAAGGATGAAATGCAAAACAACAGCATTCTCTATTAAACAGTTCTTTGACTTGTATAACACTTACAGCTATTGCTGAAAAGACGGTCACATAGAAAATGGTAAGTACATCTAAAAATATTTCGTTATATAAGAGAGACATCTAAATTTTATGATAATAGACCTAATAATTGAAGCATAGCCTCCACCCTTGGCCCCTAATCCTCTATGATTGGTACAGTTAAAAGTCAGAAGTCCTTCAAGATCAACATTATTACTTTTATGTTGTGTTGATCCAGAGGAAGGTAAGCAGGAGACACAGTAATGAATTTGTTGCCTTGTGTAAGATATGGCAATGGGAATAATTTCTGGATTAATTATTATTATTATTATTAATAAATCATATTATATAAGAGCTAAATCAAGGTATGGAGCCCTTTCCCATTTTTAGAAAAGAGAAAAATGATAAGAAGTGGTGACATAATCATCACATTGACATCTGAGATGAACAGCCAAAAAGCTTAGAGTAAAGGTACATGATGTGGGGACGCAATGCTAGAGGAGTAGAGGCCCCAGGACAATTGGATCCATTCCTTATCTATAATTTATTATTCTATAGTATTGATAATTTAATCTTCCAGAAAGAAAAAGTAAATGTCTGGCAATGGTGAGTAAATGGCTGCAAGTGCATGCTTTGGGGGTAAAGGGGTGTTAGAGAGCTATTGGCCGAATTGGCTTCGGCCACCAACTATCCTATAAGTATGGCCAGTTTACAGTGAAAAACTTGTTTCTGTGAGTATAGTAGAATCCTATGTCCTCAATACAGATACCATGCTTCGTTAATAAAAGGTAGGGTCTCTGCAATGCAATTCTGGGGAATCACTGCCACTGATTACCCCTAAATCTTGTCTTAGACCGGGGCCCCGTGTAGCATAAAATCCGCTATTTTGCTGCAGTGGAAACGCCACAACAAAAAAATCGCAGCCTTTTAAAGTACCTACAAAGTGGATGGGATTCTGGCTAATCCCATCCACACATTGCAGAAAAATATATGCATTGGACATTTCAAAACTGTAGTGTTTTTGTAAATTGCATCATGTCAATTATTTTCCATATGGAAACGCTGGCGTATTCCGTATACGTATAATTGAAGTAGAAAGTCTGCAGAGGAAAACTCGACAAACTGTGAAAAGCTCTGCGGCCTGCTACATGGGGCCTTACCCTTAAAAGGACTCACAACATGGATAAACCCTCAGGCTGGGGCCCCACGTGGTGGAAACGCGGCGTTTTCCAGTCACTGCAAGCGACTAGCGAATCCCATCCACGCATTGTGGAAAAATAGCTGCAGAGGACACGCTGTGATTTCCAAAACCGTTGCGGAAAACGCTGACAGTTTCCCTGTAGGTATAATGGAAGCAGAAAGGTTTCCTCTGCAGACTTTCTGTGAAAACGATGTGTGAGAAACTGTGATGCGTTGCCGCCGTGGTTTTTCCCACAGCGCTTTTTTGCTGCGGCCCACTAGCCGTAGCCTTAAAGGGATTTTCCAGAATTTTTGTCTTTATATGGCTTCCATGCACTGTATAGTACATAGACTGGACAAAGCTCAGATCCCCACCAATCAGATATTTATGGCCTATCCATAAAAAAAATAATAATCTGAGAAAATCATCCAAATCTGTTATATGCCATTTTACTTTTGCTAATATAGAACCTTTTGGCACTCAGTGGGTTAACAGCCGCTTTCAGTGTGCTAGGTGTACAACAAGTGATATTTGCTTTCATGTAATATTCTATCGATGTGACTGGCTATTTCCGTCCGTCCATGGGCATGTGAGCCATTTTAATGCCACTAGTTATAAAGCATTATAGTGCCATCATTGATATGTTTATAATGCATGACAGGACCTAGACACTGCAGACAATGAAGCATGGAGAAAGTACACTCATCAATCGTTGCTAATTTATGTGCTGAAAAGGTGGGGCTGGGTGTGTAATTAATGTTTGCTCCCCTTAATGAAATACGCTAGCACTTTGCAGTTCTGTCATGTGCAGGGGCAATAATTCAATTGATTGGTGAAACAGCCCCATGGAAAATGAGATGCACAGCGGAAAAATGTCTTATCCAGCATCATTTACAGTCCAGATTTCCTTGTAGTTGCGAAATTCTTAGTGAAAGAAGGAGCATTAACCCATTTGCAGCCACAGAAACAAACCGAGCTGGTTTTTGGAAGAAAGTACAGAATATAGATATAATGAAATGTAAAGCCTGAGACATTAGATAAAAGCTATTTCTAAAATGAAATTTTTCTACTATTCTAATATTATTTAAAATAAAATATGAATTTATAGAAATACATATATACACATAGGATACATATAGATACATAGATGTAATCAGAGAGAACTATATACATTATTACTCTGGTTCTTCTAGCTCAATTTGGAGGTCAATTTGCAGAACTTGTCATGTACAATTGTGGCAAAGAAAATAATAAAATTCATGTACTTATATAATATTTTAATACTGATGAAAAAATTCACACAAATAATATCTATCTATCTATCTTTCTCAAAAACATAATCTTTTTTTTACTCTTTCTAGCATATAATTTTTCTAATCTATCCATCTTTTTTATTATTTATTGGGGTAAAATTGATAGATTATAGATAATTGATAATGATAGATAATATCCAGCAGATTAGGAAATTTAGAAAACCAATCCCATAACTATCATAATCCTCCAAGCAGTTTGTAGAGTTTAAAACCATTGCAAACGGATTTTACATTTGTATGAATTAAATTTTAAGAATTTTCATTCTCACATTAATCCTCTCAAATGGACATCCACGAGATTGCTGTGGTCTCCATCTTCTAACCCCAGTTTACAGAAGTTTGTAAGGACAAGCTGATTTTTATTAAATTTTTATAATTTTTTTTTTTATTTAAGTGCTTTGATTTTTTTTTTTTCGCTACGACTTTCATTGTACAGAATAAGTACTAAGGAAAGTGGCGATTGTTTGTTTGTTTTTTCTTTTTAAAAAAAAAAACTTTTTTTACATTTAGTTTTAGTTCCCCTAGGGGATGTAGTCCCTCATACAATATACTGCAAAACTTGTGTATTGCCATATATTGAACAGGGTGAATCAAAATTGTGCAGAATGGTGCAAAATTATAGCCTCTGTATTCCTAACAGAGATGACAAAACAGAAATTTATAAATATGAAACGTATCCAAGTTTTATTTGTACCCTACAAATAGTTAATGTTCTTTCCATTGGTGACACAGCAGATGTCTAGGTGGTAGTCCAAGTCTGTGCAAATGCTTGCCAGCATGACACATATCATCAGATATTGACTCCACTGTTTCAGTAATGTGTCATCTCAGGTCGTTCAGATCCTGTGGTTGGAGGAAGTTGCATGGTGTTGGTGTTGGTTTGCTAATCATGGAGGCCAGTGCACCATTGGTGAACCGAACCATTGTTTATAGTGCGGCCAAGGTAGGGTTTCTTTCATTCAGTTATCAGCAAACTGTGGAAAATTGCTGATACTGAGGTGCAAGTTTAGCCTTATGACTGAACACCACCAGTAACTGAATTCGTCCTCTTCCAATCAGCCCTGCAAGTTATTGCAAAAGTCATGGTGTTTTGGTTTATTATCTAGATTCATCTCCTGAAGAAGATGTAATCTGTACAGCTTACAACACAGATGTTTTCATAAAATATGCCTATTTATTGTCAGCTGTTCTCATAATGGGCCACATCTGAAATAGCCCTGTCCCATTTCTAAGCTCCTACCCAACACCTGAACCTCCAGGTAAAATTCCTGGATGCGCCTCTGGCTGTTAGTAGTGGCTGCCTGCTGTATAATACAGTCGGCCATGGTTGAGTATTTTAGCGCTAAACTCTCCATACCCCTGCACAACATCATGGAGTACTGTTATGTCATGAAGAGTCAGGGAGAGGCTAAATGGTTTTACCGAACTTTCAAGAAACTTTCAAGAAAATCAATAATACAAGAGAATCAATGAAACTTTGTAATATACTGTATTACAGAAAAATGTCTCTTTCTCACAGAGACACAGACACTGCTACTAGCTCGAGAACTGCAATGCTTGATATTTCTGAAAAAGCTTGGAACAAGTCTCCAGTAGCTGGTGGTAGAAAATTCAACAGTATCAAATTGTAACATGTCAGGAATATACATATGTTTATCCTAAAATAAAAAAAATAAATACATAAGGGCAGACTTGATGGACCTAATAGTCCATTTCTGCTCTCAGGCTAGTTTCAAACTAAAGCTGTGCAAAAGGGCCATTTTTCACCACCATCTTGCATCGGTGGGGTACTCATTTTTACAGATTCCCCCATTCATAGAGGACCTTTCACGTCCTCATGTATATGCGGTTTTACATACCGCTAGAAAGCCGACAGCGTGCTGAATTCAGCGCACTGCCGGCTTTCCCGTTATGTGCCCCGGGGCTGGAGATAGCGGCGGTCTTAGTTTAACCATTCACCGTCAGAAGGGCGTTTCTGACAGTCTAGCTGGGCTGTGAGGAATGCCCTCCCTGACAGTACTCGTCCATAGCCCTGTACTGGGAGGGAATTCCTCACAGCTCAGCGTCATCACTGGGCTGTAAGGAACGCTCCCTCTGACAGTACAGGGCTATGGGACGAGTACAGTCGGGAACGCCCTTCTGATGGTGAACGGAGAAACTAAGACCGCCGATATTTCCAGCCCCGGGGCACATAACGGGAAAGACGACAGTGTGCTGAATTCCGCGCGCTGTCGGCTTTCTAGCGGTATGTAAAACCGCACATACATGAGGACGTGAAAGGTCCTCTTTAAGTGTATGAAGGGATGTGTGAAAATAGGACATGACCTATATTTTCTCTTAAAGTAGAAACAAGATAAGTACTGAGCAGCTCATAACGTAATACTGTATTTCGTATATAGCAAAAACTGTTTCAGAATAGAAGGATAATAATGACCAGATGGCCTCTCACCTTGAGCACTTGTGACTTGGTCAAAAAAACCAAACAGATGAGGTCAACACATCAGAATGAGGGTGGCTGCAGGGAACCTCACGTCAGCGGAGACCGGACATCACAGGGTATAGTGAAGCATGAGAAAGTGGAAAAAAAAACACTCAAAAAAGGCAATCTGCAGTGTTGGACTAGATTTATTTTGCACTTGAAAAACTGCAAACCTTTTTTGAGTGGTTTTTCCACTCTCTCATGCGTCACTATAACCTATATTTTGATGGTCCATGACAACAGACCATTAAAATAATGGTCATGTGAATAGCCCCAATTCACAGTGAAATTAATGCTGCCGTGTGATGACCGTTAAAAATCCTCAGTCTTCAGTGTTTCTGTTGATACCTAAACTGGTCAGTAGTACTGCTGTATAATGTTAGGACAGGGGTCGGCAACCAGTGGCACGTGTGGCATATTTTGCTGGCACGGCAGACAGCAGGACCTGCAGGTATTAAATGAAGGGGGAGTGTCCCTTCAGTGCTCAGCTAGAGCTGAGGTATAGGACGTTCCCCCTTCGCTCACTGCCCTCCCCTGGGTCGGACTGGGGTGCCTAGGGCCCACCAGTGGGATTGATTCTAGGGGCCCACCCTACTGCCATATGAAATATCGCCCATCCAGTTTTTGGCATCGCCCATGAAGTGAAGTTTTGGCTCTAACTTTTAAAATATTAAAATATTTATCCCATACGGTGAACGGCGTAGCGGGGAAAAAAAATCAAAATGGCCAAATTAGTTTTTTTTCAACACTTTGCCTCCTATAAAAAATTTAATAAAAAGTGATCAAACCATCAGATCTTTCCCCAAATGGTATCAATAAAAACGTCATGTTGTCCCGCATAAAAAGACGCCTTAACCAGCTCCATACATGTAAATATGAAAAAGTTACAGGTGACACAATATGGCGACGCAAAAAATTTTTTTCTATTTAGCAAAGTTTTTAATTTTTTAAAAGGTATCCAAACATTACAAATACTATATAAATTTGGTATCGCCGTGTTCGTACTGACCCGCAGAATACAGGTAACTGGTCATTTTTATCACACAGTGAATGCTGTAAAAACTAAACCCATATGAAGTTGGCGCAAATGCAGTTTTTCTCCAATTGCACCTCATTCTGAATTTTTTTCCAGCTTCCCAGTACATTGCACAGCATATTGAATGGTACCATTACAAAGTACAATTTGTTTCGCAAACAATAAGCCATCATGTGACTCTGTGAATTGAAAAATGAAAAAGTTATGGCTCTTGGAATGTGGGGAGGGAAAAATGAAAATGCAAAAACAAAAAATGGCCCGGTCATTAAGGGGTTAAAGGGGTTTTCTAAGGCTGAGTAATTGATGACCTATGCAATCATCAATTAAAAATTGGAAAAGGATCAGCACCTGTTCACGTGATGTGTGTGCTGCAGCCTCTTCAGTACTTACCAAGCACAGCTCCATAGTGACTGTGCTTGGTATCACAGCTCAGCCCATTCACTTGAATGGGACTGAGCTGTGATCAGGCCATGTGATCAATGAACATAATGTCACATGTCCTGTGAAGTAGAAGCAGATCTCAGAGAGGGCCACTGCCTCTTTAACCAGCTGAACCACAGGGGGACAAGGTGTCAGACCCCCAACAGATCTCCAATTGATGACATTTCTAAGGATAGGTCAGCAATTAAAAAAAAAAAGGAAAGCCCTGGAAAATCCCTTTAAGCTAAGTCCCACATGGCGTCCTGCAGCAAAAAAGCTCTGCGGGAAAAACCACGACAGCAACACATTGCAGTTCTTCCTACAGCGCTTTTGATAGAAAGTTCACAAAGGTTTCCTCCATGAACTTTCTACTTCCATTATACCTATAGGGAAACCGCCGGCATTACCGTAGGTATAATTGACATGCTGCGATTTCCAAAACCACAACGGTTTTGGAAATCGCCGCATGTCTGCAACACGTATATTAACGCAAAGTGGGGATAGGAATTACTAGAATCCCATCCACTTTGCTGTGACTGTAAAACGCCGCTTTTTTTTCCACGGCGTTTCCCACCACGTGGGGCCCCGGCCTTAAGGACAGAGAAGTGCCCCGACTATGGCTCTTGAAATGTGGTGACACAAGTCCCCACTGACCTACACTTCCTGCACCTGAATTCCTTACATGCTCCAGGATTAAGAGGCCAGAGTCACCGAACTACTAGTACTTTATCCATAGGACAGACGATAATGAATCCCGGTTCCCGGTCCTGAGAATGGGGTTGTTTTTCTCCCCACAGTGAATTTAGTCTGACTGAATCCAGGGTGAATGTAGCTGTGCCCTGCTGGATAGGAAGCATCCATGCCCTCTTTTACTTTAATGGGAGTAACTGAGATAGCCGCAGTCCTGTACTTCACTATCTCAGGCACTTCCATTCAAGTTAATCGGTGCGCGGTCGCCCCCCGTCCAGCTGGGCACGGCTACATTCAGCCTGGACTCAGTTAGAAGAAAAACACCCCGATTCTGAGGGCTCGATCCTATGGATAACAGATAACTATTCTTCATGGCATAACCCCTTTAAAAAGGTTATCCACCTTCTAATATTCTAGGCTACACTCACACGACAGAGCCCAGCACAGTGTACATCCTAAGAGAATCTGTTTTCAAGGATCCCTCATTGACATGAGTCTATTGAGGGATCCATAAAATCACCAAAAATAGCCGGTTCTATTTCTTTCTTGGATCATTCACACAGACGATTAAAACAATGGTCGTGCGAATAGATCCACTAAAATCTATCGGACCGTGTGCTGCTAATACAACAGCCAGCACACGGCCTTGGAATCCTGTTGTGTGAATGAGCCCTTAGATCTGTGGAAGTCTGACAACCTGGATCCCTGCAGATCAGCTGCACCAGGACAGCATGACTCCCAGTAATGATTACATACCAGGAGCCACGCTGCTCACTCACTGTACAAAGTGTAGCTGCGGCTTCTGGTACTGTAGTGCTGCCTCATAGACTTCAATGGGACAGTGCTGCAGTACCTAAAGCCACCACTACACTTTATAGGGCTAGTGAGCAGCGTGGCTCCTGGTATGGTAACATTACTGACAGCCATGCTATTCCAATGCAGCTGATCTTCAGGGGGTCCTGCGTGTTGGTACCCTGCAGGTGGTATAACAATATTAGAATGTGGATAATCCCTTTAAAGGGGTTGTCCAGGCAAAAATGTATTTTTTAATTAGAGTGGGAGAGGTGAAAAAAAAACGAAAAAAAAAAAAAACACATTCACCGTCCCCGATGCTCGTGTGTTCCCCAGTCCTGCAGCTCTGTTGGCGCATGTCCCCACCACACATGACTGCTAAGGCCAATCCGCAGCCACGGCGAAGGGACGTCACTATCTGGTCCTGGGTCCCTTCTGTAGGCCGCTGATTGACCTAAGTAGTCACGTGACGGCCCTCAGCGGAAGGGAGCTGGGACGTCATAGCCAGAAGACAGCCAAGTAGCAGGATCGGACTGCACTGGGAGGACACTGCGGCATCGGGGACAGGTGAGTAGGGTATTTTTTTTGTTGTTTTTCACCTCCCCTGGCATAAATAAAAAAAAAAATAAAAAAAATTAACAACATATTGACAAAATTATATTGTATTGGGAGTTGGTTAAAAAGGTTATATCTGCCATATAAATAAATAAGCCGTGTTAAATCAGCCCCATAGTATATACACTGTATGAATGACACTGGATGCATGACATTAAATAGGATGCATGACATTTTTTTTTTAACATCATGCATCCTATTTGTACAGTGTAAATACTATTTATTTATTTTTCTTACTTATATAGCGCCATCATATTCCGCAGCGCTTTACAGACATTGTCAGTCATTCTCCCATATAGGACTCACAATCTACATATGACTGAATGTCTGTAAAGCGCTGTGGAATATGATGGCGCTATACAAGTAAGCAGAATAAATAAATAAATAAATGGGGCTGATATAACACAGCTTGTGTGCTAAAAAAAAAGTGATGTACAAGCCATTAAAAAAGTAACAATTATTTTGCGCAAGTGAAAATTTTTGCAAAAAAAAAAGACTTTTTGAGTTTTTCACCACTTTTCTGGCCCTGTCATTTTATCATCATTTACTTCAGTTTTCTAGTGTTAATGATCCCAGAGATCTACTTCAGTAAGGAGCTGGTGTGGAGTTCTGTTTAGGTGCACGGACTCCGGAAGACGCGACTAATTTATGTGCGCACCGCATTATAAATTAGGCGCAAAACTCCAGCAGGTGGAAAACATTGTTTTTGATGAATAAGCCGTGACTCCCGTCATGTGGATCACCGTGTCGCCTTGTAACTCCTTCACTCATGTTAGTGAATGGAGTCACACTACAACCTGAGGGTCCCAACGCGACTCCATGCACTAACATGTGAAAGAGTTACAAGGCGACATGGCGATCTTTGGTTCCATGACGGAAGTTGTAGTGTAGCCATAGCCTTATGCTAGGTTCAAATCCGCAGCAAGCTCTCTGTCATACAGGTCCGCCATGGGACCCGAATGACTGAGAGGCGGACTGTTAACATGACGGTTACACACAGACACCGGCAGACCCCACTGACTATAATGAGGTCCGCCGGTGTCCGCCATATTCAAACTGAAAGTGACGGACAGAAAAGTCCTCAGCGGATTCTGCAACTTAGGTATTGTCATGCTGGAGCCCTAGAGCAGGCACCAGCATAACAGTACAATGGAATATTCGTTTTTTTTTGTGGGGGGGGCGACTACAACTCTCAACAGATCCAGAGCATCTGGAGCTGCTGGGGGTTGTAGTTCTCAGAGGGGTCAGTGAAGCTGAAAGATTTGGGGGCAAAATAGGGGGGAAAGTTGTTTTGTGTGTGTGGTAACTTGTACTTACCTTCACACTGTTGTTCTGGGCTCCTCTGCTGAATCCCGCCGCCGAGCACAGCGTTATGACGTCATTGATGCGTGCAGCAATGCGCTGCAATTTGATTGGCTCCAGCAGCTGTCAATCAGGATGCAGGCTTCAGGAGGCGGGCCCATGACAAGGTAGGGACAGTCTCCCGCCGCTGCGCTCCGCCGGCAGCGGCCATCTTTATGGTAGTAAAGTCTGGCCCCTGACCATTACTAATCCACATTTTGTCAATGTAATTGCATTGGTCAGGGGCCTGATCGGGCCCCTGACCATCCAGATCGGGCCCCTGACCAATGCATTTACATTGGTAAAATGTGGACTAATAGTCGGGGCCCATCCGGGGATTCACGGGTTCCCGGGGGGGCGGGCCCGCCCCCGGCCCCCCCCCCCCCCCATGGGGGGGGGGGGGGAGGGCCAAGGGGGGGGGGTGTTGGTGTTTGGAAAGGGCCCCTGAGATGAGCTCCTGCCCTGCATCCTGCCAAGGCCCCCCGGGGGGGGGGGGGGGGGGGCCCACAGCGAAAGGAAAAAAAAAAAAAAAAAAGGTGGGGGGGGGGGGTTTTTTTTTTATTAATGTTTCCTCGGTGGGGGGGCGGGGGGGGCGGGGGGGGGGGGGGGGGGGGGGGGAGAAGTGGGGGGGGAAGTGTACATAATTTTTATTGACAGTGGGGGGGGGGGGTGGGGGTGTATATTTGTATGGGGGGGGGAGCGCAGGGGGGGGGGGGGGGGGGGGGGGGGGGGGGGGGGGGGTGTGTGTTTTATACAGTCTCTGTTTGTGTGTGTGTGTGGGGGGGTGGCAATTCATTTTTAATGTATAGGTCAGTGAATACCACATCCGTGCCATTTGTGTGCAGGAGGCCTAAAGCTGAGGCCCATGTTGCAGCAATGCAGCTTTTTTTGTTGCAGATTTTGCCGTGGTTTTTTGAGCCAAAGCCATGAGTGGCTTCAGCAGAAAATAGAAGTATAAGAACTTACTATATATTTCCCATTCCTTTTGTAGCCATTCTTGGATTTGGCTGAAAAAAACCACAGCAAAATCTGCAACAAAAAAATCTGCGTTTGAGTGAACACAACATGATGTTGAAAGTTGGACACTTACTTTAAGACACATTGAAATAATGCTATTATTTCCAATATTTAACTCCGCTGTTTTCTGAGAAAAAAAAAATTGAAAAAAAAAGTTTAGAATGGATACGTGTATGGTTCCTTTTATTTACAGGTTCCATCATGACTTATGTAATATGTCATCTACTTTTCAATCAGCTATGATTACTTACAGAACAAAAAAAATTACTGAGGGTGGGTTCACACCTGCGCTTGGTGTCCGTCCGTTGCCAATCCAGTGAAAATCTCGGTGAACTGGATTGGCGTCGGATACAGACCGGTCAGCGGCGCATTGGTTAAAAACCCATTCATTTGAATGGGTTTTTAAAGCAGTCTGCGGGTGTGCGCTTACACCCTCTGCGCTGCCAATCCTTTTTTTTTCGTCGGATACGAAGTCCTGCATGTCCGACTTTGTTTCCGACGAAAAAAAAAGGATTGGCAGCGCAGAGGGTGTAAGCGCACACCACAAGCACTGCTTTAAAAACCCATTCAAATGAATGGGTTTTTAACCAATGCGCCGCTGTCCGGTCTGTATCCGACGCCAATCCAGTTCGCCGAGATTTTCACTGGATTGGCGACAGACGGACACCAAGTGCAGGTGTGAACCCACCCTGAACAACTTTTTTTGACCTATGAAAGTGATAACACA
Organism: Leptodactylus fallax; assembly: GCA_947044405.1. Classification (NCBI taxonomy): domain Eukaryota; kingdom Metazoa; phylum Chordata; class Amphibia; order Anura; family Leptodactylidae; genus Leptodactylus; species Leptodactylus fallax. Next base: position 3,980,839 of record CAMRHE010000100.1, read on the forward strand.
AGCACACCGCCAGGGCAATGAAGGAGTGGCTTCGTAAGAAGAAATTCAAGGCCCTGGAGTGGCCTAGCCAGTCTCCAGTTCTCAACCCCCATAGAAAACCTTTGGAGGGAGTTGAAAGTCCGTGTTGCCCAGCGACAGCCCCAAAACATTACTGCTCTAGAGGAGATCTGCATGGAGGAATGGGCCAACATACCAGCAACAGTGTGTGCCAACCTTGTGAAGACTTACAGAAAACGTTTGACCTCTGTCATTGCCAACAAAGGATATATAACAAAGTATTGAGATGAACTTTTGTTATTGACCAAATACTTATTTTCCACCATAATTTGCAAATAAATTCTTTAAAAATCAGACAATGTGATTTTCTGGATTTGTTTTCTCATTTTGTCTCTCATAGTTGAGGTCTACCTATGATGTCAATTACAGGCCGGCCTCATCTTTTTAAGTGGGAGAACTTGTACAATTGGTGGCTGACTAAATACTTTTTTTCCCCACTGTATATCAGACTAATGATGATTATTCAATTGAAACAGTTTTAACATGTTCTTATGTCTAAATATTTCTGTCATGCACTATGGTGTGGCCTGCTGTTCTTTTGATTTCCTCTGAGATTAGCCACCTAATGTCTCTAGTGCTGGAACTAACACATGCTCACACTGCCTGGATCCTCTTATATGTGAGCAACAGATTGATTCCTGATATTGTGCAGTCCAACCTACAAGACAGGGTGCGCTAAGGCCCCATGTAGCGTCCTGCAGCAAAAAAGCGCTGCGGGAAAAAAACGTGGCGGAAACACATCCATTATACCTATAGGGAAATCGCCGGCATTTAGGTAGGTATAATTCACATGCTTCGATTTCCAAAACTCCGCCGTTTACACCACATGGGGTCCCGGCCTAAACATGGCTTTTTCTTGTCAGCACTGGACTCATCAGGTGGTATCAAATAAGATATTTAATCATAGGACAACCCCTTTAATCCAGAGTTTGTAAAAACTAGTAAGTAGGATATGACTACATAATGCGTTTCTAATCTGGGACCTATGAGAACCTGTTATTGTCCAATTACAGGAATTTTTTTATTAAAAATAGCAATAAAATATCCAATATTTGTTTGCTAGACTAAAATTGTGCCATGGATCTCACATTCATTTGTATTTGCATGTTTCTAAAGTTGTGTTTGTTGTGCTGTACATAAAGCAGGTGTTTTTTATGCACAGGACTATTTAACCTGACAATATCAAACTTTCTCAGCATATGCACAGAAAAGCCTAGAAATGTCGGGCTGCGTAGAGGGTTAAAGAGGTACAGTCATTTCTTGCTGTCTGAGTCTGTAATAGGTTCACAGGCCCCGAGTGAAAGTAATACTCTCTCCGTAGCCAGGTGTGAGGCAGGGCTGTAATTCAGAGGTCCGGATGCATTGCACACATCCGCTTGGGAGGCATTCAGCAGTGACAATAATCAAACTATTCTGTAAGCCATTTCATTAAATACTGCGCAGCGATGGAGGTGGCTGCCCAGATCACACTGCCAGGCATCTGCTACCTGCAACAGTTCAAAGAACTGAGCACTCAGTTTAGTTTACAACATGAAAGGGGCGTTTGAAGCAAATGTTGAGGACGAGGGGGGTGCTTATACTTTCTTAGCATATGTTACATTACCTGGTTGAAGAAGAGAAAAAAAAGAAGAAATAGTCAAACAGACAAAGGTTTTAAGGTCTAGCTCTTCCCCCACTCAATGTTACACTCTATTTCCCATTCACAATCATGCTTGCAGAAGTCCCTGGCTTGAATACAGTAAGCTGTTTCCTTTTGTCTGCTGACTCCTTGCCTGCGAGGGAGACACACAAAGCACTTCAAAGGCTCATTCAGCCGCTATTCTGGCAATTAATCGGCAAAGTCCCACTCGGTTTGTTAAATAAGGATATGAAATTCCTACTGACAATGTGGAGTGTCGCAGGTCTTAGCAGCTTTTTAAAGGACCCACACGGAATATCCCTTGCAATGCACTTAACCAAGAATGACAAGATCCTCACAATTATTGAACAGTCCATTAAAGAATAAATACATCAGGTTTCAAAGGATACATTAACCCTACTCCTTCTAGGCAGTGAATGTTATTAAATGTCACCATTACATAGTAACATAGCAAAGTGCAAACATGAGCTGTACTTAGACTATGCAAACCCTCATAATATAAAATGAAATCCTTTATATAACAACCATTTACTTTATTGCTATTGGCACTTCTGTTATATTTAATGCATAGTGTTATGATCACATTTGAGACTGCATCTTCCATGTTTATGAAACATATACCACATATTTATCTATTTTTAGAGTATCTACCGTAAAAGGAGAAGATGTAAAAAAATAAACCATTAAACGCCACCACCCACAGCCATATTCAAGAGTACTTAAGACTAAGGCCCCATGTTGTGGAAACGTAGCATTTTTTGTTGCAGATTTTGCAGCGTTTTTTTGAGCCAAAGACAGGAGTGGATTTAACAGAAGGGAAACGTCAAAGAGCTTCCTTTTATATTTTCAATTCTTTTCAAGCCACTCCTAACTTTAGCTCAAAAAAATGCAGCAAAATCTGCAACAAAAAAATGCTGCGTTTCCGCAACATGGGGCCGTAGCATGCCGTAGCCAAAAAGCGCTCCAGAAAAGACCATGGTGGAAACACATCACGTTTTTTTCTGCAGCGCTTGTCACAGAAAGTTTTCCTCTGCAGACTTTCTGACCCTATTATGCCTATACAGAAAACGCCAGCATTTCCATAGGTATAATTGACATGCTGCGGATATTTTTCTGCAATGTGTGGATGGGATTAGCCAGAATCCCATCCACTTTGCAGGTACTGTAAAACGCTGCGGGTTTTTGCCAAATTGTGGTGTTTTTGCCCTGGCCTAAAGGTGTTTTTTGAGATTAGAAAATTTATGACGCTGCAGTTAAGTCCCATTTACTTGAAAGGGGCTCAGCTGCAGTTCCAGGCCTGTAAAAGTAATGGAATTAGATGGAATGTAATGCTCCTTTAATAATTAGTATTTAGTGGTCCTAGATTTTAGCGTCACCCTCATTCAGGGATAGTGGAAGAGAGATAAATTGGCTTCCTCTGAAATTGACAGTGGTGTAACTGCGGCTGGGCCCAGAAGTCAGGGGTCCCCTCATCACACTGAGTCTTAAAGTAGTTTTAGCTGCATCTTGACAGGTTGAGCCTCTCCAAAACCCACACACTCAGTTATGTAGCCTGGTGTTGTGAGGAGGGGGGTCTCTTGTGTGAAGCAACTTTTCACTAGCTTTGATAGGCCGCCCAATAGTCAATAAGCAGCTCTGTCCTCCATTTGTAGATAGTGCAACATAAGGATGAACAGGGCCCCTCCTCTGTAGTCTTATCTCATCCTTTCGCTGTTCTTGCTCATTATTAGACGCTACAATTCAGACAGTGAGTATGTATAGGTAACAAGTTTAAGAAGTCGATTCAAACCACCCATCTATCTATCTATCTATCTATCTATCTATATCCATGGATACTGGAGAACTCCAGAGAACCTCTCAAATACTTATAATTATGTTGATCCAGGCTCTCATGCCATGGACATAATGACTCTCTAATCTATAGGAAGCTCAGCTGAGAGCTACCATATTGTTTAGTTGCAACTGCTGATATATACATTTTCTGTCACATGCTAAACTCCTACAAGGAAAGCTTGCACAGTCCTGGGGCATATATTCTGTATATACTGCAATTATATATGAGGCAGAATTTTTAAGATATGTACCCGAGTTATTAGCTACCACATGCCAAAACCCTCTTCATGGAAAAGCTCATCGTTGTTTAGGGTGACTGTGGTGTCACTGCTATACAGAGGCTAGCGCTGCAGCTCTGCACGTAGTACTTGAATAAGGGCAGAGCTGCTTCTGACTTTGTCCTGTGCAGTGACGCAGCCTGATTAACTGATCAGTGCAGAGTTTGGGTGTTGGACTCATCGGAAACTGATGACCTGTGAATAGGTGATCAGTATAAAAAAAAATCCTTCAGCCCTTTCCTGACATCTGCCATACTATTATGGCGAATGTCAGGTCTTTGAATATGGCCACCACTTTGATCACAAACTTATGAAACAAACTACAAACTTATAAAAATATTTTTCCCATTTTGTGAATGCAGTAGCAGAAAAAAAAAAAGAGCCAAACTGCCCATTTTTCACCGTTTCTCCTCCTATAAAAATTTGAATAAAAATAGATCAAAACATCAGGCATTCCCTAAAATTGTGCAATTAAAAAGTATTTCATGCCCACAAACAAAATACTCATTATGCAGCCTTGTATATGGAAATATAAAAAAGTTACGGGTGTAAGAATATGGCAACTCCAAGAAATTTATTTTTCAAAGCTTTTCTCTAATTTTACCCCATTCTGAATTTTTTTCTAGCTTCCCAGTATGGAATAATAAATTCTACCATTATAAAGTACAATTTGCAAAAATTAAGCCCTCATATGACTCCGTGAACATTAAAACTAAAAAAGTGATGGCTTTTGGAAGGCAGTGAGTAAAAAATGAAAATCTAAAAATGGCTGTGGCGGGAAGGGGTTAAACAATCAATTTTTCATAATCTAAAAAAAAATCAGTGTTGGCTGACTTGGTCACATGGTTTTCTAAAGCATTTCCACATTGTTTGATCAGCTGGCATATTAGTAATGCAGATGATGCCAATAGTATTGCCAAATTATCCTCCCTGTTCTAGTCTGACCTTATACCACATGGATTGGCGAGTGTTAAGGAGAAGGGGTCCCCAAGCTAATCTCTTGCCCCAGGGACCATGAGTCTTTGGCTATGCCCCTAGACATCTATATGGCACCCACTGACTTCCCTACTCCACAACTCTGCCTGTGTTTTGCTGTCCATTCTGTAAAAACAAATGTTTGTCACTTCATATCCAGGTTCACTTACTAGGGAGATCTAATCATTTACACCAGCAACATAGCCAATACAGAGAAAAATTATTTTCAGGCAGAGCAGTGAACTGTTCTAGAAGGTCTTGGAAATGTGCATTCGGGACCCTCATGAGAACTTTCAGAAACCTGCCACTCTGAAATGAGCCTTACATGTGTGTTTTGTGCCTTTCAGCACTCGGCGCACTAATTACATCTCCTTTATTAGTGAAATCCTTACAGTAGGCACTAAATCCAAATTCCTTTTCAATAAATTGAATTATTAAACCATTGCATGCACCATTTTATTTCCTACTAGAGACGAGGTTTCGTTCCGCTGGGATTCACAAATATTGGCCATGGTATTGACTGACCATTGCACTCTAAAATTACATTGCAATCAGATCAAAAAGCACCAAAAAAGTTCTCATTATACCTCTCTGACATTAATTTAGGCATTTTTTTATGTGTATCCTATTAAGTACGCTAAGTGCTTTTTGATAATTGCTCTTTGTAGTTTTTAGAGCACTTCAGACTATTCCCAGTTCAATTTCTTCTTTTATCTGATGTTTGAAATATTGATTTCTGACAGATAAAAGCAAACATTATTATCTCTGCGACATACAATGAGAGAGCAGAGGCTTGGCTCCCAATACCTCCGGGACCAGTCATATTTGAAACACCCTTTGGTTTATTACATTTCGTCAACCGAATTTACTTACCGCTTGCTGGGATTTATGTAAGAAACAAGTGGAGTAATTGCCCCCACAATATTACCAATTGCTGGGACAATTTTGCATTTAGTGACATAAAAGCAGGCTCTCCCTTGATGGCTGCAGTGATTGTAACGGATTTAACGGCTGTCAGCTGGCAGCACATAAGTGTGATTTATCTTCGTCCCCGTCCCTTGTATCTGAGTATTGAGAGTCTGCATTCAAATGCAAGATTGTGTCACAATTCTGTGTTGCAATTACATGAAGCGCATCATTGATATGCAGTGTGTATGTGTTCATCCTTATTACTAGAAGTACTGTAATATCCTTGTTCATTAGCTTAAACAATGTAGATCTGACTACTTAAAAGTGGCCTTTTGGCCAATTGTGATCAATATGAATATTAAGATAGGCAAAGTAATGTGTATATTTTAGAACAAGGCCTCAAGCACACAGGCAGTTTACCAATACATGTGGTAATAATCCATAATTAGAAATATGTTGGTCCATATCAGGAGCGGACATGCCATTGATGGAACCTTTGCAGCTGGGGCCCATTAGGTCAAGGGGCCCGGTATCCTTAGCAATAGCTTTCTGCTGTCTATTAGATCAGGGATAAATGCCTATGCTTATGAACTTCGTGACTAGAGATTACTGGTGGACTACTCTACAGTGTAATATTGGAAGACAAGGGGCCCATAACTGTTATTGCACAGGAGCCTCATCTTCCTGTATCCACCTCTAGTTTGTATTGTACATACTATACCTCCAATGTGCAAGAATATACATATCATAAAGGCTGCTCATGAAGCTGCTTCAATTGGGGCTTATCTGAGAATTTGGAGAAAACAGAAAGTGATAGGGATGGGTTAGGCTGGTACAAGATCTGGGTACTCCTGCACCTGATTCTTGACTTGTGAGGCAGCTAGCTAGCCCAATTTTAGGTATTACTCCATAATACAGACTACATACAGTCATATGAAAAAGTTTGGGCACCCCTATTAATCTTAATCATTTTTAGTTCTAAATATTTAGGTGTTTGCAACAGCCATTTCAATTTGATACATCTAATAACTGATGTACCACAAGGCATTATGGGAAAGAAGCTGGGGAGCTCATGCGCCCTCTATTGGATGTAACAGATCCTCAATTTGCTTTTGACTCACCGAGCCTTGAGACAGCAAAAGGGATCTTAGCCAAGCCAATTTCACTTATCTGCATACAGCGCTGTTTCCGGATTGTTGTCCTTCATCAGTACAGAGCAAAGTGAATTGGCTGGCTTAGTGGGAGGCAATGAGTGGGTTACGGACAAGAATCTCTCACATTGAGGAGAGCACCAGTGAAGGTGTGTAGAGATTTTAATTGCCTTTTGCCCTCTACTTAGTATCTACATATCACAAGGCATTATGGGAAAGGAGCTGGGGAGCTCATGCGCCCTCTATTGGATGTAACAGATCCTCAATTTGCTTTTGACTCACCGAGCCTTGAGACAGCAAAAGGGATCCTTTCCCATAATGCCTTGTGATATGTAGATATGTAGATGCTAAGTAGAGGGCAAAAGGCAATTAAAATCTCTACACACCTTCACTGGTGCTCTCCTCAATGTGAGAGATTCTTGTCCGTAACCCACTCATTGCCTCCCACTAAGCCAGCCAAATCACTTTGCTCTGTACTGATGAAGGACAACAATCCGGAAACAGCACTGTATGCAGATAAGTGAAATTGGCTTGGCTAAGATCCCTTTTGCTGTCTCAAGGCTCGGTGAGTCAAAAGCAAATTGAGGATCTGTTACATCCAATAGAGGGCGCATGAGCTCCCCAGCTCCTTTCCCATAATGCCTTGTGATATGTAGATGCTAATAACTGATGGACACAGTAATATTTCAGGATTGAAATGAGGTTTATTGTACTAACAGAAAATGTGCAATATGCATTAAACCAAAATTTGTCTCAGAATTCTGAAGTTTCATTCAGTCCCATTGCCACAAGTGTATGAAATAAGCACCTAGCAATGCAGTCTGCATTCAGGTCTTGGGCCAGAGGTGCTTTCACTTATATAGTGGGGAAAAAAAGTATTTCGTCAGCCACCAATTGTGCAAGTTCTCCCACTTTAAAAGATGAGGCCGGCCTGTAATTGTCATCATAGGTAGACCTCAACTATGAGAGACAAAATGAGAAAACATATCTAGAAAATCATATTGTCTGATTTTTTAAGAATTTATTTGCAAATTATGGTGGAAAATAAGTATTTGGTCAATAACAAAAGTTCATCTCAATACTTTGTTATATATCCTTTGTTGGCAATGACAGAGGTCAAACATTTTCTGTAAGTCTTCACAAGGTTGGCACACACTGTTGCTGGTATGTTGGCCCATTCCTCCATGCAGATCTCCTCTAGAGCAGTGATGTTTTGGGGCTGTCGCTGGGCAACATGGACTTTCAACTCCCTCCAAAGGTTTTCTATGGGGTTGAGATCTGGAGACTGGCTAGGCCACACCAGGACCTTGAAATGCTTCTTATGAAGCCACTCCTTTGTTGCCCTGGCGGTGTGCTTGGGATCATTGTCATGCTGAAAGACCCAGCCACATTTCATCTTCAATGCCTTTGCTGATGGAAGGAGGTTTGCACTCAAAATCTCACGATACATGGCCCCATTCATTCTTTCATGTACACGGATCAGTCGTCCTGATCCCTTTTCCGAGAAACAGCCCCAAAGCATGATGTTGCCACCCCCATGCTTCACAGTAGGTATGGTGTTCTTTGGATGCAACTCAGCATTCACTCTCCTCCAAACACAACGAGTTGTGTTTCTACCAAACAGTTCTACTTTGGTTTAATCTGACCATATGACATTCTCCCAATACTCTTCTGGAACATCCAGATGATCTCTAGCAAACTTCAGACGGGCCCGGATATGTACTGGCTTAAGCAGAGGGACACGTCTGGCACTACAGGATCTGAGTCCCTGGCGGCGTAGTGTGTTACTGACGGTAGCCTTTGTTACGTTAGTCCCAGCTTTCTGCAGGTCATTCACTAGGTCCCCCCGTGTGGTTCTGGGATTTTTGCTCACCGTTCTTGTGATCAATTTAACCCCACGGGGTGAGATATTGCATGGAGCCCCTGATCGAGGGAGATTATCAGTGGTCTTGTATGTCTTCCATTTTCTAATTATTGCTCCCACAGTTGATTTCTTCACACCAAGCTGCTTGCCTATTGCAGATTCAGTCTTCCCAGCCTGGTGCAGGGCTACAATTTTGTTTCTGGTGTCCTTCCACAGCTCTTTGGACTTCACCATAGTGGAGTTTGGAGTGTGACTGTTTGAGGTTGTGGACAGGTGTCTTTTATACTGATAACAATGTCAAACAGGTGCCATTACTACAGGTAATGAATGGAGGACAGAGGAGCCTCTTAAAGAAGAAGTTACAGGTCTGTGAGAGCAGGAAATCTTGCTTGTTTGTAGGTGACCAAATACTTATTTTCCACCATAATTTGCAAATAAATTCTTAAAAAATCAGACAATGTGTTTTTCTAGATATGTTTTCTCATTTTGTCTCTCATAGTTGAGGTCTACCTATGATGACAATTACAGGCCGGCCTCATCTTTTTAAGTGGGGGAACTTGCACAATTGGTGGCTGACTAAATACTTTTTTTTCCCCACTGTAAGTAAGTGAAACATAATTAACTTCAGGCTTTCAGGCTAAGACCCCATGTAGCAGACTGCAGCAAAAAAGCGCTGCAGGAAAAATGCGTCGGAAACGCATTGTGGTTTTTCCTGCAGCGCTTTTCACAGAAAGTCAACAGAGGTTTTATCTGCGGACTTTCTGCTTCCATTATACCTATAGGGAAACCGCTGGCATTTCCATAGGTATAATTGACATGTTGTGATTTCCAAAACCGTAACAGTTTAGGAATTCACAGGGTATCCGCTACACGTATTTTCCACAGGTGTGGATGAGATTTGCTAGAATCACATCCACCTTGCAGTGACTGTTAGATATAGTTAGTAATGAGGTATGGACCCAGAACTGAGTACAGTTATAACTGTATTTGGAACACTCAGTGACACCACCCTTACAATCATTTATGAAAAAATTGGTCCTTTCTAAAGTACTCTCTGAATTCCAGCATGGTACTTTAACAGGATACTGGTGCAATAAGTCAGTTTGTGGAATTTTTTTCCCTTCTGCATTTTCCACATTCAAGGTGAGTGGTATTACAGAAAAGTGGAAGCATGATAGCAACTTAGCCATGAAGTGACCGACCTTGTATAGTTAGGGTTGCTGAGTGCAAAGTCACCAACGCTCTTCCAACTCAATAACTGCAGAGTTCCAAACTTCCACTAACTTTGACATCAGCACATAAACTGTGCCCCATCAGGAGCTTCATGGAATGGGAAGGTGCATGCCAGTCTTACATCACCAAGCACAGCGCCAAGTGTCAGATGGAGTGGTGTAAAGCATGCCGCAACTAGACTCTGGATCAGTGGAAATGTCTTCTGTAAAGTGATGAATCAGGCTTTTCTATCTGACAGTCTGATGGATGAGTTTGGGTTTAGTAAATGCCAGGAGGGTTACCTGTCTGACTGCATTGTGCCAACTGTAAAGTTTGGTGGAGAAGGAATAATCTTATGGGGCACAGGCTGAAGGGGGCAGCTTCACTCTGGCCTGACGAATTTATTATAATGTGAACCGAGAGCAAGGCAGGTGGTTTGGGCTCCGCAACCAGAAATGAACGCACACGTGGTAGTTCAAGAAAAAAAATATATATTTACTATAAGTTAATAAAGGCTAGTTAAAGGTAAAATGACAGGGCTAAAGACAAGCAAAATATACAATATAGCATGAACAATTTCAAGGCAAATTCTGCAATGGTTTCTACTTTTACTCTGTCCACTTCTGCAGTATGGACACTGAATGAACAATATACTCAAAACTATCCCTAACTGACCCTGACTTCACATTTGGGTGCACCCCCTTTTCCCCAATGGTCCAGGTGGACCGCTTACAGTCCGTAGAAGCGCGCGGTGGGGCCCAAAGTCGGTCCTTTCTTTTATAGTGAAGCGTCCTCTCCTCACGGTTATCAGGATCTTGGGAGAAATGAAGTCCTCTTTAACAGACAGGGAAACCAACTGAATGCAATGTAATCCAACAGCAGATTCCACTCAGCACACTGACAGTCCTGCCGAATCCATACACTGAGCTGGGATGTAAAGCGGGATTTAGCAGGTGCCGTCCAGTACATCAACAGCACTGCGAGTCTCTATCTGTGGTATCCATATACACAGTCCCAATGTCAGTCTCACTGATCAGCCACTGAGCACAGTTCCTTTCACGTGGACTCACTAGTCCTGTTGTCTCTTTACACTCTGTTTGTCTCTGGACCAAGATACAGCTTAGCTGTACAGAAAAATCTCCACACCAGTTCAATACAACACTTGCCAAGATGGCTGCTGCTCTCTGTCTCGTCACTTCCTGCTTCTCTGCTCACACTCTGTCTGCAGAACAGGCAGGCTGACATAAAGGGGGGGGGTCTCACTCCAGCATCATGTCACAATTACAATGGCTGCTGTCTTAAAGGAACAGAATCACAGAAATACATTCAACATTAACAGTTTATACAGACAAATGAAGCTTAAGACAACATTGGCTGTCTCTTACATATTCCCCCCCCACTTTAAGATTGGCAGTCCCTGCCTATGACTGTATATCCAGAGGGTTGTACTTTTATGCACAGGGTGGTAGTATACCGATGTATGGCAGGCCAAACAAACTCATCCTGCGCATACCGAACAGGGGAATACCAGCATTTGGCCTAGTGGTCCGTCTGAGGACCGGTGGTATATTATGGGGTGCTGCAGCTATGGGCTGAGAAGGACCAGCGGATTCCGCACCAGAGGGGGCACAGGCCGGAGATACAGTAGTCACAGGTGGAACATCCCCAGGAGCAGGGATCGGCCAACAATCATCCTCCTCGTCGGAGGCCCATTCCGCACCTCCATTCTCTGACTGTGGGAGCTCATTCACATTGGCAGGCCCATCGTGATTTGTCCCTTCAGAATGACACAGGCGCAACATATTTCGGTGAAGTACTCGAACACAATCAGTTCCTTCTTTCTGGACCTGGTACACTGGCCCATTCGCATACTTGCGGCCAACAACACGATACGGCAAAGCCTCCCATCTGCTTTCCAATTTCCCTTGGGGTTTCTTGACACGAACTAGCACCAGGTCGCCTGGTTGCAATGGTGCTTCTTGCACTGGGGTCTTATCAGGATGGGGATGTTCTTGCAGGCGCTGCCGCACCAATAGATGGATCGTCTCAAGTCTCTGCCGATGCGCCCGCACCCAAGAGGTTGGATCCCTCGGAGGGAACCCATCCACATCATTCAACTGTAATTCTCCTATACTTCGCCCAGACCGCCCAAAGAGAAGTGTATAAGGAGAGTACCCCGTTGTAGAATGGACCTGATTGTTATAGGCCCACACCATTTCAGACAAGAACTGAGGCCACTGTAACTTCTTGTCTTCCTCCAGAGTCCGCAGCATCTGTAGCAGAGTTCTGTTGAATCTTTCACAGGCCCCATTTCCCTGAGGGTGGTATGGAGTCGTGTGCGACTTCTTTATCCCGTAGATACGTTGAACTTCTTTCATTACGTGTCCCTCAAAGCAGGCGCCCTGGTCGGAGTGGATGCGTTGGGGGCACCCATATACTCGAATGAAATCTTGGCACAGAGCACGAGCTGCTGACTCAGCTGTCTGGTCCTTGGTGGCGGTTACCACCGCAAATTTGGTGAAGTGATCCACCATTACGAGGCAATACTGGTGTCCGCTATTGGATGGGCCCACCATTAGATAGTCTATCATGACGATTTCTAAAGGTTCCTGGGTCACGATGGTTTGCAGGGGAGCTCTCTGTTCTATTGCCTTATGGATCTCACAAGTTCGACAGCTGCGGCCACTCGTACGAATGTATGGGGATTATATTTCACATGTTGCCGGAAGTACCGTTCATAACAGTCTCTACTCAAGGTCGTTACTTGGGAACCCGTGTCAATCATCCCGGTAACCGGAATACCCTCCATTTCCACCTGTATGACAGGACTTGCAGCGATCAGGTCATCATCAGGGCATTCTCCCCACATAGTCTCCTTGTCAGTCTCCCCTACTACACGCCCTTCAGCAGCAGGGGACTTCAGTTTAACGGCGGTCTCTCATAAGTTTGTCGCTGCTCTGGACATCTAGCAGCAACGTGGCCCATCCGTCCACATTCCCAGCAGCGTATCCCCCCGTCGTTCTGGCCATCTGTTTGGGCCCCTTCGGTAAGCCCCTTCGATTTCTCCTGAGCACTGCACTAAATGATTTGGACCCCTTCGGTAGGTCCTATCCTCATCCCTCCAGCGGGGTGGTGGGTGATTCTGACTTGCTGGGTGTGGATGGCTCACCCTTTCATCTCCAGTCTTCTGGAAGTCTGCAATTTTCATAGACTGCTCATCACAACGAGTGTGCAAGTGTTCCATTTGTTCTTGCAGTTTCTGCATTACTGTGAGAATTTCTTTAACCGTCCCTTTTTCTACTGTCTCTGAGCCAGAACTAGCCCCCTGTGACAAAGTAACTCCAACTGCGGTCTGCGGCCTCGGGACCATACTATTGGCACGGGAGATGGCCTCTACCTGTACATCATGGAATTTAGCATCAGTCTCTCGTCGTATAAAATCCTGCATAGTCACAGTTAAACTGCCGTCACGTATCCCCAGGACAAACTGGTCACGGAGAGTCCGATCAGGGTTACAGAAGGCTGGCGAGCCCCCTCTTTCCTTCCTTTGAATATCTCTGAGCAGTTCTTGTAGGGCATTTGCATATTGGGGAAGGCTTTCATTCTCCTGTTGTACCCTCTGGAAGAACCGAGCCTGCAGAGACCCCAGCAATGCAGTTTCTCCATAGATGGTTTCTAGAATCTGGACTACTTGCTCAAATGTCTGCCTTTGTTCAAATGGCCTCAGTATCACCGTGGTCTTAGCATCCCCTTGTAATGTCAATATTGCTAGCTCTACTAGTACTTCTGGTGCGGTCTGGTACATTCGCTGTATCATTCGTATCTGTTCCACCCACATACTCACTGACATATTATTGCCATCAAATTTAGCTAACTGACTCATTATAGCCCCTGCTGGCATTCTTCCTCCAGCACCATTCTCCCGAACGGGTGCGTCACCGTCCATTCTGGTAAGCGGATCCTGCCGACTACGCCAATTTGTGAACCGAGAGCAAGGCAGGTGGTTTGGGCTCCGCAACCAGAAATGAACGCACACGTGGTAGTTCAAGAAAAAAATATATATTTACTATAAGTTAATAAAGGCTAGTTAAAGGTAAAATGACAGGGCTAAAGACAAGCAAAATATACAATATAGCATGAACAATTTCAAGGCAAATTCTGCAATGGTTTCTACTTTTACTCTGTCCACTTCTGCAGCATGGACACTGAATGAACAATATACTCAAAACTATCCCTAACTGACCCTGACTTCACATTTGGGTGCACCCCCTTTTCCCCAGTGGTCCAGGTGGACCGCTTACAGTCCGTAGAAGCGCGCGGTGGGGCCCAAAGTCGGTCCTTTCTTTTATAGTGAAGCGTCCTCTCCTCACGGTTATCAGGATCTTGGGAGAAATGAAGTCCTCTTTAACAGACAGGGAAACCAACTGAATGCAATGTAATCCAACAGCAGATTCCACTCAGCACACTGACAGTCCTGCCGAATCCATACACTGAGCTGGGATGTAAAGCGGGATTTAGCAGGTGCCGTCCAGTACATCAACAGCACTGCGAGTCTCTATCTGTGGTATCCATATACACAGTCACAATGTCAGTCTCACTGATCAGCCGCTGAGCACAGTTCCTTTCACGTGGACTCACTAGTCCTGTTGTCTCTTTACACTCTGTTTGTCTCTGGACCAAGATACAGCTTAGCTGTACAGAAAAATCTCCACACCAGTTCAATACAACACTTGCCAAGATGGCTGCTGCTCTCTGTCTCGTCACTTCCTGCTTCTCTGCTCACACTCTGTCTGCAGAACAGGCAGGCTGACATAAAGGGGGGGGTCTCACTCCAGCATCATGTCACAATTACAATGGCTGCTGTCTTAAAGGAACAGAATCACAGAAATACATTCAACATTAACAGTTTATACAGACAAATGAAGCTTAAGACAACATTGGCTGTCTCTTACAATAATTTACTCCAGATAACCTGTCTTATTCCTGCTGTAAGGTGTTTGTGCTTGTGGTTGTCTTGCTTTGCTTTGACCACAGCTTGTGTAACTGACTTCGTTCTTATTTGCTGTCATATTTATACTGCTGACTACTCATTGCTGATCCTGTGATGTTTTCTAGCTACTGAGCTATATACACCTCTCACTATTTGGTGCTGACCTGGTCTTAGTACTTCTGCTCCCTGTCCTGACCTTCTGCCTGAATCTGGATTACTCTCCTGTCAAATTACAAATATACAAAAATTAGATATAGAATATAGATGTTATAGAAGAGGTAAGGCTGGATTCATGCTGCCATAATACAGGTGCATCTCAATAAATTAGAATATCTTATAGGCCTTATATGTTCCTCCTACAAGCTGTGGATAGATCTAGCCGGAAGAAGGTCTGAAGACCGAAACGTTGCATTTTTTTGATCTACATACCTATTTCATCATATTCTATATAAATATGGCGTTGTTATTGCATCTGTAAAGTACCTGTTACACGAATTATTGTGCTAATAAATTTTTTCACTTGGTTTATCACAAAGGAAACTTTCGTGTGTGCAGCAAAATTCATTCTCTGGATATGGGTTGGAGAACCCTTTTTGTTTAGCACCACAACTATTGAGTGTGCGGTACCAGTGATACTTTCTTTGTAAATTCGGGGAGTCACCTGCCAAGGTTTCCTAAGCCTTTAAATGGTCCCTCAGTCTGGTTCAGTAGGACACACAATCATGGAAGACGCTGATTATGAATTGTATTACTGAATTACTGAAATGAATGAACATTTCAAAAATATTCTAATTTATTGAGATGCACCTGTATGTCCATGTTGTATAGGTTGTAGTACAGACACAAATCCCCTCCTGGCCTCAGATCTAATGACCCAAACTAGCAGCATTATGGGGATCTAAGTTCAGGTAATTAGACCTGTGGTCAGGATGGGATTTGCGCTTGTGACACAGTCCATACAAAATGAACTTATTATGGCCAAGTGAATCCAGTCTATTTTGTGCTTGTTGCAGTTGTGCTGTATCCCACATGGAATTAGGAGCCCATAAGACACACTTTCATGTAGTCTTACACGGTGCCTGATGAAGATCCCAGATCAGGATTAAAACACATTGTAAGTTTAGGTTGTTTTTTTTTTTATCATTGAGAATACTTGTTTTTCTCTGCAACAACATTGAGCTGCGACTGGACCTAGAACTGCAGAGAATTGTATTTTCTTTCTATATACTCCTATTTGAGCTCAATATATTTAGGACAACTCTTTTAAGTTGGTAGTTTCTTGTCAACCTGTTGCTTGTAATCCATGATATTAAGTGATTTTGCCCAAAGTAGTGCCTGTTTTTTTCTGTATTAATTTCTTTTTTTTGAAGAAGTAGATGACAGAGGTAATGGCTGCAAATCAAGGCAGAAACACAAGTCTGCACAGAAGTCGTAGAAACTAGAATTTATCTATTCCAGACTATATCCAAAGTTTCTTAATTTTTTACTTCATCTATGTATGAGCAATAAGATGGTTGCAGTGGGCAAAGCAACAGAAACCTACATCTCCCTCTTTCTTTCATGAGTATAACTAAAAGATAGACACAGTCATTATACTTATGTATAACACACTCCATCAGGAAGCAATTGCCTCTTCAAATGACCCCATATTTTATAGAGCTATAGACTGCGGAATAATCAGTGTTTGTGTAGAATAGATTTTTTGTCTAATGATATTTTAAAGCTAAAGCAGTTGCATTATATCCTAGTGTAGCAGGAATGTAAACGTATACATATAAAAAATGTCAGAAGAGGAGCAGAAACCTAGTAATGTCATCTAAAAGAAACCGCTCTAATGGGATGTCTGCGATTGTATAAGTATAATATTTGAAATGAAAGTTTCTAGGAATTGTTTTTTCTAAAGATTTATTATTATAATCCTTTTTAGTCTGTAGATGGGACTGGGTTTAACAAAACACAATGTAAAATTATCTACGCACCAACCATATCATCCACACTGATAAATCAGTCCTTCTATGTTACCAATAAAGTGTTATACAGGAGATATGTTGATTTGAGGTCAATGAATTCTGACAGGGCATAAAAAGTAATGCTGGGGCCCCATAATAAAACATGTAATGAGGCCCCACATCATCATGACCTCCTTCAGCAACAAATTGGGCTTGGGACTATTTTGTCTTCCCTTATGGGATAATAAACAGCGATGTCACACTACAGCGAGAATGTACATGAAGTTACAACATAGGCATAACAACGTGCATCATGATGTCACAGTACAGGGGGAATGTACACAGTGACATCACAGTAGTGGGATAAAGTATACACTAACGTCACAGCACACGTATAATGTGCACAGCAATGTCACAGTGCAAGGATATTGTACACTATCATTTCACAGCACAGGAAGAATGCACACAATAAAAAAAAAATCAGCATGTACACTGTGACATCCTAGCATAATAAAAAACATATGATGTCAAAAGTACAGGAATAATGACAAAGCATATCACTGGAAATGCTGCAACAAATGCATATGTCAGATATGGTCACATGTTGGTTGCGTCCCCTAAACAGCGGCTTGCTATTGTCTGTAAAATTGTAGGTAAATGCCTAAATTAATAAACTTAATGGATAATGATTAGTGGTAGATTTTTAGAGATGAATAAAAGGGGATGCCCTATGCTGAAATACTGCAAAACAAGGGGCCCACATCTGTCTGTAACTGCCGCTGGAATGGGGGGCGCACTATGTGAAAGTATAGCTTCTTTTTTTCATTTTACACCACCCCTGGCCCCAGTAAGGTTTGTTTTTATCTCCTTTAAGCTGACAAGAAATACCAGAGGTCATAGCAATTACCAATCTTAGATTCTCTGAGCTTGTGAATAGACTTCAAATACCATTTCTACAGTCATGGCCAAAAGTTTTGAGAATGACACAAATATTCTATTTTCACATGATCTGCTGCCCTCTGGTTTTTATGTGTGTTTGTCAGATGTTTTTATCACATACAGAACTAGAATTGCATTCATATTATGAGTAACAGAAGCTTATATTGACAGTTAGAATGAGTTAATGCAGCAAGTCAATATTTGCAGTGTTGACCCTTCTTCTTCAGGACCTCTGCAATTCTCCCTGGCATGCTCTCAATCAACTTCTGGACCAAATCCTGACTGATAGCAGTCCATTCTTGCAGAATCAATGCTTTAATTTTGTCTGAATTTGTTGGTTTTTGTTTGTCCACCCGTCTCTTGATGATTGACCACAAGTTCTCAATGGGATTAAGATCTGGGGAGTTTCCAGGCCATGGACCCAAAATCTCTATGTTTTGTTCCCTGAGCCATTTAGTTATCACCTTTGCTTTATGGCAAGGTGCTCCATCATGCTGGAAAAGGCATTGTTGGCGCCAAACTGCTCTTGGACGGTTGGGAGAAGTTGCTCTTGGAGGACATTCTGGTACCATTCTTTATTCATGGCTGTGTTTTTAGGCAAGACTGTGAGAGAGCCGATTCCCTTGGCTGAGAAGCAACCCACACATGAATGGTTTCAGGATGCTTTACAGTTGGCATGAGACAAGACTGGTGGTAGCGCCACCTCTTCTTCTCCGAATAAGCTGTTTTCCAGATGTTCCAAACAATCGAAAAGGGGATTCATCAGAGAAATGACTTTACCCCAGTCCTCAGCAGTCCACTCCCTGTACCTTTTGCAGAATATCAGTCTGCCCTGATGTTTTTTCTGGAGAGAAGTGGCTTCTTTGCTGCCCTCCTTGAGACCAGGCTTTGCTCCAAGAGTCTCCGCCTCACAGTGCGTGCAGATGCACTCACACCTGCCTGCTGCCATTCCTCAGCAAGCTCTGCACTGCTGGTAGCCCGATCCCGCAGCTGAAACACTTTTAAGAGACGGTCCTGCCGCTTGCTGGTCTTTCTTGGGCGCCCTGGAGCCTTTTTGGCACCAATGGAACCTCTCTCCTTGAAGTTCTTGATGATGTGATAGATTGTTGACTGAGGTGCAATCTTTCTAGCTGCAATACTCTTCCCAGTTAGGCCATTTTTGTGCAGTGCAATGATGACTGCACGTGTTTCTTTAGAGATAACCATGGTTAACAGAAGAGAAACAATGATGGCAAGCACCAGCCTCCTTTTAAAGTGTCCAGTGGTGTCATTCTTATTTAATCATAACAGATTGATCTCCAGCCCTGTCCTCATCAACACCCACACCTGTGTTAATGGAGCAATCACTGAAACGATGTTAGGTGGTCCTTTTAAGGCAGGGCTGCAATGATGTTGAAATGTGTTTTGGGGGATAAAGTTCATTTTCTAGGCAAATATTGACTTTGCAAGTAATTGCTGTTAAGCTGATCACTCTTTATAACATTCTGGAGTATATGCAAATTGCCATTAGAAAAACTGAAGCAGTAGACTTTGTAAAAATTAATATTTGTATCATTCTCAAAACTTTTGGCCATGACTGTAGACTGCTGGAACAGTGTGAGAAAGATCTAAAGAGGTTTTCTCAGACTATGATACTGATGAACTATCTTAGCCACTCAGCTGGTTTTCCAGACCAGTGACATCACATTCACTCATCATATGGTCAGTGGAGCTCAGAATCATTCAAATGAATGGAACTGAGCTCCAATATCATACTACTCCAATACCAGGGACAGCCACAATACAATGCATAGCACTGTGCTTGTTATACATGTCCTCCTCAGGCAGCTGGTGGGGTTGTTGGATCCCCATCAATCTGATGTTGAGGATGTCAGATTCCTGGAAAACCCATTTGAATTTCAGCCATTATAAAATTGCAGAATTCCTGATTCCTGTAAGAATTACATAGAACTGGACTAATAATATAAAATGGTCCAGTTAGGGCTTATGTACACACGATAGTGAAAAACAGCCATCTTGCAGCATCCATCACACGGCCATTTTAAGAACACATTGATTTTAATGTGTGTATTCACATGTCCGTTTTTTTGACGATTTGTTTTTAACAGTTGTCAAAATAACAGACACGGACACAATAGGAATGAATGGATCCTTTTTTAACTGATGTAAATGGACTGATGTTCATTTTATGTCTGTTGCAAACAGACCAGTGGGTTGGTTAAAAAAAGAAAGACTGATAAAAATCATCCTTTTTTTTCCATTGACAGTTAAAAACTGATACAAAAAGGATGATACTCAGCCACCAAAACGGAAAAACTAAACGGATGCAAAACAGCCATAAAAAATGGACATGTGCATCCGTTTTTAATAGTCATTAGATCCGTCAAAATCGTCACTGTTGTGTAAGGCCTCAGTGTATTAAAACATATTAACGTTTTCAAGGATATTTCATTTAAGATAGAATAATCCATGTAGTTATGTGATATTTAGATTTATTATTTTTAATAAATATTTAGTACAAAAAAACCCTACCAACTACTCATTAGATTGGGCCGTGGAACTATTCTTTATTTTTATTTATTTATTATGCTTACTTGTATAGCGCCATCATATTCCACAGCGCTTTACAGATATTGTCAGTCACTGTCCCATATATCTACATTCCCTATCTGTATGTCTTTGGAGTTTGGGAGGAAACTGGAGTACCCGGAAGAAACCCACGCAAACACGGGGAGAACATATAAACTCCTTACAGATGTTGTCTTCGGCAGGAACTAGGTCATGCATATACACATTAACCCCATTCTGTTTTGCGCCATACTATTATGTTGCGCTGAGCCGATAGTTAACACTTAGTGCTGTAATAATGCGGTGCAGATCTGTAGCAGGCAATGGGTCTGTGGCTACTACAGGAGTATGAATGTGGTGGTCAACAGAGATCATGGCATCTCGGTGCCATGGCAGCCAGGAGCTTAGCCAATTACACGTAGGCAGTCTATGTACTATATACTGCAATACAGTCTGTACAAGGGAGGAAGCGATCCCAGGTTTGTGTCCTCTTGTGAGACAGTACAAAAAATTTTTTTTTAAAAAAGTGTAAAAAGTTTGGAAAGCAAGTATGATAAATAATAAGTTAAAAAAACTAGTTTTTTTTGTTGCAAAAATAAACAAACATATTAGGTATTTTCTCGTGTACAAGCTATTTAAAAATAATAATTTATTCCATTTTGTGAAGCGCACAAAAAAAAAAAAATAATAATAATACTACAATGGGCAACTTAATGTGTTTTGGTCACCTCACCTCCCTCAAAAAAAGTAATAAAAACTGATCAAAAAATAACAGAAAATAGTACTAAGAAAAACTGGCCTGACAAAATAGTGCTTTCATACGACTCTGTCACAAAAAGTTATGGACGTCAGAATATGGAGACTAGCAAATCATTACTTTTGCAAAATATTGATTTATTTAGTAACAATTGAAAAACATAATAAATACAATATAAATATTGTATCACCCTTATTGTAATGACCCAACGGAAAATGCCATGTCATTTTTAATGCAGAGTGAATGTCGTAAAAGCAAAACAAAAAAAAAATTACTGACCCCCATGAAATGGAAAATATGAAAAAAATTGCTGAGCCTTAATGACCAAACTACAATGCATCCTTAAAGGGGTTGTTCCATTATAAACACCTATTCTCTATACACAAGACAGGGGATATGTGTTTGATCGCTGGGAGCCAGGGGGTCCCCAGTGATCAGGAAGACAGGGGACCAAAAATCCCCATAAAGCCTGCTTGTGGATGGAGCACCATTGCGCTTGTGTGATCGGCGCTCCATTCACTTCTATGAGGCTGTGTACGCTGCCAACTATTACAGTCCTGGCAACCCCATAGAACTGAATGGAGTGCCGGTCATTCTATAGCACAGGTGCTCCATTCACAAGGAGGCCTTAGGGGGACTTTCAGTCCCCTGTTGTCCTCATCGCTGGGGGACACGGTGATTGGACACTTATCCCCTGTTCCGTGGATAGCAGCTAATTCTCCATAATGGGACCGCCTCTTTAAGGCTCCATAAACTGTCCTTTGTTATTGAAGATAAGAAGATTGATCCAGGTATTAAGCAGGTACTCTGGATTCAATATGTAATGACTATCATATCAACAATGTAGAACTGTGTCTGATGATTCTCCAATGTAAGGTCACCATAGTACATTGCTGAACAGTCCCCATACAGAAATTATTGCAGTATATCCAGAAGTGTCCTTCCATATAATTTCCTCTTAATATATCCCAAGCTGTGTGACACTACATGACAAGCTTTAAAAAAAAAAAAAAGAAATTAAAATTTGTAATACTCTGTCATGAAATGTACATCCCATATGTGTCTGTGTGTGGCCACCCAGTGGTTGTGTTGTGAGTTGCAGTCTGCCTAAGGCGTTTGCTGGCATGGTGCAATATAGGTTTCATGAGAAATTAAATTCCTTAACCAAATTCAAGGTAAGCTAAATGTGGGAACAGCTAAAGAAAATCTAAAACTTTTTTTTTTTATTTTAGACATATTTTATTTATATTAAGCAAGTGAAAAATAAATAGATGTTTTTATGGTGTGCAAGATACTTATTGCTTTAACCTGGTAGCAATTACTGCATCTCATCTAGTTCCACAAATATATGTGAGGGATGGGATGGTTAATCTCCATGGTTACAGAAAGTGGTTTGAAAAATCAATGGTTAACAAACCATTAGGTATTTTGCTTCACTTGCTAATAATGTCAATTAGCCTGAAAGATGAATCATCCGACAGCCATGCTTTTTTCACGCTAAATCAACAAGATATTCACCTTCATTAATAATGGTTGTGAACCAGTCAGGGTTAATGAAAACCGTTGTTTTTTATGCTTTATCCATATAACAAAGAAAAATCTGAGCCCTGACATGATTAAAGTCCTTCAGGCAGATGGATAGTGGAATAACCTGAGCTCTAGATGGTGGGCTAAGCCAGTAGAATATAAGAATACAGAAACCTTCCAGAGACACAGACCATGCCACCAGGACTGATAGACTGGCCTCTCTATAGTATGGTTTTCCAATGAATCTCTACTGATGCAGGTCCTGTGTATCAGGACCCTACTGTCTAATTTCTCCAGCAGTGTGGGCATACAACAACTCATGCTCTGGCCCCAGGATCGGAATGGCCCACAAGTGAATCCCCCACGTGGCTCCTGAGCCAGGATGGGACCCCAGCCTTCCACCCCTTGTGTGAGTAGTAGAAGACACAGTGCAGTTACTATATTCCATTTAGAAATTTAGTATGTAGTATCTCAGCCAGCCTATGTGCTCTTATCCCTCACTGGATAGCCAATTTCATAAACTATCTAGTTTATTATTGCTGTAGATGCAAAGGTGTAACTTGAAGCTCCTGGATCGCAATGCAAAATCTGTAAATGGGACCATACTTACCTTGTGCTGTTTGTAATAGTGGTATATTTTATGTAGCAGAGAGAACTTTTGGGCTCCCTAAGGGTCCAAGGCACAGTAGCAACTTCTACCACTACACCCTCTATAGCTATGCCGCTGTGTTAGATGCATTAGATGGCTGACATGAACAAAGTGGAGCATTGTTTGGACCAAAACAGCTGTGTGCTAAAACATGTGCCATGTTGTACATGCAATTTGGTGTGTACTTTCACATACAGTACCCCATATTCACCCCAAGTAAGGCTACTTAGAGAGAATGCCTCAGCATTATGCCATGTGACACTTGTTTTAACATATGTTTTCATATTCTCCCATATTCTCCTGTACAGATTTCTATAGGCACCATGTTTGGGATGATGTGACACATGAGCAATAGAATTTATAGTGGCATAATGTATGCCAACAATTTGTTTTAGGCTTCTTTCTATTGACCTTATTCTTTTCTGTAAATGTAGGCTAATCCAGACAATGCAGCAACTGACAGGTGGTAATACTTTACCATTTTATGTAAAAATGGAACCCCTCATACTTTATCATACTGTGAGAAAATATAATAATACAATAATCATCTTAGACAGCTATATTTCTCATTCCATTGCATAAGACCTAATATTGCCTTTTGCATGCAGGACACATTGCTGTGAAATACCGAGGTGTGGCGTAGGTGAAAGCTTAAAATAATTTGCTTGTTTTCATTCTGTTTGATTTCATTAACACCTGGGTTTGGAGAGACGGGGGAGAGAATAGGTTTTAGCTATAATCTAATGATTAGCACTTCCATTTCCCACAGTATACACAGAGTGTCAGATGTCAGGACAGCTCACAATCTGCTTGCCTCGTCCCCTCAATGCTTATTTCATGAAGGGAGAGTAAAAGGATACATAAATTTATGTCGAAAGAGAAAGACGATACTGCAATTTATGTAATGAAAATGGAAATTGAAACTGAATGCAGTTCCACGGCCAATAATTAGTTATGCTAAAGTAGCCCTCGGAGATTTCACTGAGGATAATGTTATCATTTTCAGCCTCTAAAATATTATTTTTTCTGTCTCCCCCTTCCTTCTGGTATTAGGCACATCCCATATAGGTCCCATACTGTAAATCTGCGTGCCTCTGGAATCGTGAAAAGTAAAATCAGAAAAAAGTGATTATTGCGATGTCCAACTAATTTATTCATTCTGTTTGGCTTTTGAAGAATAGCAGGTTCTACATGGCATTGTTCAGTCTCTGCACCATATTCCTCAGCAGGCATGAGCCTGTTAGGAAATGCTACAAGTCCTCCACACTAGAAGAGCAAAAATTCTAGCATGAAGGAAGAATGTGTCTCCACTAAATTCAAGGATGATATACTTGCAATGATACATGGCACAATTGGGTACGTCTTACTGACAAATAGTTTCAGGGGTACCTGATATACTTCCATCTATACGTCAATTGACAGTTTTTTCTTGTCTGCTTTGGGCGTACTTTAGGCGTAGCCACCCAAAGACCAGGTGATATGTAGGTTTTGCCATTGTAATTCCTGTGATCAGCTGTTGTTTTCAGGGAAGTGGGTTCTCAATTTAAGTATTATTATATGATGCTAGTGAAATGTGCTATCCACATGATGGGGGAGACACTCTTTGTACTAGCTCTTCACGATGATAGAAAGTCTCCGTTTTAGGAAACCCCTTTTGATCATAGGGCATATAGAAAGAGGCAGTGCAGTACGCAAAACCCCAGTTCAAATCCCCCTATTGGGAAAACAAGCTTTGATATAATATTATTACTGGCAATGACAATTCTGTTGATTCAAGATCATCTCTAAATATTTGACTTATTAGCACACAGCCGAGCTATGACTGCAAAACACCTGCCCACAATTGATGAGGCTATGGCAAGTGGAAATGAACATTTGTTTTTTTTTTCTGTCTAGTTTGGGGATTTGAATTGTGATTTGGGGTCCTGGTCAAGCCCCTTACCTAGATATTTTGGGATATCACATGTCACTGATTGGGGCAGCGTGATGGCTCAGTAGTCAGCACTGTTGCCTTACAGCACTGGAGTCCTAGGTTTGCATGGGTTTCCACCGGGTACTTCAGTTTCCTAGATTGTGAGCCCTATATGGGACACTGTTCAACAATGTCTGTAAAGCGCTGCGGAATATGTTGGCGCTAAAAAAGAAAGCAAAATAAATAATTTAAAAAGTGTGAATTTGTAACTGAAAGAGGAAACTAGCCAGACGCTAAGGATTTGTGACTTTTTGCATCTTACAGCACTCACTGCGCTTTTAATAGATAGGTGGAAAATTGGGTGAGGTTAGCCTGTCTAGCTGTTTGTACTCCAGATTTAGCAACTGCAACTTTTTAAAAAGTCACAAAAATTGTTGATCTCCACTCCAGTCAATGGGTGGTGTAGATAGTGGAGTAACATCTCAAGACACAAGTGTTTAAACTTATACAGTATATAGACCAAATTTATCAAACATATAATATATGGAAAATTTGGCACAGATCATACCTATGCATAGGGGATTGGCATCGGAAATGCCAAATTGCTGACTCTGTGCCCCGTGTGGAGCAGGACTAAGATTAGGGATGCCTCAGCAGGACAAATTTACTATAACTCACACTGGAAAACTGGCATGAGTTGTTATGACTGGTGTTTCTGACTGTTGTATGGGACATGGATTAATCTTGCACCAGTTGAAAAATTGATTAAGACTGGTGTAGGAAATGCCAGTCTTAATAAAAATACCCCTATATGTGCATAGTTAATTAGTTTAGTTAGACATGTTTTTATTTCTATTTGTTTGTATTAAATACAAATAAGTAAAAAAGTAGATGTAACATATGCAGTGGTATACATTGTACTGAGCTAGTTTCTGTAACACAAGGATTTATGTACCTTATGCAATAAAAAGTGCTGTATTGAATACAAAAAAGGTATAAATGAAGTCAAGTATTGTAATAGGAAGACAGATGGACCCTCAGTGATAATGTCTTATGGATAAACATTTGTTCTAAAATATATTTTCTGTTTTCTACCGCATATAAGAAAATTGGTTTTCAAAATACTTGAGTTAATATAAACCTCTTAAAGGCAATGATTCTAGAAACTATGATGAGTTTGTATATATAGGTCATAATTCATACAAGGATATGAAATATAATCCATTCTTATCATAGAGGAATCCATTTAGTAAACTGATTATATTTTATTTATCTGTAGCAGGAGAACATGGATTAGTCTCCAGACATAATTAAGTAGGTTTTTAATATTTTAGATACAATCAATATTATAAAAAGGACTTCACTTAATCTCATAGTAACAAGTATTTTAATATTTTCTTATATTTAAGGTAAAGAGAAAAGGATTATTTCTTGATTATAAATCACACAAGGGAACATTATAAATACATTTTAACCCTTTCTACATAGGTGCACTCTGTAATATTGAGGAATATGTAGAATGCTCTTGTTTTGTAATGGGTGACAAACTTTAGTTTGTGCCCACACACAAGCAAATATGTAAAAGAATATCTGCAAAGACACCATAATAGGACCCCATACAATATTATTATATTTATTGGATCAGGGAAACTAGTGAATTAGAGGTCAAGTTCATCTTAAAAAAAAAATGAAAGGGTTTTGTTTTTTATTTTATTTTTTTTACTTTCATGACCTGCCAACTAGATATGTGGAAATACTGTAAATGGCAGGCCAGCACTTGTGACCCCCACCATTAATGAAAATGAGGGGTGCCATCTCACTAAATTGTTCCCATTATAGCTCCTATGTCACTGGACTCCTTTGTTCACACAGAGTTTTTTGGAACTGATTTTAGGACAGATTCTGTCTTAATGCCCGGTGCCCCACATTGCGAAAATGCAGCGTTTTGGCCATGGAAAATCATTGCATTATACATTACCTGCAAAGTGGATGGGATTCTGGCTAACCCCATCCACACATTGCAGAGCGTTTTTACAACTTTCAGCATGTGAGTTATACTTATGGAAACACTAGCATTATCCATATAGTTATAATAGGGACATAAAGACTGCAGAGGAAGACTTTCTGTGAAAAGCACTGCAGAAAGAACAGTGATGCGTTTCCACTGAGGTCTTTTCCACAGCGCTTTTTGGCTGTGACTCACTACCTTTAACCCCTTCCCGCTGGAGGAATTTTTCGATATTTTCATTTTTGACTCCTCCCCTTCCAAACCCCATAACTTTTTTATTTTTATGCCCTCAGAGCCATATGAGGTCTTAATGCTTGCGGGACAAATTTTTCTTCATGATGCTACCATTTATTTCTGTACAATGTACTGGGAAGATGGAAAAAAATTCAGAATGGGGTGGATTTGAAGAAAAAGTGCATCTGTGCGACTTTCTTATGAGCTTCGTTTTTATGGCATTCACTCTGCAGCCAAAATGACATGTCATCTGTATTCTATGTTTCAGTACGATTCCGGGGATAACAAATTTATATGGTTTTATTAGAATTTTAACCCCTTAACAAAAATCCAAAAATGTGCAGAAATTTTTTTTTCTAAGTTGCCATATTCTGACACCCGTAACTTCCGTGTACGGGGAAGCATAGGGCATCTTTTTAAATTTGTGGGACCAGGTGTACTTTTTAGTTATACCATTTTGGGGAATTGCTATTACTTTAATGACTTTTTGTTCATATTTTTATCAGAGGCGAAAGAGAGAAAAAAACGGTGGTTTGGCACTTTTGATTTTTTTTTTTCCCGCTACGGTGTTTACCGTATCGGAAAAATATTTTTATAGATTTGTAGACTGGGTGTTTTTGGACTCAGGGATACCTAATTTGTATGTGTTTCACAGTATTTAAGTATTTTTATATGTGTTCTAGGGAAAGGGGGGGTTATTTGAACTTTTATATATATATATATATATATATATATATATATATATATATATATATATATATACAGTCATATGAAAAAGTTTGGGCACCCCTATTAATCTTAATCATTTTTAGTTCTAAATATTTGGGTGTTTGCAACAGCCATTTCAATTTGATATATCTAATAACTGATGGACACAGTAATATTTCAGGATTGAAATGAGGTTTATTGTACTAACAGAAAATGTGCAATATGCATTAAACCAAAATTTGAGCGGTGCAAAAATTTGGGTACCCTTATCATTTTATTGATTTGAATACTCCTAACTACTTTTTACTGACTTACTGAAGCACAAAATTGGTTTTGTAACCTCACTGAGCTTTGAACTTCATAGCCAGGTGTATCCAATCATGAGAAAAGGTATTTAAGGTGGCCAATTGCAAGTTGTTCTCCTATTTGAATCTCCTCTGAAGAGTGGCATCATGGGCTCCTCAAAACAACTCTCAAATGATCTGAAAACAAAGATTGTTCAACATAGTTGTTCAGGGGAAGGATACAAAAAGTTGTCTCAGAGATTTAACCTGTCAGTTTCCACTGTGAGGAACATAGTAAGGAAATGGAAGACCACAGGGACAGTTCTTGTTAAGCCCAGAAGTGGCAGGCCAAGAAAAATATCAGAAAGGCAGAGAAGAAGAATGGTGAGAACAGTCAAGGACAATCCACAGACCACCTCCAAAGAGCTGCAGCATCATCTTGCTGCAGATGGTGTCACTGTGCATCGGTCAACAATACAGCACACTTTGCACAAGGAGAAGCTGTATGGGAGAGTGATGCGAAAGAAGCCGTTTCTGAAAGCACGCCACAAACAGAGTCGCCTGAGGTATGCAAAAGCACATTTGGACAAGCCAGCTTCATTTTGGAAGAAGGTCCTGTGGACTGATGAAACAAAGATTGAGTTGTTTGGTCATACAAAAAGGCGTTATGCATGGCGTCAAAAAAACACAGCATTCCAAGAAAAACACTTGCTACCCACTGTAAAATTTGGTGGAGGTTCCATCATGCTTTGGGGCTGTGTGGCCAATGCCGGCACCGGGAATCTTGTTAAAGTTGAGGGTCGCATGGATTCAACTCAGTATCAGCAGATTCTTGAGAATAATGTACAAGAATCTGTGACGAATTTGAAGTTACGCCGGGGATGGATATTTCAGCAAGACAATGATCCAAAACACAGCTCCAAATCTACTCAGGCATTCATGCAGAGGAACAATTACAATGTTCTGGAATGGCCATCCCAGTCCCCAGACCTGAATATCATTGAACATCTGTGGGATAATTTGAAGCGGGCTGTCCATGCTCGGCGACCATCAAACTTAACTGAACTGGAATTGTTTTGTAAAGAGGAATGGTCAAAAATACCTTCATCCAGGATCCAGGAACTGATTAAAAGCTACAGGAAGCGACTAGAGGCTGTTATTTTTGCAAAAGGAGGATCTACTAAATATTAATGTCACTTTTCTGTTGAAGTGCCCATACTTTTGCACCGGTCAAATTTTGGTTTAATGCATATTGCACATTTTCTGTTAGTACAATAAACCTCATTTCAATCCTGAAATATTACTGTGTCCATCAGTTATTAGATATATCAAATTGAAATGGCTGTTGCAAACACCCAAATAGTTAGAACTAAAAATGATTAAGATTAATAGGGGTGCCCAAACTTTTTCATATGACTGTATATATATAATTTTTTTTTTTTTTTAAATATATATCACTAATGCAATGCATTACAATGCTAATGCATTGCAAAAAAAAAAACGGTGCTTCTATTGCAGGCTGCATAGGCTTTGACCGAGGCGCCAGAGGGGTTAATGCCCGCGATCAGTGCGGACACTGATCTTGGGCATTAGTGCCGGGTCTGTGCTGTATAAAACAGCAGAGACCCGGCGGCTATGGCAGCCGCTCAGCTCCGGAGCAGCCACCATATTTAAACACCCTATTACGGTGGATGTCGGGAAGGGGTTAAATCTGCTTCAGAAGCATTGAAATTCCATGTGCCTCCCATTTTTTTCAGGCACCCCCATAAATATTGGGTGGTTAGCTAGTAAGGCCTCCTTCACACGACCATAATTTTGATCCACAATTGCAGGTCAAAGTACGGACACATGAATTTCCATAGCCGGGCTGTAGTGAAGACCCTCAAAATATGGAGCAGGTCCTATACCTGTCTGTATTTGTAGCTCTGTCCTTTCATCCAATGTATGGGTCAGTGAAAAGCGAAGATGACACATGGATACCAATCCCTGTATCATTCGTGCCATTTTTTACTGACCTGTACACTGCACATGGTTGTGAGCAGGAGGCCTAACAACAAACTTAGCAGGTTTGGCCAGCATTCATCTAATGTCTACAGCCATCTTTACTGCGACTTGAATTAGCTTTACATGAAGCAAAGATTTGGTTTGCTACCCTGGTCCTATATCTAAACTCCTGTGCCCTCAGCAACTCCTACACTGCCCACTGCTTCCCTAACTATACCCCCTGGGGTGGGTTCATACTACAGTTTTTCATGACCGATACAGATGGCGCCCCCCTATCTGGAGTCCATCTACACTCACCCCAATGTAAAAAAATATGATGGAATCTTTCTTAGTCATGTGTTTTACTTTTCTGACGAAAGAAAAATTCCTACATTTTACTTTTCTTCTATTACGTTTTTACATTATAGTCAATGGGAACAGATGCAGAAGAAGGGGCTCTGTCTGTGCCCGTTACTCAGGTACCAATAATGTTAATAAAAGTAGTGTGAATGCAGTCTAATAGATATGTGCACATAGATATGTTGCAATTCTATCTATAGGCTTTATTTATAATGCTATGAAACCAGTTAAAAGTTGTTGAGGGATTCTTTACTGGGACTGTCATGAGAAAATAATTCCTACACTGCACTGGCATAACTATGGGGGTTTCAGTGGTCACAGCTGCAACTGGGCTCATAAGCCAGGGGGAGGCCTAAAGGTTACCCTTACCACAAGCTAATTTAATTTTTTTGTTCTTATTTCTGACTTCCTTTGATATGATACACACACATATTTCTTTCGCTGTCAGAAAGGAAAAAACATTATCTTTTAATGTGAAAGATAGCAGTTTGTGAGCAGCATATAGTTATGGAGGGATTCTGAGGAGGGAGGCTATGGCACAAAAGGAGGCACAATAAGTGTGTTGGGGCACTGACAGGGAATGGCAATGATGGGTAGCTTGTGTGCACAAACGTTGTAAACATATCTTCATGGTGGTGATATCCAATACAAAGAGGGAAATGGCAATGTAAAAGCTGCTGAAATGTAAAGCTGGGCCACAGCTGATGGTTGTAAGGAAATGCTGCACAGTCGGGCTCAAGCTGAGCTTTTGCACCAGAGCCCAGGAGACTTTACATACACCCCTGTATAAGGGTACTTGGTGCTAATATTTAATGTAGCTGTTGCCCTGACCTGACTTGTATTATAAGCCAAACTAGTGCAGATCTATTCACAAGTGTGTGGTTTCCATTTTAACTACATCTAAGTACAGCATATTTAGCTCATAGAGTTAGATGTAGCAGTTAGTCACCGGCATGAGCTGTACAGGAGAACTAGGGAAAATCCAGTTTCATAATTTTAATGCACAGCTGCGTGGTCCATTACCGTGGATTATTTCTGGTCTGTTGAGTTCTAATGCAGCTAATCTGCAGCTACAAGCGCTGCGGTGAGCACAGATCCTATAATATAACCATCTGCAAACACATGAACCTAACTTGTTTATGTTTCTTGCAAGCTTACAGGCCACCCTGCTGAATGCTTACTGCATTTATTTGTGATGTTGATTTCTATTAGATATCATTAGGTACACAATAATTATTATAATTATGTGCAATGCTTAGGCTACCCTGCGAATTAACAATCCCCTTTTATTCTCAACTCATAATTGCCGTAGCTTCACGTTAAAACAAAATCTAATTAGATTTCAAAAATCTGCCTTTTTTTGTTTTGAGGAGTGGGAAATATGGAAGGATTTGTGAATCAAGCAAATACAGTGCCTTGCGAAAGTATTCGGCCCCCTTGAACTTTTCAACCTTTTGCCACATTTCAGGCTTCAAACATAAGGATATAGAATTTAAATTTTTTGGTGAAGAATCAACAACAAGTGGGACACAATCGTGAAGTGGAATGAAATTTATTAGATATTTAAAACTTTTGTAAAAAATAAAAAACTGAAAAGTGGGGCGTGCTAAATTATTCGGCCCCCTTAAGTTAATACTTTGTAGCGCCACCTTTTGCTGCGGTTACAGCTGCAAGTCGCTTGGGGTATGTCTCTATCAGTTTTGCACATCGAGAGACTGAAATTCTTGCCCATTCTTCCTTGGAAAACAGCTCGAGCTCAATCTTCCACAGATTCTCGATTGGATTCAGGTCTGGACTTTGACTTGGCCATTCTAACACCTGGATACGTTTATTTGTGAACCATTCCATTGTAGATTTTGGTTTGTTTGGGATTATTGTCTTGTTGGAAGATAAATCTCCATCCCAGTCTCAGGTCTTTTGCAGACTCCAACAGGTTTTCTTCCAGAATGGTCCTGTATTTGTCTCCATCCATCTTCCCATCAATTTTAACCATCTTCCCTGTCCCTGCTGAAGAAAAGCAGGCCCAAACCATGATGCTGCCACCACCATGTTTGACAGTGGGGATGGTGTGTTCAGGGTGATGAGCTATGTTGCTTTTACGCTAAACATATTGTTTTGCATTGTGGCCAAAAAGTTCGATTTTGGTTTCATCTGACCAGAGCACCTTCTTCCACATGTTTGGTGTATCTCCCAGGTTGCTTGTGGCAAACTTTAAACGAAACTTTTTATGGATATCTTTGAGAAATGGCTTTCTTCTTGCCACTCTTCCATAAAGGCCAGATTTGTGCAGTGTACGACTGATTGTTGTCCTATGGACAGACTCTCCCACCTCAGCTGTAGATCTCTGCAGTTCATCCAGAGTGATCATGGGCCTCTTGGCTGCATCTCTGATCAGTCTTCTCCTTGTTTGAGATGAAAGTTTAGAGGGACGGCCGGGTCTTGGTAGATTTGCAGTGGTCTGATACTCCTTCCATTTCAATATGATCGCTTGCACAGTGCTCCTTGGGATGTTTAAAGTTTGGGAAATCTTTTTGTATCCAAATCCAGCTTTAAACTTCTCCACAACAGTATCACGGACCTGCCTGGTGTGTTCCTTGGTCTTCATGATGCTCTCTGCGCTTTAAACAGAACCCTGAGACTATCACAGAGCAGGTGCATTTATACGGAGACTTGATTACACACAGGTGGATTATATTTATCATCATCAGTCATTTGGGACAACATTGGATCATTCAGACATCCTCACTGAACTTCTGGAGTGAGTTTGCTGCACTGAAAGTAAAGGGGCCGAATAATATTGCACGCCCCACTTCTCAGTTTTTTTTTTTTTACAAAAGTTTAAAATAACCAATAAATTTCATTCCACTTCACAATTGTGTCCCACTTGTTGATTCTTCACCAAAAAAATTAAAATTTTATAACCTTATGTTTGAAGCCTGAAATGTGGCAAAAGGTTGAAAAGTTCAAGGGGGCCAAATACTTTCGCAAGGCACTGTACATATATTTTATGATGGAGAATATTATAACAGGTAGATGAAATCTCATATACAGTAAAATTCCTTTAATTCATCCTCAACGTGATCTGGCATCCAAAGACATATGCACAAGACACGCAGGAACATATAGAGAAAACTTTCAACCCAAAATCAAATACTAACAGAAAATTTGCTGCCAGAGTAATCAGGGTAACCTCTTAATATTCTATTCACATTGCCCATTTTTGTTACCACGGTTTATGGAAAACAATGACAGTTCTGGGCGCCCCAGTTTAAGAAAGACATCGATTTATTGGAGCAGGTCCAGAGAAGAGCAACCAGAATGGTGGAAGGTCTACAAACCATGTCCTACGAGGAAAGGCTAAAAGAATTGGGACTGCTTAGTTTGCAGAAGAGAAGGCTAAGGGGAGACTTAATAGCGGTATTTAAATATCTGAAAGGTTGTCACAGTGCAGAGGGATCTACCCTATTCTCATTAGCAGAAGGAAGCACGAGAAGTAATGGGATGAAACTAAGGGGAAGGAGATTCAGATTAGACATTAGGAAAAACTTTCTAACAGTAAGGGTAGTGAGGGAGTGGAATAGGCTGCCATGGGAGGTGGTGAGTTCTTCATCAATTGAAATCTTCAAGCGGAAACTGGATAGGTATATAGCTGGGATGATTTAGGAATTCCTGCTTTTGCAGGGGGTTGGACTTGATGGCCCTTGAGGTCCCTTCCAACTCAAACAAAAAGAAGAAAAAAAGAAGAAAGAAAACCATACTGTGAATTTCCATTCACCATATCAAAAAAACCCGACAAACCCTTGAATATAAAGATGCTGGGCGTATACGACGTGGAAAAAAATTCCGCATTTTCAGTCACTGCAAAGTGGATGGGATTCAAATCCCATCCACGCATTTCAAAAAAATATGCCCAGGGGACACACTACGAATTCCAAAACTGTTGCGGTTTTGGAAATCACAGCATGTCAATTATACCTATAGAAACGCTGGCAGTTTCCCTATAGGTATAATGGAAGTAGAAAGTCCACAGAGGTCTCCTGTGAAAAACGCTGTGGAAAAACTGCGATGTGTTGCCGCCACGGTTTTTCCTGCAGCACTTTTTTGCTGCAGTCCGCTACATGGGGCCTTAGTCTTAAATGATTTCTCTCTGCTCAATCTTCTATACTTGGTTTTGTACAATTCTACACTGCATTGGGGTGCCAGATTAGTAAATTTTCTATATTTTTATTTGTCGAATAAAAGAAATTTTACTGCATTTCCAAAAAATGTAAAACATTCTATTGATCTAAAATACCCATTGATTTTAATGGATGAACATGTGCTAAAAGGGTGCCCAATCACACTAATCCACCTTTACTTAGTGTGGGCAGTTCATCAAATAAACTTGTATTTTGAAGAAATTAAAAAAAAAAAATGGTGGAAAGCAGGTCCAACAGAGTCCCGATATAGATAGCAATATTAGATTGGGAAGTGGATTGTAGACCAGTTTGACTTGGGCCACCTCTAAGGGCGTTATCTTAACAGACTCCCCGGTCTTCACCCTTTAACCCCAATATCTGGTCTTTGCTGCAGGAAGTCTGCAAGTCCACAGCCACACCAGGAAACGGGGCTCAGTGGGAACCTGGGCACCCTGTGCATGGGAGCAGAGGGGAATCATAGAAAGAAGGGAGTAAACCTTTTATGTTAATATGCCTTTTTAAGCCCCAACAACTTTATCTTTGCAGGGATGCAAAACACCTTTAACTTTAGTGTTATTAGTGTTTCCTTGATAGCAAAAAGAATATTTTTCGGATTGTATTTATAACTCAAGTCTAAAAGCAAGACGTCTTTAAAAGTAGAGCATTGATTTTAGGGTTGCTATCTTCCAATATGTGTGCTGGAGGACCCATTTTCCTTTTTGCCATCAATGAGAATTAATTTACATATCTTTTTCTCAAAATTCCAAAATATGGGAGTATGCATGGCCTCTCCCTTTACCTACATGCAGTATGGCAAGTTATCTCTAAAAAGAGATAACTTGCAGTATGGGCAACAAAAACAGTTTTTCTTTTTAGACATTTTTCATACATCTGCCCCAATATGTTTTCCATTTTATAATTACCCTGCTCATTCTTTCCCTGTCTATACAAAAAAAATTAGTTGTAGAAAGAAGGAACTGACAACTATTGTGATTTCTCTATTGGCTAGTGTGAAAACTCTCTTACTCCAATATTTTTTCAGTACACAGCATAAAAAAAAATGTTGAAAGTAAAACAAGATTTCAATAACATGTAATTTTCCAATTATATTTTCCCTTTAGGCCAAAGCTTAATCAGGAAGAAACATTATATACTGCTGAACTTATATATTTTCTATGTCAATAGGTATTTTTCTGCCTGTTAACAAAGCCAATAGCAACTGACCAATAGAAAAAGTAAAGTATCAGAAGTACATAAATCAAAAGTGTAGTCTATAAACATAGTCTATTATTCAGTATGTACCATACAATACTCCTTCACTTTATATCTGCTGTATTGTGACCAGGGAACAGAACCACAAAAAATATTAATATTAATTGCATAGCAATCTATATATAACAAAATATGGTATTTTAAATATTATGAATTTATTTCGCATTGTCTATATATGGCCAAAAAATTCAGCACTGTACATATATTAACATTCAGTCATTGTCCCCAGTGGGGTTCACTATTTTATCTCTAACACACACAATAGGCCCAATTTCATAGCAAGCCAGGTGACCTACTAGTATGTTTTTGGAGCCACATTGTGATTTCAAAGAAAGTTAAAAGGGTTCTTCCACTAATAACCCTTTCTACAGGTTAGGTTACAAAGATTAGATTGTTGGTGGTCTGTCTGACCACCTATGTTCCCTGATGTTCTCCTGATGGTGGTTGTTTACATTTGCTGGGGCTGTGACATGCATACCAGCTCTTTTTTATTCCAGGCAACCACTGACTGCAACCTCAACAAGTATAAAGTATGTCCTCTACAACCAGTGAAAAGCTGGAGAGGTCAAAAGCTGGTATGGCATGTCACAGCTCCAGCCAATGTAAGCAGTGGGTCAGTGGTGCTCGACATTGGATTGGAATCTTGTAACTGCCTTTTTTTGGTGATTTTTTTATTTTAAAGTTCCAAGTCTTAATCTTTAATTTGTTTAATATCTTTATTTTTAGCTGAAAAGTCTAAACTCATGCAGTTTTTACTCTGGCCACTAAGCCTAAATATATCCTGACACTTCCTGTTCTGTAGGAATTTTTTTGCAGCACTTACCTCATTATCACATATAGACACAGCTTATCTATATCCCTTAACTGAACGATGACCTCTCTACAGGTCACAGAACATGTATAGAAAGTTATAGTTATCCAGACCTCATTGAACATCTTCAGACTATTGTGTCTATGGTCCACGTGTCTGCTGTAAATCATAACTTTAAATGCTGTTAACCCCTTAATGCTCTGTCCCGTACTATTATGTCGCGCTGAGCATATAGTTAACATGTGCCAACTATATATGAGGGACCAGGAACTGTGTGGTTGGGGAGGCATCCTAAGCAATTGCCCAGGTTTGATTTTGACTGGGCACAGAAGAAACTAATAGAGTGTGAATGGGTTAGGAATAATTGTAAAGTTACTGTTATGGTAATCCATGGGCCATAGATCTAACACCATAAATTCATCATGTAATAAAATATAGCACATAATGTATGTCATAGGTGGTTATTGTACTGAGCTTTAGGCTAAGGCCCCATGCAGCCAATCACTGCAAAAAAAAAAAAAAAAATGCAGCAGAAAGTTGGCAGAGTTTTTCTCTGCAGATTTTGTGCCTCAATTATACCTGTATGAAAAACAATAGCATTTCCGTAGCTATAATTGATATGCTGCGATTTTCATCATTTACATAATTTCCGCTGCAGGATGGGATTAGCCAGGATTTGCAGGTAATGCAAAATGCTGCATTTTCACAATGTGGGGCCCGGGCCTTATGTGGCAGAACAAAAGACCACCCCCTTATCCAGACCAGAATAACTGTAACGGATCTTCATTTCCATCATATATGAAAATCTGGTTATTTGCACAGTAATGAACTCTGTGCTCCTATATTGTTCCATATTAAGCACATTTAGGGAAAAGCACCAGTAAAACTGGGGGATCACTTTTTCTTTCTGGTCCCTGTAATGTATTTTTGTTGATTCAGTCTATTTTATATATCTAAGGAAACCCAACAGTGCTAGAACAGTGTCTGCCAACCAAAATTCCCTGGTTTTCTGGTGTTAAATGGTGGTGACCTATCTGCAGGCACCAGAACTATCTGTGTACAGAGCCAGAAGTACACACTCTGTACACTGCGTAATGGATGTGTAGGGTTACTGCAGCTGAGCTGCAATAAGCAGTATGGGTGCGATTTTATATGCAGCATAGACTGTTCAGATTCCTGACTGTGTTTTTAACTAGTGATATCTCTGGTTCTGTTATAGCTAGTACTTCAATCTCAGCAGCATATGTAAACAAAAAGAGAGAACTCACAGCTTTCTTGTGCTATCAGAACCGAAGACCATCCACCCCTTTGGGAAATGCTTCAACTCTGCATATTCACGACACAACTGTGTATGGACTTTGCTTAGTAACAACTCAGTTAAAGGGTTGCTAAGGAGAATGTTACAACCTGTTTTATAATAAAAAGGAATTTAGAAAGGGTAATAAAATATATTACAAAAATGGTCACCAAACACTCCTGACACAATAGGCTAAGGCCTCATTTTGCGGGCCACAGCAAAAAAGTGCTGCAAGAAAAACCGTGGCGACAACATATCGTGGTTTTTCCTTCAGCGCTTTTCCCAGAAATTCTGCAAACTTTCTACTTCCATTGCGTGTATTTTTACGCAATGTGTGGATGGGAATCGCTAGAATCCCATCCACTTTAAAGGGACTTTAAAACGCTGCAGTTTATTCACCATGAAAATTAACTGTCAGTGCAAGTTTTATAGTGTGCCTAAACTTTCGAACAACTCTAAATTTTCTGTCAACATTTGGAACATTAACCCCTATCCGCCGCAGTCATTTTTTGATTTTCATTTTTACCCCCCAACTTCCAAAATCCATAACATTATTATTTTTCTGTTCACAGAGCCATATGAGGTCTTAATTTTTGTGGGACAAATTGTACTTTGTAATGCTAGCATTTAATATTTTGTACAATGTACTGGAAAGCTAGAAAAATATTCAGAATGGGGTGGAATTGAAGAAAAACTGCATTTGTGTGACTTTCTTACAGGCATTTATTTTGCAGCCTTTAGCAGGCTTAACGTCCATGATCAGTGCCTGCACTGATTGTGGGCATTGCCACCAGGTCTTTGCTGTATAAAACATGGTGGTAACTCTAGAGTGTCTGCCATAATTAACCACTTCAGTACTGGGCCAGGAACAGACACATTTTTGGGTTTTTTGTATGTGCAGTTTTGAGGGCTCTAACATTTTTATCGTTTGTGTTATTCAACTAATTTCTGCGTCTTTTTTTCGGTGACACATAGGGCTTTATTTTTATGCTGTTTTTATTTTTTCATGTTTTTAAATTTTTTTTTTAATCCGGGAAAATATAAACAAAAGAGGAGAGAAAACGTGTCTTTTTCACTTTTCTTTTTTCTTTTTTTTTTTAATTTAATAGCACAAAGTACTACTAAAAAACTTTTTAAAATAGTTTTTCCTCTCTGTTACGGTAATTTTTATTTTGTATGGTGTCGTTGGGGGTAGGGCTAGAACCTGTAATAAGGGCGCCTTATTGGCGTATTATTTATTTTTTGAATTATTTTACTTTAATTTTTTTTTTTCCTTTTCTATTCATTTTATTAATTAATTTATTTTTTTACATTGTGACCCTATAAGGTCATAATAGACGTTTGGTGACATCAAATCACTGTTTTTTTGGGTGGGGGGGGGCTGATTTCCTCTGTAATTGGGGCTGATACCTTTAGCCCTAGTTGCAGGAGGAATACAGCCTCCTTCCCATAACTACAGAGCTGATCTGGGTCCTATAGGACCCAGCAGCTCTAACAACCTCTGATCCCAGTGAATCACGTGACAGCCGGGTCAGTGGGGAGCCACATCATAGTGTATACACAGTGATCAGGAAGGCAGGGATAGTAATAAACCTTCCCTGCCTTCTCTAGGTAAGCTCTGGCTGAAGTTACAGTCAGCTCCCTGTTTCTGCAGCTGCACGATTTTGTGCAGCTGCTGAAAACTGCAAGAACGTATCGGAACAAGAGAGCCATTTCCAGACGTATATAGTCTATGGACAGTCCGGAAGTGGTTAAAGACCAAACAACCGCTGTAGTATTATGATAGATGTTGGGAAAGGGTTAATAAATATATTTTATTAATGAATTATGGCTCCTTTCAGTAAAATTTATATGCAGCTGCTCCCAATACTGACACTGTTTTCAACTGATGATATCTCTGGAGATAATACAATGCAATCTTGTCATATGAATCATGAGAATATCAACTTTCATATGACACTTAAACCCCTGTTCTACATTTTATAATGCCTGAGATATAACTGTTTGAATTGACCCTACACCTAGTGGAAAGAGTTTCCAACTCTGCAATAAAGAATCAAGGGAAATCAACTGTAGAAATATATGGCATCCAGCACTCAGGAATAAAACCCAATAGGACACATAGAAAAGTTCAATTCCAAGTAGCCTACATGTTTCAGTCATTTAGCATGGCATGCCATGACGAAGAACGTGTTACACATTCAAAACATGTAGACTATTTTAACTTCTCTATGTGTCCTAAATAAATCTATTGGATTTTATTGTGTACTTTTAGAGAAACAAGGGGAATAATAAAGAAGTGCAGGATTTTAAAGAAAAGAGACAAAATTAAAATGACGAGATTATTGTCTCAAAATATTATAAAATAAAAAGATGTTCAAAAATTTATGTACGCTTTAGATGTGCAGCGTGTTAATTCTATCTTTAAATTTTCACTACAGATTTCACATTTTGAAGTGCATATGGTGAAATCTATAGCAAAATCTTGGCAAATCCTGTAGCAAACTGTTGACATTGTATTATTGTATACAGAGAAATTTTGGACAAAAGAAAACAAAATATTTTATTTTAGTTTTTTATTAAAGTGGCCATAAGCAACACTTCAATGAAATATCACTGGTTGTATGACAGCCTGTATCAATTCTGTCCTGTATCAAACAAATTGCTGTATATTACAGTATTTTTTATTATATTATTTATATTTAACAAACATTTTTATAATCATTTATGAAACAGTATCCTGTTCTAAAGAGTTCACAATCTAATGAATTCCTTTTCATTTTCCGCCGCCGAATATTAATCTGTGGTCTAGCTGTGACGGGATGCTGTTGCAGGGCATCAGCATTTCGTCACGGCTTTCCGCTGCAGATTAGGCCCAGATGAATGGACCTAATCAGCAGAGAGTCTCAAGCTATGGACTCTGCAACTGATTCAGCGACAAGATCGAGCAGGACACTTATTTTTTCCTCATCCTGCTGCGATCTCTGCCTCCCATTGAAAACAATGAGAGGCAGATTCTGGGCAAAATCTGCCACGGATTCGGGGAAGGAATCCGCGGCAATTCCGCCGTGTGAACATACCCTAATAGTAGAATACATGCCTAGGGCAAGAGACAAGGAAACAGCAGAGTGGCGCCACACAGACCCTAAGGGCAGGATACAAGACATGACATCCAGCACCCTCACCAATTGACTGTTCTAAGGAGCCACAGTGATGTCAGCTTCAAAATGGATGTAGCCAGAAGTTCATAGCTATGTACACTGTGTAGTGGCTGTCTACAGTTATTGCCAATCAGCTCCCATTTTCTGTAATTATATATTGCTATATTGCATTTTGACATTACCCCAAGTTAGGGCCACATTTTATTTTTTGCACTTTATGTGCATTTGATTTTCTTAATAAATATTTTAAATGTGCAGTCTTGTCTTTTATTCATTACAGTTGTAGTTAATCTATTCACTACATTCTAATCTGCACTGTAAATTATTTGTGTACCCACCCATGTATACTGATGAGCAAAACAATGTTTTGAACTCTAGACTTTCAGGCTCCATCTCTCACAATCCACTACAGCTTCGAATGTGAGACTACCATCATTTTATAGACATCATCTTGGTTATCTCATACATAAAATTGACTTGCTGCTATTTAGCATATGATTAGTTATGCAGATTCTTGTCATGTAACTGCATTGTTACTGTTTTGCTCCTAAAAATCTAATTTTTAATCTTTATTATTTTGTTAGTATTTTGTAAATCCACCTTTGGCTTTGAACACTGCCTGAATCCTTCTTGGCATGCTCTTGATCAGATTCAAGAATGTCTTGACCGAAATCTGATCCCAGGTCTCTTCTACATGTTTCCAGTGTTGGTGCTTACTGGTCAACTCACTTGTGTACGAATACAGCTTTTTCTTCAACTCTACCCACAAATATTCCATTGGGTTGAGGTCTGGGGACTATCCAGCACCTCTACTTCATTGTCCTTGAACCATTTCTTCGCTAATCTCGACATATGCTTTGGGTCATTGTCCTGCTGGAACTCTGTGTTGTCCTTTTCATACCCATAGTACTCGAGTGTACAAAGTAACTTGTCTTGTAGGATACTCACATATAGCTCAGCAGTGAGATCACCATCAATACTGGTCAAATATCCAATGCCCTTGGCTTTGAAACAAACCCAAATCATCAGGCTTCCTCCACCAAACTTGAAAGTTCCTTCAATTTCTCAATCCATTAGCCCCCTTTTCCCTTGTTTCCTCCAGACCCATTTGCATCCATCAGAGCCCAGTCTATTGACTTTCATCTCATCGCTCCAAATCACCCATTTCCAATCTTCTACTGTCCACTTTTCGTACTTTTTTTTTCAAATTCGAGCTGATGCTTATGATGATATTGAAGTCGAAGCTTCCTCACCTTTTTACGGGCCACCATTCCAGACTTGTGTAACCTCCATCGCATGGTCGTCTGTGATCTTACTATTATGAAACACACAAGCCACCTCCACTGCCGTGTTTGTCATGCCATAACTCATAGACCTTGTGATGATATGACTTGTTGACTCTGAAATTTTGCCTGGACGTCCTCC
The DNA here is from genome assembly GCA_947044405.1 of Leptodactylus fallax. NCBI lineage: Eukaryota > Metazoa > Chordata > Amphibia > Anura > Leptodactylidae > Leptodactylus > Leptodactylus fallax. The sequence continues at coordinate 4,023,769 of CAMRHE010000100.1, forward strand.
TCTTCACTTTTGAATGGATGGACAGACTTCATTTGGTATTCTTTCAACTGTCATGGCACTCATATGATGCAGTTTGACAATTTTCTTGGCCGAGAGACCACTATCGATGAGCGGGACGATGCTGTTTCTTTTTTCTTGGGTAATCTTCTTCATGGCTGATCCTCGATTTGAATCAGTGACCTTTTGCTTGGAAATCAACCTAATAACATATGATAACAGGTTGTAATTTGTAGTATACAAAAAGAAAAAGATTTTTCCACCACCAGGAGCAAAACAGTAACAATGCAGTTACATGACAAGAATCTGCATAACTAATTATATGCTAAATAGTTGCAAGTCAAATTTATGTATGAGATAGTCAAGATGATATAAAACTATAAACTATAAAACGATGGTAATCTTAAATTCAAAGATGGTGAGATATGGAGTCTGTGGTTGTATTTACCTAATGTGAATACCTTCTAAGGAACAGATTTTTCTTATTAGGTCCTGAGAACATATAACCATAGAATTCAAAGAGGGTGTACTTTGTTTTAAACATGACTGTATATCTTGTATGATGTATGACATTATGATTTATCTGCATGACTGGTGGTAATAATCTGTTTGGGTATCGGTATTATTTACAAGCACATTTAGCAGCATTTTAGGTGTACTCTATACCAGTTTTATTAAAGCTGAGATCATATGGTTACTGGGAGAAGTCATAATAATGGTCTGCACTAGATGAAGAAAAGTGGGGAAATGATTGACTACAAGAAGTCACCTGTGAGTTATGGATGTCTCCTATATAAATGGGTGAGACAAGGAAAAATATTTTGCTAAATATTGTTATCTGCAAGATCACCACAAAGGTATTGCCTCATATATAAAATGGGTGTTTGCTATGGCTACACATTTATATATAAACAATACAAGCAATATAATGATTAAACTGCTTGCATCACTTATTTGCACAAAAAGCCCAATACATTACACTGTGTGCAACTCTTGTCATAATTTCTGGGAACCCTGGACCCCCCCCCCCCTCCAGATTACATTTTGTTGGTGTGCCTCTCCTTACTACTTTTTCTAGATCTCTAGTTTCAAGAAATGACTAGTTTCTCCAAAGTTTAATTTCTCTCACGTAAGTATATACAGTACAGACCAAAAGTTTGGACACACCTTCTCATTCCAAGAATTGTCTGTATTTTCATGACTATAAAAATTGTAGATTCACACTGAAGGCATCAAAACTATGAATTAACACATGTGGAATTATATACTTAACAAAAAAGTGTGAAACAACTGAAAATATGTCTTATATTCTGGGTTCTTCAAAGTAGCCACCTTTTGCTTTGATTACTGCTTTGCACACTCTTGGCATTCTCTTGATGAGCTTCAAGAGGTAGTCACCTGAAATGGTCTTCCAACAGTCTTGAAGGAGTTCCCAGAGATGCTTACCAGCAAACATAATGAACACAAAATTAAAAGTCACAATTTGTGAGAAAAAACAGCACAAACGACAAAAATTGCAACTTTTTCATGATTTTCACATGAGAAAACTGGGATACAAGACATAATAAATCAGCCCCACTGTACACACTGTAATCAAGTGAATGAGAGCTGAGCTACAGTAACCAGAAATGGCCACTACAGTGTAAACAGTGTATGGAGAAGTCTCCTTCTGACTCCATACACTGTGCTACTTCCACTGGCAGTAGTAACTGATATCAGGTGGGTGTGCGGGTAATTGGATTCTCACCAATCATCTCCTGCCGCAGTGACCAGGAGCTACCTGCAGATTCTGAGAGCAGCTCACAGACAGGGATAGCAGGTATCGGGGAACCTACTCACTTGAGACAAGACAGAGAATTGGCAGGTGCTTAAGGGACTTGAGGGACCCTTTCTGCAAGAGTCCCAGGTGAGAGTAGCTGGGTCTTCAAATAAAGAGGCAGCTGTAAGAAGAGTTAAACACATCCTGGCCTGTTTGTCAGCCTCTAGGATGTAATTAACTTAGATAATAGGGTTAGAAGACTCCTTGTCAGTACCTGGGAGATAGAAAAAGACCCTGGGCTTGAGGTACCTTAGGCCAAAGGAGAGACCTGTTGTATATCCCTGAATCCCTGTAGCCTTCAGAGGCTGTCCATCAGCATCCTTGTAAATAATGTTATGGTCTGGATACATGGACTGTACAGTATATAGTGTAACTAAAGTCAGTGCCTTCTAGAGAGCCTCATATTGAGACTTTGTAAGCAGATGACTTATACTTTGTAAATATTCTTTATATAGGCCTATGTGCCTGCATGTGTGAAGAAAGGTAATTTTTGGAGGTTTTGTGATCACAACAACATGGTGTCTGAACAACAGCAAACTAAACCTCTCTTTCTAGACCCTTAATATACTAAAATCCTGATATTTAATTTCGCAATTATGAAAGGATCAAGCTTGTTTATGAGAAAGAGATCAAATCTCCAATTCTAATGTGCCAGACTTTGTCCATAGTTCAATTTCTACTCATATCCATCCTGCCCAGTGGTCTACATAGCTAACCAATAAGCTACGGCCTTTGATTCCAAAAGTCCATGATGCTTCCTAGTAGAAACATGACCTGCACACTATATCACTACTGTTTCACTAAAACAGAGCTTGGAAGTCTTACTATACATTTATCGACCCTGATTTTAGCTGAAATACAGTACATCTGGTATTGTCGTTCTTCTAAGGTGTTATTTTTCGTTATCCTATTTACATCAAATCTGCTGCCATTCTCAGCACCATCTAATAGATTAACACATACTCTATGTAGTGAACCACTGGTTTAGTTTATATCACCCCGGACCCACAATGTGTTTGGTGGTTCACTAACCAGTTCTGAAAAAAACAAGTTCAACAAATCTACTATTCACTACTGAGGTGTCCTATCATGTTATATTTTGTTTTTGTGTGTATGTTTGTGTTTACGTCATCTCTAGTTATTACACCATAGCTTGGTTCCAACATAAGTGAGGCATGTGGACAAACATCTTCTACCTCACATTACATGAGCCCATTTACTCATGCATGAAGTAGCAGGATCAGGAACAATGACTGAGCATTTCATACAAAGCATGAGATCGGATGGATACTCTTATTGTTGTTATCTTTTCATCTGGAAAATGTATCATCAGTAGTGGCGTTCAATCAGCCATATGCTAATACATTGAAAAAGGATATACGGTAAATTCCTTGTAGGACATGTTTCCTATAATTTAGTGTTAAAATGTTGATTAGATCTACAGTAAATGAATGAGACTGTAAGAATATCTAGTCCTTTACAAAGCAGAGTCGAACTGGGCCTTCAAGCGGAAATGATGAGTGTCCACCGCTGCCGTATTTATACAGACTGTGTACACATCTATTGTTAATTTCATTATTTGTGTACTTTTTGTTGTCATCATTGTGCCGAGGAATTGCATCCAAAGTTGACTTTAAAATGGGAATGCCTTTCGCTGGACCTTTTGATGGCCCATTTTTGTGTCATAGCCTCAGCACACTAGAGCATCCTCTATTCCTTTGATAGGCCAGTCTCAGAAGAAGCCCTAATAGAAGAGAAATGTGTGATAGGACGCACAGGAGGATATTTATTATGAGAGGAATAATTGAGTTTTTTTTTTTTTTTTTAATTCAAAAGTTTTTACTGGGTTTTAAACAAAGGCAGATTTTCACAAATTACAAAAAATATGCATAAGAATATTACATTAAAATACATGCAAAGACTGAATATGATTAAACCAATAGTTACCTTGGTAATTATATGGCATACCAAATAGAAAAAAACTGGTGGAGGGGGAGGGAGAACGAAAGGAGGAGGATGGGAGGGAGGGAGGGAAGGTTAGTAGAGGGAAAGAAAGATAGGGAAGGAGTATCAGGAGGTGCAAGAGAGAAATCAGAGAGAGAAGTCGGAGAGAAGAGAAGACAAGCCCGCTCTTCAGGTTGAGCGTGCTAACCAAAGAGACCAAACTTTGAGGAAATGATCATGTGTTCTATGGGACCAACTTAGCAGTTCTTCAAAATGCTCAAGCTGGTGCACTTTCTCTTCCCAAAGGGTTATGGGCGGGGCCACAGTTTGAAGCCAAAAGAGGGGAATTATAGCTTTTGCTGCAGCTAGGAGGTGAGTAATAAGTCGATCCCTAGAGGGCTTGTAGTCATGTGATGGCATTGACAGGAATATCCTAGATGGAGTGATCGTAAAAGTGGAGTGACCGAGAGCCCTTATAGAGTCCTGTATGGCCGACCAAAAAGTCTGGATGATCGGGCATGACCACCATATATGGAGCTAGGTTTCAGAGCAGTCCAGGCATCTCCAGCATTTATCAGAATTAATGAGGTGCTTTTGAAAGAGCCAGTCTGGGGTTCTATACCAGCAGGATACCAACTTATAATGATTCTCTTGCAGTCGTATGCACAATGAAAAACCATGAGAGGATTGTAAGATAGACTCAGCCTCCTCTTTGGAAAAGGTAAGTTGTAGGTCTCTTTTCCAGGAGGATAGATATGCTGGTTTGTAGAAAGAGACGGGATCAACAAAGCAGTGGAGGAAGTGGGAGACCTTGCGCAGCATTCTAGTTTTGGAGACAAGTAGTTTCTCAAACTCCGTTAGCTGGGTCCAGATTTGGAACTCCCAGCACCAGAGCCAAGACATCAGATAATGGCAGAAGCCCTGTGTCAGATGTTCTGTCCCATATCGTGAGCAAATTCAGTTTGGACCAGAGGGAGTGATAAGTGTCGTCTTTTATTCCCAATGGAGTCGGCACCAAGCCCACCGGAAGCAACGGTGATGGATGTGGGGCCAGCACATGACCAAATTCAGACCAGACAGCGAAGGTCCCCTTTAAGACAGGGCAGGATTTCTCCACTTTACTCGGTGAGAGCTTTGGTAACCAGAGGTCAGCAAGGTAAGATGTGGAGAGCAATTTCTGCAAGAGATGAACCGCTGTGGAAGATTTGATAGGTGCAACAAGATCCTCTCACCAAATTAACTGGACGGCTTTATAATATTTCATAATGTCCCGCACACCTATGCCACCTAGTTGTTTCCTCTTAGTCAGTTGCGACCAAGATATCCTGGGCGTCCTATGTCTCCAAACGAATCTGGTGAATATACTGCACATAGACGTTAAGAATGCAGTCGGCAAGCCAATCGGGAGCATGGAGAAACGGTAGAGAATTTTGGGGACTAGGTAAGTCTGTATCAAATTTTTTCTGCCAAACCAGGAGAGAGGGAGTGTGGTATAGGAAGACAGGTTCTGGTTAACCTCTTCAAATAGTGGTTGGAAATTGTGCTTGTACAAGTCCTCAAGTCTTGGGGTCCGATGGATACCTAAGTATTTCAAGGAGGAAGTCGTCCATGAAAAAGGTGTGGATTTCTGGATGTGTTGTACAGCTGACATGGGGAGGGTGATATTTAGAACTTCTGACTTTGTAAGGATGGCTTTATAGCGAGAAAGCTGTCCGTAGCTAGTGAGAAGATCCACCAGAGCTGGTAACCCCACAGCAGGATTAGTAACAATGAATAAGATGTTATCAGCAAATGCGGTTGCATTAAAGACCGAGTCTCCCAGCAACATTCCTTGAATTCTAGGGCCCTGTCATACCGCCTGTAAGAGAGTTTCCAGCACTAGGATGAACAGAGTCGGGGACAACGGACATCCTTGCCGCGTCCCATTAGAGATGTTAAAGATGTTGGAGAGCGTTCTGTTAATCTTAAGACTAGCAGAAGCCTGGGCATACAGGGAGAAAATAGCTGTAATAAATTGCAACGGAAGCCCAAACTTTTCCAGTGTGGCTTTCATAAAGCCCCAGTCCACTCTGTCAAATGCCTTTTCGGCGTCAACCCCCAGGAGGACCAAGGCCCGCTTGGTCTGATTGGCTAGGTGAATGAGAGGAAGCAACTTTGCAGTACTGTGACACCTTTCCTTTCCAAGCACAAATCCAGATTGCTCCTCATGAACCAGAGTGGGGATCAGTGGCTGAAGACGGCGTGCTAGGATCTTCGCCCACACCATAAGATCCATGTTCAACAGTGAGATTGGTCTGTAACTGCTGCACAAAGCGGGATCTTTCCCGTCTTTCGGAATCAGTGCGATATGTGCTTCCTGTGTCTGGCGCGGCAACGGGGTCCCCGACAGAAGTGCATTACAAACAAGCGACAGATGTGGGGTCAATATCTGCTGGAACTTCCTATAGTAGAGCAATGGGAGGCCATCGGGGGCGGGACTTTTCCCCAGTGGAAAGCTTTTGAGAATGTCTGTGAGTTCTTTCAGGGAGACCGGCTCTAGGAGTGTGGATACAGACTCGTGAGAGATACTGGGGAGATGTAGATCAGCCAGAAAGGTCCTTGTCTTTGATAGCCTATCTTCATCCGAAAGATCAGTTTTTTCATCTTTCACATTATACAACTGGGAATAGAAGGTCACAAATTCTGCTGCAGTAGAATCTGTTGAGATGCAGTGTCCACCCGATGGCTTCTTGATCGAGGAGATGAAGGACTTGGCCTTCACCTTGCGGATGAGGTTGGTCATAAGTCTTCCGCCCTTATCACCATGCGCGTATAACAGCTTCCTATAATGGAGATGGTGTTTCGCTGCCTTGGCATTAAGGAAGTCATGCAGTTTCTCCCTGACCTAAATAAGTTCATCATGTGTTTTCTCTGCACTGGATCGTTTGTGAGAGCGTTCGATGGTTGCAATGCGGATCAACAGCTCATCCAACTCCTTTTGTCTGGCTCTTTTTACCTTGGCCACCAAAGAAATTAGAATTCCTCGAATGTAGGCCTTGTGGGACTCCCAGATCACAGTAGGGCTGACCTCCGGAGTAGTATTAAACTTAAAGAAATCCTCAAGATCTTTAGCGAGAGACTGCACATTATCATCTGAGTCCAGGAGGGACTCGTTAAGTCTCCACGTCCACTTAGGCAAAGGCAGTTGACGCATTTCAATGGTGACCAGTACAGAAGCGTGATCAGAGACTGTGATAGGGCCAATGTGGGAGGCTGAGGAGAGGCATAGGAGTTCTTTGGAGAGAAATATATAGTCCAGTCTGTGGTAGGATTTCCCAGGGATAGAATAAAATGAGTAGTCTTTGACAGAGGGGTGCTGGGTGCACCAGATGTCCACCAACTGTAGATCCTGAAAGGCAGACATAAGTTGGGTTGTGAAGGAGGGGACAAGGATTATACCATCTACGCTAAACTAGAAGTACAGCTGCTAGAGTCACTAATGTAGGTACCATGTGACTGTAGCTGCTAACTCAACATCACCCACCAAGAATGCCGTTAAGCATTCCGCTCAGCCAAAAAAGTTATGGCAACTATAGTGCATGTACCAATGCAGGGTTATAGGCTGTCAGACCTCCAGGTGCTGAACGGACAGCACGCAAAGAAAGCAATATGGAAAATGAAAATGAAAAGTGAATATGAACATGAATAATAAATCTAAAACACTCTGAGAAAGAGGAGTGGCATGGCTAGACAAGAAAAGTGTTAACATCGGGGAGGTCTCAAACCGGTCATGTGGATCAGTTCCGACTCTATGAAAAGATCAAGGGGATGAAGTCTCATCTCTCCCGGATGGAGAGGTCTTGCTCCTGCAACGGGGCCTTCTTCCCTCTTGGAGACTTGAACTTGCTTGGGGTTCGAGGTGAGTCAGGTGGAGGCAAAGCTGGAGGGTCCAGAAGGAGTCTCTGAACCGGCAACCATGAAGGTACTTCCACCGGCGGGATATCAAGAGCCACCCATGTGGCCTCCAGGTCTTTTGGAGTGTAGATGCTGATTTTCCTACCATTCCTAAGAACAGAGAATCCAAAGGGAAACAGCCATGCATACTGGAGTCCCTTAACCTTTAGAGCATCCAAGAGTAGTCGGAGAGTGCGCCACTTCTGGAGCATAGAGGGGGCTAAATCCTGAAAAATCCGGACCAAGGAATCCTCATAAGTGAGTTTGGGACAGTCCCCTGCAGCACTCAGTATAGTGGTTGTGTCAGCGGAAGAAAGCATAGCACATATGATATCCCGACGGGGGTCCGACGGACCCGGCTTGGGTCTGATCGCCCTGTGCATTCTCTCAATCTTCATAGGGGACGCTTTATTAGTCCCCAACAGGTGGGTGAAGATGGCTGTTGTTACATCAGGAAGCTGGTCAGCGGTGTATATCTCAGAGAGACCTCTAAGCCTTACATTTTGGCGCCGGCTCCAGTTCTCTAAGGCTTCAAGAAGCAGGTATGTTTTGCTCAAGTGCTCCATGTGCATTTTTAGTTGTTGCACCGCTGCCTTAGAGTCCTTCAACACCTCGGAGTGTGCGCTTTCCAACTTGTCTACCCGCCAACCTATGGTTTTCATATCAGCGCGTAGATCGCTCAGTTCTTCTAGGACTGGTGCTATAGCTTGGGCTAGGGCCTTTCAGAGAAATCCTCTAGAGATCGGTGCGGGGCTGACATCTGGTAAGGAGCTATCAGCATCGGAATCCGCTGCTGCTTCTCCCGCACTACTGTTGTCATTGGGCGTCATCTTAGCCACTGTGGCTGGCGACCTAGTTGTCTTTTTCTTCAAGAATTTATGCATGACAGCTTGCGAGTTTTGGGTCCTCGGCGTGTCCGGGGCTTCTCTGGTTGATCCCTCCTGATTTTGACCATTTTGCGCCAATCTCGCTGGTGTAAAGGATGTCTGTGGGCACTCAAGTGGCAGAGCTAGAGATGAAGCTGCCATCTCGATTCACGGTCAGGCTCCGCCCTCCCCTCCCCGGAATAATTAAGTTTTGTTGGAGTCTGCATTGCCACAGTTTGTGCCAAATTTATAATTTTCGCACACTGGGGGCAATTTATTGAGACTGGCAATCTGTATGCCAGTCTTAATCAAGGCCCCAGCTGATATGAGATGTGTCTGAATTAGAGGTTCTAGCCTCATAATAATTCAGAATTGAGATCTACGCTTGTCAGGAACTGGTATAGTTTTCAGGTATAACTCACACAAGCTTTCTGGTGCAAGTTATAGTAAATTTGTTATGCCATGGGTCTCTGCCCCACTCCGTCCACTTTCATAAAAGGAACAAAAACTGGCCGTGCACCAAAGATGTGCCACATTTACACCCATAAATGCCAAAAAACTGGCGTAGATAGGTTAGTAAATTCCCCCCAATGTTTGATGATCGATTTTTATCCTTTTAAGTGGAAAAATGTTAAATGAGGCAAAAGATCCAAAAGCCCAAATAGTTGCAAAAATCCACTTTGTGAACTTGACACCAGAATTCTGCTGTGCATAGCTTGATAAATTCCACCTTTAGGCTAAGGCCCCATGTAGCGAAGCAAAGCAAAAAAACGCAGCTTTTCCACTGCAGATATTTTTCTGCAATATGTGGATGGAATTAGCCAGAATCTCATCCACTTTGCAGGTACTGTTAAACAGTGTTTTCGCAACGTGGGATCTCGGCCTTAGCGTTTTTGCTAAGTGAACATAAGTATAACCATCATTATATTAACATGTACAGCTGCAATTGTTGTTCAGTAAGGTACTGTACAAGCTCTTGTCCGCCTGAGTCTGGGGGCATAATGGCAGGCATTGATATAAATGAAACATGACTAGACACAGGGAAAGGTATGAAGGGCCAGTTTTCTTTTACAATGACTTGTGGCCAAAGAAAGCCACCAAGAGGAATGGGAGTTATGAACAGCTACACGCACACAGAGGTAGTGTAGACTCAGCATATAAATGCATACCTGCTAACGGTCCCAATTTTCGTGAACTGCAAAAGAAGAGGTATTATACTTTTTTACATGAAATAAGTATGTCTGTACAGTTATGTGTCATAATGCGGCAAAATATGTTCTGCGAATTGGCATTCACATGTTTAGTAAGAGACTGCAACAGAAATATAGGGTAGCCCCATACAAGCTGGCATAGCTGGGAAGAAGTAGCTGTAGCTCTGTCAAAACTAAAGCAGTTAAGATCTGTGATACAATCTTATGAGAGTCATACTTCACATAATTGCTATACAGAAGTATTTACAAGCACAGTTTTGTTTTTACTTTTGGTTGGACGTACTCTTTTTAAAGTGTTTGTAGAGGATAAGAAACAGTCTTTTTTATGTCCAGAAACAGTGCTCCTTTTGTCCATGGGTTACGTCTGCAGCTAATCCTCATTGAAGTGAATACGGCTCAGCTGCAATACCAGGCAAGGCGCAGCTCAGGGACAGGAGTGGGGCTGCTTTTAAACAACCCTCTTATATCGATCTGAAATTATCAAAATCATATACGTAACCATTCCTGTCATTAAATGTAAAGAGAACACTGTGTCTTCTGCATGTTTTTGAAGGAAAGGAATTTCATTTGTTGACCTTGAGTATGCTTGTTTGAAGTTGCAATGTTTTCTCAATGGTCTCTCTTTTTCAGTGTAAGCACTGCTTGTATGAAAAGCCTTTTATCATATGTAAAATCTTACCATTAACGCATTAATTTTGTGTCCTGTCTCTGAACTCTTTCCAGTTTGGAAATTTATTTTTGTGAACTTGTGCCCAAAACCATGCTGCATATTAAAAGTGAGGCCTTACTGAAAGCTTAGAGACAAAACATATTTTCCCAGGAGTCTGTTCCCTTTTTTACAAAATAATACAAATTTCTTCCAGGTTTGGCACAGCATCGAACAGAGCAAGCAGGCAGGGCAATAAAATTTATGCTCTTCATTGTATTATAGTCACCAAACTTCATCAGGATGGTACAGTAGTTCTAATCCTTAATGGTGGGCTCCAGAGGCAACACTATGCTGGTTACAATATTCACTGCCAAGACATCTGGAGATAGTAGCTTAAAATAAATGTCTTAGCTTTCAGTTTGCAGAATACATTAAAAATATATATAAAAAGTTGAGCCTATTTGTAAATATTCTGCATTTCTTATATATAGATCACGAACTTCAACTTGTATTATAGAATAGAGCTGAAGACCTGAAATCTAAAAAACCTTATAGATTTAATATCTGCACACACTTTACACATGTAATTTGCAATCTTTATGTCAGGCAGTGTGTAAGGATATATTAGCTTGTAAGGCGTTCATACTATCGTTGTTAATGTCTATTGCTAGCATCCATCAGAAAATGTTAACAACGGACACTAACAGATCCGTCAAAAATCCGTTAAAAATCCCATTGATTTTAATGGAAATTGATCTGTTGTCTGTTAGTGTCCTTTTTTACGAAATCCGTTATTTAGGTGGAGATAATAACACAGGGTGCAGGACTTTTGGCTTCATTAAAAATAACGGACTTGTGACAGATCTGAACTGTCCATTATTTCTTTAACATTAATGTCTATGGATAACGGACATATGACGGATGGACAGTCGTCCGTTATTACAGTCTGTTTGTTTTTTTTCTGTGCACGCTCAGAAAGCAGAACAAATAAAACTGCCGGTGTAATAACCATTTGTGACTCCTTTGGTATAATAACGTCAGTTTAATATAATAATTAGTAAATAATTCTGTCAGTTTAGGCTAGATTATGTTCTAGATTATGTTCTATGATGCAAACATTATATTAACAAATCTTACATTATGTTTATTTAATTCTATTTAACATAAAAATATATTTTAGTCCCATACCTTACAAGGACATCAGTTTAAGGGTAAGTTTATTTGTTGGATTTTGTATTAAAGGTCCCACAGACATCTTCCTGACAGAAAGATTACCTGCTCCCTTTCACTTTAATGGGAGGTTTGAGTACAATATGCCCGAAGATCAGTATGAAGTATCGACCTCCCATTGAAATAAATGGAGTGGAATTTGTGCGTAGAATTACATTACAAAAATTCTACTATGTCAACTTACTCTAAAACTTTCATCACGATGCTAGGACTGATGGTAAAGTGAGAGCAGCTCCTACTTCTTGTTTACACTACATATTGCAGAATCTTCGAAGGGGTGGGATATGACAATAACTACAAACATTTGCAATGCTCTTTCCTCACAATAGACTCAAAGCACAGTCCGGTGGTTAACTAAACAGTATTTTGCAGTATTCTGGAGTGGAGCTATAAAATCTAATATGTGGCCAGGGCATTCAACATTAAAGTTGTCTCATAGATGTCATAGATGTCAATGTCCTATTCACGACTCACGTCTGTAAGTCAAAGTCCAGAGTAACTCACAAAGATCAGCTCTGGCTCTGAGGGATCAGCCAGAGCTGAGGGATCAGCCATCTATCGTGTTATTTTGTTCACAATTCATTTGTCTGGCCAGGCACATCTGATCACAGGGCTGAGAATAGGATTGCCTTCATAAAACAACACACTTTATCTGCTCCCAGAGGGTCCCAATGCAAAGACGGCATTAGTCCCCTATTAGGTGCTGCTGGATACCACCACACTCATAACCAGTACCACTCATAATAGAAGGTGCTTTTGCCCCATCCATATTATGATTTAAGTACAATATAGAATGTGTATAGCCACCTTAATAAAGAGTTAAGCTATCTCAACCTGGCCCCCATTTGCATGTTTGGGTGGAGCGTTTTCTCTATGAGTAGAAGTGAAAAAGTGACTAAAAGACTTGGATGCTGGCTCATTTCCCTCGGAACAATAGAATTGGACACATTGAACTCCATCATGCTCAACACTTCTCTCCCTAGCATCTGTTTCTGGGGGAGAGTTATGAGGCCCCCATACACAATAGGTGGCCATCAGGTTATGCCACAATTGGCAGGTTTGGTCAAAATACATCTTACTTTACAAGCATCTGTGTATATGACCACCACAGACATCACATTCTTTACATATTTCATGAAATGCATCTGGATCTGACCGTGGTCTGCAGATAAATATCTCATGTCTATGACCAGCTCACAGCAGGCCCTTCACAGTACCTGTATGTTAGATAACTGTGTATAGGAACCTCATAACTCCCCTAACAGCAGATATTGGGGAAAAGAAAGATCATAACTGCCTAATTCATTTAAAAAGGGTTATCAGTGAAAAGGGGTTAATTTGTTCCCCACCCCCAACATACTGAGGTAGGTTACAGAACCCAAATATACCTTATCTCAAGACAATTGAGCAGTGTCACAGAACCCAATACAGCAGTACTGTTCCTATCCCTCCATCGTCAGTCTCCACCTTTTTTAGATTATCATGCCTAAACTGGTGGTTGCAGCTCATATAATCTCTGATATGTACATGTATATAGATGTTTTACAAGCATTGTTCTCCTAAATAGCCCAACACTTCATCTTTATCCACTGTAATGAACTTCTTGTGAATGAATGAGTATGTGGAAACTGAATATTGCAGTCGAGCTAGAGATGCTATCTAACTTCTTCTTGGTAACTCTGGGAAGTTGCCATCCTCCTCTGATGCCGGGCAATGCAAGATAGGCCCCTATGATGTGGTGAGCTGGGATTGGCAGGCTGCAGAGGGAGTTTCTCTCAGTGGGAAGAGATTCTTCTTTAAAGCAGCTGACTGCTGACTGGGACACTATACTATAACGTGGGCATGCTACCGGCTACTTAGAACTTGGCAATTTGAATTGAAATGAATGGGCAACCTTGAAAAAAAAACCTACCCACTCACCTACTCCAAGCCGCTAAACTCCTCATCCCCCTAAAATGCTTGAGCAAAGAATCGCAGTCTATTGAATTATGGATCTCCAAAGTTGATCAGATCTTCTGAATGGAGGAATTGGATAGCTGGGAATCCAGATCACACTCCATATTTGCAAAACTCTGGAAACCATGGCACATATTTAGAAACAACCCAACATGCTCCGCTCCACCCACCACCCCTTCTTGCTCACAACACAAACCCACACTAGAAGTCATCACAATTCCGTTGTCTACTTAGATGGTAACAATTCTACATGCCCATTAAATCCATGTCCCCCTTTTGTCTAATTTGTTGCCCACTAAGCCTATGTTGTGTTCTGTTTAGTTATAACCTGTAGTTTCCTGACTTGGTAGTACCACCTATATATCATGATTGGAATTATTATCTACATTGTATCCCCCACCTTACCCCCTTACCTTTTACCACCCATCAATTTCTATGCTCCCTCCCATCCCTCCCTTCCTTTTTCCTCCTTCAGTGTACTGTGTACCATTTCCATTGTTATTTTAAAAAACAATAAAGATGATATTATAAAAAAGAATGAATTAATAAATCCTCCTAGACCTCTCTAACTACTCCCTTACAGCTACTCCCCGATAATTTCCTAGATGAAACACAGAGCGTAGGGACAAAATTGGATAGGATAGGTGAGTTCTCTGGAGATAGTGGGGCATATTTATCAATAGAAGTCTAACACATTTCTGTCTACATTTACACCAAAATTTATGGTACTCAGCATTTCCAAAGTTGGCTAAATGGCTCGACACTTCTGAAAAACGTGCACCAGAATGGGCGTGGTGTAAAGGGTCTAACTTAATGACACATTTATGCAACAGAAAAGTATGAATATGGTGCAGATTTTCTTCCACAAACTATACCAAGTTTATAATGGTGTAAACTTAGTTCAAAGTTAAATTGCGACAGAATTTTGTCGCGTCGGAAAGTGAGACAGATTTATGAAGGTTAAATACAACAGATTTATAAATATGTCTAAAAGTACCAACGGGATTTGTAATTTTAGACAGTGCAAAGTTCGACAGTATTGATAAATATGCCCCAGTGTGTGCAAGCAACATAGGGGAGTAGAGTTTCTTGCCACTGCTGCATTGTAACAAAATACCTAAGTGAGACAATCTATCAACAGTTTGTGTTATCTCACTTATACTACATGTGTGGGATGATAGGGATTTCATTTCCTTATATCCAGCAACACCATTACGCCCTAATTTTAGTTATGGGTCATTGGTTTGACAAATAGGATATATTAGTGTATTAGTAGAGTATGTGTGCGTGTGTGTGTGTGTGTGTGTGTATGTGTATGTATATATATATATATATATATAATCTTAATATAAGTTATGTTTAGGTGTTTTTGTATAGTGATGGTGCCCAATTCTTTTACTTTCTTGGAGAAGACCAGACCTTTTCACCTCTTCCTGTTCAGGACACATGCATCACTTTTGCCAAGCTAGGCATGTTCGTGTATCAGCTTTAGGGTTTGTGTTTTTGTTTTTTTTTTTTTGCACTTAAATACAGATAGCCTCTGTTGAGGACTTACAGTGTGTTGCAAAAGTATTCATACCCCTTGCACTTTTTCACATTTTGTCACCTTACAACAAACTTAAATGTATTTTATTGAGATTTTAAGTGATAACCAACACAAGGTAGCACATAATTATGAATTGGAAGGAAAATGATACATGGTTTTCAAAATTTTAATCAAATAAAAATCTGAAAAGTGTGACGTGCAAAAGTATTTAGCCCCCTGTACTCTGATACCCCCTAAATAAAATCCAGTGCAATCAATTGCCTTCAGAGTCCAGCTGTGTGTAATTTAGTCTCGGTATAAATACACCTGTTCTGTGAAGGCATCAGGGGTTTGAGAACACTAGTGAACAAACAGCATCATGAAGACCAAGGAACTCACCAGACAGGTCAGAGATAAAGTTGCGGAGAAGCTTAAAGTAGGGTTAGGTTATAAAAACATATCTCAAGCTTTGAGCATCTCAAGGAGCACTGTTCAATCCATCATCCAAAAATGGAAAAAGTATTCTACAACTGCAAACCTACAAAGACATGGCCGTCCACTTAAACTGACAGATCAAGCAAGGAGCGCACTGGTCGGAGAAGTAGCCAAGAGGCTGCAGAAATCCACAGCTCAGGTGGGAGAATCTGTCCACAGGACAACTATAAGTCGTGCACTCCACAAATCTGGCCTTTATGGAAGAAGAAAACCATTGTTGAAAGAAAGACACAAGAAGTGCCATTTGCAGTTTGCCACAAGCCACATAGGGGACACAGCAAACATGTGGAAGAAGGTGCTCTGGTCAGATGAGACCAAAGTTTAACTTTTTGGCCTAAATGCAAAGCGCTATGTGTGGCAGAAAAGTAACCTTTTATTAAAAGATGTCCAGCCATCTTTTAATAAATGAGGTCATATAACTGAAGCTGTATGAGCCCGTCACCAGCCGGTATACAGATACTAAGTGCATGGAGTGCAGTGTAACTGCTAGATAGTGGTCAGGTTCTGAGGAATAGAATAGGAAGGATAGTTTAGGTTAAGAAATGTTAGCTAAATGTGCAGAGGTATAGAACAATATGATCAGGTCAGATAATGGCCTAAGCAGAAGTGTTTTTAGGGCACGTCTGGGGATTAATCGGATTGTCCGGGGTAAAGCGTTCCAGTCCACCGGTGTTCGAGAAAAGTCTTGGAGATGGGAATGGGATGTTCAGATTACAGAAGATACAAGTCTAACGTCATTGGCAGAATGTAGAGGATGGTTAGTTAGGGTGGTAAACCGTGACGAGGGAAGAGATATAGGGGGCACAGCGCTATGGATGGATTTATGGGTAAGTGTGATAATTTTATATTCTGTGATGGATGGGCAACCAGTGCAGTGACTGACACAAGATAGATGCGTCTGTGTACCGGATTGACAGAAACATGACTCTGGCAGCTACACTCAGGACAGATTGTAGAGGGGAGAGTTTAGGAAAAGGAAGCCCAATTAGAAGAGAATTGCAATAGTCAAGACGAGAGAAAATCAGAGCGACAATGAGGGTTTTTGATGCTTCCATAGTGAGAAAAGGGTGAATTCTAGAGATGTTTTTGAGGTGCAGATGGTATGAGTGTGCAAGTGTCTGAATATGTTGGGTGAAGGAGAGATCTGAGTCAAATACAACCCGAGACAGGCATATTGCCTCGGTGTAATAGTAACAGACAGAAGTGGAGATATCAGGGTTAGGTCGGTTAGTAGATAGAGGGAACACAAGAAGTTCAGTTTCTAAAAGATTCAGTTTCAGATAAAGAGAAGACATGATGTTAGAGGCAGCAGAGAGACAGTCACTGGCGTTCTGTAGTAGTGCAGGGGTGTTGCCTCAGAATGAGGTATATGGTTGGTATCATATGCATAAAGATGGTACTGAAAGCCAAATTTGTTGATGGTTTGTCCAATAGGGGCTGTGTAGACAGAGAAGAGGGGAAGAGAAAAAGAAGTATCACCAGCAAATGACACACTGAATGTGAAGTCAAACAAATAGGAAGAAAGCGGTATCCCTGAGGCCAATAGAGTGAAGCATAGTGAGGAGTTGGTGGTCAATGCTGTTGAGAGATTCGGAAGAATAAGTAGTGAATAGTTCTCTTTAGATTTAGCTGTCAGGAGATCACTGGAGACTTTTTTTAAAGACTGTTTCTGTAAAGTGTAGTGCATGAAAACAAGATTGTAAGGGGTCCAGAAGAGACTTAGCAGAGAGATAGCGGATTAGCCGAGAGTAGACCAAGCGTTCCGATAGTTTAGAGATGAAGGGGAGGTTAGAGACGGGTTGATAGTTAAGTTAAGGTTTTTTTCAGTAGTGGCCAGCTTAAGTTTTATGGTTTTGCTATTCATTTTATGTAAAGAAGAATCATTGAATGGCTGCCCTTTAAAACAATTGAAAACATATGCATGTTGTGCTTCAGTTATTGAATCAAATCTATTGTTACAAAAGAAACACGCACAAATGCCCCCACTACCCCTAAAACGCAGTCAATAACTACTTTTACACTAATGTAAAAAACCAGTTTTGAAAAAAACTGACTCCTAAGTGCAGAACCTTCCCAGATCCTAAAGGGTTAATGAGCATAATATTGATCCTAGGCCTACCCATGTGCTGTTGAAACATATACCACAATTGACAACTTTCAGCCTTTTTACATTTGAAAACCATACCCTTTTCAAAGTCACCACTGGCAACCTATGTTTAGAAAGAAGCATTTTGTGCGGTTGCTTTATTAATGCATGTTTTTGATCGATGTAAACGCACCTTTTTTTACCATAACATTGACTCATCCTGAGCTGAAATTCACACCACTTTCTCCAACAGTCACCCCCACCCTTCACCCAACCTTTTCTCCCCACCACCTTAAACACTCATACAATTGTGATTGTGCACGGAAACAATTTGTCCCATACTGCCACACAGTGGCCGCTGCCGGATATTGCAGCAATTCTTGGCCTGAATGGTGCAATTATGAGTGTGTTCTTTTATTTGCCTAATAATTAACAGAGCATTTATACCCGTGGCAAATCAACGTTAATGTTTATTGTTTGAGCAAGTATGATGGATGCTTTGTAGCTGCAAATTCAGATTAACATGCAACCATTATCAGGGGATACAGGAGTTGGTTCAATTACAGAGCAATCTCATTAATAGCAGCCTTGTTATACTAACAGGCAGAGACAAGCCTAGAGGCTCAGATTATTAGATATGTATACATATGCTTGGAAAATAATTAGCAGCCAAATAACTCCTGGAGCTACAGTACAATGCCTGATTTAATAATTGTATTTCCACCCATTAATAATCCATAGACGGCTGTTGTACGCATGCTTTTCTATGTTCAAGCAGATTTCACAATTAATAATGCGATATCCATTTCACTGTGTGAGTATGAATCCACCTGGAGCACACTGTGCATGCCTCTACATGTGTTTCCATCAGAAATTCCCAGAATACAGTAAGGAAATTAAAAATATATATATAATGAAAAAAAAAATTACAAGAAATTAGTTTTCAGGGTTCGCCATGTGATGCTACTTTTAGAGATTATCCCGGATTGGATTTTTTTTCCCCCAACATCAGCACCCCATAAGTCAATGATTTGCGTCTGCTAAGCAACCTGATTCAATTAAAGTAAATAAGTCTAAGTTGCAATACTATGAAGAGCCTACGGAAAGCAGCGCAACTCTTGTCCATGTATGGGTTTGCAGCTAATCCCCTCTCAAGCGATTTAAGGATTTAAGTGCAGTACCAGGCACATGACATGGATAAGAGTGGCACTGTTCTGTGTAACCCTGGAGAACAACCCTGTACGGTTAATTGACCATAAACTAACAACGTCACTCTGGAACACTACTTGCTGTTTAATCTGTTTCTGTGGTGCCAAAGTCTAGATAGTGTTCCATTAGTGGGGTGAAAGGTTATACATGTAAGCAGTGCTGGCATAAAGGTGCAGGAGCAGTCCCATAGTCCCCGACACTTATTTGTGAGTATTTGCACAAGAGTCCTTGGTCAGATGGTACTACTCACATCCTAATGAATATCACCAGCAAGCCCCAAGACATACTACATTCTAAAACTCCAGTAGAATATTATGTGAACCAATTCTGGATGGGCCATATAATCCACGGCATATACCGGCAGACCACAATGGTCTAATCACAGCTGATATACGCACAGTATATAGAGCTCTTAGGCTGAATCCATACGTAGCTTTTTTTGGTGCAGATTTTGCTGCAGTTTTTTGAGACAGCCAAGAATGGCTACAAAAGGAATGGGTAATATGTAGGAAGTCCTTATACTTCTCCCTTCTGCTCAATCCACTCCTGGCTTTGGCTCAAAAAAACGCAGCAAAATCTGCAGCAAAAAAAGCTGAGTTTCAGCTTTAAGAGGACTTTCATCTTAGGAGATAAGTAATCATTTAGTGAGTCTTATTTTCCAGTCACCCCCTTGCCCACCTTGGTTGTAATTAGAAGCAATGACGTACACGTGGGATGTGACATGACCACAATGGCTGATCACCTGCATTTGAGTCCATGATACTGTCAGGGCATGGCAAGGAGTTTGGCCAGTGCTGTGGGCATTGGTGGTAAGGGAACACAGCAAAGTAAAATATAACAATGTTTGGTTTTTTTTTCACTTTACTCTTTGCAGACATTTTAACAGGAAAATATTTTAATATTTAATATTGTGATACATATTTTGCAGTTGAATTAAATCCTTCATTTAATAGATAAATGCATCAATAAAGTGCACAAGTCTTTCTGTCTTTGCTCATGTTCTATTAACTCCTTATATGTTCTCCCAGAAGAAGTACATGTTTCCTGTGCCTTTAAATCCATATATCTTTCAGCTGTGGGATTCACACTTCAATGTAAGCATCACCTAATAAACACAATCCTTGTTGAGCTTCTATGACTTTTGAACCCACTAGGGACAGTATCTCCGACTTCCAGCTTCAGCATGGTACTGATTTGTTGCAGTATTGGCTGTAGGTTGTCTCAGGGTTGGTGTTGACATTGGCTGTAATCCCGTTGACCTCACAATGTGACCCCAATCAGCTTTTCTACAACTGTCATGTTCCCCACAGGGCCTCCAGCTAGAGAGAGAGGAAAACAGCGTTGGCAAAATTTGCATGTGGAGAGTTTAAGTCAAGGATAATGTGAGTTACTCAGATCGCTTTGCATTACTGTCACATATAATCTGAGGCTGTCCTTACTGGCTAGGAAAGGATGGTTAATGTTGACTGCATAAAACATACAAAACTTTTTTTTTTTTTTTATAATGAAATCATTATTATTAACCCCTTCAAATGATGACTCTTTAAAATGATACAAAAAAGTAGAAAAAGAACATTACAAAAAAGAATAAAAAAGACACACACTCCTTTCAAAAACATTAAGTATATAATAAATGCCTTCAGAGTAATACTGTACATGTGCGGTCTTAGTCATTGAAAAGTTACAAAGATAAAAGATAAAGATACGTCAGATTATAAAAAAAAAAATAATAAAAATGATCATCCAATATGGCAGCACTAAGGTCATTTGCAAAAATTGTCCTTACATTTCTCACAGCAGTTTTGCACCCAAGGGTTGCTTGCTGTTACGGGTCCCTCATGCATTTCAGTGGTTACAGCAAACAGACTCACGCACAGTGAACAGACTTTGGATGGCTCAGACAGACCACTAATAGAGAGAATCTTTTAAAACGCCAACAAGCATGAGCAACTCTCACAGTTTCCTTGAAACTAACGGCACCGATATCTCCACCTCCGGGGCACATCCCCGGAAAGCCAACTGTCGCATTTCTAGTGGTATATAAAACTGCACTTTCATGAGGACATGAAAGGTCCTCTTTAAATTCTAGCTACAGTTTCGTGTCCTAGACCACTACCATTAACCCCTAAAACTATAGCATAATAAACTTTCTTATAGTAAGTAAAGGATTCAGTGCCTTCAGAAAAATTAGACATTAAGGCTAAGGCTCCACATTGTGGAGATTGTTGCAAATTTTGCTGCGTTTTTTTGAGCCTAAGTCAGGAGTGGATTGAGCAGAAGGGAGAAGTATAAAGGCTTCCTATGTATTTCTCATTCCTTTTGTAGCCACTACTAGGTTTGCCTGAAAAACACAGCAAAATCTGCAACAAAAAATGCAGCGCTTCCATAACATGGGACCTTAGCCTAAGGCTGAGGTTCCACGTTGCGGAAACGTAGCTTTTTTTGTTGCAGATTTTATTGTGGTTTTTTTTTTTAGCTAAAGCCAGGAGTGGATTGAATAGAAGGGAAATGTCTAAGAGTATCCTTTTATAATTTCCATTCCTTTTGTAGCCACTCCTGACTGTGGCTCAAAAAATGTAGCAACAAAAAACGCTGCATTTCTGCAAGGTAGGGCCTCAGCCTAAGGCTAAGACCCCACGTTGCGGAAACACAGCTTTTTTTGTTGCAGATTTTGCTGCGGTTTTTTGAGCCAAAGCCAAGAGTGGATGCAAAAGGAATGAAAAATATATAGGAAGTACAGTGCCTTGCAGAAGTATTCATACCCCTTGAACTTTTTCACATTTTGTCACCTTACAATCACAAACTTATTTGTATTTTATTGAGATTTTAACTGATAGACCAACACAAAGTAGTATATAATTATGAAGTGGAACGGAAATGATACATGGTTTTCAAAATTTTAATCAAATAAAAATCTGAAAAGTGTGACGTGCAAAAGTATTCAGCCCCCTGTACTCTGATATCCCTAAATAAAATCCAGTGCAATCAATTGCCTTCAGAAGTCACTTAATTAGTTAATAGAGTCCAACTGTGTGTAATTTAGTCTCAGTATAAATACACCTGTTCTGTGAAGGCCTCAGTGATTTGTTAGAGAACACTAGTGAACAAACAGCATCATGAAGACCAAGGAACTCACCAGACAGGTCAGAGATAAAGTTGTGGAGAAGTTTAAATCAGGGTTAGGTTATAAAAACATATCCCAAGCTTTGAACATCCCAAGGAGCACTGTTCAATCCATCATCCAAAAATGGAAAAACTATTCTACAACTGCAAACCTACCAAGACATGACCGTCCACCTAAACTGGCAGATCGAGCAAGGAAAGCACTGGTCAGACAAGCAGCCAAGAGGCCCATGATCACTCTGGAAGAGCTACAGAAATCCAAAGCTCAGGTGGGAGAATCTGTCCACAGGACAACTATAAGTCGTGCACTCCACAAATCTGGCCTTTATGGAAAAGTGGCAAGAAGAAAACCATTGTTGAAAGAAAGACATAAGAAGTGCCATTTGTAGTTTGCCATAAGCCATATAGGGGACACAGCAAACATGTGGAAGAAGGTGCTCTGGTCAGATGAGACCAAAGTTGAACTTTTTGACCTAAATTCAAAGCACTATGTGTGACGGAAAAGTAGCCCTGCTCATTCCCCTGCACACATCATCCCCACTGTGAAACATGGTGGTGGCACCTTCATGGTGTTGGGATGCTTTTCTTCAGCAGGGACAGGGAAGCTGGTCAGAGTTGATGGGAAGATGGATGAAGCTAAATACAGGGAAATCCTGGAAGAAAACCTGTAGGAGGCTGCAAAAGACTTGAGACTGGGAAGGAGATTCACCGTCCAGCAAGATAATGACCCTAAACATACAGCCAGAGTTTCAGTGGAATGGTTTAGATCAAAGAATATTCATGTGTTAGAATGGCCCAGTCAAAGTCCAGACCTAAATCCCATTGAGCATCTGTGGCAAGACATGAAAATTGCTGTTCACAGACGCTCTACATCCAATCTGGCCGAGCTTGAGCTAATTTGCAAAGAAGAATCGGCAAAAATCTCAGTCTCTAGATGCACAAAGCTTGTAGAGACATACTTCAAAAGACTTACAGCTGTAATTTCAGTGAAAGGTGGCTCTACAAAGTATTGCTATGGGGGGCTGAATACTTTTGCACGACACACTTTTCAGATTTTTATTGCATTAAAATTTAGAAAAGTGTGTATCATTTTCCTTCCACTTCACAATTATCTGCTACTTTGTGTTAGTCTATCACTTAAAATCTCAATAAAATGCATTTAAGTTTGTGGTTGTAAGGTGACAAAATGTGAAAAAGTTCAAGGGGTATGAATACTTTTGCAAGGCACTGTACTTTTGCTTCTACCTTTGTTCAATCCACTACTGGCTTTGGCTCACAAAATCGCAACAAAATCTGCAACAAAAAAAAACTGTGTTTCCACAACATGGGGCCTCAGCCTAAAGAGGTTTTCTGGCCCAAAATTAATGTTTCATACTAATGACTCCTCCACAGGATAGGTCATCAGTATCTGATTTGTGGGGGTCTAACTACCGTATAGATGTAACCAAAGATATATTTGCTATATGACGATATTGTATAAAATTTGCTTAAAAACAACGGAGACTTTTCAGTACATGATATGGTTAAATATGAAACAGAAGCAAACAGGATCTGTCTACTGTTCACATACTTAGCGTAAGCAGTAAATTAAAATCAGTGCATTGAGACAGATAACACAGGTGTCATTTACTCAGCATCACAGAACTTCTGCTCCAGTCTCTATCTGTGGAGACTCTATATTGATCCAGCTTAATCACGAGCCGCTGGCATTAGCGCAATAGCATTACAAGAGGGTTCCTATTGATCAACAGCAGATTTTTTTTTTATTATATTTGTGAAAAAATACACATTTTTAACTTTCTGAATTACCACTGGAGTCACTGATAACTATTTAGTCTAATGTCTAAGGTTCTGTTCACATTTTAGATGGATCCTCCTTTGGTAGATTCCATAATACCAACCCCAACAGTATAAATTAGTGGGATCTATTGGGAACAGTTGAGATTTGTGATATGATAATCCAGCAATACAATGTGGCTACTGCATGGTGCTACTGTGCCAGCTGAAAGGACAGCACAGGGTACAAGCCTCAGTTATTGCTACCATCCAGCATATTCTTGTTATCTTATATATGTATACCAGGGATGCATCAGAGAAATGTCTGCCAGACTTTCCCATACATTTACAATATGATTTCTCCTCTAGCAGTGCACCAATGCCATTTTCTGCTATTTTAACTGAGGTTGGATATAATGAATAATTGTTTGCAATTTTTCTATCCTTCAGCCACTGGACAAAATGTTCCGTCAATGTGTGGCCACAGCTTTTAGGCCATTTACTATCAGTTTTATCATATTGATGTGATCTGAACTAATAGTTGTTTGTAGTTTTTATGTTTTATACAAATATGTGTTTGAGTAGAAATATTTGGTAGCTGTATATCCGAGAAGTCCCAGGGGATTCTAATTCATATGCATGGAATAGAGTGGGAGGTTTACCATGTCTGCTTATAAAATGATTGATGATGTGCGGGCTATTAGTAGTCTTAGAAGACAGCTGCAGCCCTGTACCTGCCACTGAATGGTGTTGTTACATTTGGTATGGCTTTTTCAACAGGGTGTTCTCATTTTCTTCATTATTTTCTTGTAACAGCAATACAATGGGGATAAATACTCAGCTACTAATAGCTTCATCTACGCATATGAAAGTGACAGGCTCAATGTGTACAGTATATGGAACCAGGTGGGTGTAGACATATACAAGCATATACACTAATACACTAAATATAAAGTTTATATAAGATCATCAGATTACCTGTGCTATAAATACATCAGTTGTATTACATAATGTATTGTACTTCTCTTATGTAGTCCTTCTGTCTATTTATTGTACTTCTGCTGAGAGGCATGCTGCCGATGTTTTTTTTGCTACGGTATATTCAGATGATTGTGTTTTTTTGTTTGGGGTTTAAAAAACACATTCCCATGATGTATACAACTGACCCTAGGTTCACACTAGAATTTAGCTCTCTGTCGTTCAGGCCCGCATGGGGACCCGAAAGATAGCCTGTCCGCTAAAAAAGTGGTTACCTGCGGACACCTGCAGACCCCATAGACTATAAAGGAGTTCGATGGGTGTCCAGCAGGTTTCCACCGGTTTTATACTGAAACCAGTGGAGAGAAAAATCCTCCTTGCAGGACTTTTCTCTCCACCAATTTTAGGCGGAATCTGTGGTGGGAGACTCCAACGCAGATGTAAACCTAGCCTTAGAACTATGATAGTGACCAAGCAATAACTACAACCCCAAACACATTAGAAATTAGTTAGATAAACCTGCAGAAATCTTATTCTTATGGAGGCTTCTTGACTCATGTGAAGCTCCGACACCTTTTGTTTCCAGTAGGATCAGCTGCTTCTGAGGTGTATGGCAGCAGCTTACTCCCCCCTATTTAGAACACATGCTTATTTGGCCGAGCCAAGTATATATGGAGGAGTCGAAAATACTAAGTGTTGGTCATAGCTGTGGGTAAATAAGCATTCAGTTCACACCTATTGAAATTATATGGGCACCTTTGCATATTTTTTTTTTTAATTTAATGGAGCTTTTATATTAATAAGGGAACAATTCATTGATTGCAATCTGATAACAGGAGGCAAGTCATTCATAGGCTTCTTCCTTATGACCATATGTCACGAATTCAGCAGGACAGTCCTGGATGTCAGGTGCTGCCCAGGGCATCAGGAGGTATGTCCCGGATTCAAGTCATCCGCTCCCTTCTTGACTGTTTAACTCCTGACTCCCCTGCCAACAGTTTAGAAGCAGATAAGGGCTTTTGTAGTGAGCTAGCACTAGCAACAGAGGCCACAAGGAAGGGGCATTATTTGTTCTGTGGGGGCCACAATGAGGGGGGGCATTATACTTTGGGAGCTATAAATGGACATTTCTATTTTGAGGGCTACAAAGAAACATTATACTGTGAGGGCTACAATGGGGAGGGGGCATTATATTGTGGTAGCCACAGTAAGGGGGACATTAAACTGAGTGGGGAATCACTTTGTACCTCCAATAAAGGGACATTATACTGCGTGGGGGTAGAAAGGAACATGGCTAGGACAAAGCGGGTATGGGCGGGATTGCAGGCATGTCTTAGAACCTAAGATACTTAAATTTATATTACAAAGGTATTCTCCCATAGAAGGATTGCATTCACTGAACAATAAAGTACATCAGGGCACTGAGAGTAATTTGGAGTCTGTATTAAACTACAGTGTCTGTGTTTTGCTATGTGTAGGAGATCATAAGCTGACTTACTCGCAACCAGCCATACCTGTAGATATCACACAATTTAGCATATCTACTAACACAGATTTTTAATGTGGAGATTGCCATACATTTTATCCCCTGGTTGAACTTGATGGATGGATGTCTTTTTGCTAACTATTTAAGTACATGGAATTCAGTTTCATCTTTTAAAAATTAATACCTAAAGAGGTCCCACCCCAGTTGTATTTCTTTATTTAGTCTCCACCATTCCTGAGCAGTCAATGCAGTTAGTTTTGGTTCTTAATATGCCAATTAGGCTCTCTACTGTCAAGTGGGTGGTGTCTGGCAGAAGCAGACAAAGGGGTGTGATACTGGGGTCTCTGACTCCTGATTGGACAATATCAGAAAGTGATGAATCATGCTCCCTTGCCTGCTCCTCCTGCAAAACCTGAAGTAGGTGGAGGTGGTAGAAGGTCCTTTTTGAAGGCGGTTTGCAATTAATTATATTGAATCCCTGTCCACAAGATGTCTGATTCTGGGGGCCCAAATGTTCCATGTCAATGTATTTTTGGTGCTCCAGTCTCTGCTCCAGTCACTTCTACAGGTTTACCAGGATGGCAATTTCAGATAGTCCTATAGAAGTGAATGGAGTGGTGGTTGAGCTTGTGCACATGGAGCACTCGGGGAGACCTGAGGTCCGCTGTTCTCCTGATCACTGGGAATCTTAGCAGTTGAACCCTCAGCGATCAGACACATCCTGTGAATAGGGGGTAAGTTCCGACAAGCCAAGAAAACCACACTCAGAAATTTACTTGCACATCTCTTTTGGATATTTGTTTTCGTTGTAAAAAAACAACAACGAAAAAAACTTACAGTAACAAAACCTGCACCAAAACTTGTCTATGTGCACAAGGCCTAGCAACAGAAATAGTCTAACTATGTTTCATCCAGAATTCAGAGCATTAATTGGAAATTTTTACAAAAGTGGACTGAACCTGGCAAAGCAGATAGAATTTGTCCATTTTATTTATCTTAAAAATCAAAAATGGATTTCCTTCTACAATAAAACATCTTGTAGAATAAATGTCTCCTTCCTCTGGGAAAGCTAAGCTGTCAATCAACATTGTGCTACTGGAAATCATGAGACATTTCATGGAGATGAACTTGCATCTGTCAGCTGCAAAACGTACGTCTGCCAGTGAACTATTTCACTGAAATGACATTTAATGATTGTTTATATTGTGAAAATTACCAGTCCTATCATCCTACCAGCCCCTACCTGTGCATGAAGGGAATGGAAAACTGAGAGCAAGTTCCTCTGGTCTCTAACAGATGACAGAATGTAGCGCAGCCATTCATAGAAACCGAAGGGGGAAATTGATGACAATCCGAGCTATTGTATTTCTAAGATGCCTTTTCCACAATAACTATATAATTATTTATTGAGGAAAGCTATCAAAGGGAATTGCTTTGCAACCTCTCTGCTACATGTAGTAATTGATGTGAAGTGAGGCGTCACATCCCCTCATGACCCAGACCTGGTAAAGTCAGATGGATGACAACTCTCTCTATTATAATTGATATTATCACATCCTAGAATGCACAATACCTTGCACGAAGTCTGCTGGCCAGTGCATTGATTGGCTTTTCTCTGTGAATGGGTCTCTTGGTAGAGCTTCAGAATTATGCATTAAAGATTGTCTTGTTGACAAATCCCAATGCTCCTGCCCTCAGCTCAACTATGATACAAGCCTACTGATTGGTTCTATTGAACCTGGAGACTACTGTGGCCCGATGCAGTTTGCTTGATGGATATTAATTACCTGACTTGCTTCTTTGGCACAGTCTTATCCTCATTTTTTAAGCATTCAGACATTTTTTTTCTTTGCTTTTCTTTTTTTTTGTTGCACGTTATACAATTATTATTTTTTTTATTTTTGTTTTGGCGTGGTCCCATCAAATTTGTTAATGCTAGGTCACTGGAAGATATGTATATCCCGATCAGTCATTTAAGTTGATATGATGAAATGCGTGAATACTACAGAATGTGTCTGGTTTGCAAGTATCTAACCATCATATAACAGAACATGGAATCTTTTTTGTCTTTGTCCTAACTGGGCATCTTCATAGTGACTACTCTACAAACAAGAACAGAGTAACATATAAGCTACCCTACTACCAACGTAACATTGAAAATATATGGCACAATAAATTGGCAACACTATTCTTGCAAGGTTTTGCATTTTACAGAAGCGTGTACTGTTTGCTGGACAGGCTGGCCTAATATACAAATTTTTACTAAGTCTACTTATTTCTATATGAAAACATCCATTTGTCACAATAATATAGATGTTACCTTTATGTAATACTAATAAAATATACACGATCAACCATAACACTAAGACCAGTGAACAGTGGAAGTGAAATCTTTCATTAACATGAGGCAATGGCACCTGGTAAAGGGTATACTATGCAGCAAGTGAACAGTTCTTGAAGTTGATATGTTGGATACAGGAAAAATAGTCAAGCTCAACAGCCTGAGGACCATTGATAAGGACCAAACTGTGATACCTAGACAACTTGGTCAGAGAAACTCCAAACCAGCAGGTCTTGTAGGATCCCTGGTATGTAAAAGTGGTCCAAAAACTGGTGACTGGTTCATAGGTGTCCAAGAATGATTGACGTATGTGTGATCCTACAGCAGATCTACTCTAACACAAGACCGTGAAAGTTTAATTCTGGCTATGATAGGATAGTGTCAGAACACAGTGCATGACAGATTGCTATTTATGGGACTGCATAGCCACAACTCAATAAGGGTGGCTATGTTGACCCATGTGAAGCATTAAACATGCATATAGTGGGCATCACTGATGGCACACACTATGGAAAGAAGGCATGGCTGTGGAGGTAGTGTGAAGAGCTGACCAATGTTCTGCTGGGAAATTTTTAATCCTGGCATTTATATGGATGTTAGTTTGACAAATAACACCTACCTAAACATTACTGCAGACCTTTCCAGGCAGTCTTTCCTAACGGCAGTGGCCTCTTTGAGCAGGTTGTGTCTTGCCACCCTGCAAAAATTATTTGGGAAATGTTTGAGGAATATGACAAAAAGTTCAAGTTATTAACTTGGCCTCCAAATTTTCCATATCTCAGATTAAATATCTGTTGGATGTAAGAACAAACAGGCCAGATTTATGGAGGCATCATGATGCAGTTTACAGGACATAAAGCAGCTGCTACTAATGTGCTTTAGTGTCCCAAATTTGCCTATAGTAAGTCCGTATGCCCTCATATATTTAGTGCTCCTGGCACATGCACAATACTCCAATAAAGCCGGGGCA
This sequence comes from Leptodactylus fallax, assembly GCA_947044405.1. Classification (NCBI taxonomy): domain Eukaryota; kingdom Metazoa; phylum Chordata; class Amphibia; order Anura; family Leptodactylidae; genus Leptodactylus; species Leptodactylus fallax. The sequence continues at coordinate 4,053,363 of CAMRHE010000100.1, forward strand.
CTACACCGTGATCGCGCATGTGCCAGATGTCATGTGAATAGTGAAGTGAGGTTTACTGGTCTGATGTACTTCCATCAGAGAAATGCATATGAATTGGAAGCATATCTATCTGAAGATATTAGGTTTTTTTTTATTTTAAAACATCCCCGCGTTGGACAGGTTTGCTATAGGCATATTTGAGACACTAAACCACTGGTCCATAAGGACATGGTGGTTTAGTGTCCCAAATTCTACTGACAAGCTATCTTTAAATGGGCAGTACAGGGACAGAAAAACATGGCCCCTGTCTTTCTTTAAGACCCCATACCTATCCAGGGACTCTGTCTGGTATTGCAGCTTGGTTACACTGAAATTAATAGGGATTATGGTGCAATACAGCACATAGTGGACAGAAGTGGCACTGTATATTATCCACTAAGATACAATGCCACCCCTTTAAATTCTTATGACTTTTACAGTCTGACATTGGAATGAATGTACAGGCAGGCACACAAAATGTCCTGTGTCTGTAAGGCAACCACACAGTACTCTAAAGTCAACTTGTCCTATGGAAAGCAGCAATTTCAAATGGCATTACTTCTGCTGGTTATTCCCCCTGTATTTTATACCATCAAGGTTGAAGACATAATATAGTTTTGCCATCAAGTAAGGTTCCCCTTTGTTCTCTATATTCCTGTAGACAATGTGTACTCTTATCAAACAAATCTAAGAAAATAGAACGATAAATTGTCATTTATATCCAAGGTCAACAGTCAAGTTTACAATTTTGCCTGGAGCTCTATGAAACTTTTAATATGGGCACCCGCCTCTGAATCCAGAATTTCTCCTATTCTGACTAATGGCCAACCACAAGCCACTTGAAAGTAGGACATTGAGATAATCGAATCCAATTCATTGTTGATGGTTCTTGTTACATCTAATAACAGTAATCTCTAAAATATATAAGGGATTCTTCTATATGTATTGACATATTAAAATCCCTTGACCACTTAATAAATGTAATTGGTTAAATTAGCAGCTGCAGAATTCAATGAACTGAAATGCATGGATTATATCGAAATTCAAAGTAACTGTCCCATATTGGAAAATGACAGACTGGCTCCTGTTACTGGAATTTAATGAGATCTTGCTATGGAGTACAAGCAGATTAAAATGAAAAACGGACCACATTACAATCTGTTTCGACAATTATTATCAGTCGTCTGTAATATAAATATGCAAATTCCTCAGTGTGAACTTTAGCATCCTTTGTAGAGGCAATTCATCTCTTTAAGGTATTAATTTAAGTTGTAAAAAGGATCCATACATCACTGGGTGTCATTTTGAAAACAAATATTAATCAATTTTACACTCGGAATCAACACTGTGCTGGCGTAATGTGCATTATTTGGGAAGTAGCAAGAAATTTACATATTCACCCTAATCATATGATAACGCAAGAACAAGGCTCAGCCGTGGAGACCTTATCATGGCTTGTGGAACAGCACTGCAGGCTGCTTCTGGATTTCCAATGTGCTACTATGCAGATGAAGTATATATATTCTATGTCGCTATCACAATAACCTTGAATATGATGACATAGAAGTGGGTTTAAGATACTAAACAAAAAGTTAAAGTAAACAGGGATATTTTTTCAGGGTCATAGAAAAAAATGGCAATAGCTTGCAGAAGGAGAAACCCTTTTTACAAAACTACTTCAACAATAGCTATGTACCAACTCTTTCAAATGGCAAAAAAGACATTAAGTCTAAGGCCCCATGTTGTGAGCCGCAGCCAAAAAGCACTAAGGAAAAAACCGCGGCAGAAACTGTTTTTCCCACAGCTATTTTCATAGAAAGATTGCAGAGTTATCCTTTGTGAACTTTCTGCTTCCATTATACCTATACAGAAGCTACCAACGTTTTCATTTATAATTGACATGCTGCGATTCGCAAAAACGTGAGTGTTTTTCATATCACATCATTTCCGCTGCAGATTATTTTCTGCAATGTGTGGATGGGATTAGCCACAATCCACTTTGCAGGTAGTGTAAAATGCAGCGGCAAAACCGTGGTGTTTACGCTATGCGGAAATGCACTGTGTTGTTTTGGAGTTTTTTGCAGTATTTTTCATTGCACTTTTGCTGCATTTTTCTCTGCGTTTTTTCCTCTCTTACTAAAGCTAAGGACCCACATTGCAGAAAAGTTGTATTTTTTGTTGCAAATTTTGTTGCGGTTTTTTAAGCCAAAGGCATGAGTGGACCCACATGAAGTAAATGGCGCGTTTTTTTTTTTTTTTTTTTTCGTTTTACGCTGCGTTTTACAGTCACAGCAAAGTGGATGGGATTTGCATAAAAATAATAATGTCAATTATACCCACGGAAATGCTGGCGGTTTCCCTATAGGTATAATTGAAGCAGAAAACGATGCGCTGCTGCCGCGGTTTTTTTCCCACTGCGCTTTTTGGCTGCGGGACACTGCATACCTACAGTTCTGGCTAATCCCATCCACACATCTTAGAAAAATATCCATATCGGACTTGCTGCGATTTAAAAAAAGGTTGTGTTTTTGTAAATCGCAGCATGTCAACGCTGGCATTTTCCCTATATGTATAATTGAAGCAGAAAGCTCCGGTGTTTTATGCAGGGCTTTTTGGCTTCGACCCGCTACGTGGGGCCTTAGCCTAAATCTATAAGGAAAATGCAAGCTTTTACGCAGGTTAAATTGACATGCTTCATTTTTCAAAAACACGTGCTTTTTCCACAGTGTTTTTTTTCCGCAATGTGTGGAAGGGATTATCCATAATCTCATTCCGTAAAACACAGCATTTTTTTTTTTCTGCTACGTTTCCACACCAGGAAATATACTGCGTTTCCAAAACATAGAGCCTTAACCTAAAAGGGCTTTCCCACAAACATAACCATAGTTAAGGCTGAAGCCCCAAGTTGTGGAAACGCAGTGTTTTTTGTTGCAGATTTTGCTGTGGTTTTTTGAAAAGGAATGAAAAATATAAAGGAAGTGCTTAGACATTTCCCTTCTGTTAAATCCACTCCTGACTTCGGCTCAAAAAACTGCAGCAAAATCTGCAACAAAAATCATTGCATTTCCACAATAGGGCTTCAGCCTAAATGTATAGACAATTAAAAGTTAAAGGGGTTTTCCAGGCAAAAAATCTTTTTTTTAAAAAAAGGTCTGTTAGTGCTATTAATGGGTTAATAAGTGCACCCAAATACCTTTAGCAGTGTTTTAAAGTGATTTCTGGGTTTCTCTGGGAGCTCCTGGTATCCTCTGTATTTGTTTACATGGTGTAGCTTCCTGCTGTCTTAGTTAATGCAATGCATCATGGTTGTTGTAGGCTTACTCACACTACCTCCCCCTCACTCCCTTCCCCTTCCTCTCTCCCTCCCTCATACTCCCTTCCTGTCTCCCTAGCTATCCCACCCACTACTAGCCTGTCCCAACTAACTCAGCCTACCCTCCCACCACATCATACTTATCTATCTTCCTGTCCCGACTTCCCTTCTTCAGGGAGAGCTCTTCCACTTCTTTGACTCTGCCAAAGCGTGCGCAGGCCAGAGGTGCCTCTGACGCCTGCGCCATAGCGTTTGAGTGCCCAGCTACAGTGCAAGGCCGAGAGTATTGAGCATGCGCTGACAGAGTCGAAGAAGAGGAGGAGCCGTCCCCACAGAAAGATAAGTGGGACAGTAAGATAGGTAAGTATGATGGGGTGAAGGGGGAGGGAGTATTGACCACCCCAGGGATATGGGTAAATATACATTTTTGGTAAATTGGTTGCCAAGAGATATGACCATGAATGCTGGGTTGCCTTATGGAGCTACCCACTAATAGAAGAAGAACACCACATACATTGGATTTTAGTAACTTCACTGTGGGTTTTTTACTGCATTGAGATGTTCACAACAGCAGGAAGGATGATATAAGCATCTGAACAGTGGAACATTTTGCAATAAGAGTCAGCAGGCAGTTCTCCTGGCCCCTGCAACAGACTTCACACCTTACCTAGTGCAGGAGATGCAACATCTGCTTCCCATAAACCCATGTCATTGCTGCATAGGATACCAGTGGAACCCTGGTTCCAAGAACTAGTCAACTTCTAAGTGCAAAAGTGCCTTCTTCTCCAAGCTCTCCTGGCCTCTTGAGCAGCAAGCCACTGCTCCTCTCAGAAAGCTCTCCAGACTCCCAACCCATTCCATTGTATGCCCTTTTGAGCCCTGGATAGCCTTGGCATACCTTGATGTCTGTGGGTTGCATCACAGGAGTGCATCTTGTAGGCAGAGCACAGTTCCACCTTCCAAGAGTCATCATGCTTTTCGACTTTCAGAAACCTCCAAAGCAATGACCTGCACCAAGCAACATGTACTCATCAATAAATCACACAGTGCAAGCCATACCCAGCGACAAAAGCAAACACCACATAAGATGCAGTGCAGCCCTAATAACTATTGGCTTAGAAATCGCCAGGATGTGGCAAGGCTGTGCTTTTGTCAAATACATGCACAATATGAACAGCAGCCAGCTGCTGGATGGACCCCTTTGGTGCCCATCTATGCAACTGTTCTGTCAGCTGAGAGAAGAACAAAGTACTTAAGGTGTATGATTGTACCACCTTAAAGCTTACAGATTGGACAGCATTTTTCATGTGACAGGTTTCAGTAGTACAAGAGGCAAGAGTGATGCTGTTTCTGAAAGAAAGCAGCCATGTTTTTATACTTATACAACACCATCATTGTACTACAAGATCCTGTAAAACAGACCTTATCAGCTGACTGCTTTACTAGGAAGAAATAACATTACATGAGGTAATTGGGTGGAGGGTACTTTTCTTGTCTTTTGCTTGACACTTGTTTAACTTCACATTTCTTTATGTGCATAGTCTTAAGGAACTATTCATTGAATGCTGGAATGAATTGATATCGTCCTAGACTCATGAATGGAACCAGTAACATCAATCCGTCCGGCAAAGTAACACTTTTTTCTGTGAAACATTCTTTCACTTAAAGCAGAATTGGCCTTTGGGTACTCTGGGCCCTTCAACAACCATCCTGGTCCATCCCGGATGTGCAATGTGCAAGACCCTATACCCATGAGACAAAAGTCGTCTGAACCCACCATTTTAATTGGTTATCTTATGTGTGTGGAAGCCTAATGACTCTCCTCCAACATACAATTGTAATGGATAATTTTCAGGGGGGTGTCTCAGTGTAGCTAAGCTACCACCAGAAGTATGTGTGTTATATATATATATATATATATATATATATATATATATACTTTAAAGTATGCTTAGTACAGAAAGAGATTCCTCCTTTGCCTAATCCTTACCTCTGTTTTTAAGCTCCCCCTTACCCATTACAAATCTCCCACGGGCTGCTTATTCTTTTATTGCTATTATCCCCTAATCTGAATTGTATTATAACCATCAACAGTGTCATTGTGAGAACATCTAGCCATTGAAACTAGTCCATCACCACATACACAATCCCCTATGCATACAATTAGCATACTGGGGAGTATACAGTGCCAAACCCATTATGCAATTACCTCAGGGAACTTGGAATCCAAGGCTTAAGCTCAAAAGACGATGAAGTTATGACAGCTGACAGACCCAGGAGGAATCAAAGCCAAATACGAACTGTCTTAGCACCAGATAAATGATGATAAAGTGATTTCCTTAGCTCAGAGTCAATGGAAATTGACATGGTTGAACCTCCCTCTTAATAAATGCGTAAACCTTTGCTACCAAAGCAATATGGTGAAGCTTTAATCTTTACGTACATCAAAAATACAAGTTTTCCACCTTTAAATAAACAATAGACTGACACATTCCAAGTCAATATCCTTCCTGTCCACTGCAGTCACACAGGTAAGCAAAATCACATTGACAATGCCAAATAATTTTGATTTTTATTTCTTCTCGCCTTGAAATGTAATTTTTTTTTTCCACTTCACACAACATGTAAGCCTAATAAATAAAAATAAAGATGCTGAAGTTTGAATGATTCATTTTAAAGAGGATTCTTAATTAAAAAAAAAGTCAGTGTTTTTCAGTCGGCGTCAATGCCTAGCCTTGAAAGAAAGATTCTTATACAATAGGACAGCTGCACATTAATAAATATCACAAGTTTGATTAAAAATATGGATAGTCATTTTTGTTTCCTTTTCTTCCAAAAAAAAAAAAAAATCCATACAAAAACGTATGTTCAGACAGAAGATGTGATCTGGCTTTCGCTCATGTTTACTGCTTGCAAAATACAGAGTAAAATGTGTGTCTTGCCCAGCTGTTAGCTATTGTTCCTGTTTATCAGCTCTAAGGACTGAGGAGCCGAATAAAAAGATACGCTTGAGTTTGAAATGTGCCAGTCACTCTATTGTTAAAGCAACAAAGGCTAATTGTCTGAGCTGGCAAAACTCTGCTTTTGGTAAAAGTCCAGTTTTTTGTTAAGAAAAGCTATTGAGGCATGCAATTTATTTAATATGTGCAGAGAAAAGAATCTGATTTCACCCTAAAAAAAAAAAAATGTTACGCCATTCATACATGCTGGTCAGGCTCCGGATTCATTGCTTGGTAAAGAGAGAAACAATTATTTAAGCCTAATTCAATGCTTGTCAGTCATTAAATATAGCTGTGGCTGTGCAGATGTAGTGAAGGTCTATTGGCAAGAATCTTCCCACTTGCAGAAGATGACTTATTAGGTGGATGACAAAGTGGAATTCAGATTAATGTGCAGATGGGGTTAAAACAATTCCACAATGATCCTAGGGAAAACCTGTTGTGCAGATAAATCTTGAGATATCTTAATTGAACTCCACATCAATATCCTTTCTAACTACATTTTTAAAGGACCATAAGGCAATGAGAGGAAATTCAGAACGGAAAATGCCCTCAAATCAGTCCACAGTGGAATCGTACCTAAATATTCATGTTTGCATTTATAAATTCCCCTCCAAGGAATGTTTTTCATTCGCAGGAGACTGCATAAGGGATCAACCTACTGGCTTTCAGTCCTCTATCTGAGACCACATGATAAGGTGAACTTTTTGAAATTTGTTCACATGGTACAGTCCTACATGGTATCTGCTGCTACTATGGTGCTGTGCCTGTGGGGTGGCCCAGAGCTTGAAGGCTTAGTTTGGCAGCAAGGGTGTTGCTGGGTTGCTCCTCTTGTGAGTGTTGTCTAGTGGTGGCCACTGTAAAACCGCACCTAGTAGAGTAAGGTTTGTCATGAAGGGGCTAGTGGGCTTATATATTTTGATCATTATGGTGTGTTCATGCTGTAGATTTTGCTGAGAAGTATAAAATTGGGATTTTGTGGCACATGTCTGTTTTTTTTTTTCTCCAAAATTTCTCCAAGATTTCTCTGAGACAGGGGCCCAGAAGGTCAGGGGGTTCTATCAACCTAACAGTAACTTTCTACTGTCTATTATATTGTGGGCAAATGTCTAGGCTAATGAATTTCATGGCTAAGGATTACTGGTGGATTGTTAGAGAGATGTAAGGGGGTGGTCTATGCTGAAATACTGGAAAACAAAGGGCCCATAATTGTTTTTGGATAGGGACCTCAGTCTGGATGTGCCCCTGCTCTGAGATACCCCAACTGATCAGACCCCCCACCTTAGAAACCTTCATAAGCAACCTGAAAACCCACCTTTGGAAGTCTACAACCTACAGTAATCCCACAGCCATATGAGCAGATTGTAAAACTTTACATGAATGGGCCTTTCTCCTTGTAAGCCGAAATCAGGAATGGGTTCCAACAATGGAAAAGGGTACACATTTTTCCATTATACTTTTCTTTTCTTTTTGTAGGTTTCAGTCCTGGTTTTTGGTTATAAAAACCGATGTAAAATACTGACCAAAATAATGCCACGCATATGTGCCCTAAGGCTGCATGCACACGGTAGCTTTATTGCAGATTTTCCATGTGGATTTGCATGTGGATTTTGTTGTAGTTCCTCAATGAATCAGCTGGAAAATCCAAGTGTTTTCCTGTAATTTTCACCTTCTGCATTGCAAGGGGAGAAATCGGAATGAAAATCTGCAGAAATAATTGACATTTTTATAATTGACATCCTGTGACGGATGAGAGCAATGGACATTAAATGATGGTAGTGGAAACCCACTTATTAGAATTTCTGGTATGATATTATATTGGAGATTTTCCTCATTCAAATCCACACGAAATACAAAATGTAGGGAATTTATTATTCCATCTATGCCTGTGTCATGTCTTTGAAACCAAGCCCTTTCAAGCATGCGCTTGATTTATTAAGAGGCCGGAGCCTCTCCATAATTCAGGCACAGATAGCATCAGTTAGAGACATATGAAACACCAGTCTTAATAAATTCACCCCCAATGTGTACATGTACCCTAAAGGGGGTTATCCAGTTTCTAATATTGATTGTTAGCCATAGAGTAGGTCATCAATATTAGATGAGCGAGGATCTGACACCCGAGACCCCCACAAATCTGTTATTCGGGGACAGCATGGCTTCAGATAATGTTTCCATGCTTCACAGAAGTCTATGGGGCAGCGCTGCAGTTCCAAAACCCATCCTTACAAATCATACGTTAAGTCAGCAGCGTAGTTCCCGGCATGTAAAAAATACTTGGAGCCACGCGGTCCTGGGGCAGCAGATCTGTTCGACAGCTGAGACCCCACAGATCTGTTGCCCTAGGACCTAAGTGTAAGCCATCAATATTAGAAACTGCATAACCCCTTTTAAGGGCAGACATATGCCAAAAGGGTGTCATATCTGCTGATCATGTATGGTATTGGAGCTCTGCAAGTATACTCACAATGTGCACACTACTGTGGTATACCAACCTGCCCAAGGACAAGGTTGTTTTCTAGTTCATCCAAGAAATACATATTCCCACAGGTCTGTTATCACAGATACTTATACTGATGTAGTAGTTAATCGGCAAAAAAGTAGTTAACAGCAGTTGCTTAGCCTTGACAAAAGTACTTGACAATGGCACAAACATGACAGCAATTTCTGGGAACACAAAGCAGCCTTCTCGGTGTGAGATCAGAGGTTCCACCACAATATACAGAATTTGCCCAGTATTTACAGGGGTTTATGCGCAGCTCATATTGGTCCAGCTTCTCAGGCACATGCTAGGTTCACTGCACTTGGTTCCAGATACAAACAGGTTCCACTCTGGACTGGTTGGGAAATACACTGCACTGATGGGCTACTGCAATAGTCGCAAGTAAGTTACGCACACCCAAAGGTGCAGAAATTTCTCCCTTTTATAAGAGTCTTTTCCTGCCAGACATGATCAGGCTGTAGGGGGCGACAGGGCAAAAAGGGTGCAACTGGGTTCCACCCTTTCTGGATAATCTTCAGACCGGCCTCTTTCCAGTAAACATCAGATTGAGAAAGGTGCAATGTCTCAGCAGCAACCAGTTGAAGTGGCAGTAGCATAAAACACTCAGTGCAAAAGTAAGTCATCACAATCAAAATATTGCATAAAAATATGATATATACAGTGATTAAACAGCGGAGATTTCATTGGGGGAGAAAGTATATGCACATGGGCTCTGTAGGCGTATAGGGTGGGAAATATGACAAAAATCCTTACATTGAAGCTGCTGCATTTACAAAACATAGTCACTCACCAGGACGCAAGATCTTCCACCAATTTGATACACCTAGATGAAGCTTCCATCTCTTCCTCACAAATTTAACCCTTGTCACCTGCATAGTTCCCTGACCGGATGCCCAAATTAAAACAGACCGTCACCAGATCTTACAATTAACTTAGACTTCAAACTAGGCCCCAAAATGAATTCAGACCCACCAACTAAACCCTAAAATTAATTCAGACCCTTGACCAGAATCCAACATGTATTCAGAACCCTAAATCAATTTAGGCACTAGACCAAAACCCAAAATTAATTTAGACCCCAATCCAGATCTCCCTAAATTAATCAGACTACTCCCCCCAAAAAAAAATTTCAGACCCCAGACCAGCAGACCAGACCCTTCTGAACTTACTACTCGTAGTACACCTCTCAAGATCCTCTCAGCTCACAGTGCATGTCAGAGCAAATGAGAATCATGAGGTCAAAGGAACTGCCCAAGGAGCTCAGAGACCCAGAGAATTGTGGCAAGGCACAGATGTCACAGATCTGGCCAAGGTTATAAAAGAATTTCTGCAGCACTCAAGGTTGCAGTTGGGAGATGGGAGAAAGTTCCACAAAGTCAACTATCACTGCAGCCCTCCACCAGTCGGGGCTTTATGGCAGAGTGGCCTGAAGGAAGCCTCTCCTCAGTGCAAGACATATGAAAGCCCGCATAGAGTTTGCCAAAAAACACATGAAGGACTCCCAGACTATGAGAAATAATATTCTCTGGTCTGATGAGATGAAGATTGAACTTTTTGGTGTTAATTCTAAGCGGTATGTGTGGAGAAAACCAGGCACTGCTCATCACCTTCCCAATACAATCCCAACAGTGAAACATGGTGGTGGCAGCATCATGCTATGGGGGTGTTTTTCAGCTCAGGGACAGGACGACTAGTTGCAATTGAAGGAAAGATGAATGCGGCCAAGTACAGAGATATCCTTGAAGAAAACCTCTTCCAGAGTGCTCTGGACCTCAGACTGGGCCGAAGGTTCACCTTCCAACAAGACAATGACCCTAAGCACACAGCTAAAATAACAAAGGAGTGGCTTCAGAACAACTCTGTGACCATTCTTGACTGGCCCAGCCAGAGCCCTGACCTCAACCCAATTGAGCATCTCTGCAGAGACCTGAAAATGGCTGTCCACCACTGTTCACCATCCAACCTGACGGAACTGGAGAGGATCTGCAAGGAAGAATGACAGAGGATTCCCAAACCCAGATGTGAAAAACTTGTTGTATCATTCCCAAGAAGACTCATGGCTGTACTAGCTCAGAAGGGTGCTTCTACTCAGTACTGAGCAAAGGGTCTGAATACTTATGACCATGTGATATTTCAGTTTTTCTTTTTTAATACTTTTTTTTTCTGTCAAGATGGGGTGCTGAGTGTACATTAATGAGAAATAAAATGAACTTTTTTGCTTTTAGCAAATGGCTGCAATGAAACAAAGAGTGAAAAATTTAAAGGGGTCTGAATACACTGTATGCACCAGGAAAAATCCAGTTGTGTATATTAAACTCAGCCATAAACCTCCATTCACACAACATGTTTTAAAAGCCTCTGTTTAAAAGATATTTATTTAGTTTCCACTTTTTTGCTCCACGGAATAGTGTTAAACACTGCTCTATGTTATACAGTGGAATCCAGAAAATAACATACACTACATTTTTTTAGATGGGCATCTGAGGATTAGATAAGTGAATAAGTGTGTGGCATCTGTTCTCGGTTTAACCTATGTGCCACACGTTTTGCCACTGCATAGAAGCAAAAGTCGCCTAAACTTTCCCCACTCTGAGAATGAAAGGTACCCTGAAACAGCAGCACTATGCCTATGTACACTATTACTGTGCGCACATCTGCATTGTTACATCCTTCACAGATTCACCAGAAAACAGGTGACAGCAAGATGCCAACTGCTGCTGACACTGTTTTTTGTGAGATGCCACACGATCACAATTGTTATTCGGGAGAAACAAATTGACCCCGCCATATTGTAACTCATTCTGACATGACCCTGATTGAAATACTAACCTTACTGCCCTGATGGCGGCCCTGCCTATACAACTCCTTTACAGCATGCTGCAGACTCACAGCATGCTCTATAGGTTATCCATGAATTTCCCCCTTGGTAATATACAGAGTATAGGCCATAATGTAAAAAGTCTGAATATAGCCTAAAAATGCAACTAATCCATGATGAAATTCATGAGGTTATGCCACTTACAATGGAGATACATACAGGTGCACTTGTAAATAATGCATACATGCTTTGGTCAGATGGAATAATCAGATATCATCCCCTATTTGCACATGCACTTGTAGGGTTGCCAATGGAGGATGACCATATGCATAGACTATATGGCTATATTGACCAAAATGCATATTTTATTTTTGGCATGTGTAGCCAAATCTAGAACAATCTATATAAGTGGGATATTCCAGATGGACAGAACCATAGACAGCTCCTATTGTAACAAATCATAAATGCATATTTAAACATTTTCTTTCAAGTTTGTTTTTATTATGTAAGCATACATTTTCTAATGATATATTTGGTACAAAATTATGGGGCAGTCATCTTCCTAGGGCTACTGCCATACGCTGAGAAATGCAGTTGTAGAAATACCAGCTGGACATAAAGAACCTCAGTCATGAAAAAATTCAGTCAACCAACCTATTTAGGCCCAGGGAGTTTGGAGGATTACCTGAACTGTGTCAATGTCTATTGTCAAGGGTGTGATCTTATGTTACCTACTTCCAGCATTCTAATAGAAAAACTACTTTTCATTGTAATCCTGCCATAAGTAGAGGACTGCTGAAAAGTGATCTCCACAAAATAGGAAGTATCAGTCTACTGTAAGGCTTAGTGGTCAGTATAAAATCTGCAAGATTTCAGTGATAGTTTTTCTATGAACCAGTGTGTTTAGCAATTACGTTTTTTTTCTTTTGTTTTCCATTTTTAATTGGAAATTCCACATTAATAATGTCAAAGAAATAAGCACAGAAAGCAAACAAAAAGTACTCACAGATTCTGTAGGTGGAGACAATGCAATTCTAACAGTAATTCAACGAGGAAAGGATAGAATTAAGACATCAAGAGAGAATCATACATTTTCTTATGAAGGGCACAGCTAAGTAACAAATAGCGAAGTACAATGGAAGTACTGTACAAACAGTAACAAAGTATGGCGAACCAAAAGCCATTTAGAAGTCGGAATTATATTTATATATCCTTTTATTTTATTTTAGTCATTTTATTAGTCAGTTATTTATTAGCCAGTTATTTTATATTAGTCAGTCAGTTATTTATTTATTACGCTAGGTTCACACTTGTGCTCGGGTCTCCATTCTTCGGATCTGCGGTTACCCATCGACTTTAATGGGGTCTGCCGGGTTTCTGCCCAGAAAATACGAAAAGAAAAGTCCTTGCTCTCTGCATTTTTCAGGTGGAATGGGGGGCGGAATCCCTGAGCGGGAATGCAAGCGCAGATGTGAACCCAGCCTTAGGGTAGCAGCACACGACCGTGTTTCACCCGTGAAAGAAGATCCGTGTGTTTGCCAGATTTACCGGCTTGAACTTCATGCTGGCAGCGGGAGTCCTAGCAGTATAGTTATCTATGGTGCTAGGAGTCCCTGCCTCCCAGCGACATACTGTCCGGTATTCGGATGCTAGGAGTCCTGCTCCCAGCACAAAGTTCAAGCCGGTAAAACTGGCTAACACATGGGCCGTGTTTCACCCGTGTTGTGAGCTGCTACCCTAAGTCAGTCATTTTTTTTTTTAATCAGTTATTTTATTTGTCATTTTACTAAACTTGTGTTCAATAATGGCCTTTTATCTAGTACTTAATTTGAGGCCAAACAGCACATTTGCTACCCTATTACTTGAGGGACATGAGTATGTTGCTCCTGTTAAAATGTCTACATTTCCTAAAGATGTGGAGGAGGGAAGCTAGAAAGAGGTGGGTTTAAGACTTTTGCAGGATGTGCAACCAAAACTTCCAAAGAGAGAGATATTTGACTTTGAGGTCGGGGCCTCACGTGGCATAAACGCTGGGGTTTGCCACAGAAAAAAAAACGCAGCATTTTACAGTCACACTTTGTGGTAAAATACGCGCAGCGGATACGCTGCGATTACCAAAACCGTTGCGGTTTTGGTAAATCGCAGTATGTCAATTATATCTACGGAAATACCGGCATTTTCCTATAGGCATAATTGGAGCAGAATGTCCACAGAGGAAACCTTTCTGTGCAAAGTGCTGCGGGAAGAACTGCGATATGTTACAGCCACGATTTTTCCCACAACTCTTTTTTGCTGCGGGATGCCAAGTGGGGCCTTAGCCTGAAGCATTCCCACCAAATATAAAGAGTACTACCTGTGTGTGTATGTTCATTCCCAGCACACATCAGATGGTGAAAGATTTACTGTAGGGTTATTGCTGATCTGAAATGAATGCATGGCATGGAATAATGGAATCCAAGTTTGCATGTACATGGCAAGATTGTAACCTAAAGGCTTTGGAGGAATAAGAGCCATACTGATCATTGAACTGAGGTTTCTAAATACCAGCATCCAACCTGTAATAAACGCAAAGGCTTCAATAAGATCAGTGTAGCAAAATGACAACATTAGGCCGACGCCTGTAGAATGTGTTGCGTTTCTCCTCCCCCTTCCAGAACGGATTCCTTTGTTAATTACAGATACAGCACGCTGAGATATTGAGTTGCTCAGATCGCTAACATATGCTTACTTTTTCCTATCTCAGGTAATGAAATGTCAGCATAGTTCTTTTTTCTGGTTTTGTAGCATGTTGATCAAAATGACCTTTATTTTTATACCAGACACAGATCAATAAGCAACTCTGCAGTGTTTGACAGAAAAGGGTCCAATATACAAGAGATGACAGGACAGACGGCCGCGGAAACCTGCGAGTTCATTTTTGCCTGGTATTTCCAGACAATGTAGCATGTTTCCTCTCAAAATGAAAATTCATTTTGTCCATTTAATAGGAGGTGAGGATATTAAAAGAGTCCATTTTGTTAAAGTAATGTTTCAGGTTCCAGGAATAATTTACACACCAGTCACCATCTGCGCTGATGGTACATTTATTAGATTCTGATAAGATGGAGCAACATTCAGACGGTAGATTAAAAAGAAATAATAACAATAAGAGGGATTTGTTTTGGTCGTTGTAACAAACTGTTAAATATTTGTTTAATTCTGCGGTTTTAAATTAAACTGATATAATATTCTTTATTCTGCATTGTAAGTGAAGGCCGAGGCACCCTTTGTAGACTGGATTGTTGATATGAAATTAAATCAAGGACTTTCTGTCTACAGTACTATAGTGATAACATGGCTGGTATTGGACAATGTTTACTATAGACCTCTGCCAAGTTGTACTTGCCTATTTGTTGGTCAATATAAAGATTGGGTACAATTGATCTTCTGAACATGTTACCATACTATTTAAAGAGGACCTCTCACCACCCTAAGGCTGTCCAGTTTTTTTACACCATGCCATAGGCGCTGCAGCACAGACCCTGGGGCACTTTGAATATTTTTCTAGCCCCCACAGTTAGTGAGGTCTCTGCTTCGTCTGTCTTCAGGATCCCCGCTGTGTCTGCTCCTCCGATCTTCCTCCTGATGCCTGTAAAAAAAGAAGTGTGTGATCTCGCAACACTGTCCTCTGCTAATTGGACAGTGTCATAGCAATGTAAATGACGTAGCCCTTCACATTCAGTCAGGGAACGCCCTTCTGACAGTGAAGGGCCTTATTAGCATACAGGGCGCCAAAAATAACGGGGTTCATATCTCCGCAACTGTGCGCGCTAGAAAAAAAAAATCAAAGTGCCCCTGGGTCTGTGCTGCAGCACCTATAACATGGTACAAAAAACTGCAGAGCCTTACAAGGGTGGTGAAAGGTCCTCTTTAAGTAATGTATGAGTTTATTTATGATCTGACCATTGGGTCTCAACAATATCTTAAGTAGAATTATTTCAGACAAATGGACATTAGGTTATTTGTCTCATTATAAGGGTTGTCTGAGATCACCATATTGATGGCATATCCTTAGAATAAGCCATCAATATCATTATGGGTGAGGGTCTGACTCTCCGGACTCAGGATGTTTGAAGGGGACATGACGATTGTGCGAGCGCTGCAGCCTCTTCATTGTGTACCTTGGTCCGTCTACCTGCATTCCATTTACTAGAGGGTACAGGTGGAGAGTCCTAATATGACATGCATAGAGTCTTGTAAGAGCTTACTCTACTTCAGCACGCCTTTAAGTTCATATGCTGAAATAAAAGGTTTTTTTTTCTGTCCGATTCCAAATTAATTCAGAAAAAAAATATAATGATACAGTGAAACACAGAGTTCCAGTGGCCACATACATCAGGTCTTATTTTTTATTTCCTGCACTTACTCCCTCAAGCAGTCATGATTTTTATAAAGGCAGCAATGCTGAAACTGTGTTTTTATTGTAAAAAATTCACAAAACATACAAGTACTATATAAATTAGGTATCACTGTTATCCGAGTTACCCACAAAATATAGGTAACATGTTTTTATGCCATACATTGAACACCTGAAAATGTAAATAAAAAAGTTGATGGTTTTTCATAAATAAATAGTTAAATAACCCCTCCCTGCAGAATAACGTACAATGTACGTTAGAAAACGATCTTTCCTTATGGTGTCTCCTCAGTAATAGCCACTGGGTCTCTGCTGACTTACATTGCAGGTTACAGTGATCAGAAACAATCTGATTACAGGCACTTATCACCTCATATCACCTTTTTCTCTACTTCTACCTCCCACAGAAAAGTAATAAAAGGTGATAAAAACATCCAACATTCCCTAAAGTGGTATCAATAAAAACTACAACTTGTGCTGCAAAAGAAGGTGCCAGAATATGACAATGCAAAAAACTTTAGTTTTCAAAGTATTTTTTTTAAAGGCAAACTAAGATAAATGTAGTATCACTGTTATTGTACCGACAATCAGAATATGTGACATGTCATTTTTTACTGCACAGTGAGCTCCATAAAAATGAAAACCTTAAAATATCAAAACTGTGCTTTTTTTTCTAATTCCACTCCATTCTGAATTTTTTTCAGCCTCCTAGTACATTGCACAGAATATTAAATGATGCAATAGCAAAGCACAATTTGTCCTGCAAAACTAAGTTACATAATTGAAAAATACAACTCGAACAGTAAGGCAGGGTTCGTTGATGTCCGTTCTGATAGTGTCTATTAAAAAACAAACAAACAAACAAAAAAAAATGGACACCTATCATAACAGACATCAATGAACACTTACTGATGTTAATGTGTCCCTTTTTTTAACTGATCCAATTAATGGATTAGTTAAAAAAAACGGACACATTTGCATCAGTTAGTGTCCGTTTTTTAACACTGTCCGTTTTTTTTTTTCTCCTTTCTGAGCATGCGCAGAAAAAAACCCGACATAAAATAACGGACAATAACTGATGGCTATCAGTTATTGTCCGTTATAAGTCCGTTACCCATAGACTTCAATGTTAAAAAAATAACGGACACTTGCTGTCCGTCAAGAATCCGTTATTTCAAAAGGACAAAAAAGTCCTGCATGTAGGATTTTTGTCCGCAAAAAATAAACGGACTTCTGACGGATTGGGTGTAAACAGACACTAACGGACACAATATAAAAACCCATTGTAATTAATGGAAATTTTAACGGATTTCTGACGGTTCAGCTAGTGTCCGATGCTAAAATCTTGTAACGGATAATAGTAACGGACACTACTGACGGTCACCAACGGTAGTGTGAACGCCCCCTTACATCAAATGTTCTGAAGACCAAAACTGGCTGAATAATTCAAGGAAGGTAACAAGTTCCAATCTTATACATGCTTGTCATTACCTTGTCATCATATACTATCATCTGCAATGCTTTGAGATCAAAACATTAGATATATTTCCAACTAAAATTCATCTAGGCTCTACCATGATATCCACTTAGGGAGCTGTACAGTATAGATTGAGAATGGCCACCATATAGACAATAAATTGTATGGTGAACAGTTTGTATGAAAGAACAATCCAGACTGAACTACACAAACTACACACATGTAGTTGCAACTGACAACTGGGCAAAAAAATTTTGATTCTACTTTAGCGTGAAGTCTACCAGGTCATTTACATTATAGCATGTGGTCTAACTGGACATTTATAATAAGCAAACACAGGCAGCGATGCACACAGGTGACAAGGACCAGACTTTGGAGGTTGTTGTCCATTTGTTCTTGGCTTAGTTAATGATCTGCTGCCAGCCTGAGGCCTATTGCTCTGCTTCTTCTGCCTCTATGGACCAGGGCTTGCCCAGATCACTGTTGAAGACGACAAAAAGCTTGATGTTGCCAGTGCATCAGATCTTAGCAAGGTAGCCCAGCAGGTGGTTCCATTGGCCTCCTGCAACCTAGCCCAAGTAGAAGCCACTGTATAACTAGTGTAGGTAGTTCTCAGTGTTGAAGACCAGGCTAAGAGGGATCTGGGGGCAAGGAAAGGTAATGCACTGGTGCAGAACTTCTTGATGTGTTCCTGGAAGCCGTACACTCCCATGATGTTTTCTATTGCTGCGTGTTATAGTTGTGATGGTGGCATGTGCAAGTGTTTTGAGCATAGCGTGTGATGTCTAGTGGTGAAACAAGGACTGGAGGGGGTGTCATGACACTGGGTCTGTGATTGAGGAATACGCCTTTGTGGTTATGATTATTGGATTGTTTACTATAGATACTGCGGTAGACTACATGCTATAGTAGCACCAACATTCCAATATGGCATCACTTTTTAAGAAACATATGTCAAGGTCAGCCATCGCAAATGATTGTACATGTGAAACTTTCAAACAATGATGAAATGTATGGAATTGACCTTTTCTAATAACTGTGACCTAAAGTGCACAGCCAGTTTAAGTCATCCAAATCCTGTAGTTTTCTACTATTGAGCACTGTATTAACATATGAAAGACAGATTAGGACATTGGCAGTCTCTACGGGAAACTTAGTAACTACTTACTAAAAAAGCAAAAGACAGTAACCACTGGAAAATTGTAGACACAGATTGACCAACCTCATTTACATAGTCCTACAAAGTCAAATGATGGTATATGTAGTGATAAATGAATTATAATCTCCATAAATACATGGTATATATCAATGAATTCAGAATCTTTAGTGGAAGTTGTTTTATAAATAGTTAACTTTGCTCAAGGTCCCAATTCGGAAATGGTTAATAGAGTGGAGGAGCGCAACTACCTGACATAACTAATTACTGAAATAGTGACATTTCCCATATAGTATTATAGACAATAGTGAATTATGGGCCTAGGCGCCCTTCTCAGGCTGTTGATAAATGCGCTAGCTTGAGGTCAGCCTGGCAACATCTATTAGAAATATTGTTTTTTTTAAGCATTACATTGATTTGATTTAACCCCAATCCATTTAAAATGGTTCTGACAATTAGCAAAAGCTTCAGATTTGACCTTAAGGTAATAGGATTCATTAGCTATGTTTAGGATTAAATTTAGTTTAATAAGGTGATTTTTCTTTCCTTGTGCATGAAATGGTGGTCAGCGAAACGCAAATCAATTATTATAAATTATACAATTTGAGTTGATTATGTAGAGTCTGCTAATTTGTATAATTAATGACTTCAGAAAATAGGAGCAATTTATTAATAACTATCTGTACACATGGCCTGTATGACACTTTATTTTACAGCTGCCGGATCATCTGTTAAACATGAGGTATTATATACTCGCATGCCAGACATGTATGCTAATTAAACCCATAATTAATTGGAACAGTTATAGTTAAAGTCAGAACGCTGACAGCCTCTGTGTCTTATTGTTCATGGTAATCAACTCATTCAAAAGGCAAATTCAATCAGCAATTCATAACCAAACCAGAGGTTTGTAATATGCCCCGTGAAGCTCTGACAGCTGCCGACTGCAGGTCTATTCACACAATAAAAGTATAACCTCCCCTCAGACATTCACCACTGCTACTTGATATGATCCTATTGTAAAGGAGAAGGAGGACAAGCCCAATAATTTACTCAGGCAGTGTTGCTGATGCCGCTTACACACTGCAGCAGCAAAACCTGTTATCCTGCAAACAAAGATTTTTTTTTTCTGTCTCGCTTTTTATCTTACAATAGTAAATACATCTTCATTTGCATTGTAAGCTCGGAATAAAACAGAGGAGGGCATGATGCAATTGGTAGGGTTATGTCATGTGGTAGCAATGCATTACATGGCTAATGAATGAAATTATATTACCCGGTTCGTGCTCCTTGTTATTCCTAGCAAACTCTAAAATCGCTTGTTTACCATACACAATCACTTTATTATAGCTTCTGGTGCAGATATGAAGAGTAGAATAAAATGCTGTATGATCACTTTCTTTTGATTCTTCTGTATAACGTACTGATAAAAATTAGACCGGTTCAGTGAAAGGTAGCAACAAGATCGCCCTACAGTGTATCAGCATAACGCAATTCGAGGCTGTACCCGTCACTTCATCGGATTCGGCACAGATCAATGCAGATTAATGGTTGTCCACATAAAAATACAATACACCGAAAAAGTTAGTGTTTGTTTGCTGTATCTAGGCAGTCCTTCACCTACAGCAAAGGTTTAGTTCAGTCCCCTAAGTCTGTGTATATTATTTAAAAGTGCCTCCCCACAGCAACTCCCCTGGGGTTATACTGGCCAAAAAAATGTTATGGATGTGACATATTAGCACTAGCTGGAATATACAGTGGGGAAAAAAAGTATTTAGTCAGTCACCAATTGTGCAAGTTCTCCCACTTAAAAAGATGAGGCCGGCCTGTAATTGACATCATAGGTAGACCTCAACTATGAGAGACAAAATGAGAAAAGAAATCCAGAAAATAACATTGTCTGATTTTTAAAGAATTTATTTGCAAATTATGGTGGAAAATAAGTATTTGGTCAATAACAAAAGTTCATCTCAATACTTTGTTATATATCTTTTGTTGGCAATGACAGAGGTCAAACGTTTTCTGTAAGTCTTCACAAGGTTGGCACACACTGTTGCTGGTATGTTGGTCCATTCCTCCATGCAGATCTCCTCTACAGCAGTGATGTTTTGGGGTGTCGCTGGGAAACACGGACTTTCAACTCCCTCCAAAGGTTTTCTATGGGGTTGAGAGCTGGAGACTGGCTAGGCCACTCCAGGACCTTGAAATGCTTCTTACAAAGCCACTCCTTCATTGCCCTGGCGGTGTACTTGGGATCATTGTCATGCTGAAAGACCCATCCATGTTTCATCTTCAATGCCCTTGCTGATGGAAGGAGGTTTGCACTCCAAATCTCACGATACATGGCCCCATTCATTCTTTCATGTACACGGATCAGTCATCCTGGTCCCTTTGCAGAGAAACAGCCCCAAAGCATGATGTTGCCACCCCCATGCTTCACAGTAGGTATGGTGTTCTTTGGATGCAACTCAGCATTCACTCTCCTCCAAACACGACGAGTTGTGTTTCTACCAAACAGTTCTACTTTGGTTTCATCTGACCATATGACATTCTCCCAATACTCTTCTGGAACATCTAAATGCTCTCTAGCAAACTTCAGACGGGCCCGGATATGTACTGGCTTAAGCAGGGGGACACGTCTGGCACTGCAGGATCTGAGTCCTTGGAGGCGAAGTATGTTACTGACAGTAGCCTTTGTTACGTTAGTCCCAGATTTCTGCAGGTCATTCACTAGGTCCCCCCGTGTGGTTCTGGGATTTTTGCTCACCGTTCTTGTGATCATTTTGACCCCACGGGGTATGATCTTGCGTGGAGCCCCTGATGGAGGGAGATTATCAGTGGTCTTGTATGTCTTCCATTTTCTAATTATTGCTCCCACAGTTGATTTCTTCACACCTATTGCAGATTCAGTCTTTCCAGCCTGGTGCAGGTCTACAATTTTGTTTCTGGTGTCCTTGCACAGCTCTTTGGTCTTCACCATAGTGGAGTTTGGAGTGTGACTGAGGTTGTGGACAGGTGTCTTTTATACTGATAACAATTTCAAACAGGTGCCATTACTACAGGGAATAAGTGGAGGACAGAGGAGCCGCTTAAAGAAGAAGTTACAGGTCTGTGAGAGCCAGAAATCTTTCTTGTTTGTAGGTGACCAAATACTTATTTTCCACCATAATTTGCAAATAAATTCTTAAAAAAAATCAGACAATGTGATTTTCTGGATTTGTTTTCTCATTTTGTCTCTCATAGTTGAGGTCTACCTATGATGACAATTACAGGCCTCTCTCATCTTTTTAAGTGGGAGAACTTGCACAATTGGTGGCTGACTAAATACTTTTTTTCCCCACTGTACATTATATATGACGTCATAGGCCTGGGTTCACAGTTGAGGTCTGTGATTGGGCCACCAGCGGTCACATGGGTACGCTGATCATCAGTCTTAACATTTAGTTTCAAAGGTATTTAATGAATCATAGCAACAATACAGCAATAAGGGAGAATAACAGTATATAAAACATTCCTGAAAGAAAAGAATACACACATAACATAATACAAGTATACAATGGCAAATCCAAAGTGATAAGTCCTACAGGACAATAGGGATAAAAAGGTAAATAACCAAGAAAAGGCAAAGTGGAAGGGGAAAAGGATGGACACTGCTATAGTCAGGAGTCGGATTGGCCATGTATATCACTGAGAACATTCCCTTCAGAGCACAGGTCCTAACCGAAAGTGCCATTATACTCTGGGGTCTCTTCAGATCTCAGAATATAATATTCTAAGGCCCAGGGGAGATGACAAACATAATAAACAGTGTTACTCACCTTTCCTGGATTCCGATGCGGGTCTTCCGGGCTCTTGTGGTCTTTGAAAAGTCATGAATGACGTCTGAGACCACTGAGGCCCAATCACATTCCTGATGTCTCTAAGACATGAAGATGCCGGAAGATGGGTGCCAGAGCCAGGAGAGGTAATTAACATTGTTTATTATGTTTAATCACCTCTCTGGGGCCTCCAATCATTATATTATGGGCTCTGAAGAGTCCCCCCACAGCATAATAATGGTTCATGGGTGGCAAACCCCCCAAAATTTTGGGTTTGGAGGGACCACTAAAGGGCATTATAGTGTGTGAAGGAACCACTATGGAACATTTTACTATGTGGAGGGGCCACTATAGGGCATTATAGTGTGTGGAGGGGCCACTATGTGACATTATACTGTGTGGAGGGGCGACTATAGGGCATTATACGTGTGTGGAGGAGCCACTATGGAAATTATACTGTGTGGAAGGGCCACATATTGTGAGAAAGGGCCTATATGGGACATTTTTATTTGTGCATTATGGGACATTATTCTTAACCCCTTCACGCATTCTCACGTACATGTACGTGGGAGAATGTGGTTAGTTACCGCATCCCCACGTACAGGTACGTGAAGGTGATCGAGCGAGCTCAGAAGCAGAGCCCATGCGATCACCGCAGGAGCCCGGCTGTATTTGACAGCCAGGCTCCCGCTGAAACAGAGGGGACCAGTGATAACACCGATCCCCGCTATTTAACCCTTAAGATGCCGCGGTCAATAGCGACCGCGGCATTTTAAGTGTTTGCTAGCGGCACTGACTGCCGCGGACGGCATCGGGAGAGGGTGTTAGCTGTAACTGACGCCCTGCTCCTTAACCTCCGATCGGGGTCATGTTTGACCGCGGCATCCAAGGGGTTCCGCCATGTTGCCGCCCCCGGCACCCCCAGATCTCGCCGCGATATCTATAATATGCAGCCCGGGGTCTGGCCAGTGACCCCAGGCTGCCTGAAGCCCCCACTACCTGGTTGATCCTGCCGGGACCTCTGGAAATCAGCCTATGTCTACATAGGCTGAATTCCTGTATAGACCGCAATACACGTGTATTGCAGTCTATAGTGCTGAATCAGCGATTCAGGTGTCCTAGTGGGACATGTAAAAAAAGATAATATTTATTAACTTATTTGGGTGGTATGACTATCTGTTTGAAAAGCAGAGCATTTCACATTTTGAAAATTGCGATTTTTTTTTTCCAAATTTACATCAAATTTCCTATTTTTTTATAAATAAATACAAAAATATTGATCAATGTTTACCACTAACATGAAGTACAATGTCTCACAAAAAAACAATGTCAAAATCACTTGTGCAAGTTAAAGCCCATTTGGCCGCGGTGTCAGGTGGTCCCTGGAGAGGGACCAGTGATGTCACTCACATATGTCACCGAGAAGGTGCATAGGTTCTGAGTAGAGATGAGCGAATTTCTCCAAAGTTCGATTCGGCAGTTCTATTCAAAGTTCCCAAAAATTTGCTTCGATCCGAATTACTTTGCAGCGAATAAACAGCTATTTCCGGTCTTCAGAGAGCCGGGGTGGGCAGCAAAATGGCGGAAGCCCTTGGATGCCACGTCATGTCTCTCTCTCTCCAGACAAGTTTTAATCATGTGGAAGGATCTGCTAATAAGCAAAGACACACCTACCCAATCACATCACTAGAGAACATCATGTGACCGTCTGATGTCAAAGGTCCTGACTAAATATTCGTTACCGCAAAGCATCAGGAAATCCCGAATCGTGGTGAATCTAAGATTTCCTGAAATTCGGATCGAATTACACTTCTGCAGAATCGATTCGCTCATCTCTAGTTCTAAGGATCAAAGCATGGAGTGTGACTGAACAGGCTGCAGCAGGGGATACCAGAGTACCAGGGAATTTTTTATTTTTTTTTTGTCCAAATCCTGAGGTCCTCTAGATTGAGGAGACAGTGGACTTGTGATGGCGGCTGCAACTGCACCTAAAGTTTAATGGCCACCCTGACGCCACTGTCTAAAACTTTAATTACATAGAACTGCTGCTTTTCCATATAAAGCAGGCAGCCCTGTGTAGCAGAAATGTCTGCTTTACATGGAGTGAGAGGCAGCAGTCCTGTGCAAGTTAAAGTTTCAGGCTGACATGGTAATTTACATAGGACTGCTTTCTCTCTCCATGTAAAGCAGTTCTGTGCAAAATTACTTTACACAGGACTGTTTTACATGGAAGAGTTACTTGTGCTGGCCCTACCTACTTGTATTGACTCAGCCTACTTGCACTGAGCCCGCCTATAAAATGGGGCCACTTTCAGGTCCCAACCCGCCTCTGGCTATTGTGCATGGGTTGGGGGGTGGTCCATGCCAAGGGGGAAAGAACGCAACACGGCCACATCAATAAATTGGACGGGTGTCTGAAATAGTGGCATTCATGAAGCATGATAGTGTCAAAACTTCCAATGTCATCTGATAATGAAAGACTCGGTTTCTTCCAATTGGAAGCAATAGAAATTCTTGCGGCCATTAGAACATACTGAATTTATGTTGAGCATATCTGAAAGTAGGTGGCTTAAGGCCAAGTAGGAAAACTGGTGCAGTTAGTGGAATTGACTGCCCCAAGAGTCGTTGACATATATATGGACGTCCAGAAGCAACGGACCAGAGAGCAAGTACATCAGATATGAAAGGTATCACTTAAAGCAGGACAACCCCGAAAACAAAAGGGTGAAACTGCAGGGTGAAAACTGTTCAGTCTAGAGGGAACCAAATAGGTTCTGTGAAGAATTTTTAAGGAGGGCTCCGTAAGGGTGACTTGCCAACTGCCCTTGCAAATGAACGTACAACAATCAGTCCACTGGGCTGGGGTTAGAGTGGTCTCTAAGTCTTGTTCCCAGTTTGATCTCAGGGAGCGGGAGTTCAGCACTCTCTATATATAGGAAAGGGAACTTCTATCAGCCACCCTATAGAGGCACATTCTTGCAAAACCAGTGGGAGTGATCACAGGGTTATGTGGGGCGAGTGAACGTAAGAAGTAGAAGACCTGATTAGCCCTGAAGGCCTCTGAGCGGGGCGGGAAATGCGTGTGAATTAAGTACGTATCCGGATCCGTGGTCATGCTTTCAGACCTCGTCAGGTGGAACCTGTGGGGTCGGTGATGTGGTCAGGAGAGAGCAGTGAGTGGGAAACCCAGAATGGGACCACAAAAGTTGGTGACTTGTAGAGTGTAGAGCCAGAGCTAAAGTGAAACACATCCGGTCGTCTGCAGTTTCAGGTCATGCCCACCCCAGCCTTAACATGTACAGGATAGATGATAAGTGTCTGAATGGAGATCACTGGAAAAAGAGTCCCAAGTGCACCATCTGAATGGAGTGATAATCAAGGTGTGCACTACCTCTCCATTCAAAGTCTAGAGCACTGCCAAAGATACTGTAGCCAAGTATTGTCTTCAGAAGGATGTATGGTGGCACATGGAGCCACTACAGCTCTACACTATCATGTTTCTTGAGACACCATATGTCAGAGATATTCACTGTGTTATCAGTAATAAGGTATTTGGTACTGTATATGGTATTTGATGTAACATTATACAATATTTTTTACTGTGACATTTTTACTCAGCATTTACACCACGTCTTGGTGTAAAAATCACATACATATTACAGAGTTACCTAGATAGTGGGTTGAATAAAAAGAGCTACGTCCATCAAGTTCAGCCTTTTCTACTTACAAATCCCAGTTGATCCAGAGGTAAGCAAATACCACTCTTATACTGCACAGACCTAATTTACCATGTGGTGAAAAAAAAAACCTTCCTTATCCCTGCTGGTAATCTAACAGATCCTTGGATCAACATTCTACATGCCTACCAGTAACCCTGTGTATTGTGCTATATATTAGACAATATGTCTATTCCTTTCTAAAATCTATTCACACTTTAAGACATTACCAAATCCATTACACATGGTTGCGAAACCGTACAGTTCAGACAGTAAAAGTAATGTTTTTGAAATTCTACATGATAAATTTGACAACCTATCTTCAGAATTGAGATCTCCCATACCTCATGTTAACTTGTTTGCCGTTCTTTGAACTCTCTCCAGACCTCTGTTATCTTTTTGTTATAGAATGGCTCCTAAAACCAGATTACTTACTGAAGATATGGCACACAAATCAATATCAGTAAAAAACGCACGGGTACCAGCAATGGTGAACCTAGCCTCTTTGCTGCCTGAGGCGGACTATAGAAAGACGCCCCCCCCCCCCCCCAAAAAAAAAACAAAAACTGAGTTTCCATGCTACTAGTTTAACACACTGTTATCGTCGCACAATATACACAATACACAAAGTTATAAAACAGTTTTTAAGAATTCTTCTTCCTGTATTACTTCAGTATCAGATCAACAACACAGCATTAACAATGAAAGTAACTTCACACATCTTCTGCTTGGTGGATGGACGAGCCCACGTGGCCCCCATTCTCTATAATAGGAGCGCCGCAGATAGCTGAGTACTGGACTTCGGGTATCTTTGGCACTCCCATTGAAGTGAATGAGAGCCACGCGGGTTCGTCCATCCACCAAGTGACACACCTATATATATGGCTGCGGTCAGGCTGAATTCCCACCTAGTGGGGGGAAAAACCCAATTCTCAGGCTCAGTGGGGGTCTCAGCAGACAGACCCCCATCACTCAGGTATTTATCCTCTATCATTTAGGTGAATACAGGGCAGTAACATTCTGTGACTTACAGGTGACGTCTCTGACTAATCCTTCACATTTTCCTTCTCTTCCCTCTGGACCGCCATGACCACTTCTTCCAGCTGTGACTTGTCTCTGTAAAGGTTGCAACACAGACATCTTTGGCTCCTCACTTTTCCAGGCATCCAACCCACATTGTCCTTACCTACACAAAGCCCCCATCCTGCTGCTACCCCCAATTATAAAATATATGATATAACCCCCCATAATGAATAATACCCCCAAGTGCATCTTTATATTAATAATGTCCGTGTGTACCCTGTATAAATAGTGCCCCTTATTAATAATACCCCAGGTGTTAACTAATTAAAAGGTTTTCCAGGTCATTAATAAACTAATCAGTGGGGTTCAAAAACCCAGGACCCCCACTGATCAGCTGTTTGAATGGTACCTGTGTAAGCGCCGTGACCGCTTCTCTGTTTACATAGTGTCATTCATCTTATAGCGGCCATGTAATGTAACTACAGCCTCGTCCTGTACATGTCTACAGTATGTGACAAGGCTACAATTACATCACACGGTCACTATAAACAGACAGCGTATAATATAAACAGGTGCCATAGCCCATGTTTATAGCGCCCCATTTACACACATTATAAAGTTCCACAGCAGCCCCTGCACACAGTATTACAGCCCGCAGCGGCCCCTGCACACTGTATTATGCCTCTCAGCGGCCCCTGCACGCGGTATTATGCTCCATAGTGGCCCCTGCTCACGGTATTATGCTCCATAGTGGCCCCTGCTCACGGTATTATGCCCCGCATTGGCCACTGCACACGGTATTATGTTCCGCAGCAACTCCTGCACACAGTTTTATGCCCTATATTGGCCCCTGCACTGGTATTATGCTCCATAGTGGCCCCTGCACTGGTATTATGCTCTATAGTGGCCCCAGCACACGGTATTATGCTCCATAGTGGCCCCTGCACTGGTATTATGCTCCAGAGTGGCCCCTGCACTGGTATTATGCTCCAGAGTGGCCCCTGCACAGGGTATTATGCTCCATAGTGGCCCCTGCACTGGTATTATCCTCCATAGTGGCCCTTGCACTGGTATTATGCTCCATAGTGGCCCCTGCACTTGTATTATGCTCTATAGTGGCCCCTGCACTCGGTATTATGCTCTATAGTGGCCCCTGCACTTGTATTATGCTCCAGAGTGGCCCCTGCACAGGATATTATGCTCTACAGTGGTCCCTGCACAGGGTATTATGCCCCATAGTGGCCGACCCATGAACTATTATTATACTCTGGGGTCTTTTCAGACCCCAGAGTATAATGATTGGAGACCCAGGGAAGAATACAAACATAAAAATCAGAGTTACTTACATATCCTGGACACCGGTGCACTCCTTGCAGCTTTCGGCCCTGTTTAATTGCGCACACACGTCACGTGATCAGGCCGGCGACGCGACCTGATGACGTCACCACAGGCCTCAAGCCTGCTCGGAGTTACATCGGATCGCAGGAGGTGAGTAACACTGTTTTTTATGTTCCCTCACCAACCCTAGGCCTCCGATTATTATACTCCGGGGTCTGAATAGACCCCGGAGTATAATAATAGTAGTATTTGCGGCCCGCGGCCTAACTTACCGATGCCCGCGGCCGCTCACAGCGGCATCCGCTTCCCTTTCTGTGGCCCATAGCAGAAGGGGAAGCGGGGGCGGCCACGAGCAGACGCGGGGTAGGTAAATAAATAGGCCCTGACCTGCCGGGGATACTCCAACAGGTTACGGCCTATTTATATAGATAAAAAAAAAGCTATACTCACCTGCGATGCCTTGATGACGTCATTGTATCGCCGCCTGCGCTGAGATGCGACGTCTTGTAAACCAGCCCAGGACAGGGCGAGCTCAGCTCTGGTTTTTTTTTTTTTTTTTTAAAGCGGCCTGTCCTGGGCTGGTTTACATTAAATAGTAAAAATGCCGCCCCCCGGACAGTGCTGCCCGAGGCGGCCGCCTCACCTCGCCCTGTTTTGCCACAGCCAGTGAAGGGTGGTATCCTAGGACATGCCTCTAGAACTCTTGTGGAGACACAACTTCTCAGTACAGCCAACATTCTGTCCTCACACAAAGTACCTGCAAGAAAGCACAACACAGCATAATACCATTAACACTAACAAAAGTCACAGTACAGCTGGGAAAATGATAACAAAATTCTGAACAACAGGATGAATGCTGTTCCGCATGGGACGCTGCATATTACCACTATAAAGTTACCTCCTAGGGTTGCTGCGACCTTTCTCCACTTCCACCAATTCAAGTTCTTAGTATCTGTTAGTAGGCATCGCAACCCTGATTCTGGAGTAGTTGAAATTTTTTTTTCCACCAACAAGTGCAGTTAGTTTTGGTACCTGATGTGCTATTTAAGCTTTGTAATGTCAGAAGGGCAGTGTCAGGCAGGGGGCGTGACTCAGAGCTCCAATCAGAGGCAGCCAGTGTCAGAGCTCAGAATCACATCCCTTGTCTGCTCCTCCCTGACACCGCCCTCCTGACAGTACAGAGCATAATTAGCATATCAGACACCAAAACTAACTGCACTGATTGCTAAGGAAAGATTGGGGCTAGAGAGAAAATTCCAACTGTTAGAATCAATTGAACAGCACCTACTAAATGATGTAAAGTGTTGGATTCGTTGGATTGGTAAAAGGTTCTCTTTAAGGAGAATAATCCTTTCACTTCTTACACACCAATGCTTTGTGACCGGCGCATAAAGCATCACATATAATATTTCTGAGAATCCCGCAATTGCATCAGCATTTTGTTGGGCTCGGAAGATTTTCCCAATCTTCTGGGATGCCGGAAGGTCACCCTTTTTTGAAGGAGTCTTTGGCCGTTTTGGGGAGTTGGCAAGTGTGCATAAAGGTGGTAAAATAATAGTTTTATCTCTAGAAGCCATGTATCTACACAAGTATTCATCTTAACTGATGAACACCTATGGGAACTCTAGTAGAGCTTCCACACCTAGAACCTTGAGAAATACAAGACTTTTTGAAAGCTTTGATTATTTATATACATACAGCGTATAAATTTATATAAAATATTTGGCACATTAATCATTTAACTCAGGTGTTTCATTTAGTCAAAAATATCCCACATAGT
This sequence comes from Leptodactylus fallax, assembly GCA_947044405.1. Taxonomy (NCBI): domain Eukaryota; kingdom Metazoa; phylum Chordata; class Amphibia; order Anura; family Leptodactylidae; genus Leptodactylus; species Leptodactylus fallax. Next base: position 4,083,718 of record CAMRHE010000100.1, read on the forward strand.
TTTGGTAGTATAATAACTTGGTGGAGTAGAGCGGTGATCGGGCTCACCAACTCCCATCAACAAAATCCTATAAATGACAAAAATCTTTGCCCAACATCATCTAAATCCTTACGGATCTGGATGGTATCAAGGAGTGCATTTTGTTATTTCTAGGTGTTTCATTTAGTCTCATTACCACAAGTGTATAAAATCCAGCACTTGACCATACAGTCACCTTTACAAATATTTGTGAAAGAATAGGTTTTTCAAAAGAGGTCAATGAATGTAAGCAAGAAGCAGACACACATTACATACAGTGCCATACACTCTTGAGAAATGCAGTCACATGGTATGTCACATGGTACAAGTATGCGCCTACCCACAGAAAAGCTGTATAAGGGTGAGTAAAGACTAAAACAGTGAAGATGATACTGCAGAGTTTTTTGCATTGTAGTGCTATCATAATGGATTGCATCACTCCAGGGAGTATTTCTTTATCGGTTCCTGGGATACAGTGTCTTGCGAAAGTATTCAGCCCCCTTGAACTTTTCAACCTTTTGCCACATTTCAGGCTTCAAACATAAAGATATAAAATTTAAATTTTTTTGGTGAAGAATCAACAACAAGTGGGACACAATTGTGAACTGGAATGAAATTTATTGGTTATTTTAAACTTTTGTAAAAAATAAAAAACTGAAAAGTGGGGCGTGCAATATTATTCGGCCCCTTTACTTTCAGTGCAGCAAACTCACTCCAGAAGTTCAGTGAGGATCTCTGAATGATCCAATGTTGTCCTAAATGACTGATGATGATAAATATAATCCACCTGCGTGTAATCAAGTCTCCGTATAAATGCACCTGCTCTATGATAGTCTCAGGGTTCTGTTTAAAGGCAGAGAGTATCATGAAGACCAAGGAACACACCAGACAGGTCCATGATACTGTTGTGGAGAAATTTAAAGTTGGATTTGGATACAAAAAGATTTCCCAAACTTTAAACATCCCAAGGAGCACTGTGCAAGCGATCATATTGAAATGGAAGGAGTATCAGACCACTGCAAATCTACCGAGACCCTGCCGTCCCTCTAAACTTTCATCTCAAACAAGGAGAAGACTGATCAGAGATGTAGCCAAGAGGCCCATGATCACTCTGGATGAACTGCAGAGATCTACAGCTGAGGTGGGAAAGTCTGTCTATAGGACAACAATCAGTCGGACACTGCACAAATCTGGCCTTTATGGAAGAGTGGCAAGAAGAAAGCCATTTCTCAAAGATATCCATAAAAAGTCTCGTTTAAAGTTTGCCACACGCCACCTGGGAGACACACCAAACATGTGGAAGAAGGTGCTCTGGTCAGATGAAACCAAAATCGAACTTTTTGGCTACAATGCAAAACGATATGTTTGGTGTACAAGCAACACAGCTCATCATCCTGAACACACCATCCCCACTGTCAAACATGGTGGTGGCAGCATCATGGTTTGGGCCTGCTTTTCTTCAGCAGGGACAGGGAAGATGCTTAAAATTGATGGGAAGATGGATGGAGCCAAATACAGGACCATTCTGAAAGAAAATCTGTTGGAGTCTGCAAAAGACCTGAGACTGGGACGGAGATTTATCTTCCAACAAGATAATGATCCCAAACATAAAGCAAAATCTACAATGGAATGGTTCACAAATAAACGTATCCAGGTGTTAGAATGGCCAAGTCAAAGTCCAGACCTGAATCCAATCGAGAATCTGTGGAAAGAGCTGAAAACTGCTGTTCACAAACGCTCTCCATCCAACCTCACTGAGCCCGAGCTGTTTTCCAAGGAAGAATGGGCAAGAATTTCAGTCTCTCGATGTGCAAAACTGATAGAGACATACCCCAAGCGACTTGCAGCTGTAATCGCAGCAAAGGGTGGCGCTACAAAGTATTAACCTAAGGGGGCTGAATAATTTGGCATGCCCACTTTTCAGTTTTTTATTTTTTACAAAAGTTTAAAATATCCAATAAATTTCGTTCCACTTCACGATTGTGTCCCACTTGTTGTTGATTCTTCACCAAAAAATTAAAATTTTATATCCTTATGTTTGAAGCCTGAAATGTGGTAAAAGGTTGAAAAGTTCAAGGAGGCTGAATACTTTCGCAAAGCACTGTAACTCCTTTACAAAAACTGTGTGGTGGGAGCTTCATGCCATGGGTTTCTATGGCTGAAAAGTTGTATACAAGTGTTATATCACCAAGCACAATGTCAAGCATTTGGTGAATTGATGTAAAGCACATCACTAGTGGATTCTGGAGCAGTGGAAATGCATTCTCTGACGTGGCAAATCATGCTTCTTTACCAGGCAGTCTGATGGACAAGTCTGAGTTTGGAAAATGGCAGGAGAACATTACCTGCCTGACTGAATTGTGCCAACTGTAACAGGGTTGTTTTTCAGGGGTTGCCCTAGGGCCCTTAGTTCCAGTGAAAAAAAAATCTGAATGCTTCAGCATACCAAGACATTTTAGAAAATTGCATATTTCCAACATTGTTGGAGCAGTATGGGGAAAGTTCTTTTCTGTTTAACTGTGACTGTACCCCAGTGCACAAAGCAAGGTCCAGAAAGATATGACTGAGTGAGTGTGGTGTGGAAGAACTTGTCTGGACCGCACAGAATCCTGACCTCAATCCCACTGAACATTTTTGGGATGAACTAGAACAGAAATTGCGAGCCAGGTCCTCTCGTCCAACATCAGTATCTGAATTGATGTTGAGATTAAACTTTTTTTTCTTTCCCCAGATGGAGATGTGACTGCAGTGTGACATCACTAATGGCCTTCAGGGGTTCAGATACCTGTCTGATATTCAGTTTCATGGCATAGTAGAATATTGTGTTGCCATAGGAAGTGTATGAATCTGCTTTTTTTGTTTCAAACATTTCAAATATTTCCTTGTCGGGTCCTGTAAAACATTCTATACAAACGTTGCCTTCAATATTATTTTTCACTTATACGATACGCCTGTGTCTGTCTGCAGCGTTACCAAATTCCTGTGTTCCTTTGAGCCAAGATATCTTTATCTGTACAATTACCTTCATGTGTATGTGTGAAACTTATGGAGCAAATCCTTTAACTACAATGAACTTCATCGCTGGGTACAAATCAGTTTCCGCTGGGTTTGTCTCTGATCCAAGCAAGTCACTTGCAGCCTTCACTACAGCTACAGAAAAAACATTAGATTTTTTTTTTTCTTTGTAGTTTCCCGGAGGCCATCGAGCTGAAGTTAATGACAGGCTAAAAAGTATTAGTTACTCAACAGCTGGCAGACAACACTTCCCTGTAGCTTTATGTCACAGCATATGCCAACCACTCAGAATATGTTATAATTCATACTCGATCTCCTACCACAAAAGCAGATGGGTTGAAGTATTGTTATTCTCACTCCAGTTCCCAGCCCTTGAGGGATCACTAAATAAAATCAAAGCAGATGGGCCATTACAGGCTCATTTGTGCTTGTTACAATGTAATGCACCCGAATATCAAACGACATAAAGCAAAACAAAGATCAGGCTTAGTGGGTATCGTGTAAGTCAGAGGGGTGCGAGTGGGGGAATCCAGTGTAGTCCTATTTATCACAGCATTATCTCCTTGAAAAGAGTTATTCTTCATTCGCTGGTTATATGATCCCTGTGCGCTGCTTGGCGAGCATTGAAGCTTAACAAGTGTCTGCATCTGTACAAATGGAAGATGTCATATCCTACTTAGTGGCAGATTAAACACTGGTATGGGAAGCTGGTGAATTGGCAAGAATGCATCTATGCCTGCTTATCACTTTGCTGCCAAAGAACAAATCGCTCTGCATGCTAAGGAATGAAGACACATTGAGCTTTGTGTTCTCTTAGAGAATTCCAGTTCAAATGGTTCCAGCTGAATTCTTCCAAAACTTATGAGTATGCACAACACAATCATTATGGGGACAATAACACACAAAGGTACAATTCAAATTGGAAAAAAAAAAAAAAAGACAGAAATGAGTTTGACCCAAAAAAGCAAACATAAAACAAATCTATAGTAAATAGTAATAGTAAATGCATGTGAATGCAAACTACTGTAGTATAAATGACTGATAAACCAGCTACAATACCAATACAATTGATATTGTATGCAATAAATTCAAACCACTCAAAAAGCAATAGTTAAATTTATACTCAGAGCAATGTCTGCCAAATATTAGGTTCATCAGAAAAGTGGATGCTGGTCACTATTAATTGTGGTTGAAGCTCATAACACTTTAGAGTATATACATTGATCACACAATATAGAGACAAAGCGTATTGTGTATTTAGGTCCAGAGTTCAGGTGCAGTACGCGGCTTTCATCTTTTAAATACATTTAATAAAAGTTAAATTTTATATATTTTTCCACCTTAGTCAGTAACTTCATTCCTAGACATAGCCCACTTATCCTATTGTATGATTCAGTTCTGGCTAAGCTTTGGCTGTTGGATAGATGGCTTTACATTTGACTCTAGAATTCTTTAGTATACAAGGGAGTTCAAAGTTGACTCAATGACTGCAAGGTGTCCAGGGTCCTGTGGATGAAAAAACAAGTTAAAAAAAACTCATTCCTGACTCCAAAGACTCCAGCAATCAGTATAAAACTCTGGATCAACTTTACCTAAAACCTGTAACTTCTCATATTTTTCTGCTTAAGAAATGTATCCAGGCCCTTTTTGAACACCTAGCTGCTACTTACCCTCTTAATTTCTATGGAAGCAGTAATTTTTTCACGCACTGATGTTGCTTTTTGGCCTAGTTTAAGCAGTGACTTAATGGTGTAATTTTTCATGTGGTGTTGTTCACCTGAGGTTGTATTTACCTCATTCTAAGACCTTCTAAGGATCAGATGTTTTGTTATTATGCCCTGATACATAAAATCATAGAATTCCAAGACAGTGTATTTTTTTTTTTCTCATGACTGTATGAGTATATGTGTACCTTGTAAATTTCAGATGACAGAAAGAGGGATAAAATCTGTTGCGTGTGCAGTGCAAATTTATGTAAATGCTATGTCCTTAACCATGACCCCTTGGACCCTGCCCAGTCCCTTTTTGCCCCCACACAGTATAATATACCCTTGTGTCCTTCCACAGTACAATGCCCACCTTGTGGCCCACATACAGTATAAATTCCGCTTGTGGCCTCCAGGAAGCCTGGACATGCTGCCCACCACCAGAAACAGTGGGACAGCATCCAAAATCTGGGACTGTTCTGCTGAATCCACAATGGGAAGGATGTGTATGTCACCAGCTCTATATTAATGTAGAGTTTTAAATCAGTCATTCAGATATAAAACATATGTTCCACCACATCCATCTCACCACAGGCAACAATTTAAGAGACCTGGAACACTGCAGACATGATTTTTTTCATCTATGTAAACATTTTTACAGAACAGACTGGATCTGTCATATTCATCATGTATGTGGTGATGCAAAAGCATCACTTTTGTAGCAGTCCATTTTCCCAGGGATACACGTGGATGTTTCATGCTCTAACCACAAGCTGGCACTCCAGAACAGTCTTACCAGCGCTTTATAGAAATCTATAACCACTCACATCTGGAAAAAACAGAGTTTAAGAATAAATTTAGAATTCACTGATGCACCAGTGTCCCTGCCTACTATGGTGTCTCTTTAGGGTGCTGTATTAAAATGGTGACATTGCTGCTAGAGAAGAATACCATCAGAGTTACAGTAAAATTACATAAATTTCTATGGTTACTTTATTATGGCTTCATATTATTTGTAGGCTGCAAAATGCAATAATGCAGTTACATGGATAAGTCCTTAGTATGAGATCACAATTACATTTTTCACTTTTTTTTTTTTGGTGGGGGGGAGCAGCATGGACAATGGAAGAAGGGTATGTGTGTTATGAGACACAATCTCTAGGTCATGAAAAGAAGAGGGGAAAAGGGAACACAAAGTTTCTCCTCCATATCTACTACTAACCACAAACCGAAGTAATTTTACTAATTGTGAAGTGCTTTATAAAGCTACACCGTCTGAACATTATTTATATCCTTAAAGGCAATGGGGTGCAGTTTTCTGGTGTAGATTTGTATAAATGTTGTGCATCATTGGAGCAAGGTGCTTTTTTGTCCCATGAAGCATGCGCCTTCTGTGCTCCACTTACCAATTTTACAAAAGTGAGCAGAGTGGGGCAGAAACCAAGGCACCCCAGCCCAAGGGAATGCCAGAAAGCTGGCGTGAACTTGAAATCTACATCAGTGTCTGACTGGCGTAGATTTCAATTCCGGCTTATGGGACTGTGTCCATATTAATAAGAGACCTCTAAATAATTCACGTGCATGATTCCCCCCAAAGTGTCATGTATTTAATTTTACTTTAATTCATTACATGTAAGCCTGTAAGAGAGACACAATGTATTTGTGCTTTTTTTTTTTTTTTTTTTTTAAAAAGTTGTGCTTTGGAAGGGTATGTCCATGAGAGAAAATTGTCCCCGATCCACAGACTATGGAACAAGCTGCAGATAGGTGGGTGTCCACCTGTTGGAACTTGGACTCCATGCTAATCACGAGAACAGGACTGTCTTGCATCCCCATCTGAATGGAGTGGGGGGTCACCCAGGCATGCTGCCATTCAATTCATTTTTATGGGACTGTCAGACATAGCCAAGGAATATCTAAAAAAAAACAAGTGTCCAGAGCAGCACCAAAAATAATAATAATAACCTGTCATGGTCTGTGGTCAAATCTCTAATGATCCGGCATATGATCCCAAGTAGACAATACAACAAACGGGCAGCACTCCAAAGTTGTAAATCAAAACTGGTGAGGATTTATTCCACAGCTATTCCAAATATTATCTCAGTCTCCAATAAGTGACGGAGTATAGCCTCTCACTTCCTGGAGTATAGCCAGGAGTATAGCCTCTCACTTCCTGGAGTATAGCCAAGAGTATAGCCTCTCCCGTAAGCACCCCAATGTATTAGTTAAATAATTGAGGTTAATTAATTGCAAACAAACAAATGTTCCATGCTTGAATGGCCAATTCAAAATTCCTTTAAAGGGAATGTGTTACCAGAACAGAACTTCTTTTTCAAATCAAGTTGCAGCAACCCTTTGGAAGAAGTCTGGAGGCTAGCAGTAGTAGTACTTGGACTTGTTGCAGTGGCTACAACACTACCAATTCCTCCAGCTCTCCTCCTGAGCCTCCAGTTGCAGACTGTGCTTTTTTTCTTTCCAAAGTACTCTCCAATTTTCCCAAGTACCACCCTTTCTCTCATATAAAGTCTCAAAGGGTATCAACAAGATGTCCTGTGGCTTAGGCAGGGTCGTTGCAATGCTGGGCTGGCTGGAGGGTCTTCACACCAGACTGGGGTTTTACTCAGGCTCACTACTCCTTTCCTGCATGACCTCACTACTCTAGAGCTCTCTTTACAGGTCCTACCAAAACTCTGTCTCCACTCACGGTGACACAGCTCAATAAAAAGAATAACCAGACATTACAACTGAATGATGTACTAATGCATTGCAAACACAAGATATACATTTCAAAGTATATACGTTTTGCAGTAGCCCCAATGGATGCTGCAACATTGAACATATTTTTCAAGAATTTTTAGTAAGTTTATTGAACATTTTCCATTTTTTATCTATATTTAAAAAAAAAAATCCTAAACATTCAGCAGTTCTGACTCTGCCCACTAAGCCAAAATATGCTGAGACGCCCTTTTTTCCATGAGATTTCGATGCAGAAGTCAACTCACTTATCAGCACACTGATGGCCACAGCGATCATGTATATGCAGATAAGACACCAAATCCACCAGTCACAATAGAGAATTTCACAGCTTACCTACTCCTCTTTCTGCACAATGACCTCTGCGCAGGTCACAGAGTATGTGTATCAAACGAACTTGGAAGTTGAAAAAACAACTAAAAATAAAAACAGATCTTATAGATAATGGTGAATTAAACATTTGTAAAGAATTTTTAGTGTTGTTTTTTAATTTTCCATGTTATTATCTATATTTTAAAAAATCCTAAAAGTCTTGCAATTCCATCTCTTGCACTAAGGCTGAGATAATCTGATATCTCTGTCTCCTGGAGATATTCCATGGGATATAGACCCAATGGTCTGGAGTACATCCTATTGACTTGTATGGGAGGGCTTTCTAGATTGTTCTTTGGTCAAGTGATAATCCAGACTATGTAACAGTCTGGCACTTGTTGGGTCCCATGGATTCCTGAGTTAAATGAAATGATCTCTCGTACAATGATGGAATTTAACATTTCTTTTCAGCTTTACAGTGGATATTAATATTGGGTCAGTGGGAAAAAAGACACCTTAGTAGTATATATAAATATAAAGTAACATTATAGATCAGGTTGGTAGAAGACAGAAGTTAATCAACCTGACCAATAACCCTACAATGTTCCAGAGGAAGGCAAAAAAAAAAAAAAAAACCCCATGAGATTGATGCCAATCACCCCTATGTTCTTGTCATGAGCTACTATGCTACTTTTGATGCACCCCTTGAATTTATTTGCCTTGGCATCAGCTGCTTGTCCCTGGTAGTGGAAGTTACTATCTATCAAAATCCCCAAGTCTTTTTTAGTGACAGACTTATTGCTATTACGAAATAATCATACATTTTATTTCCATAACCAAAATGCAATACCTTACAGGGTTGTACATTTGTCTACATTAAACTTTATTAAAACACATTAAAATTTGTGATAACTAACCGTCATTTTTACCTTTGCCCACAAAAACATCAGAGAGAGAATAGAATAGGAAATTCATGGAGGCACCACGGCTCGGAGCACCTTCCTCCTACAGGAAAGATCTGAAGTAGCTCCCACATCAAACCAATAGTGTTTGAGGAACAATCTCCTCAGAACAATGAAAACTAGAAGAAAGATTCGGGAGGAAAGCTGGGTTTGGACGGGTCATTACCCGAACACTGGAGATAATAGTAAATTGAGAATAGGTAGAAAGAGTCTGAAGCTCCCCAAGGTGAGGGTAGCAAGGAGAAAGAGGGTCCTAATAGGGATAGTCTTCTAATGTTCAAATGCGGCCTTAGTCAAGGCAGATAAATCTAAGTTTAAGTTCCAAGGAGGAATTAAAGATCTGCTTTTAAAGAATGAAGCGATCTACCAGTTTCTCATCAAAGAGAATGCTTAAGGTGGAGACCTGTATCTTAAAGGGAGTCTGTCAGCAGGAAAATCAATACCAATCTAATGACAGTAGCTTGTAGGGCGGCTTCTACTATTTCCAAAGACGCCTTTCTTATTCTGCATTGCAGCTCCATTTTCATGAAAATCAGTGTTTATTCTTATGCAAATTAGCTGAAAAGGGCTTTAGGGGTGTTTCTAGAGTCGAGACTGAAGCCCCAGTAGAAGAAACGTCACTCAAGCCCCTTTTCAGCTAATTTGGTTAAAGAAGCTCTCCAGGCAAAACCCCTTTTTCCATCCCTGCCCCCCTCACCTGTCTGTCTCTCTCTAGGCTTCATTCATGTATGCTGCCCTTATGTCTCTACAATCCAGCTTCTTTTCAGCTCCTTTCTCTGTGCTATCAATCCCATGATGCCTCAGCACAGCCTCATATGGGCCGCTAGAGGATTGTACCATCACTGCTGCTGGGGGACAGTGGAATTATCCTTTTCTTTACTTACCCTCCAAAATAACAGAAGAGACCAAAAATATACAGTCAGGGACGCTGCTCTGTTATCTCCATTATAGGTGTGTGACGTGAGCTGTCTTATATCAGCAGTAGCTAGTGATAGATTTTTATCACCGTCCTATAGCTATAGAGAACAGAAAGCCATGTTATTGTAAGGTGGTTACCTTGAGATCACATGACCCAAATAGAGAGAAGAAGCTGACTTTTCAGATAGAGAGGAATAACTTATATTACTATATATTATATTACTATAACTTATATTACTAGCGGAGTTATATATATTAGGGAAATAGGTACAGAATGAATAAATAAAATAATCTTATTTAAGAATAAAATGCTAACTTTCATGCAGAATGAAAGGCATCTTTGGGACATATAGCGCCCTACAAGGTACTGTCATTACTTTAAACACCTGTTTTTCTGCTGACAGACTCCCTTTAAGTGTGGTAGTGGAGAGTCCTTGTGAATTTCTCTATTGTTTGTTGTAAGACAGCTTCTTTTCCTTCAGTCAGGGTTCCCATGAAATTTTCGGGTCGCTTCTAAATTCCCTTTCAGTGTTTGTGTAGCCTGTGTCAAAATATTTCTATCCCATTAAGTATGATGTTCATAAGCCTCAGATTCTATAGATTACATTTCTATTTTGGACGGACACATTTTTGTGTCCTTAAAAAAACATCCATTTTTTGCTTCCATATCTGCTAAATGTGTAAAAAAATTCAATGTGAATCCATCCTAAAATGTAAAATACTGTCTAACACCAACTGGAATATCTGTAGTACAAGAAATCATCACAAGGAGCGGAGTTCAATCCTTTTGTATTATCATTTGGCATATACAGTATTTGTAAACATAATTTATACATAACTTTGCATAAGCAGCAGCTCCGGCTCGTATACATAGCTGTAACTAAAGGATTAGGAAATGTGACAGTTTTATAAAGTGGTTGGAGCTATATGACATAAGAAGTTTAATTTCCTGTCTCAGCAGGTAAAAGCTCTAAATCATGCTCAACATCCTGGCCATGCCAGCAGAGGACTCTAATATCTGGGCCATGCCAGTAGTGGAAATCATTTCTCCACAACCTGAATACAGCTTAGAAATCATTTATTGACCTTGTGATCTCCATTTCCTTTAAGAGCTTCACAAGGGGGTCTATGGGGAGGTAAGTGACCAATACACTCATGGATAGTCAATGCCCCAACCAAGGGTAGTGTCTGGAGAGGGAGAAAAACCACTTAATATCTAAGTAACCTTTCTGATTACAGTAGATACATTCCTATTACGAGTTCCTATGTGGGTTCTGATATACAGGTGCATCTCAATAAATTAGAATATCTTTAAGGGTGGGTTCACACTTGCGACGGAGTCCGTCCACCGCAAATCGGACTGAAAATCTCAGGAAACTATATAAGGACTGGATAGCGAAAGGTTAGCGACGCATTGCTTAAAAACCCATTCATTTGAATGGGTTTTTAAAGCAATGCGCGGGTGTGCGCTTACACCCTCTGCGCCTTGAATCCAGTTTTTCTCGCTGGAAACAATGTCGGACATGCAGGACTTTGTTTCCAGCGAAACAAAAAAGGCTTCGCACCGCAGAGGGTGTAAGCGCACACCCGCGCATTTATTTAAAAACCCATTCAAATGAATGGGTTTTTAAGCAATGCGTCACTAACCTTTCGCTATCCAGTCCCCAGGGGCACACCGCTAATGATGCGAAGTGAGGCGGCCGCCTCAGGTGGCACTGTCCATCACTGTCTGGGGGGGTGGCATTTTTACTATTCAATGTAGACCAGTCCAGGACAGGCCGCTTTAAAAAAAAAAACAAAGCTGAGCGGGGTCTGTCCGGGGCCGGCGTCGCATCTCATCGCGGCGGCGGACAATGGCGTCGCGCGCCTACGCTGAGACACAGACATCGCGGACAAGAAGAGGAGGCGGCGGCTGCTCTATCAAGGCATCGCAGGTAGGTGAGTATAACTTTTTTTTTATATATAAATAGGCCGTGACCTGCTGGAGTATCCCCGGCAGGTAACGGCCTATTTATTTACCTAACCCGCGTCTGCTTGTGACCACCACCGCTTCCCCTTCTGTTAAGGACGCAGAAAGGGAAGTGGATGCCACTGTGAGCAGCCACGGGCATTGGTAAGTGAGGCCGCGGGCCTCAAATACTACTATTATTATAATGATTATATTATTATAATAATCAGAGGCCTAGGGGAGGTGAGGGAACATAAAAACCAATGTTACTCACCTTCTGCGATCTGATGTAACTCCAAGCAGGCTTGAGGCCTCTGGTGACATCATTAGGTTGCGTCGCCGGCCTGATCACGTGACGTCTGTGCGCAATTAAACAGGGCTGAAAGCTGGAAGGAGTGCAACGGTGTCCAGGATAGGTAAGTAACACTGGTTTTTATGTTTGTATTCTCCCCTGGGTCTCCAATCGTTATACTCTGGGGTCTGAAAAGACCCCAGAGTATAATAATAGTTCATGGGTGGCCCACTATGGGGCATAATACCGTGTGCAGGGGCCACTGTAGAGCATAATACCCTATGCAGGAGCCACTATGGAGCATAATACCGTGTGCAGGGGCCAATATGGAGCATAATACCGTGTGCGGGGGCCAATATGGGGCATAATACCGTGTGCAGGGGCCACTAGGGAGCATAAAACTGTTTGCAGGAGTTGCTGTGGAACATAATACCGTGTGCAGGGGCCACTGCGGGGCATAATACCGTGTGCAGGGGCCACTATGGAGCATAATACCGTGTGCAGGGGCCACTGCGAGGCATAATACAGTGTGCAGGGGCCGCTGCGGGCCATAATACTGTGTGCAGGGGCTGCTGTGGAACATTATAGTGTGTGTAAATGGGGCGCTATAAACAGGGGCTATGGCCCTGTTTATATTATACGCTGTCTGTTTATAGTGGCCGTGTGATGTAATGCTAGGCTTGTCACATACTGTAGACATGTACAGGATGAGGCTGTAGTTACATTACATGGCCGCTATGAGATGAATGACACTATGTAAACAGAGAAGCGGTCATGGCGCTTACACAGGTACCATTCAAACAGCTGATCAGTGGGGGTCCTAGATTTTTGAGCCCCACTGATTAGTTTATTAATGACCTGGAAAACCTTTTAATTAGTTAACACCTGGGGCATTATTAATAAGGGGCACTATTTATACAGGGTACACACGGATGTTATTAATATAAAGATGCACTTGGGGGTATTTTTCATTCATTTCCTCCAACCCACATTGTGTAGGTGAGGACAATGTGGGTTGGATGCCTGGAAAAGTGAGGAGCCAAAGATGTCTGTGTTGCAAACTTTACAGAGACAAGTCACAGCTGGAAGAAGTGGTCATGGCGGTCCAAAGGGAAGAGAAGGGAAATGTGAAGGATTAGTCAGAGACGTCACCTGTAAGTCACAGAATGTTACTGCCCTGTATTCACCTAAACGATAGAGGATAAATACCTGATTGATGGGGGTCTGTCTGCTGAGACCCCCCACTGAGCCTGAGAATTGGGCTTTTTTCCCCCCACTGGGTGGGAATTCAGCCTGACCGCAGCCATATATATAGGTGTGTCACTTGGTGGATGGACGAACCCATGTGGCTCTCATTCACTTCAATGGGAGTGCCAAAGATACCCAAATGCCATTACTCAGCTATCTGCGGGGCTCCTATTATAGAGAATGGGGACATGTGGGCTCGTCCATCCACCAAGCAGAAGATGTGTGAAGTTACTTTCATTGTTAATGCCGTGTTGTTGATCTGATACTGAAGTAATAGAGGAAGAAGAATTCTTAAAAACTGTTTTATAACTTTGTGTATTGTGTATATTGTGCAACGATAACAGTGTGTTGAACTAGTAGCATGGAAACTCAATTTTTTTTTTTTTTTTTGGGGGGGGGGGGGGCGTCTTTCTATAGTCCGCCTCAGGCAGCAAAGAGGCTAGGTCCACCACTGCCAGTCCCTATACAGTTTCCTGAGATTTTCAGTCAGATTCGCGGCGGACGGACTCCGGCGCAAGTGTGAACCCACCCTGAAACGTTCAATCATTTCAGTAATACAATTCATAATCAGCGTCTTCCATGATTGTGTGTCCTACTGAACCAGACTGAGGGACCATTTAAAGGCTTAGGAAACCTTGGCAGGTGACACACTGAATTTACAATACTGGACTTTTACACAATATTCTAATTTTCTTAGATTTGGGTTTTCATTATCTGTAATCATAATCAACATTTACAGAAATAAAATACTTGAAATAGAACACTCTGTGTGTAAAGAATCTAGAAAATATAGCAGGTCACTTTTTTAATTTAATTACTGAAATAAATAAACGTTTCAAAGATATTCTAATTTATTGATATGCACCTGTATCTTGTGTCTTCTCCAGGTTGTCCTGGCAGGAAATCACGTCACTAAAGAGCTACTATCAGTCAAAATAATGGACAAAAAGCAGATCTCAATACAGCTAAAAATCATGGAAACGGCTATAAGAAATAGGTGACGTATACCTACCCCACTTCTTAGCAGGAAACCAGGCACTTGATATGGACAGTGCAAAGTAAAGGTCTTATACCTTAACCTTTGAAATGCCAAACAACTGATGGGGTCTCAAAATGATAGGCATTGACAACTAGGACTTTGGACGTTGTATTCAGAATGTGTATGAGTAGTGTAGTTTTTCAGCCGAGATGTGTCCAGACACTATAAACATCATAGAGTAGGATTAGTAAAAAGAGGGGTTGGAATTATAAGACAGCTGTTTTATTTAGACCAGATAACCAGATTGTGGAAATGCTGCTTTTTTGTTGCAGATTATGCTGGGGTTTTTTTGAGCCAAAGCCAAAAGTGGATTTAAAAGTTTCCTTTATAGCTCCCATTCCCTATTAAGCCACTCTTTGCTCAAAAAATAAACAAAAAAAAAACCAGCAACAAAAAAGCAGCTTTTGCGCAACGTGGGGCCTAAAGGGGTATTCCAGGTTTCTAAAGGTTATCAATGGCACAGTGTATGTCACTTGAATGGCAGCCGATTTGCAGTAACCTAGCAAAGGCCCCATACAAGCCGCCCACCCCCACCTTTCTCCGCTGTGTAGCTCAGAGCACAGACACTGAACAGTGAATTCAGAAACTCTGATCAGTGCTGGACATACAGTGGGGAAAAAAAAAGTATTTAGTCAGCCACCAATTGTGCAAGTTCTCCCACTTAAAAAGATGAGAGAGACCTGTAATTGACATCATAGGTAGACCTCAACTATGAGAGACAAAATGAGAAAACAAATCCAGAAAATTACATTGTCTGATTTTTTAAGAATTTATTTGCAAATTATGGTGGAAAATAAGTATTTGGTCACCTACAAACCAACAAGATTTCTGGCTCTCACAGACCTGTAACTTCTTCTTTAAGAGGCTCCTCTGTCCTCCACTCATTACCTGTAGTAATGGCTCCTGTTTGACATTGTTATCAGTATAAAAGACACCTGTCTACAACCTCAAACAGTCACACTCCAAACTCCACTATGGTGAAGACCAAAGAGCTGTGGAAGGACACCAGAAACATAATTGTAGACCTGCACCAGGCTGGGAAGACTGAATCTGCAATAGGCAAGCAGCTTGGTGTGAAGAAATCACCTGTGGGAGCAATAATTAGAAAATGGAAGACCACTGATAATCTCCCGCGATCAGGGGCTCCACGCAAGATCTCACCCCGTGGGGTCAAAATGATCACAAGAACGGTGAACAAAAATCCCAGAACCACACGGGGGGACCTAGTGAATGACCTGCAGAAAGCTGGGACTAACGTAACAAAGGCTACCGTCAGTAACACACTACGCCGCCAGGGACTCAGATCCTGCAGTGCCAGACGTGTCCCCCTGCTTAAGCCAGTACATATCCGGGCCTGTCTGAAGTTTGCTAGAGAGCATTTGGATGTTCCAAAAGAGTATTGGGAGAATGTCGTATGGTCAGATGAAACCAAAGTAGAAACACAACTCGTCTTGTTTGGAGGAGAGTGACTGCTGAGTTGCATCCAAAGAACACCATACCTACTGTGAAGCATGGGGGTGGCAACATCATGCTTTGGGATTGTTTCTCTGCAAAGGGACCAGGAGGACTGATCCATGTACATGAAAGAATGAATGGGGCCATGTATCGTGAGATTTTGAGTGCAAACCTCCTTCCATCAGCAAGGGCATTGAAGATGAAACTTGGCTGGGTCTTTCAGCATGACAATGATCCCAAGCACCGGGTGTTGGCGCACTGAGGATCTTTCACACAGGGCAACGAAGGAGTGGCTTCGTAAGAAGCATTTCAAGGTCCTGGAGTGGCCTAGCCAGTCTCCAGATCTCAACCCCATAGAAAACCTTTGGAGGGAGTTGAAAGTCCGTGTTGCCCACCGATAGCCTTTCACAGCAGTGAGCCAGGAGAATGTGGAGCCTGGCATCACCTTACTAGATGGAGACTGTAAATACAGTGGGGAAAAAAAGTATTTAGTCAGCCACCAATTGTGCAAGTTCTCCCACTTAAAAAGATGAGGCCTGTAATATGACATCATAGGTAGACCTCAACTATGAGAGACAAAATGAGAAAACAAATCCAGAAAATCACATAGTCAGATTTTTAAAGAATTTATTTGCAAACTATAGTGGAAAATAAGTATTTGGTCAATAACAAAAGTTCATCTCAATAATTTGTTATATATCCTTTGTTGGCAATGACAGAGGTCAAACGTTTTCTGTAAGTCTTCACAAGGTTGGCACACACTGTTGCTGGTATGTTGGCCCATTCCTCCATGCAGATCTCCTCTAGAGCAGTGATGTTTTGGGGCTATCGGTGGGCAACACGGACTTTCAACTCCCTCCAAAGGTTTTCTATGGGTTGAGATCTGGAGACTGGCTAGGCCACTCCAGGACCTTGAAATGCTTCTTACGAAGCCACTCCTTCGTTGCCCTGTGTGAAAGATCCTCAGTGCGCCAACACCGCTTTGGCCCACACCTGAGACTTCTTTAATAAAAACCACACTCACAGCCAGTGAGTGTTGGGTTCACAAGATAATACAAGACAAGCTTTCTAAATTTTGTATATTTATTAACCCCTAGATGGGTCGATATTAACATCTAACACATGCAGTTCAGAACAGATATGCAGATATATACAAGCATTAACAGTTACTAGTTACAATATACAGCACATAAAATAAAAAGGGAATAAAAGTGAAATAATTACTTTACCACACATATCCTTGATGTGGCTCTATAATCCAACACTCACACATGCCCTGGCATGTGGGGATAACCAGTGGAGGCTCCTAACAGCAGAATCAACACAGCATTCCAGCCAGCAACTCATCATAGTAGCATCATCCCCCACTGATCCCTACCTCATCTTATATACCCTTTATGCCACCACCCAGAATGAGGTCACCGGCGACAGCAAGTCTGATTGACTAACGCACTTAAGTCAAGATTCTTTGTAAGAAGATGGGATTAAGTGGAATGACACAATGCCGTCTATATGTTATCAACCATGTCTGATCCAATAGCCTAGGCTAAACAATACATGTGTATTTGATCACCAAGGGGCTATGTAGGAATTCAATGGAGCCATTCTGGGATGAGTACAAAGCCCTATTGTTACATTGTTGCCACTACTGAATTAAGAGAGAGATACGCTACCAGAGATCAAAATACATCTTTGAGTTATAGCCATATTTAAGTGGAATCATCACACCTGGCGTTGTGCTTGGGATCATTGTCATGCTGAAAGACCCAGCCATGTTTCATCTTCAATGCCCTTGCTGATGGAAAGAAGTTTGCACTCAAAATCTCACAATACATGGCCCCATTCATTCTTTCATGTACACGGATCAGTCGTCCTGGTCCCTTTGCAGAGAAACAGCCCCAAAGCATGATGTTGCCACCCCCATGCTTCACAGTAGGTATGGTGTTCTATGGATGCAACTCAGCATTCACTCTCCTCCAAACACGACGAGTTGTGTTTCTACCAAACAGTTCTACTTTGGTTTCATCTGACCATATGACATTCTCCCAATACTCTTCTGGAACATCCAAATGCTCTCTAGCAAACTTCAGACGGGCCTGGATATGTACTGGCTTAAGCAGGGGGACACGTCTGGCACTGCAGGATCTGAGTCCCTGGCGGCGTAGTGTGTTATTGACGGTAACCTTTGTTACGTTAGTCCCAGCTTTCTGCAGATCATTCACTAGGTCCCCCCGTGTGGTTCTGGGATTTTTGGATTATTGCTCCCACTGTTGATTTCTTCACACCAAGCTGCTTGCCAATTGCAGATTCAGTCTTCCCAGCCTGGTGCAGGTCTACAATTCTGTTTCTGGTGTCCTTCCACAGCTCTTTGGTCTTCACCATAGTGGAGTTTGGAGTGTGACTGTTTGAGGTTATGGACAGGTGTCTTTTATACTGATAATGTCAAACAGGTGCCATTACTACAGGTAATGAGTGGAGGACAGAGGAGCCTCTTAAAGAAGAAGTTACAGGTCTGTGAGAGCCAGAAATCTTGCTTGTTTGTAGGTGACCAAATACTTATTTTCCACCATAATTTGCAAATAAATTCTTTAAAAAGTCAGACAATGTGATTTTCTAGATATGTTTTCTCATTTTGTCTCTCATAGTTGAGGTCTACCTATGATGTCAATTACAGGCCTCTCTCATCTTTTAAGTGGGAGAACTTGCACAATTGGTGGCTGACTAATTACTTTTTTTCCCCACTGTATAATATATAGTAACATCCATATAGTCAGCGTTCTGCTCCTTGACACCTACACATATAGTATCAATAACTGTTATGGCCTATGAGCTACTTTCATAGCACTTTAAAAATCACTTTGGCTTATTTTGCTACATTATAGCAATTAGAAATGCTTACATAATTTCCAAATGTTTCATGTACATAATGTCAGAAATATTAGAACTATAGACACATGAGTAATTTTAGATCCAGTGGGGTCATCTTTTAGTATGTGTGCAGAATTTTGAAACTGCTGGTCACTATGTCCTGTGAAGGCTAAAAAAGAAAAGGGAATCACATAGGACCACCAAGAAGCTACAGAAAACAAAAGTAAAACCAGCTCCTATAACCACAGTCTGAGAAATGACAAAAAGTTGCTGAGGAAATTCGAACAGGTGTTACTATGCGGAATACATTTTGGGCTTTGGCGCCATTGCTTGGTGTTGTTCAGGTTCAAGAATAATTACCGTAGACAGAATAAGGAAGATGTTAGTGCCTTGTTCTGCCATCTTGTGGACAGCCGCTTGGGTCTCTTATAAATCCAAGAGAGATCTTAAGGGGGTTTTCGAGCAAAAAATAAATTTTTCAAAAAGGTCTTAGCTCTGATGTCCTCCCCCTCCCTCTCTCCCTCCCCCTCTCACTCACACCACCTCCCTGTTTCCCTAGCTAGCCCGCCCACTACTTGCTCTTACTAACTAACTCAACCCCACCCCCAACATACTTACCTGTCTTCCGGGAAGGATCTTCTCGGCATGGGACTTCACTTGTTCTGGGAGGCCGTCACCTCCTGCTCTATTGCGCAGACGTGAGCGGCCAGCAGACATTAAGAAGAGTAACTGATGTCCTGTTCAAAGAAGATCCGGACAGGAAGGCAGGTTAGTATGATGGGGGGCTGGGATTAGTATAGGTGATGTTCCGTTTCTGGAAACAGGGAAAGGGAACATCACTAGAAAATCAGAAAATCTGCCTGGGGCGGTCACATGACCACCCCGGCAATCTAGGTAAATATAGACTTTTGCTAACCTAAGTAATTTAGAAGGTAACTGGAGGGGAGGGGGGGGGGGCGAGTGATGGGTAGCTTAGATTAGAAAGATCATTTTATGCCAGACAACCCCTTTAAGACACACAAGGTCTTGCCCATAGAAAGAGCAATTCCTTACAAAATCATCAACTATTTATAACTAATTTTTCTGATAATGGGCTTAAAACACAGTCCAGGTGTAAACTGAACAGTATGTTATAGTTTATTTGTCGATTTTGATGTGTTTTGCATGTTTCTGTAATAACTGTTTAAGGATGATATTTCTGGATAATGAGCTGCAGGGATGGGGCTTGCAGGCAGAGGGTTGGAGGTCCAAATTTTTTATGCTGGATTTTGGGGATGTACAGTTTAATAGTGTCTACTGATCTAAGTGTGGGGCTTCAATAGTTGCCTAAGCACCTGGGGCCTAAGTTGTTTGTGGATTTCCATTTTATAAAATGATCAGACATTGCAGTGAACAGAGGGAACAGTATGAAGTAGACTTAATAAAGGCAGATATCTGGTTCCTCAGAGACTGTTTCCCCATCAATAGCTACAAATTTTGTTCTGAACTTTGAAGGGTTGTATTGTCTTGGAATAAAGCTTCTGATTTTCCCAATAGGTGCCAACCTGCACCTATGAGAACCTCAGTTTTGTCCAGGTTCAGTTTTAGATTCTGGTATGGGCACCAAGATGGTAGCCACCGACTTCCCTGCTCACCAACTAGATTATGTACCAAAAGCTCCAACTTTCAACAAAGCTACAGGCAACCTGATGGGTAGTGATTCCATACGAGAGCCAAAAGAGTTCATCGGATACAAGAGGTAAAGTGACACACATCAGGTGAAAGTGGCTTTGGGTAAAGTATTTTTTATTGCCCAGCTTTGCATGAGGCTGTAGATGTGGTCTGCACAGATGGCCAATGCTAAATTCTCACCAAGACTGATGAACCCTGATCCAGCAAGCAAATTGTCTGGTGGGTTGTGTAAATCCTTAGGCTACAGGCACAGCATGTTGGTGATCATGGGACTGACTACTGAGTCTTCTGCTAAGGTCCTCTGAAGGAAACTGTTCTGTTTCCACAGTTCTCCACACTCAACTGCACTCAAATAATGGCCAACCAAGTGGCATATTATGGAGATTCTCCTCTATTTGTATCACATAAATGTGAGCGTATTGCCCCTATTACAGAAAATGTGAGAACTTTGATAGTATGCCATCTCTGCTGATCGACATCCAACAGATGGAGAACTGGTCAAAACACCCTGCATAACTAGTATAGGTTTAACTAACTGAACAAGACTGCCAAGATCTCATTGATCCTCAGAATTATGTCCTACTGATATCACTGGAGTACTCCTTTACAGCAGAACAGGGAAACTATGTCCATGTGGTCTAAAAGGGACAGAAGCCATGTTAGACACAGCAGTCTCTTCTTATTTAGTTAACAGATGGAGTCTTGTCATATTCTTGTATATGAGAAGTGATTGACTGAAAGCATATACTGTGGTGGTGGCTGCACTCTTTCAGAGAGGTCTACATATTCCGGAAGAATTATCCAAACACCGATATGTTGTCATTTGTGCTATTTAATACTTTCTCAAACAAAAATTAAATAACACATTAAAATTAGATTATAACTTAAAGCTTTAGCAGTTTTAATCTTCACTGTTACATACATTCAGTGGAACTTAAAAGACAAAAAAAAAAGAAAACACTTGAAGTGCAAAGAAGTTGTATATGCAGTTGTACTGTAGGTTACCGTTGTTGACAGCAAATAGGTTAAAGGATTTTAGTGTATGAAAAAAAACTCTTTATCTGCCGCTCTGCATTTTATAAGAATCCTTGTGGCTCTCCAGCATGCCCGCTCCACCAGCTGCTACAGAGTCAAAGGCTACCTTTATAGTGCTCTCCATGTCATAAACACACAATTGTTCATTTGTACAAGCTCATAGTGGGGCTCTGGTACATGCACATGTATGCATCACATAGGAGCCGCCGCGCACAACCCTGAATGTTTCGAGAATCTAAGGCATGAAGTTCTTCCAAGGACATTTTCAGATATTCCCCGACTTCTGGGCAAGGAGTGACTTGTGGAATGTTAAATCCATTTTGCCCACCTGTCATAAAAAAATACAGACCTGCTTAGTCAAAGACATTTTTACTATTCAACTTAACACAAAGTTTCTGAAAATTAACTCTGCTAAAAATTATTACATTTTGCCTTGAGTGAAAAAAAAAAAAAAAAAAAAAAAAAAACTGTGCTGCAAACCTGTCCTTTCACCTTATTTACTAACATAAAGCTATTATCATTGTCACCAAGTTGTAGGTACAGTGGAGATGCAGCCTAGTCAAAGTGGTTCACAGACAAAAAGCCTCTTCCCATGGACAGGTCATGACTACCACTGTCTGGGACCTGGATGCACAGACAGGCTGCTGGAGTGACTTTTAGCTTTTGCCTCAAATATCATTTTAATGCATATGAGCTCTGAATGACAAATTTTGAATAGAAACGGATCATTGAAATACATACCATCACGATCTGCCATACTGTCAAAAAATACCCACGCAGAGTCATCTCGGCCATACTTCACAAAAGCCACATAATGACTGGTTTCAATGCATAAAACCGCAAACAAGTCCATTTTCTGGTATGGTATGCAACCATGTCTCCAGTCCCAGTCTGGCAGCTCTTTGGGAAGAGACACTGGGTTGAACTTATGATGTTGTCTTTTTGGGTGAAGATGAACCTTTGGAGAGAAAAGTAATAATGCTTTGGAAAAGACAAACTCCAAATGTGAATAGATAACCATGTAGGAACAGGAGCTAAGATCTACTGACCACAACTGCTTTGGACCAGAGGTAGCTTTTACTGTGTTTCTCCAAAAATAAGACAGTCTTATATTACTTTTTTTTCTTTGAAAACAGGGCTAGGACTTATTTTGGGGTAGGTCTTATTTTTCAGGCACTGGAGTGAATCAGAATCTTTTCTAATTCGCTCCAGACACATCTTGTAAATGGTTATGGTTAGGAACCTTAACCCTAACTTACATTCACAATTGATGTGAGTGGAGCCTAAACAAACTTACTGGCACTCTCACTCTGTAAACACTTTGTGTGGCAGTGGCACCATGCCCCTCTCTCTATCTCTTCTCCTTTACGCTAAGGGGGAGGTGCTGTAGTGGACTGGCTGCATCTGTGGGAGCGAGCAGGGGTGGCACCTGACATCTGATCACGTAGGCAGTCAAGCCCACAGCATTGTAGCTTCCGGGAGGCGGCACTCAGAAGGAAGACTCAGGTGGCAGGAGGCGGGACTCGAGAGCGGGCGAGTGGATTTTGCCCTGCTGTGGCAGGAGGTAGTGGGGCACTTGTCCAGGACGGTTGGGAGCTACGGTATGTCTATTCTCCATCTCTATGATGTTATGGTTACATAACCTAGTGCTGGAGGCACTGACAGTAAATGGGGCATATTTTTGGAGTAGGGCTTATATTTCAAGCCTACTCCAAAAACCCTGCAAAATAAAGCTAGGGCTTATTTTCAGAGTAGGGCTTATTTTTGGAGAAACAGGGTATATACTTAGGATAACATACATTGTGCACATAATCAACCCATGAGTAGTAGGCACAGATACATACTGTATTTTTGGTGACACAAGACTTTTTTGGTGAGTGGTACTAAAGTTTTTTCACTGATTGGTTGGTGACAATTACAGAACATGCGCAATTTCCAGTAACAGAGATGTCAGGGAGGTAACTTTAGGAAGAGGTACTTCAGAGCCATGTGCTTTTCTAGGAAAGGAGTCTCAGTATTTGTTGCAAGAAGGTGGCCACCTCCTTGGACGTCATGCACACAACCATAGTTTTTATCCACAATTGCGGATAAAATTACAGACCCATTTATTTCTATGGGTCCATACATACAGTTGTAGTTTTTGTGGCTGTGTGTACGGACCGTAGTGAAGAGCCGCAAACTATGAAGCAGGTCCTCTACCTGTCTATTTGCCACTCAGTCTATTCATTTCAATGTATGGGGCTGTGAAAGCCACGGGTGACACACAATCTATTTATCATCTATGCCGTTTTTACTGACCCGTACACAGCATGAGGTCTTACATTACGTTTGGGACATTCCTTCTTGCTATCTGGTAATACTTAAAAAGGTACAATGCATCCTATGTACAGAGGAGAAACAACTTCCCTTATGGATTTCAGATAGTATCACCTGCTGAGAAGGCAATTCGTACACTAGTGTTTATATGTTTCACAGGCCTCTCTCTGGTTGTGCTTGCTTTAATGTTCTACTGGTTTCAGAAAATAAGATAAAGTAAAGGGAATATTAGACTATTTTGGAGAGTTGGAGAAGACCTGGGCTAGAGGACAGATTTGTTAACATATTTTTACACACACTGACCTGGGTATTGCAAGTTTTACAGAACTGCTTGATTTTCCCTGCAGAAATATCACAGTCATCATAGCATTCTCTGCATTCATACATGGCAAGTCCTCCACAGATGCGGCACTGCCGGGGGGCTGGCGGGAAACAGAAGAAGACCAGGATTACACATATATTTATGCTTTATGGTACATTTCCTCGATTAGCAAACACACGACTCACTGTCTTCCAATAAATCTGTGATATTCAGGTCCAGGGAAGGAAATATCTTATTGAACATCTTAAAGTCTTTTCCAAATCGTGGCATCTGAATTATCAGGCATGATGGAGCCTATGGAAGAAAAAGAATTCATGTAAGCAATATATCAACAGAATCAATTTTCAGAGGAGGAAGATTCTGGTTTGTATTTTATATTATTTTTTTCTAATTATTCACAAATACTTAAAGAGTTTACCCATAAACATAACCATATTTCAATTTGTAGATAATTAAAAGTTAAACAATTTGGCAAATATAAAAAACATTTTGCAGGATTTTAAATTTGAAATGTTTCCAGTTTCCAGACATTCCGCTATGAATTCCTTATTGTGGCCGTGTTATCAGGCAGGGACACTACATGTATGAGAAGATAACCCGGCCACAATAAGGACATCATGGTTGGGATCAGAGAATAGAAAGTTCCTGCATTAATGGTCATAACCATCAGCAACCGATCAAGACAACAGACTGTCACCACTAAGATGGTAAGAGAAAATCTTTAAAACTTTAAAATTTGAAATTATTTATATTTACAAAAAATGTTTAACTTTTAATTGCCTACAATTTTAAATATAGTTACATTTGTGGTATTAACCGTTTAATGAATGAATATCGAGGTGAATTTTCCCTTACTCTCCGCTGACTGATGTCCCACTCAACTAAGCAAAGAAGTCTAAGTAACCCTGAAAATAAGGCCATGGCGACTTGAGGCAGTGCAACATTAAGATCGCAAATGTTACGATGGTAGTCGCAACTAATGTGGTTGTAAAGAAATCAGTCTGATTTGGCTTTCGGTTATGTTTCAGGTCATGCTTGTCACAACTTCCAAGTTTCTACACAACCACATTCACCATCATTAATAAGATTTAGTTAGCTGTGTGTGCTGTGTAGCCCTTGCCTAAGGGATTCTACTTTAAGCGCTATAAGACATGTGTCACATTACTATGTTTTTACTGTATTTATATTTTACTCAATGTATATTTGTCTGTTAAAGTTTTTTTAATGCTTGTACAAAAAAGTCATCAAATGTTTCTGGTGATTTTTTATTGTTTTTCACCATTTTGAACATACGTCTTTTCTGGAGATTTCATGTCCTATCCAGAACATGAAATTAATCTCATATGAGAATAACATGGAATAGAATAGTGTCTCATCCAAGACAGTGGAGACAGAAGACATTCATAGTTCATAATGATTTGTGAAAAACTGGACATATCAACCATGAATCACCAAAAAGGACATAGCAAACTTAAAAGTGTAAGTGTTGTTTCACTTTTTTTTTTTTTTTTTTTTTATTGTGTAGGAGATGTTTGGTGAGTGTTCTTGAAATATACTTTATTCACCTAGTTTAGTGCCTGTTTTCTACTAAAAGGAAGTATAGTTCTCCCTAGCAACTAGCAATACACTGGGGGAGGGGGGTTATTAAGACCAGTGTTTAGTACGCCAGTCTTCATAATCCCTGTGCTGCCATGGGATGCTTCTCATTTGAGATGAGGCGTCTAACAGTGCCAGAATTATGACACATAAACTAAAAGTTTATATTAATACACATATGACGCTCTTACAAGTTTGTAAAATACATCCGAAAAAGGGGAGTGGTTTAAACTGCCTAAGAATACGCCACAAAAACTAATAGGTGAATATCTGTTGCAGTCGCAAAATCACACCGCAAAATAGTCCTCTTCTAAACTGGCGTAGAACACTACATTATTCTTTAAGTGCATCAGATTTTCTGTTGCTGCATGACATAAAAAAATCTGGCACAGCTCACAACCCTGTTGTCATAAAATCTTAGACAGTTTTGGTTTATTCCCCCCAGTGTGTAAACGACAGTCTCCCCCTGACAGTGCTTAGTTAGAGTGGTGCTAGGGAGACCTTTAGAGGCAGTGTTCTACTATAAAGGAGTAAAATAAGTGAATAACGTATGTTACAAACATTTCCAAACAACCCCCTACACCAGGGGTGAGCAACCTTCGGCACTCCAGCTGCTGTGAAACTACAACTCCCAACATGCTCCATTCACTTCCATGGGACTTCCAAGAACAGCAAAGCAAGTATGCATGCTGGGAGTTGTAGTTTTACAACATCTGGAGTGCCGAAGGTTGCCTACCCCTGCCCTACACAATAGTTTAAAAAAAAAAAAAAAGTGTTGTGTCAAGATTACGTTTGCTGCATCATAGAATTTAATATAGTGAAAGTCAAGTTAAAGTTTGCTACATCTGTAACAATGCAATGTTTTACCTCTGCAAACTTTAAGCTACTGTTAATAAAGGACCACTCCAATAACTGCTGTATCGTGGGCACCCCAACATTCTCATTCTTGTCCATGAATATTTGATAGAAGTAGCAATCTTGCACTTTCTGTCCTGCCGACCTAAATGTTTACATTGGAGAATAATAGAAACAGAAAGTATATTAAAAATGTACAAGGCTTTTCAATTCTATTTTATTGTTATTAATATTTATATAGTTTCATCAAGACAGTTAGCTAGGAGGCCACTGAGAAGGATAATGGAGTAGTCTAGGTAGAAGAAGGCCATAGACTAGAATTTCTGTAGACTCCAGGGAGAGGATACAAGAGATGTTTTTGAGGTGTAGGTGGCAATAAGTATTGGAGTTTGGATGTGGCTTGAAAAAGAGCAAAATCAAAGGGGTGGTCCAGCTTTGGAAAAACATGGCTGCTTTCTTCTAGAAACAGCTTCATGCATGTTCCTGGATTTTGTCTAGTACTGCACCTCAACTCCATTGAAGGTAATGGGGCTAAATGCAATACCATACTCAACCCATGGATAGGTGTGGAGCTGCTTATGGAAGCAAAGCAGCCATGTTTCTAAAGCTGGAGCACCCCTTTAAAGTTGGTAAAACTGCCACACAGGATATTTTATTTGCATTTAAAATACAATTTAAAAAGTCATCCCTTTAAAAACCACAACAGTGAAATGGAAGCAAACAAAGAATTACACATCTTGTACTGTAAATTCCCAACACTACTAGTTCAAGTTAGTTATCCCGGTACATGACATGACACCTTTCTGTAAAGTTACATCAGAGCAGAAAAAAAAAAAGCCAAAAAAATACCATCCTACTAAATAAAACTGATGGAGTTCAGTTTTTCATTCTGTCTTTTGTCCACTAGGTGTCACTCTATGCAGCTTGTATAAGGTAACTGAACACTTACACCTCAAAATCTTATCATACACAAGATTATTACTAAGTATTGGATAACTGCACAAACTGCTTCTTCTGTATATATTAATGGAAACAATACAGAATCAGGCATTTAAAATATTTCTACTGTATCTCTATTTTTGGCATCTCCCTACTACACTGTTCATGCAGTTACTTAATATTTTATGTACACTACATCTAATCCAGAGGTTTCATTCAATGGCTTCCAAACCACCCTAAAGTGTATTTATTAATTCTAGTATTTGCTACTTTACTACTCTGGCTGAATTAATATGATATGGGAACAATTCTTAATGTAGATTGACAGACTATATTTCAATGTATTAGAACTACTGAAGTGGTTCAATATAATACATGAATTTCAATTACTAGCAAACCATTATTGGAATACTTAGAGTTCCTCTACGATATCATATTAGACTTAAATTTTCATGGAAATTTTTGTATATATAGTGTTCTGTACTACTAAATGTTAGAGTCTGCTTTTTACCCCATAATGTTTTATGCTTATGCTCATATGCAGTGTAAGATTATGAAGGCAACTGGATTACCTTATTTTTAACAGGGGATCCACTCTTAATATATGATGGAACAATATATTCAGGAATTCTTCTGGATCTGGAAAAAAAAGAATGTTAAATCAAATAAACATGAATATACATTCTATAATAGTTGCTATTATACTTAACCACCAGCAGATGGTGCAATTGAACACTAAGTGAAGTCTGGATTCCATGAACAGATAACTACAATATATCAGATGTCTGTATGAGCTATACTGTGCTCTATCAGGTCCTGTGGATGTTGGATTAAAGGAATTTTAATTGGACCGCCCACTTGACTCTTCAACAAAGAATGAGCAGAGATATACATGAATAAATTAGTTATTATAAGTTAATAAGTTATAACGAATCTTTGCCCCTAAAACGACATATGTGCTCGGCTTCTCCTGCCCTATAGCATAATCTACTATTAGCTCAAGAAAACCAGAGCAAAAAAAGAGGGTGCATCATGTACGGTCTTGTGACAGCAAGGGGTAATAAATAAGGAAGCAGGCTATATGTTCACCTCCACAGCTTATGCATTGAGAGGCGTAACACTCTGAAAGATGTCTGATAATAGCAGACTGCTGCAGGCCTCCCCCTCTGGGCTCCGTGGTACACTGGCGTGTCATGTGCATGCTTCAGGATCAGGGCATACAGCAAAATCTTTCACTATGCCTCCACTCCTGGAAAAGATGGGTACCATAGCTAGTGTTTGTCTGAGAGTATACACAATAAAATATAATATATATATATATATATATATGTACCAGACAAGTACTGGCTGTGGTACCAAACTTTTTTTTTATATTGCAATTTTTTTTATTGCACTTTGTACTTTACAGTATTACTTTTGAATTTGTACAGAAAATAGATATCTCAGACTTAAATGGGTTTTATAACTCCCATATAAACATAAAATGAGCCCTGGAAATGGCATATGAATGCTGAGGACAGTCGACCATGTACCATTTGTGTCCAGGTCACCAGTGATTGGCTACAGCAGAGACCTGGACGCAAACAAAAGGGGAAACCTCCATTCCAGCAAAGACCGAAAACAGCAGGAACCAGACTGTCAGTGCAGGAACAGAAGATCAGTGGAAAGTGAGTTAGGTTTATTTATTAAAAGCAGACAAATTCCAGGCCTCGGGTAATGCTTTATAGGCGTTGGAGAACCCCTTTAAGATACCTGACTAGCAGTGGATCTGTAAACATTCCTACAAGATTTCCAGATGAGATTCCGGCTATATTATCTTGTGTTACTTCCCACTGGGGACATTATCTCTTTCAGATATATCAGACACAATCACACTGTGTAATATGATTCACATCTATTACCATTGCATATATTTATTCAATGGGAATTTACTGACTTTAATAAATGGAGG
This sequence comes from Leptodactylus fallax, assembly GCA_947044405.1. Taxonomy (NCBI): domain Eukaryota; kingdom Metazoa; phylum Chordata; class Amphibia; order Anura; family Leptodactylidae; genus Leptodactylus; species Leptodactylus fallax. The sequence goes on from CAMRHE010000100.1 coordinate 4,112,938, forward strand.
TCAATAGGTTAGCTGTTTGATAAAGGGCATCATTACATCTGCAGTTATTTTCTATTCTATGCAGAGAAAATATTTTATTGTATATGGAAAATATGAAAAACATGCATGTACATTTAAGCTGTATTCACACTGCTGTCAAAGGCCTTGTGCAGCAGATTTGACTGGAAGACCAGCAGTACATGCTACTAGGCTAAATGACGAAAAACGCAACAGAACCTAATGGGGCCCATAAGGCACTACAGTGGTATCCTTTGTGCTACAGATCCAGCTGTGCTTTCCATTACAAAATGCAAGTGTGAACAGAGATTTAGCAGCACATGATTTTGCAGGCCTGAAGTCTGCGTCATCTGTTCTATTTCCCAGCCACACATTAATGAAAATAAGTACAGTCCAAACCTTTTTCCTCTGATGTAAACCCTGAAGCAGCTTCTACTTTCTCTAAAATTTTTCTTAATTTCATTATTTTTGTTGCACATACGTATCCATATCTACAAGGTAAAAAGAAATTGTCTTTACATCTTATTTTATCTCACAGCACTTTACTGGATATAACACCATCTTAAGAACAGTCAAATCTCCTGCAATACTACAGAAACAAGTAATAATAGGCTGAAATCACATAAATGTAGTTTTGTGCTAGGTTTTGATGAGGTTTTTTCACAAATACACAGGAGTGGATCCATAAAAAAGGAAGAATATAAAAGAAAAAAAACGTATACGACATACAGCTGTCTCTGGGTGTCTCAACTCATCCTATAGAGATGTATTGAGCTGTAATAGGTGCAGAGTTGCAGTACCTCAGTTTCACCACTATACAGTGGATGGCGCTGCAGCTCCGCACCCATTACTTGAATAGGAGTACAGCTGCTGTCAGCTCCATACTTCTCTATGGCTTCCAGCACCTGGAGGCAGCCTGACCAGGTGATCTGTGCACAGTCCAGCTGTCGAGCTATCCTATCACTATGTAAACAGCATGGAAAGTCCGGAAAGCCTGTTTATTTTCATACAGGAATAAATCCAGAAAATAATAAAACCTGAGGCAGCAAAAGGAATAGCCTTTATTCATTGGAAAACCAGTCAGACATGATGGTAATAGTGTGACGGTGGAGGTGTCCCATTCACTTGTGCAATACCAGACACAACTCATGGCAAGGTTACAAAGATAAAAAGAAACACACAAAAAAAAACATCCTCTTCTCCCTTTTAAAGGAGCTTTTATAAGGAAAGGACTGGAAAGTTTTTTAAATAAAAAATAAAGCAGACACACTTGCCCAATGACCCAATGTAGCGGTCTGGTCACCTGTTCCGGTATCCAGAGATGACATGTCTTACTCGCCTCGTGGCTGCTGCAGCCAATCACTGGCATCAATGGTCATGTCCAGTTCCATGACTGCTGAGGTCACTGACTGCATCTGGAGCCAAAAAGGGGTGGGGGGGGAGTGACATGTCATCAAAGGAGCTCTAGAATAACAGCCTGGTGCGGAGGAACTGCTGCAGGGATATGGTACAGGAGCCATTTATTTGAATGGGTACTGTGTAATGACTGATTTCCCCTTTGGGGGGTGCGGCAGTAACACTAAACACTTACTGCCAGGTTTTCCCACAGATTACAGTTTTATACTAGGGGTCTCAGTTCTGGGACACTTTGTAATCTGTTTATGGTTAAGGAAGTCTTATGAGTAGAGATACCTAAAATGGAGGGCTCCATTAAATAATAGATCATTTTCTGATGACATATTCTGTATATGTAATTTGAACGCCTGAAACCCTCACTAAACATTGATCTGAAAATATCGGAGATCGGCCAAGAACAGTTTAATGCTGAAGCCTCTTGCAATGAAAGGATGAGAGTAAGTCGGAGCTGCAGTCCGTCACAGTATGTAGACAATGATCAAATAGAGACGGCTGTAACAGGAGCCATCAGGGGCATCTTGTGATCTTTCTTACATTCGTCGATATGATAACCCTAATAAAAATAAACTTCTTAACTGTCGCTGGAGGATTACTGCTCCTATCCACAAGTGCTATTTATGTTTTGTAATTAAAGTTTAGGATTACTTTACGATAATCCCTCAATCATTCAGGATTCTACTTAGTTAATTACATGCAAGACATAAATAGTTACAAGGTGAATCCGAGAAAGCGACACCTAAGGCTGGGTACGTTACATCTTTAGACTTGGCGGATATATGAACCTGGTTACATTGAGGGGCAAGACATTTTTCAAAACATAATATTCGTCTCAAATGAATCGACCATTATAGGTTTACATGTTCTTTTAGTAACCAGAGAGGACAAATAACAGACAGATTGGATAGATTATATGGACGAGAACTTTGTAAACCTGCAGGCCCAGACAAGTCCTAAACGCTGATGATACATTTCTATTTACTGATATTGGAACATAGGTCATTGTTCTATTTATGTATCCATATAGATGTAGCAGAGCCGAACTGCAGTGACTCTGGGAAAAACTGTGAGCTTCTGGTCTACGAAAACAAAATATGCTCCATTGCCAGGTGCAGTTCAGAAAATTAAAGCTAAAGCCGATTGGGAGCCATGAGTTCCTATGCAGCCCCAATGAATACTGATCAATCAGCTCTGCTACATCTGCGTATAGTTACATACACTGCTGTGGTATTACTTACATTCTTAAAGGGTTCACGATCTCAGTCCTAAGAAGTGCTTGTGTTTCACTGTAATATTCTACATCTGTTTTTTCTTTCGGCCTCAAAAGGACAGAATCCAGTACAGAACTGAATGAAAATAAGCTTTATGGAAAGAAACAAAGTTATATTCTGCTATGAGAAGAAAGGAAATACTCAAGGTAAAATGCCATATACCATAAGTGCATGATAGACTCACCAAAATAGGGTAGAATCCAGATAGCAGGAGTTGTAGTGCCCCTGGATACCTTTCTTTTTTCCGATCATGACTTCTAAGCCTTCCTTCTCAGTTCTTGGAGGAGTGTTCCCTTCCACTACTTCACTCAAATAACCACCAAAGGCTTGAAATATAACACAATTAGATATAAGGTTATAATGGTAGAAATCAACCCTCTACTAGCATCTCATGTGTTGTGTCAATGGCCGCTTTATAACACTTTATGCTCATAAACATTAAACTAAAGGTCATAAAAATTTGTCATTTCAATCATAGTTAGTGGGTTGTAAAGCCTAGGTCCGAATTCAGTCATAACCAATATCCTTCAGGAGGAAATTTAATACCAACCCATCATTTTACCCAGCCAATGAAACACCTCACAGTCTGGAATGAAGTCAAAGTTTTTGTTTTTTTTTTTTTTTTTTTTTAATTTTTGTCAGGTTTCGTTGAACATGTATGTCCAGGTTAAAGGGGTTTTCTGTCCCCTAATACATATTTCATACTCATGACCTATCCACAGGATAGACCATCAGTATCTTGTCTCCAGGTGTACTAAACCCGAACCCTTCCCAGATCATCTGTTCCAACAATCTCCAGGTGCTGGAAGCCAATGCAGTGGACGAGAAGCACATGCAAGCTGTTCCTATTAAGTAATAGGAGCGATGCTGTGAGTCCCTGGAGTAGACAGGGACACAGCTTCAATTAATTGAATAGGAGCAGATGCAAGTGCTCCCTGTCCACTGCAGCAGCTGATCTGTGTGGGGTCCCGTGGATAAGCTATCAGTATAGAATATGCATTAGGGGACGGAAAACCCTATTAAAGAGCACCTTTCACAATCTCTACCAACTTATTAGCATCTGTTAATAGGCACCGCTCCAATGATTACGGCGCTATTGGAATTTTTTTTCTCTTGTTCCCACTGTTCCTGAGCAATCAATGCGGTTAGTTTTGGTGCCTGATATGTTATTTAGGCTCTGTGCTGTCAGGAGGGTGGTGCAGTTTCAGGCAGGGGGGTGTGATTCAGAGCGCCAATCAGAAGCCAGTATCAGAGTTCAGAATTACACCCTTTCCTGCTTATGCCTGACAGCACCCTCCTGACAGTACAGAGACTAAGTAGCATATCAGGCACCAAAACTAACTGCACTTATTGCTCAGTGGGGGCTACAGAAAAAATTCCAACTGTTCTGGAATCAGCAGCACCTATTGAATGATGTGAAGAGCTAGACTTGGCAGAAGTGATAAGAGTTCATCTTTAGTGTGTATGGGTGTCTCAGCAATATGATCGTTCTTCCGACAATAGTTCTTTCAATAATTCTGTTCAACCATCTACCAGACACAGCAGATTTGTTCTAGAAGTCTCTGTATCTAAAAAAACATCCTGTACATCTTAATAAGGTTTTTTCTGCAGTATGTGCATGTATTACTGCCACATGTGAATATACTCTAATAGTGCCTTATAATTTAGACTACGTTTACAAACATATATTAAGTTTTCTACTAGTGTGATAGAGGGATGGCACATTTGCTCTATTACTTAAAGGCATGGTTTTGATAATCGGCATTACCTAAAGAATTGCAACGTTCTATTTGGTTGGAGACTGGCTGTAGTGATGCGAACCTAGAGTCTGGCCTGCAGCTCTTCAGCTTGACAAAAAGTGCTTTTTTGGGGGCACAGGTGAAAAATCTTGTCCCCTTGAAAGTGCCATCTGTGCATCCTGCACATTCATCTTCCTGAAGTGATCATGTGGGGAAACAAAAGCATAGATATTACATTTCATTTCTGAAAGCTACATTACACTTATGCTAATCACAGCACCCCCTTGCCTGATTGGCTGTGAGACATCACATGGTTGTAGCCAATGAACATGTGTACTTAAAAGGGAAGCTCCCACCATGAAAATACTGTGCTATCATGAAGGCAGGTATAGATATTCTCTCTAACTTGAGATTCTTTCCCCACAAAACTATATATCAATCTGCTGAGTTTCTCTTGCTCTGTAAGATGATGGTTGCATTTTCATGGTTTTAGGTTCCCTTTAAATAAGCTGTAACTGCAACCATGTGATTAGAATTACAACATGGGCACCATGTAACGTTGCATTTGTTCTTTATTGGGTGTGCCTGAATCCTATACAGTGATCTGATTCTGTAGGCCCTGCAGGCTGCTACATTACATACATACTTTATCACATAACATTTCCTGTGGGTGGAGGTCAGCAGTAAGAGATGAAAATGCAGACTGTCTTACAGAACTAGTGCACTACAAGCACCGTAGTTACGGAGACACAGATTTACATTCAGCTATACAGTCCTCAAAAAGTTTCATGAGAAAAAGATACTATAAATAATGGAATCTGTGAAATGGCCATAAGACGGTTAAACACCAGGGGCCTGTCTGCAGTCCTGAAAAGAACATACAAGTGTCACTTATCTAATCTCCTCCAAGACCATGATAGACAGTTTATAATAATGATAAACAGGTCAATAATGTTCACAAGCAGGGATGTTTCTAAAAACAGCCACGCAGGGCCGCTGGTATCTCCGGCATAACACAGACACAGTTTAGAGCAGTGTCATCTGAGAATAACAATTTCCTGTGCACATTCACATTCATGTCCACCATATTGCAACATATTCTGATCAGTGACTGCTATATTTTACTTTTTTTTTTTTTACAGAAGATATTAAACCACAATTGCCATGGCAGCTCATAGTGAAAAAAAGTTAATCCTGTTATTTGTTCACATGAAACATTTCAGTCCCTGCAAGGCCCAGTGTAGTGAAAAAATGTTGCAAGTGAACATTGCATGTCTACATAGGCAGACACTAAATGGCCACTTTATTAGAGACACTCATCTAGAAGGTTCTGGATCTGCTTCGATCCTTTAAAGCACAGCAATTTATCAAAGCATATAGGGTATAATCCACAAATTTGTCAAGGCATAGGTGGTATAGGGTATAATCTACACATTTGTCAAGGCATATGATATATTCCACCACACATCATTACTGCAACCCCACCAGCATGAACTGGTAACAACTGACACAAAGTGTTCATTGACTCGTGCTACTTGTGCCAAATTCTGACCCTCTGTGATCCAATTTTGTCCTCTTTTGCCCACTGGAGTCTTGCTTTTCTGCTTTTCTTAGATGCAATGGCACTCGCACTGGTTACCTGCTGTTATAACCCATCTGTGCTGAGGAACGACGAGTTGCGAGTTTAGACAAGTTATCTGAACCACCAGTATTGTATTGGGATGCCATTTGCCTGACTGTGCACCTCCCGTTTGTCACAATGATTTGTGACATCCTCCTGTGACCATTTTCATCCACAGGATCCCCTTTCACTTCATATTTTTCCTCAATCGTACCATTCTTGGTATGATAAAACCCCACAAGCTCACACGATTTTACTATTCTAATGCGGATTCGGACTGAAACTGTTCCACAAAAAACTTGTTCCCATGATTTTTATGCCGCACTCTGGGATCACATGTCCATACAAAGAAATTCCAACCGTTAAAAGCAAGGGGTCTCCATTAAAGTGGCCATGCAGCCTATACATAGCTAAATATATTCAGTGTATATATTAATAAATATATATTTACACACATTCTCAGATGAAAAAGGCACAATTATGTGAAGAGAATGTATTAGGGGAATAACTTATAATGTGGCAATTTTGGTTTAAAACTGGAGAGAAATGGATCCCATTATAGGATACCCCATTACACAATAGTAAAATATGGCAGTGTCATTTTTTGTAACACAAGCTACCTTGGTAGCCATGAATATGACAATTAAGTGCAGAGAAAAAAGTAGCGGAGTTACCCACTGACACACTTCTCATGTAACTGGATACTAAATATTCCCTACAAGCTTACACAGTTGTGTTATCATTTATTTGGCATTACCAGCTCTAGTCCAGCTAACATTTCACCGACTCCTGGTGGCTGACCAATCCAGCGGATCACACCATAAAATGGAGGGTTTTCTTTAACTTCTGCCAGGGACCCCACCTCCAGGCCGTGCATATTAGACAGGTGTGGTGGCCCCGGTGGACTGTCCTGGAGGGACGCATGATTTAATTCTCCAATGACTGACTGCACAGACAATGAGAGGGGCGTATGTCCCATTGTGCCATTAGTACTGGACATCTTGGAAAGGCTAAATGGGAGAGAATGGAATCTGTTCTCTGCAGGGGAGCAGCTGCTTGCTGTAGGCTGCAGAGGAGGCGAACAGTGTCCAAATGAAGAAGGAGAGGTCTCTGTTAGAGATTTTGCTGAATCTTCAACTACAATAACGAAAAAAAAATATATAAGGCTATAAAACATAATAATGTTCATTTGTGTGGCACCAAACATAAAAAGCCATGTTAAAAGACCACTGAACACATCTTATCAACCAGCAGCCCCCTACCCATAGTGCAAATATAAAGTGCACTATGTATGAAATTTATTAAAAAATGCTCATATTATTTTTTATCTTGTTATTAGTGATATTGTGAGAGGAGACAAAGTGTCAGTTTTTGCTGATGACGTATTATTATAAAATATTACAGAAAAATTTTGGTAAGCCAGCAGCATGGGCAGAAATGTGGCAGATGAAATTTAATATAAATGTATATGGTATGCACATGTGTGAAAAAGGGGTTGCCAGGTGTTTATTTATCGATGACCTATCCTCAATAACAGTTCAGTGGGGTTGTAACACCTAGGACGCCCTTGATGAAATGCTTGAAGGGGCCGCATCACTTGTTTACATCACAAGCAGTTTGTTTCATAGAAACCATGCAACATAATTCCAGCCTCATCCCATTGACTTCAAAGGGACAGGGATGTAATGACATCACACGGTCGCTATGTAACAGGCACATGTGACATAACCTTTGAACAGATCATGTTATTCTTTTGAAACAGCTGATCAGCAGAGGTCCTGCTGTCTGGGCATGGGACCCACACTGATCTCTTATGGATGACCTATCCTGAAGATAAGTCATCAATAAAAAAAAAAAAAAAAAAAAAAAAAGAACTGGACAACTCCTTTAATTCAATAAAGTCTGCTTTTCTTGGGAAAAAGCAGTATATGTGAGAGGGAGCCATTTCTGAGCTGTGGGAGGAAGCGATGTAATAAAGCTGTCCACGGAAGCCATAGTCTTTTTGAATATATGCAAGGCCAACTTGAAATGCAAGGAAATATGCATAGAGATAGAAGCCATTGTTGATGTGAATATTTAGTACTGCAATGTCAAAGCGAATCATATACCTTCACAGCGGCTGCTCTCCTGGATACCAGAACTTCCTCCTCGCGATGATCTCTCACGGGCTGTGAGGACATAAACATAGAGCATGTTCAGAGTCAGAGGAAGCTCTTACATTGTGAAACCATTTACATCTCTGAAGGAAGAAACGCAATATAAGAAAAGCAAATAATCCGGCTATGACAACCATGGTAACTACCATACTGAATTTTTTCATGTTTGACCACAGCATGCCCCACTCAGCGTAATGCACCAGGATACAGACAGAAGGATGTTTAGTACTCTGCTCTGTCAGCAGAACCTCAACATGAAAGGATCCACCAGCGAAGACTAACAATTTCTTTAGTGTTAGATTTATGCTGGTAGTCCATGGGTCAGATGTGATCAAACTGCGGGTAGACAAATTACAGCAGATATTAGTCAGGCCACACTAGAAGGCAAGGTGATATTTTTTAGTCCAAAAGAACTTCCACAGACAGCAACAAAAAACAATCCAAAAGTTACATGCCCGAAAGAAATTTCAGGGATCACTGACTACCTGGGTCCCCTTTAAACACAAACGCTGTGAACATCAATGCTATATTTCCTGATAATCTCTTATTTATAGGTCACTACAGACTCAACCCTTGCTTGAGAAAATGGGGTACAACAAGATGAATTATTTTTGTCTGATCTCTTTGTTACCCTAGGCCAGGGGTAGGCAACCTTTTTTGTTCGGCGTGCCGATTTTAATTAAAAAAAAAAAATCAAAGATGAGGTACTCGGAGTGCCGAGCAATAATTGTAAGTCTGACAACCCCTAAACTAAAGTTATATACCACAAACCATAACACAGAAGTGCTGCCACCAGATGCTTTAGGACGCATGCGTTTACTGCTATTTCCTGGGACGCACCTGTACTTTCTGATTAGAAGCAATGAAAGTCCATGTGCAGCCCCCAATTAGTGGTAAATGTGTCCAGGAGCACCGTATGGCAGCATCCTTATGGTGAATACATGTTATGTATCTGGATTCAGCTATATTCTTAGGCCACTGGAACTTTTACTTCAATGTAAAACTGCGTTCACATGGTGCATTTTTGCACAAAAAAAAAATGCCTGTGTTTTCTGTGCAAAAACACATCCTTAATACAGAAAACACACCTTTATACAGAGTAATGTCCCATAGCAGCTCCTGCACAAGGTATTATGTCCCATAGTGGCCCCTGCACATGGTATTATATCCCATAGTGGCCTCTGCACACGGTAATATGTCCCATAGCAGCCCCTGCACACGGTATTATGTCCCATAGTGGTACCTGCACACGGTATTATATCCCATAGCAGCCCCTGCACCGGTATTATATCCCTGCGGCCCCTGCACACGGTATTATATCCCATAGCGGCCCCTGCACACGGTATTATATCCCATAGCGGCCCGTGCACACGGTATTGTGTCCCATAGTGGCCCCTGCACACAGTATAATGTTCCAACTTTTATAATATTCCAATTGTCGTCACTCACTATCTATTATTATACTTTGGGGGCTTTTCAGACCCCAGAGTATAATAAGTAGAGGGCCAAGAGAGGTGACAAACATAAAAAAAACAATGTACTCACCATTCCACACTACGCAGCGGCTCTGTTCTCTTCAGCGCTTCTGCCTGTAGTCAGCGACCTCTGATTGGGTCTCAGGGGTCACGTCGCGTTATTATGCATACTGACGCCGGACGTGACCCCTGAAGTCCTATCAGCTGTCGCTGACTTCAGGCAGAAGCGCCAAAGAGAACAGAGTGGCTGCGGAGCGCAGGAATGGTGAGTACATTGTTTTTTTTATGTTTCATCACTTCTCCTGAGGCTCCGCTTATTTTACTCTGGGGTCTGAAGAGACCCCAGAGAATAATAATAACAGTTTTGTTTCGGCCGTGTTTGGTACAATCGAAACTGCTGGTTGAGGACTCCGCTGCCATGCCAGGGAAATAAGCCTCACATGCCACTCTTGGAACGCGTGTCGGGGGTTGCCGACCCCTACCCTAGGATATGTGGTCACAGCTCAAATAACATGGTAAACCCCTATTACTGGATATATGTTGAACATAATTTTTTTCAATTGTAATCTGTTTAAGTTACTTTTTGTATTTTTTATGACCTGCAATGAACCATAAAGGAGATTATTTGGACTTATTCTGACCATAGGTTACCTGAGACCTCCTGGGAATAGCAGAAATTGTAAAATTACATAAAATAATACATGCAAAGCGGTCTTCACTGTGATGCAAAAGGAGCCAGCTTTAACAGCATGGAACTTCATGCACACTGCCACTTTAGTGAACCTTCTCGTCCCATTACAGCCTATGTACTATTCCTATACAGTACAACCTAAGCATTATTACCTTTTGTACAAAGACAGGTGAACTCCAAAACACAGTATACATACAGCAGTAATACAGCATAAATAGCTATATAACACCACTCCAGCAGTCACACCATGCAGAAAATATATACAAATATACAACTCACATAAAGCATCCACACAGCTCTTAGGCTAAGGCCCCACTTAGTGGGCTGCAGAGAAAAAGCGCTGCGGGAAAAACTGCGGCAAAAACACACTGCGGTTTTTCCCGCAGCACTTTTCACAGAAAGTTTGCAGGGTTTTCCTCTGCAGACTTTCTGCTTTAATTATACCTAAACGGAAACTGCCAGCATATAAGTCACATGCTGCAATTTCCAAAAACGCAACGGTTTTGGAAATTGCAGTATTTCCGCTGCAGGTATTTTTCTGCAATGTGTACATGGGATTCACTTTGAAGGGACTGTAAAACGCTGTGGTTTGTGCCACATAAGGCTTCAGCCTTAAACAAGAAATATATAGCACCTAAAGGGCACCAAAACATACACACGTGGACAAAATTGTTGGTACCCCTCATTTAATGAAAGAAAAACCCACAGAAATAACTTGGAGAATGTCCTATGGACAGATGAGACAAAAATCTAAATTTTTGGCAAGGCACATCAGCTCTATGTTCACAGACGGAAAAATGAAGCATAACTTGGAAGCAAACTGAACCTCCCCCTCTCTCCCTTTGGGTTTTGAAGGTCAATGAGATTATGCGTATGGAGAACCTTACCTCTTTCCAGCATGACACTGTTCAAACTTTTAACAAGACCTGGTTCTACTGGATGGAATTCCAACGTACCAGTGAATATCAGACGCTTCTCGGGCCTGTGCCTCCCCCGTAGACCTACAGTGGGATGCTCTGGCTTCTATAGCTAACTGATGGGTTACTTGTTCCGGACTATTCTTGACCCTCTGGATTCGCTCCTTGTGGAGTTTTACTACTCTGTTTGATGAAGAATTTTTTGATTGCTTACACCCCTGGGGTCCTCCCTTGGACCCGGATACTGTTGCTGTATAGTCCCCATCCCCCCCTCCCCAATTTTTCTTTTTTTTTCTTTTCCCTCTCGTTCTGTGTCTGTTTTTGTTGTCTCGCCCCTCCTTCCCTTCCTCCTTCTTTCTTCTCTCCTTCCCTTTTGGCCTCTACTGGGTGATATCCCCGTTATTTACGGTATAAAATGTTGCTGCTGCCGTTGCAGTTATCTGTTTTCACTGTATTTTCTGTATTCTGTATTTTATGTCTTTTTGAAAATCAATAAACTTTGAATTGAAAAAAAAAAAAAGTTAAGGGTACCATCATTTCTGTCCAGGCCTGTTTCATGAATTTTCTTTTTTAAAAATTCTGTTGAAGCATGGGTGAAAAGCAATGTCTGACTTTCATTTGTTCATTTTCATAGAATTTTTATATATTATTACTTTTGTCAGATTCAAGTTATTTCTGTGACCATTGTGGGTTTTTCTTTCATTAAACGAGGGGTACCAACAATTGTTTTCACCTTTTACAACTGCTAAATATACAAGATTCTTACAAATGCTATATGTCCAAGCACTGGAAAACTAACAATAAATGTGATGGGGAAAACAAATGCTCCTCAATGACTATTTAGGGCTCCGTTACTACCCAAAGTATCTAAAAGAGGCTAATGCCATGCCGAACATGTGCCTCTAGTTACAGGGAGGCAATGGGACAGCAATGCCAGGCACTGGTCTCTCTCAGAGCTTGAATCTCACAATGGTCACTGAGGCCTATGAAGGTGCCATAAACACCTAACAATCTTAGTGGAACACATTATCTTTCTCTACTGTTCACTTATCGCAGCTGCTGACATGAAATACAAGTCATACACGCCAAAGAAGCAGCACCCCACACTGTTCATGCAATATACAAGGACAACTTGTTTGGAGGAGAACTGATTTGCATTTCTTCTCCCAGAATTCTCAGGGAAACCTGCAAAGCGGTCTCTGCAGAATACACACAATGTCCTTTGCCTCCTGTAGGCACCTGTAAATCTCCAAGAACGTACAGCATACCCTAATAGCATACCTTCATCCATGTACCAGCTATTCTTACTTTTCGACTGGTGTTGGGATTCAACAGAGCTGCCATTTAAAGTGTAAAAAAATTCCGACCGGTTCCTGCTTCCTGATTCAGAGGTAGATCCTGCTGCAGGAAAGAAAAAACACATCATGGCAGAGTATCCATCTTTTATATGGTTAATATGCACAATCTGGGATTTGCTTTGCTCAGTAACAGCTTCTTTCCACTGCTTGTTTCCCTCTATTAGCCAGAGTGGAGGAAGCACAATCTGAAGCAGGATCTTGGCGATCCATTGGCTGTCTTTATAAGGGTTTATTCACACGGCTGTTGTTTTCGTGCATGCGATGTTCAAGTGTAACAAATACAATACACAGACTGAATGCTGATGTTCTCCTTTTATAGCAGTATATCAAAAGATACAGACACAAATCAGCTTGACTTCACCAGCATAAGTAGACTGAATCCATTACATATAATACGATGTATCGCCTCTCTAAAAAAGCTTGTGAAACACAGCTCTGGACAGATGATACATGTCTGATTGCTAGGAGCCCCGTAACTTCCTAAAAGATGGATCTCCAGCCTGCGCCACCCTCACCTGCATAAATGGAGTGGTGGTCAAATATGCACTCTGATGGTTCATTTGGGGTTTGTTCACATGGCATAATTTGGCGCAGATTTTGTGGTAGATTTTGCCTGAAAATCAGCACCAAATTCTGCCCTCAATCTGCCTTCCATTGTTTAAAAAAAAAAAAAAAAACTAAGAGACTTACTGAAAAAGCTAAATACAGTACTTGACTGCCACACATCCCATCATATATAACCCAGTTCATAACTGATTGTTGGGGGGCGGGTCATATAACTGTTTTTTTTTTTTGTCTGTTTGGTTTTTGTTTTGTTTTTTTAAACAGTTAACTTTATTAACAACATGACCTTATCTAGAGGCAAGCGGCCATGTTATAACCATGTAATAGAAGTACATACACACATAGCGAAGTACTTGTAGCAATATCCATATTAATAATTAGTTTACCATTAATCCTATTCAGTTAGCCTATGCTAAGTGTTGACCCAGCACATGTATGTCATGTAATCCTGTTTCTTACTTAATGCCAGGGGTCGTGTGGTGTGTTTGGGGGCCTCAGGTCACTAACGACCTGTATAGTCTAATCAGTTAACCCATGGAGATATTGCACAGGACTAATCCATGGGCTATACCATTCTACTTTGCATAAATAGGGGTGTACTGAATATGTAAAAAAATAAATAAAATAAAAAAAAATACCATTTTAACTTGCTTAGATAATGCTCTTGTCCATAGCAAAACCCCCTTATCCCTAACCCCTAACAGCACATATTTGCATTATTATTATTAAAGAGGTTGTCAATGCTAAAATTTTATTTTTTAATTGGGCTGGGGGAGGTGAAAACCCCCCCCCCAAAAAAAACACACACACACACACACACACACACACACACACACACACACACACACACACACACCTGTGTGCTCCACTGTCCTCCCAATTCGGTCCAGTCCTGCTGCTCAGCCATCTTCTTTTTTGCGCAAGTCCTCACCGGCTTCGATGTCCCGGGTCCCTTCCAGTGAGGCCGCTGATTGGCCTCAGCGGTCATGTGTGACAGGAACTTCCGCCAGAAGAAAACAACGGAGCTGCAAGACCAGACCGCACTGGGAGGTACCGGAGCACCGGGGACAGGTGAGTATGTCTTTTTTTCCCCTCACCTCCCCCCGGCCTAGGTAAAAAATGAAATTTTAGCTTGGACTACCCCTTTAACATTTTTAATCAGACACAAGACTGTAGGGAGAATGTGACTATACAAAACACTACAAGGTAGCATTACAAGTTACCTGTGACCTTTGGTTTGCTGTGATTGGATAAACTTTTCTCACTTCCACACCTTGACGTAAAGGCGAGTTTTAGAGGCCTTCTTTCCTGGTTTACAGATTCTATTGTGAACACAGAAGATGTAATATGCAACTTATAGTAGATAAATGTAATTTTCATCAATTACTACAATAAAACTTCACTTTCTCCTAACAATGCTCAGTCAATTTTCAGAAGTTGAGTGGAACTGGTAAACTCTGGATAAAACAATTAATCCAGTCAAAAATTATATACCAAGCTCTCATGACATGAGACTCAGAAATATGGATGTATCAATTCATAAGTTTTACTGATAATAGCAAATGCACTGTTAGAAAACCAAAAATACATATAACATGAAAACAGGCTGGTCTGGCAGTCAAAACTGCTTTCTCACAAAAAGTGTAAGATCATAATATCAACATAGGAAACAATCTGGCTAAAAATCAATAAAAAATAAAAAAGGATATAGATGTACATAATCATATAGAAAAAAAAATACTATTACGGCAGATGTCGGGTATTTAAAGCAGAGTACCGGGTCTCCGCTGTGAACTCTGATCGCGAGCACTGTATTGAACTGATGTGTTTTAAAAAAAAAAAAAAAAAAAAACTTGGCTCTGTACCTTCTTTTATTGTTGTTGGAACCATCCTGTTACTATGACAGCTGGGAGTCTTCTTAAGGCTCCCAAACATGTCATAGTAATATAGCTATTGAGGCCTGGTCTATGATCAGCCTTAACAGCTATATAGCGAAACTCCTGTAGACTGCAATCCAGTTGTATTGCAGTTTATGAGACATGCAATCAAAAGAGTGCAGGTTCAAGCTCCCTAGGGGGACTAGTAAATAGTTAAAAGAAAAAAAAATTTTAAATATAAAAAAAAAAAAAATTTCAAATCCCCCCCTCAATTTCCTAGATTTGAAATAAAGGTAAATAAACAAACATAAACATAACATTACATTATACATCTTCGTGTCTGAAAATATCCGGTCTACATACAAAATATTTTTCCCATAAAATGAACGCCGTAGTGGGAAAAAAAAAATATATCAAAAAAGAGCCAGACTGACATTTTTTTCACAGTTTCACCTCCCATAAAAATTTTGATAAAAAGCGATCGAAACATCAGACATTCCCCAAAACAGTTAACTAAAAAGTACATCAGGAGGCGGGCCTTCAGTCCTAGGTAGAATATGGTATATGGTAGAATAAAAATCAATCCACAAGGGTAATCCCAGTATGTGGAGTAGTATATATGTCCATATAGTCACAAAAACAGTTGATCAAAAAGTTTATCCAGTAAGTGCTATTGGTGTACACTTAATCTGTCACAATTACCTGTTGCAGTCCACTTGATACTCTAATGTATTCAATAACTAGTTTTTTTTTGGCTTTATGGCCTTCTCATTGCTTAGTTGTAGACTATAGTTTTAGACTATATGGAGTGTCCTCCTTCCATAGTGGCTTGGTGGTGCAGTGTGGAATCACTTTACTCCATCTCCACAAGCGCCGGTGTTTTGGCTTCTCCCAGAGGCTAGGCAACCAATCTGTTTGCACGTGGTCCTGTATAGGGTATTCACAGGCAAAGGATGCTGGCAGTGTTGGATTAAGCTCTAAAATGTATCTATATATCGTATCTCCCAGATTAGGACCTCAATTCGAGGAATAGATTTTATTTGAATGACGATATAGATCTATAAATTTTTTTATATGCTTTAATTTATTTTTATTTGAATTTATCCAAATTGTTTACTATGTTATAGTAATCTAACACTTTGTGATGAAGGAGATTTGCTTGTCATACTACATTGTTTTAGGTTATACTTTTATTTTTTAATAATGCATTTGGTATTCGTAAAACTGATGAATTGGTACATCCATATTTGTGCGTCTCAAATAACTTACCAGTCCATATATGTAAATGTAAAGCCATACTTGTCACTGCAGTTTTGCATGAGAGCATACTAGACCCTAATTATGTTCTGGCATATACAACCACATTTTCGGATGGCAGAGTTGTATCATATTGTAGGGTCTATCGAATAGTGGGGAAAAAAAAAAAAAAAATGATATTTTAGACTGTGCTTCCAAATAAGTTGTATACTGTAGGTAAACTACAGATCACAGCCCCTTTCCTGCGGTTAATGAGCTACTGTTAGGGTGATCCAGTTATAGAAATCCACAAAACACTTAGACCTTATCCACCGGGCTAAAACTATTTAAGTGAAGTTCACAGTAGTGTCGGCTCTCAATGGCTCCGGTCAGTCAGAGGACCACAACAAAGGATAGGCGGACCGCTAAAATAGAAGTTACATACGGAGCCCACCAGACCCCATTGACTAAGACGTGAAAAAGCCGTACATGCAGGACTTTTCCGGCTGCTAATTTCAGACAGACATTGTGACGAAGTCTCCAATGTGAATGTAGCCTTAGCTGTACATATATCTGACATGCACAGATTTGAGCTCTCTGAAACTAAAACTGATCAGTAATTAAAAATAGAATTATACAAAATATTTGAAAAAGTTACAAAATTCACACATTGGGAAGAATTTATCACTACCCTACACCTTCAGGTTTGTTGCAAAAATTTTTGCTACAAGTGGCATTTTTACTCTGCCCTTGCCACTTTCTGAAACGAGGGCCTGCTGCAGGACCCAACAGAAGGTGTCCTCATTTATGACAAGGCTTGTACCTCGTCATAAAAACAGGCGAATCCTCCAGCAGTTTAGGGATTATCAAGACTGGCATCTTCAAATCCCTTCCCCACATTTTTTTTTTTTTTTTTTTTATGGAAACAGTTTGTACTGAATACAAGTAAACAAAATAAAAATATAAGATTTTTAAAGTGATACCAAATATGTTTAAAAATTCTTCAGTCAGGAGCAAAAAAGGGCTATGTAAGGCTGAACTACAGGGGTGATTGCCAGGGCAGTAATTTTTCTTCAGTCCTTTCCTCAGACTATGTACTGTAGCAAACTGTAGTCTGTGATCACAGCATCGCACTAATGCCAGAGCTAAAAGGAGTCAGGGGCCAAATCTGAGGAAAATAAATAGCAGATAATTCTCTCCTGCAGTTACTAACCTACATAACATTTTGTGAACAAAAAGTAACTTTTTTTGTTAAAATAAAAGATTATCCAAAAAAAAAAAAAAAAAATTAAAAAGGAGAAAAACAAACAAAAAAAATTAAAATACAAGCCTTCATAATATATATGTCAATGTAAAAATAGGTGTGCATTAGTGATCCCCTCTACCAGAATACTCAATGACATGTCAAAAAACTATGGAAAACTAGAAGGAAAATACAGTGGTGTACCGTAGCAGTCCAGGCCACCATATTCCTACCTGGGATGATATCATTGATGTGCAGAAGGAGAGTGCTTTCCACACTAGCAAAGCTACACAACTGGATTCCGTTATATCGGCCATCCCAATTTCCAATTGGATTGTCCTATAAAGAAACAAAACAATTAACATTTGCAATCATATAAGAGCCTGATGGTGAAAGTGTAAGAAAAAGACAACCTTCCTGCTGGAGTCTATGTTGTAAATGTGGCCGAAGTGTCTGAATATCACAATATCAGTGAATAACTCAGTGTCAGAGTATGAGGCAGCCGCACTGTGCACATCCTCCTCACCCACCGGCTTTAAACAAGAAAGTTTCAAAACTGCTCATTTTTGGTCAACCACATTTCCGTCACACCACCTAGAATAAACATAGGTCCCAATATAGCCATATTTTATAGACAAACTGGGCAACAGAAATAGATCATGCCTTCCAAGTAGTAGTCCAAAGTCACAAAAATATCATCAAATCTCACAAAATGCAGTTCTGAAAAAAACAACTAAGAAAAAAATAAAAATTTACAAAAAAAATGTTGAGTAGCTTTATAAATACTTGGTACTGATTCTGAGTTATGCTGCATTCTTTACCAGTCACCAACGAAGTGAATTCAAGAAATTTACGGATACCTTCTCAGCTGGTTGCGAGTGTTCTGCCTTCGCCCCCCTTCCCCCCAGCAAACAGAGGCAGGCTAAGTTTGCATTGAGAAATAGTGGAAAACTTGAGATTAATAACATCTGATAGAAAGTCTGACTTGCAGTGCTGGACAGTAAACCCGGAAACTAAGAAAAAAAAAAAGCTGCATCCTATAGTTCATCTTTAAGTATGTCTGTAGGATTAAGCTGCTGATATGGAAAATGGATGGTACAGGTGAAACATAATGTTACATGTCTCCTAACCTGGCTGTCAGAGTAATTTACCTTGGCAGTCAGATGTTACACTGTAGCAAAAAGAATCTTAACAAACCATTCAGGGTGGGTTTACACTCGTGCCTGGAGTCTGTCTGCCGTAAATCCAACCTAAATGTCAGAAAAAAAAAGGATTGGGAAAGGATAGCAATTCGCGATTGCAAGCTCTGCACCGCAAAGCCGTTTTTTTCTTCGGAAACAGTCAGACATGCAGGACTTTGTTTCCGATGAAAAAAACCGGCTTCGCAACTCAGAGGGTGCAATCGCACACCCGCACATTGCTTTAAAAACCCATTGAAGTGAATGGGTTTTTAAGAAAACCGTCTTAAACCTTTCCATATCCTTTTTTCTGACATTTAGGCCGCATTTAAGGCGGACGGAGTCCGAGCGCAAGTGTGAACCCACCCTCACCCAGTGCAATATAATAAAAGGTTTGTGGGACACACAGCCTTGTGGTTTTATTACAGCTTTTTTTTTTTTTTTTCACACGGCTATCAACAAAGCATAACAAACTGCAGATAAATCCTATGCTGTGATTTTCCAGATGAGGTCTAGTTATATTTCTGAAAACCTTCCTTAAAATAAAAAACTGCAGTAAAATTTATTTAGGTTTATTTTTTTAAAATGGTCTTTTTTGTAATTTTATCAATAACCGGTATCTGTACATATAGTATGTGTATTATATATAATATATTACACACAAAAAACTCATACATACTGTATATATGCACTCACTTACAAAAAAAAAAAAAAAAACGCACCAAGAAGGAGTTGTTAGAATTCAATGAAACTTTCTACATGTGAATGCAATGATGATATATGCAAGTGACTACAATATTAAAGTAAAATTAGAATAAAAAGGATAAGTTTATTGGGGAACACTGTACAACTTCAAGAAGGTTCTAGTAAGATGTTAGGGGGAGTTCACACTACCGTTGCTGTCTTCTGTCATAGGATGACAGCAACGGACATTAAACTGTTGCAGAGAATGGACACAGGCTGATTCTGTGTCCGTTCCCATTGATACTATTGTAAATGATGATAGCTAGCTTTCGTCATGTTTGTTCAGCTTTGTAACAGAAGATAAAGTCATACAAGCTGTAGATCCTGCACAATCGTAGTTTTCCTAAGCCGGCTCCGCAGCTTGTCTCAAACGCTTGACTGGCAATAAATCTAGTGACCGGGCAGGCTATTCCTGTGAAACCCTTACTTTGTGTGGACGAGCATTTTCCTGCTGAAAAATGGCCGCAGGATATCCTGCACATATCGCTGAGCTGTTAATGTCCCTTGTATCACTGCTACACCAGAAGTTGGGGCAGTGTGACACTTCACATCAAAGGAAGGACTGAAGTATTCAACACAAGACTGCTATATGTGAACCAGACTGTCATCGGATCCCAAACAGAACCTGGAGTAATCTCTAAAAACAATACAGTTCGAATCCATAGCAATCCAAGGTTCTCATTCACAACACCACTGCAAACAATGGCGACAGTGGCTAACTATTAATGGCAGGGCATGTAATGGGTGCTACGACACCAAAATTTCCTTCTGCTAAGCACCTGGTCCTAGCAGAGACAGAAATGTAATGATGCTATGGTGCCACATGTGTTTGGATGATGGACAAGGAAACTGGGAGAGCTGCTGTCTGGAGCTTGTTCACCGTGTGTGCATCCCTTCCTGCTTTTCTTGATCCCCTTTCAGTGTATCAACTAGGAAAAATGTCTTTCAGTGTGTCGTACAGACATGTCTACCAGTCAATGACCTCCAACCAAGAGGTGCACTACCCAAAAGTAGCCTCGAAGCCTATTTTATAGGGCATCAAGGGAAGCATTTTTACACCCTCTTGTAGTAAGACACAGTGTCTAATCAGACCACATCTGTAATCATTTATATATCTGCCCGAAACATAACTGCAAGTTTTGAAGCAATCCGATATCTGGGTGTGCTATATTTTTTTTTTTTTTGGATTCATTATATTTTGGTGTCAATGACTGTATGTATGTACACACACATACAGTGGGGAAAAAAAAGTATTTAGTCAGCCACCAATTGTGCAAGTTCTCTCACTTAAAAAGATGAGAGAGGCCTGTAATTGTCATCATAGGTAGACCTCAACTATGAGAGACAAAATGAGAAAACAATTCCAGAAAATCACATTGTCTGATTTTTAAAGAATTTATTTGCAACTTAATAAGTATTTGGTCACCTACAAACAAGCAAGATTTCTGGCTCTCACAGACCTGTAACTTCTTCTTTAAGAGGCTCCTCTGTCCTCCACTCATTACCTGTAGTAATGGCACCTGTTTGAAATTGTTATCAGTATAAAAGACACCTGTCCACAACCTCAAACAGTCACACTCCAAACTCCACTATGGTGAAGACCAAAGAGCTGTGGAAGGACACCAGAAACAAAATTGTAGACCTGCACCAGGCTGGGAAGTCTGAATCTGCAATAGGCAAGCAGCTTGGTGTGAAGAAATCAACTGTGGGACATATATGTGTGTGTGTGTACATTGAAGCCTTATGCAAATGAGGCAGTTGCACTGCTCTAGTTGCTCAAGTAGAATGGGTGAGGAGATGGAAAGTCAATTTTCACTGCACAGGGTGATTCAGATGGTAGGGGTTTGAGTGGCAGTGCTCCAGGGAGCTCCAGTGCACCAGCTGTGTCAATTGCAGAAGACTTCAAAGTTATTTTTCTCCAAATGTACAAAAGTGATGTACATAACAGAGGCATGTTGTTTATCCCTGTAATGTGCTCTGTAATAGGGTGGTAACAGTTGAATATGCTTTGGGGAGATTATTGACTCACATCAAGTCTACAAGTTTCACATCAAGGCTCTTACAGACTTGTATAGACCAAGTAATGCGGCAATCGAGGACACAATTATATCTAAATAGAAGAACATACCTTTTACACTCTGGGAAAAAGAGAAACGTTTCCTCTGGAGTGTCTCTTTAAAAGTCTCAGATGATGACACCAGTGCTGGGACAGACACCTAAAAATGAAAAAGTGGGGTATCCCCCAGATCTTCTGTCCCACCTGGTCAGAGGTGGAGACGCATGTGTGGCTTTCTCCATACAAATCTATTAGAGTGCTGAATACACAGAGATGGTACCCACATCCATCAATAGCTAAGCTTAACTAGTGCCAGCAGGCAACACTTTTAATCCAAAAAACAAAGCCTGATCTCTCAGCATTGTAGGATCCCAGGTAAATAACATTTTGGACTGAATGTGTTAATGGACATTTGGTGTAAACAGTGTTTGTTGAGCAGTATAACAATTCTCCACAGACTGACAAAGTATTTCATACCAAGTCAATCAAATATTCAGATTCTCAACAAAACTACAGGACAATGCAAGTGAATTGCTATAACAAACCTTTACTGACACTGCAGACAAAATCCATGTAAATTTCATGGAATTCTGCAAATTTTCAAGGTGTGTAGTGAGAAGATCAAAATACTAAACTTTCTCGGTGAAACCTGCTGGTGTTGCCATCAGGCTGTCTAGCTACTAGTACTTTAAAGAACAATGTACTGTTAGGACACTTACCATGTCTACTCCCACAAAATACCCAAGGCTTTCTTTTCCAGGTAGCACATCGCAGAAAATAACCGTTCCGAATTCCATACCTTCTCCGATTTTGAGAGACACTCGCGAGTTGATCTCTAGTGGAGGGATTTCTGTTTGGTTGGGGTCTACTGGAGATGCATAGTCACTTTCTAGTTCATCATCATCTTCCTCACACAGTTCTAGTTTGTCAAGAGCCACAAACACCCCACACTCATCATCACATCGGAATAATTGCTTTCCCTGGTACGATCCTTCTGTAAATCCCTGACCACGGCCATCTTCCTGATAGGAGACAAAAGAAACATTAGAAAGTTACATACTAGTTATTATTATGGCTATAGCACCTGCATCCTCCATGGTGCTGCACAACCTTGCCTAATAAGCCTAGCGTATTCTCACCAAATAGGCAATATGTTTTATTTTTTAAATAAGTTCTCAGAAGAAAGCAGCCATGTTTTTCTAACCCCTATCGACCCAAAATATATATGCTAGTTCCTGGATCGTTACAAATATAGATGATCCCTTTCCAGTGTACTTCTGGCATCGTAATACATATCCAGGCTCTTGCTGCAACTGACAGGCCTCATACACATGGCCAAAGCTCTTTCAATAGGGGGTCTGATGATCTGTTTCGATCGAGCAGGTCCTATCCTGCTCTGTGGCATTGGAATGGAGCAGAATGGAACTCCCAATTGAAGTCACTGGGGGACGGAACCCACTCTGATGACACTCAACGTCATCAGAGTGTATGCCGCTATGTAATCTGTCACCCCTTGGCATTCACACTCGGTGGTGTGCATGTAGCCTCAGGATCTAAACAAGCTCTGATCACATCAGTTTGCTGCAGTCAATAACCAGCATCAGATGTGATTCCTCTACTGGCCTTAGACACCCCACAATGCAACCCCCAGGACTAGCACTGCCTATAAGGTCTCATGCACACAAACAAAGTGTGTAGACTGAGGATGGGGGGCAGGGGGGAATGGACGGACGGGCGATTTTTTTTAAACGAAAGGCGCTCAAATCACACTAAGACGACAGCCGAGTGTCATCTGAGTACCTCCTGTGCTTCATTCTTTCCTATGGGGGAGGGGGGGTTTCATTCGTTCTGATATCACGAAGCAGGACAGGACCTGCTCTATAATTGTCACATTGGAACGGAGCATCTTAGCCCCGTTCGGACAGTACACTCGATCGTGTGCATGTAGCCTATGAAGTCTATAGTCTATGAAGACTATACATTCCAAAGCATTAGACAAGTGATCAAAGACTGCTTCAAGCCCCCCTACAAGGAGAAAAAAAAAATCATGAATAAAGTTTCAAAGGTGTATATTGATACCAATGCAATCGTAACAACTCATAACTTATTATAACTTAACTGCTAAAAAAAAATAAAAATTATAAAAAAAATTAGTCAATACATTATATGTACCCCTAAATAGTACCAATAAAAACTACAACTTAACCCTAAACACGCCTTCATACAGCTACACTGACAGAAAAATATAAAGTTGGGGAGTCTCGGAATGCAGTGACTCCTTTTACCCCCATAAAAAGTGTTTATTGTGCAACACTACTAAAATGTTGGACATTCCACATTGGTATAAGCCCGTACAATAAAGTTAATGTTGATTTTACTACATCTTGAACAGCAAAAGAAACAAAAATTGTGGAATTTGTTGATTACCTTTTATTATTTTGGAAGCAGATGCAAAACAAATTAATAATTTATGAAAAAAAAACAGACAAAAAAAAAAAACAGTCCTACTGCGGACAGGGAACAGAACAGAGGCTACTGCGCCAGCCAGTTGTTTTACAGTCAGACTGAGGACAGTGAGCAGAAAGGAGGGACAGGGAGGATGTGCTTGGATACTTTTTGATTTTTTTTGTGCATGTCAACATGTCAATTCTAGTAAATTCTTGTATTCCCTATTAAATAACAATTCTGTAACATCTTTTATTACACCACTTTGAGATCCTGTGTTTTTCCTCCTGGAAAAGTAGTAATAAACTGACATCTGGGCGTTACCATTTCTTTCTCAATAAAGAATGCCCCGACACTGTCTACCACAGTCAGCAGTGACTAATAGTGTCAGTGTGTAGGGACATGACCTACTGACTAGAGTAATGCCAAATTGTCAATTTATTCATATATTTCCAGAAGGAATAACAGCATACTGAATGACTGGGGAGATTACATTTACTTATTGTGGCTAGGAAACAAGGTGGGGTTGAGAACACATTGCTTTATTGTATATCTGGGGAAAAAGAAGCAATGTCTTTAATGACAAAAACCCAGAACTTACCAATAATTCCACCCCAAAGAAGATTCCAGTGAGAGATCTTTCTGGCAGCAATGGTCCCCTATACCGTACAACGCCAGGGTAGTGCCCATCTCCTGGCCTTAGGAACACCCTTACTGCAGATCCAGTCTCGATCTGCAAGGCTCTAGAAAGTCTGACTCTGTTTTTGTATAGACTATAGCGCTCCTCACAGTTTGTAATAGCCAGAAGCAATTCAGCCAGTTTTTCTGTAATCTCAATAACATCTTTGTCATCCACGAAGACTAGGGTATGGGTCTGATCCAAGATTTTCAGGGCAATCTGGACTTTTTTGCTCTTGGATGGGATGCTCCTGCTGTGCGCAGACCGCTCCTGAACAAACTGTCCAATGCTCCCTCGGGGAACTTTGATCTGTTTTTGGGTCTGTTTGTCTAACAAACTGCACTCCTGGATCAGTAAGTAAAAAATCCGTTCTTCCCAATAGGAGGAGCTGCTTTTCTCCTGACCCCAGAGATTGGAACTCATTGTGACAAGGCAGGATTTAATGAAGGAGTTAAGAAGGTCCTTGGCTTAGATGATCTTATATATCCAATACTGTAAGGCTGATAAATCCATGATTCAAGAAGATGAATGAGTGGCCAGTCTAGAAGGAAAAGTAACACAGTAGGAGAATTAGAAGCTGATAACACATGTCTGTAATGGTTTTTCAGCAAGTGTATACGCTTTAGTCATTGACATTTGATACTTCCAGTCTGTCTGCACCTTATTTGGACAAGTAGGAATACAGTACACCAAAATTTTACTCTAAAACTAAAAAAAAACGACTTTAAAAGAGAATAGCACTTTAGAATTAGGAACATGCAACAATCCAGCATCTGGGAAAGCTGGATAATATAATAATGTCATCATTATAGCTCTAAAAGGGGCTACTCAACTTTCCTAAACTCCTGCATGCAGCAACAGGATGTATAGCACTGCACCATTTATGAGACTGGAAAAGTTTATGGACACTGTAATGGTTATCACATTATGTGTTATCCAGCATCGAACAGAGCTCCATAGAATTTTTAAAGGGAGTCAGTCAATAAAAACCAGATAGGTTAGAGTCACCTGAATCAAATGGTGTTTCCCCTCGTGAATCGGTACCTCCATTGCTGAGATATCCCTCCTTTTGTCAACACAAATGAGTTCTTTGGAGCACTGAGAGCATTGTCATTGCTCCCAAAAGTTCATTTCATGTTGACAAAAACCATCAATATCTCTATAATGGAAGTACGGATTCAAGTGACGCTAACCTATCTATCTGAGGGGCTGGGTTGATAAAGGGAGTGTCACCAGAACTCAGCATAAGACTATGGCAGAACACGGAAATTCATGGACTTGTTTTAATGTTATCATCAAGTGGCCATAACACAACAACAACTTTCCAGCTATCCACAGACCATAAGAATGAGAGGGGTCCTGTTCCCTTACTTGTATGGAGCAACACTTGCCAATAAGCGCTGCTATGCCATTTAATCTGTATGGGACTGCCAGAGATAGCAGAGTAAGGCATTTGGCTCTCTTCGCTTGCTACTTACACTGTGAATGGCGCAGCAGCGTGCATGTGATGGGACGCCCAGCAGACAGACAAAGGACATGTGGACAGTGAAAAGAACTGTGTTTACAATGTTAGCTATTCCCATACCATTATGATACACGACTAGTTATTACATTTCATTAAAACCAGCAGCGTAGGCCGACAGTAGCTCTTAAACAGGAAATAAAGACCACAGGGTTATACAGGCAGCAAGAACTATAAATTTAGCACATACAACGAATTGTGCAGCTGTATTCAACAGAAATTCCCCCAAGGCTGATGTCTGATAGTAAGGGTGTGATGTAGCCTGATGACTAGATGAAGCTGCTTACGAGTACTAGTAGTGTTAGTTACGGTTTTATTTTTTATTTATAGGTGTATAGTTCTTTTTATCCATATGGACATAATGATGTAGCCCAAATACATGATCTAAATGGACATATTGTTACAATACTCCACAAAAAAAAAATCTTTATTCCTACTTATACCATTGTGTATGCTGAATACATGTGGGGCTGCAGCTGCCTTCCCTCCTCATGCTCAATGACTTATCATTTTCTCAGCTACAATTAAAAGAGAAAGGTTATTAATAAACATCTAACTACAGAAAAGCAGTCAAGGAGAAATATACAGAATAATGACATGGAATTATTCAACAGAAAACCAGAAAATTAATCCACAAGTCAACAAAATCAAGACATAGAAAATACGAAATTCCGTTTTGGGCTCCAAATTCTAAAAAGGATATAGGAGAGCTACAGAGGTAGACTACTAGATAATAAGTGAGATTTTCCATCCCATTTAATAATGAGAGGCTAGAAAAATCACACAGAGGTGATCATTTTACACACACACACACATATATATATATATATATATATATATATATATATATATACACACACACACACACACACACACACACACACACACACACAGTAAGGAAGTAGCACATGATTTATTCTGTCCAAAAAATGTACAGAGGACATTCTTTAAGGGTGGGTCAAAGACAGTTTCGGCATCTATGTATAGGACAGGGGTTTTTTTACAATCAGAGTAGTCAAACTACGGAAAGCCCAGCTTTGAAAAAGGGGCTACATGGGGCTATACCTAATAACCAATGACATAGAGGGTTATAACTAATCTAATTACAAATTATAAGAACTACATGAGAGGTTTATCCATGGATTTATTCCGATTGCCAAATTAGGAGTCAGGAAGGAATTTTTCCCTTATTATAGGGCAATTGCCGTCCACCTCATAGGGGCTTTTGACTTCCTCTGGATCAATGTTGTAGAATTATTGATTGGATTTGATGAAGTCGGATCTTTTTTTTCTTATTAACTAAGGTTTCCGTTCGGGGATTCCGTCCCCCATTCCGCTTGAAAAATGCGGAGAGAAAAGTCCTGCAAGCAGGATTTTCTCTCTGAATTTTTCAGGCGGAAAGTCGGCAGACCCCAATATAGTCTATGGAGTTTGCGGTTTCCGTGGGTAACTGCCTTTTAAGTGGATTGGGTTTCTGTTTTTCGGGCCCCCAAGCAGACCCAAAGAATGGAAACCCCAATGCAGGAGTGAACCTTGTGTAAGTAAAACCATAGAGATAATTTATCTCTGTTGATGGGAAAAATAAAGTAAATCTCTTTACTAAAGAAACAGTACATGGGTAGCTTCAATCCAAGCACAGTAAAATTCCTTTAAAGAGTAATATGGTACCCTGTGTAAAGGCAGCATATTACACTGTAGCTACAGGTCCATACCACTAGTAGCTAAAATAGAACAAAAAAAATAACATTTGCACAGCACAGTAAGAATCCACTAGTCTCAAAGCTCGTCCTGCGCTCATCCACTCTCCCCTGACCCTCAAAACAGTGACTAACATACAATATAGCAGCATGGGTAGCGACAAATGGCACAACATATTTTATAACTACAGGAGCATCTCAATAAATTAGAATATCTTTGAAACGTTTATTTATTTCAGTAATTAAATTAAAAAAGTGACCTGCTATATTTTCTAGATTCTTTACACACAGAGTGTTCTATTTCAAGTGTTTTATTTCTGTAAATGTTGATTATGGATTACAACTAATGAAAACCAAAATCTAAGAAAATTAGAATATTGCAAAAAAGTTCCGTATTGTAAATTCAGTGTGTCACCTGCCAAGGTTTCCGAAGCCTTTAAATGGTCCCTCAGTCTGGTTCAGTAGGACACACAATCATGGAAGACGCTGATTATGAATTGTATTACTGAATTACTGAAATGAATGAACGTTTCAAAAATATTCTAATTTATTGAGATGCACCTGTATATGGCTACTAATAGTATGGACCTTCCCTATATATCGCTATACTGACAAATCCATTTCAATCCAGCATTAAAGGCAGTCTACCACCCCCAAAATCACTTCTAAACCACTTATATGCTGTTGTAGGTCCAGTAAGTGAAACATACCTTTCCTGAGTAAAAGTAATTTACAAGGAAGTGCAAGATGACATCAGATACTGAATTACAGAGGACCCGTCTGAGAAGCCCAATGACATACATCATCTGAGACAGTCAGTGTCTAAACTCTGCTACAGGGGAACAGATCTCACAAGTGCTCAGCGCTTACAAATATCAGTCACAGACATCATTCAAAACATGCACAGTACAGCGGTCACTCATGTTGCAATATTGTTTGGTTCCTGGGTGACTCTTATTTTGCAAAACTCTTATTTTGCACCATCATATTCCACAGCACTTTACAGACATTGATAGTCACTGTCCCATATTGGGCTCATAATCTAAATTCCCTATCAGTATGTCTTTTGTGTGTGGGGAGAAACCAGAGTATCTGGAGGAAACCCACGCAAACAAGGGGAGAACATACAAACTAGCAGGACCCCAGTGCTGTAAGGCAACAGTGCTAACCACTGAGCCACCGTGTGGACTCTTACATACATACCAACAGTCCATAGTCAACAGTCCACAAGAATAGGGATGTTTAAGTCCCCAATCCCCAGAAAAACCCCAAACTGAGCCCATGCTGAATGGTTGGATTCACCAATCTCATGTGCTGTAATATTGGATTTTGAATACAGCATAAATTTACAAAAGACCAGCAAAACAAAGACCTTTGTATATTAAAAATTCTTAACAAAGAAAAATGCTACTTACTCCCGTACAATACAATGTATGACTACGTTCACACTACCGCTATTAATGTTTGTTGAGGTCATCCACCATAGGATGACAGCAAAGGACATTAATGGTAGCAGAGTAACAGTCACAGATGGAACCCCCTCCGTCTGTGTCCGTTCCCATTGACTCTAATGTAAACAACATGACGGACACTGTCTCATCAATTTTGTTTTACCAATGTAGCGGAACTGCATGCAGAACTTTTTCTTCCATCAAAAAGTAAAAAACACAACAAAAGAAAGCTCCCATCATGTGTTTTTACACTGGTTTGAATACAGACGGACTCTCGATGGAAGAGGCTACATCTGTATCTGTCATTTAATGTGCATTACTCTCATCCTGTGACACATGAGAGCACCAGACATTGAATAATGGTAGTGTGAACCCAGCCTAAGCGATGAAGAGGCCACAGTACTTGCCCAAAAGCTGCAGCTTCTTCAAACAGCTTGTCATTGGGGGTGCCAAGTGTCAGACCCCCACCTATGTAATACTGACCTATCTGGACCAAAGGACCAGTCAGCAATCCTAAAGTCCTGTAAAACTCCTTTAAACATTGGAGGGAGTGTATCAGTACACCCATGCCAGTTCTCCGGCATAAATGTGTGATATTGTGGTGCCAAATGTGCAACACATTCCCTGTTTTTCTCTTCGCTGACTCACTGTGTCTACAAAGCTCTGAAACTTTCTGAACTTTCCATAGATTGTATTTCACCTACAAACATTTTTCAGTGTTTACATTGAAGACATTTTTTCAGGATGGAGAGAGATTTGTGCTTTGCTCACTGAGGATTGCTTACACTAGATAAAACTGAAACAACCTGTCAGATATATAACAGGACTAGGTCTGCACCGGTCTTCAGCCTGTGGGAATTTCCTGTTTACAACCACAAGCTGAAAACGTGTACAGACCTAGTCCTGTTTACACATCTGACATGTTTTTACAGTTTTAGCCAGTGTAGGCAATCCTCAGAGTAGTATACATATAAGTAAAACCTTATCCACAATGTATCGGTGTAAAGAAACTGGAACCTCCAGCTGCCTGGACTTGAGACAACTGTAGCAAACCTTCAGCTGTAAAGTATTAGATCTTTTTGTGTCAGAATTTGTCAGTAAAAACATCCTGACCACAGTAAAGAACTAGAAGACGTTATGTAATGGAAACCTGGAGAACTTTCCATGGCACAATTATTAGATGTCATTTACGTAAAAGCTGAATCCCTGAGGCTGGTGGTGGAAGTTACCATAGATATGTATGTAGGGTGTGTGTATGGCCGGGCAGGGCTGGCATCCCAGGGGCTAGAGATTAGAGCCATTTGTCACAAGCTGCCAGACATTTCTCCATCTTAGTGACAGTTTTCCCATAGCCACAACCAGCAGCACTGACAGCTGTGTGTCTATGGCCGATGCCCTTCTGGACACCTTGGGGTGTGTGGTTAGATGGTTGCCCATCATGTGCCACCTGGATATATACACAGGTGACAGATCTGAGAATCTGACAACAAGCAGCACATTCATGTCATGTGACAACACCAAGACCATGGCACACACCTACAACACTCCACAGGACTGACAGTAAGGAGCCGTGCCCCCCTGCACTCACCCCGTGCCTGGCACCTCTGCTCCTCAGTAATGGCTGGGGGAGGACATCAGGCTGCAGCTTCTTCCTGCATTACATGAGGCAGCACATCAGGGTGAGGAGCCTGGCAGGACACAAGCCACCAGTACCCGGCTGTCATCAGATCTCCGGTACAGATCCCACACTGAGGCGGCTACGATCGCCGGAATCTGCTGACCGCTGCTGATCGCTGGGGCTAGATCGTAGATGCCAGAGCCTAGGAAGCTGAAGGACCTGCGATGACGTCATGATCATATGATTAGTCACCTGACTACATGGGCGGCTTTACGGCCGGGGGAGTGTTGTAGTGCTTGTTTACGTGAGCTACTACTATATAAGCAGAGAAGGCAGGACTGTAGAAGATAGAAAGTGTATTACAGTACAGGGTGTGCGCACAGTATACAGAAAAAGCCTTATCTCTAGCTATGTAGTAGAGAAGAGTGTGTACAGAGTATGCAGAAAAAGCCCTGTATACTATATATGTAGTAGGGCTGAGTGCGTGTGAAGAGTATACAGAAAACTCCATGTATGATATACATGTAGAAAGCTGAGTGTGTTTGTACAGAGTATACAGGAAAGCCTTGTATACTATATATGTAGAAAAGCTGAGTGTGTGTACAGACTATACAGAAAAAGTTCTATGTACGATATATGCAGCAGAGCTGAGTGTGTGTACAGAATATACAGGAAAAACCCTGTATACAATGCATGTGGCAGAGCTGAGTGTTTGTAAAGAGTATACAGACAAGTCCTTATGTGTTATACATGTAGCAGAGCTGTATATGTAATATGCGATGAATTTACGGGTGGGGTTTTTTTTTCATGTTTTTCCACAAATGTTAAGAAAATCCCCAAAAATCTGTCACAGTCCAAAAAACAAGTCCTCATATGACAATATTGACAAAAAGAGGCCCTGTATGCATGGTATAATAAGTCCCTGTACACTGCAAGGTGGCATCCTTGAGGCAGGTCTCTTTAAGGAGACATAGTCCCCCTGCTGACCTGCGTGTATGACCTCTCACCCAGCCAGTACCTTGCACTGATGACAGGCAATAACCTCAAAACTGTTTGCAGATGGGGGCCTCTTTCTTTTGGAGGAGTGGTTCTGGTTTGGTTTTATTCACAGATTATGCCATTAGGTTTCAGGAAACCCAAGCATTAATCTATAGGGAGCTACTTTCCAAAGGTTGGTACTAGAGCAAGATGCCTTTTTTCACCAAGGAGTACTTCTAGGCATATTCCTTTGACAAAAAAAAAACAAAAAACTCGGCGGACCCCATTATAGTCTAGTTTCCATGGGTAAACTTTTTAAGCGGACAGGATCTCCGTCCCATGCGGACCCAAGCAACGCAGACCTTAGTTAGGGTGAACCTAGCATAATCCATGTTTCATACTACAGTTATATCTATAAAATGAATCACTAGACAACAATTAAAAATGTCCAGCACAAGCTCCTGCTGATGTAGACCTGTGGCATATACAGATTGATACTTATTATTATGGAGGATATACATAGTTTACCAGCACATGGCAAATGAGGTTCAATGTGGATAAATGTAAAGTTATACATCTGAGTAAAAATAATCTGCATACAACATATGTCCTAGGGGTAGTAACACTGAGAGAGTCACTGGTGGAGAAGGACCTGCGTGTACTTGTAGATCATAGATTAAATAACAGCATGCAATATCAGCAGCTTCTAAGGCCAGCAGGATATTGTCATGTATTAAAAGGGGTGTGGACTCACGGACAGGGATGTAACATTACCACTTTGGCCCCTGTATAGTGGTCGGATACTGGTACTGCAGCTTCAAGTCAATGGGAGCTGAGCTGAGCGAAAGTGACGCCACCGAGCCACCATATGGGGCACGGAGCTAACAGCTTCTAACTCCAAGCTGTGAATAGTAGAGGTGTTGGAAGTGTCTCTAAATAACTGACCCATGCAGTGGCTGCTTCCCCCCCCACAATCATATATTTATTGACAATTATAAGAATGGGCGTTTAAAGTTGAGATGTTTGTTTTACCTAATACTGATGGCTTGGTAAAAAATGTGAGCTCAAACAAGGAGGTCAGCCCCCTTGTGTTATCTGGCAATGTATGTTGTCACCTCTGGAACAATGGAAAGTGGCTCTTTTCTGACTAAAATAAGCTAGTTATTATCAGAGCTATAATTACTATCTCACGGTCAGCACGTGCATTTGATGCACCACCCACTCATGTATCAGGCGGCACGATGAAAATAGCGTACAGCATTTGTTTAACCCATTCATAGATGGCGTGTTCAGGAAAGGTGCGCACTGCCAATATGGACTTTGCTAACAGCATAGTGAACAACATAAAACAGTTAAAGTTCTTCAGGCCTGTGTCACTTGGGCAGGTTATCTTCCCACACCACTTTGCACATATGGCTTCTAATTGTAGGCCCCATATGAAATTATAGTAGGATCTCTCTGAGGACGCTTCCCACTTTGTAAAGTTGCCAGAAAAGATATGGTTGGTTCTGAAGTATTGTCAGGTACTAAATCATAAAAGTAGGCACAGAATGGGTTTTACAGGGTACTGTAGTAAAGCTTAGTGAAATGTCCTTAGGCACAGATACACAACCTATGAATTGTGGGAAACTGCATATTGAAATATATTTGCATCCCTGTGAATGGAAGTTTTTTACCTTCAGAGTTGTACAGAGGGAAGTCCATTGAGTCCTCTACTACGTCTCAACTACTTTTTATACTAGTTCTTCAGCACAGTGGGTTGTCAAAGTAGGAGACAACAACAATATACACTAATACTTAGAAGAAAAAAAGAGAGATAATGGAGAAGCGTCGCAAGAGCTAACAAAGCAACGAATGAACTTGGGCAGCAATACTCTGTAAGGATGGGCCTCTTAGACCAACTTTCCCCCATTTTATTTATTTATTGAACTGCTAGTAATGGTATGGGTGGAAGAAAAACATAATATTTAGTGCTATGACGATGTGGACTAAGATAGTCAATAACGTGCAGACCTAAATCCATTCACTGCATTATGACAATGTCTTATTGATTATGTAACCTAGCAGCAGATCAATGCCCAGACTTACTAAGAATGTCAGCTACAAAATACATGAATGGGAATAACCAGTGCAGGGAAATATTCCTGAAAAGGTCTACAGGACAAGGTCTCACAATTCTCACAAGAAAACTGAAATCCAGCCTTGTTTTGTATATTTTAGATATAAGCAATATATTCTTATATAGAACAGGTCAAACATGTCAGCCTAGACTGGGAAGATAATGATTCACTGAGAGATACTGCCGGAAATAATAAGCAGAAATCCTTCTACTGTGTTTTCAACTCCCTCATAATAGATTGTCTGGGATTGTCTGGTTAAAGTGGACCTTTCATGTCCTCATGAATGTGCGGTTTTATATCTCGCTAGAAAGTTGACAATGCGCTGAATTCAGCACACTGTCGGCTTTCCCGGTAAGTGCCCCGGTGGTGTAGATATCGGTGCCGTTAGTTTCTGCACCCATATCTCCCCACTGACAGAAGGGTGTACCTCATAGCTCAGCGTCATCACTGGGCTGCGAGGAATGCCCCCCCCCCGACTGTACTCTAACATAGCCTTGTACTGTCAAAGGGGGCGTTCCTTACCGCCCAGCGATGGTGCTAGACTGTAAGGTCCGCCCTTCTGACAGTGGGGAGATATTGATGTGGAAACTAGTTGTGAACTTTCTAGCTGGATATAAAACCGCACTTTCATGAGGACATGAAAGGTCCTCTTTAACTGTAGTTAAAGGAGTTTCCCAGCTGTATACTACTAATGACCTGTCCTTAGGATAGGTCATCTATACCAGATTGGCTGTTGACTTCCAGCACCAGTGTATGGCATGGTGCTGACTCCCAGCACCCTGCCATACACTGATTCAGCTGATTCTGTACATTGTAAGCCCTTGCGGGCAGAGCCCTCTATCCCACTGTGCCAGTTGGTCACTGTTAGTATTGTACTTGTCTTGTATATTTTGTGTACCATATATAAACCCTCAAATGTAAAGCACCATGGAATTAATGGTGCTATATAAATAAACAATAATAATAATAATTCTTTGGGGCCTATCCCATCTTGTAAACCACAAGATGTCTGCTTCTTGGCGCAGCACAGTTACAACAGGTCATCAAAATATTGCTCATGTGAATAGCCCCCACTCGTGTAAATGTAGGGTAAACTAGCCATTAAAGGGAGTCTGACTCCAGGAAACTTGTTATCAAACAGCTCACAATGCATTGTATGGGACATT
The DNA here is from genome assembly GCA_947044405.1 of Leptodactylus fallax. NCBI lineage: Eukaryota > Metazoa > Chordata > Amphibia > Anura > Leptodactylidae > Leptodactylus > Leptodactylus fallax. The sequence goes on from CAMRHE010000100.1 coordinate 4,148,150, forward strand.
ATTTCATATTTATTTATTTTGCTTACTTGTATAGCGCAATCATATTAGACATTGTCAACATGATGATCACCATCATACCTTTACATAGCCCAATAAACAAACCATTTCCTTGAAGAAGGTGTTTTACAGAAATATGCAAATCAGGCTCAAGTGCAGTGGAGTGTGTCAGAGTGTTAGAGCCTCCGAGGGCTCGAGCTGGGAAATGCCAGGTGCACATGCAGGAATTCAACAAACACATTCGTAACTATAGGATATGAAGAGGCTGTGAATTGGGACGGCATTGCAAACCTGGAGATGAATCCCTTGGAGGCTACTTAAAAATGAGTTACTTAGCTGATATGCATAGTAAAATGTGTTACTCATTACTGCAATAAAAAAGCATGCAGTTCTAAATTATAAAAATGTACAGTGTGAACCTCGCCTTATCGTTATTTTTGAGAGGGAAGGAAGAGGAAGAAAACATGAGATACAAATTAAAGTCTTAATAAGGCCTACTGTATATAACTCATTGTTCTCTGCTTAAAACAGATCCTAGTGGAAATGTGTAATAGCTTTTTTAAGATTCTACTGTATTTTCATTTATTTGTTTTTAGTTGTTATGTGTTTGACCACTGGTGGTCTCTAGGTCTTTGGGTTGTCATACCAGATAAGGTCCATTTTGATAATGCTGCTCAAGGTGATTTCTAGATTCGCAATATAGGAGCAACGATTAGTTTCCAGGAGATTGCATGGTTGGGTAAGGAGTGGTCTGGAACCCACAAGCTGAACATTGATAGCATAGTCTACCAATATGTGTCACCTTCTATTAGCTTTCAGAAGAAAAAGCTGTACAGCTGTATACAAAGGCATGCCAAATCATACTTCCCTACATAACTATAACTCACATACAGTGCTGTGCAACAGTTTTAGGGGGGTGTGGAAAAAATGCTGCAAAGTAAGAATGCTTTCAAAAATATAAACAGAAAATAAGTTTCTTTTGTCAATTAACCCCTTCCCCCTGGTGGCATTTTTGTTTCCCCGCCTTCCAAACCACATAACTTTTTTATTTTTCCGTTCACATGTTATATGAGGGCTTAATGTTTGCGGGTTAAATTGTTCTTCATAATGGTAAACTTTATTATTTTTTACAATGTACTGGGAAGCTGGAAAAAAATTCAGAATGGGGTGGAATTGGAAAAAAGTGTATTTTGTGACTTTCTTTCAGGCTTCATTGTTACTGCGTTCACAGTGCAGCCAAAATGACATGTGACCTGTATTCTATGTTTTGGTTCGATTCCGGGGATACCAAATTTATATAGTTTTATTTACATTTTAACCCCTTAACAAAATTACAAAAAAAAATATTCTTAAAGTTGCCATATTCCGACACCTATAAATTTTTTATTTTTCCGTGTACGGGGATGCATAGGGCATATTTTTCTGCGAGGCCAGGTGTACTTTTTAGTTATACCGTTTTGGGAATGCCTGTTTCTTTGATCACTTTTTATTAACATTTTTACCAGAGGCGAAACAGCAAAAAAATGGCATTTCGGGACTTTTGATTATTTTCTTCCCGCTACGGTGTTCACTGTACAGGAAAAATACTTTTATAAGTTTGTAGACCGGGCGTTTTTGGACACAGGGATACCTAATGTGTATGTGTTTCTCAGTAATTTTTTCTTTTATATGTATTCTAGGGAAAGGGGGTGAGTTGAACTTTTAGTTTTTTAATTTTTTTTTTTATATTTTATAGAACTTTTTTTTTTTACTATTTTATTAGCCTCCTAGGGGCTTGAACCTGCAGTCGTTTAATTGCAAGTCCCATAGACTGCAATGCAACTGTATAACCTTCATAAGGCTCCCGGCTGTCATAGGAACAGGTCAGCTCCCGCAATCTCACCGCGCGGGAGCTGGCTTGAAACGTGAAAGGTACGAGGCCATGGGCACATTTTTATTTTGGGGGACCACACAGCAGTGCAATGCCCGCGATCCAAGTGAACTTTGCTAGGTAGCTATGGCGGCAGCTCTGCAGCAGAGCAGCCGCTATCTTTAAAGACCCTGCATCCCCCGTAATAGTACGGCGGATGTTGGGAAGGGGTTAACAAAATGCAAAGTGAATGAGCAAAAGAGAAATGTAGAACAAATGAATATTTTGTGTGATCTCTCTTTGCCTTCAAATCAGCATAAATTCTTCTAGCTACACTTTAGCTCCAAATTTATTCTGCAGCAGGAGAATGACCCGAAGCATGTAGCCAATGTCATTAAGAACTATCTTCAGCGTAAAGAACAAGGAGTCCTGAAAGTGATGACATGGTTCCCACAGAACCCTGACCTCAACATCATCGAGTTTGTCTGGGATTATATGAAGGATCTGAGTAAGCCTACATCTACAGAAGATCCGTGGTTAGTTCTCCAAGCTGTTTAAACAACCTTCCTGCTGAGTTCCTTCAAAAACTGTGTGCATCAAGACTTTTATTTTGGAATGCATTCTTACATTGCAGCATTTTTTTTTATAACTGCCTAAAATTTCTGCACAATACTGTATATCTTTTGAAAGTTGAGACAAAACTGCTAACAAAATGTAATAAATATTAAATAAAATAAGCCTTCCATTGGATTGTATATTCAAGGACAATGTCCTTACTGAAATATTCATGTTTTAATAACCAGCCTAATTAAAGATTAATAACATTCAGGTCATATCAAGAGTTACACATTATATAACTATCATTTCTGCCATCAGCTGAGATAAAGAAGCCAAAGTAAGGCTGAGACCCCACATTGTGGAAACGCAGCTTTTTTTGGTGCAGTTTTTTGAGCCAAAGCCAAGAATGTCTACAAAACGAATGGGAACTATATAAGAATCTCTTATATTTCTACCTTCTGCTCAATCCACTCCTGGCTTTGGCTCAAACGCAACAAAATCTGCAACAAAAAAAGCTGCGTTTCCGCAATGTGGGACCTCAGCCTAAAATGGTTTATAAAAAGATAACATATGAGAATTATTATTTTTACTAATAGGAATAATAAGAGGTGGAGACTTACAATACTTTTTGACTAGGCCATGTATGTTTAAAGGGGTTGTGCCACTACAGACACTTATCCCTGGCATGGCCGGTGCTCCATTCAGCACTATGGGGCTGCTGGAGCTTGGAGCAGAGTCTCGACAGCCTCAGCAGCCCCATAGAAGTGAATGTAGCTCTGGAGCTTTCGTTCTCCACTTTCCTAATTTCTGGGGTCCCATCAATCAGACCTCCAGTAATATGACACTTATCCCCTATTCTGTGGTGGCACAGCCCTTTTAAGCCAACATAGATTGTAAAACAACACAAGAATGGCCATAGAGTACATTGGTGCAAATGTCTACGACTGGGTTCAAAGTACATATAAGGCAAAAAAAAAAAAAAAACAAGGAAAATGGACCAGCAATCAAAGGGGTAAGTAGAAAACTAGAAAAAACATTTATTCAAATCCACCATGTTTAAAGCAGGATATCCAAAGTGGACGCCTTGTCCTGTGTCTACTTTTTCATATGGCCTGCCTTTAACATCTGACAACGCAGAGAGATCAAAGCAAGATGTGAGAAACTAAAGATGTAGACAGATGAAACCAGGAAACAATCCAAAAGTTGATAACCAGGAAGATGGACTAGAAGTATCAGATGAAATAATCAGGGAAAGAAAGGCCAAATTGTAAATCAGGATCAAACACCGTCTCGGGGGGTAGGTGTGTATACCTTATTCACAAGCAATGGTCCATGGACACTTCTCACCCTAAGTTTGCCACTAGGCATTTGAAAGGTGTCGTGCAGTTCTTTAATGTCTGTTTGAGAATGCTGCATGGTACAGAAGACTCTATAAGTGCTATGCCCCTTAGTTCTAAGAACTGAGGTAGTTTAACTGACAGCATGTCTTACACATTAGACTATGTCCATACACATAGACTAAAGTTGTTGAAATTTGATGTTTTCAATAATATCAAATATTCATCACATAAAATGTAACCACAAACAATAATCATAGCTGACCAATTACATTGTTAGCAATAAAATTTGCATCTGATATTCAGGCGAAAGATCTTTCATCCATAGATGATCTTTATTTAAAGAATGATCACAGACAAATTGGTTGCCTTTTGTCTGGTGCAGTTTAAACTGTATCTTCCCTGGATTGACTAAAATGTGTATTACTAAATCTGCAAAGTGATTGTTCACAAGACAATTGTTCAATCAACAGATGTTGAGCTGTTAATCTACGATATACAGTAATATGTATGCAGAGGTGGATTTTGCCTTAACACAATCCCCACAATAGCGTGGGGCCCCAGTGGGTGCCAATAAAGGGAGCAGTATACTGTATGGGGGCCATTAAAGGGGGCAATATACTATTTGGGTGCCAGTAAATGGGACAGTATACTGTTGTTGCCAGTAAAGGTGGCAGTATACATTGTTGGTTCCCATAAAAGAGGTTTTATACTGTGTGGGGAACAGTAAGGTTTACATTATACTGTGTGCGGGGCAGAAAAGGGAACGCTATACTGTTTGGGAGCCAGTATAGAGGTGTTATACTATGTGGGGACCTGTAAAGGAGGTGCTACACTGTGGGGGGGGCACTAAAAGAAGAACTATAGTGTGTGGAGTAGTTCTGTGTCAAATATGCAGGGATGCAGCATAAGGAGCCTGGCATTTTACAGGAAAAAATAATTCAGCAAGCTGCGCTATTAGGTCCAAATTTTTCACCGACAAATGGGGGAGGTTCCAGTAAAGAGGGTGTGTGGCCTAAAAATTTTGATTGTGGGGGCCCCAGACATAATTTTGCTTGGAACCCCTAAAATGGCAATCTTTCCCTGTGTGTTTGTCCACCTTTGTGTATGTAGTCACCTAGCATTGTGGAAAAATTAGTAATAATAATTACCTTGACACACAAAAAGAGGTTTTAACCATTGTGCCTATATAATATCTTTTGTAATGTTGTGTCTCATACCAGAAGAGCACAGACCAGCAGAAGAAGGTAATTTTAGCAACATTTGGTTAATTCTTTAACATCCAATATCAGACGTCAGCTCTCTTAAAAAGAAAATCCTGGTATCACATTGGAATTCTTATGACATATCTGAAGTGGTGATGTCACTGTATAAACAATTACTGAACAAGTGTCTGGAATCACTTCTATAATAGGAGATTATTACTATATAAGGCATTTAGGGCAGACATCTAGTGACTCAGTATGTTGTCACCAGCCAATGCATATTAAAAGACACTAATCTACATACATATGCACATGTCAACTGCTTCAATACAGACTGAGTTGTTATGTGTTTTGCAGTTTCTGCATCATCGGTTGAACTACAGCAACATCTAACTGAATCTACTTAACTGAGGCAACCAGTGTCAGGCAGTTGCTGCTAAGGCAAAAGAAAGATCATGGATTGCATTTAAAGGGGCATGGATGAATGTGTCACAAACATACTACTGTCACTTTCCAAACCACTTGTTAGACCACACATAGAATATTGAGGGAGATTTACTAAGCAAAATGCGCCACAGTTTTGGCATAATTTGTGCCAGAAAACTGTGTAACATACCTTGTGCCATATTTATCAAAAGTTTTAGATACTTTTTAGAAACTTTTAAGACTTGTACAAAAAAGGGTTATGAGTTCATGGAAAAGGTTTGGAATTTTTCTTCCTTAAATTTACATTAAGTTTTCAAAAACAAAGTACAACAATGTCAAACTTGTAAAACCATTTTGAAGGAAGGGAGGATTAAAAGAGGAAGGGGTAGGAGGGAAGTAGTCTTTGGGAGTATAATGATCAGAGGCCCAGGGGATGTGAGGTAAAATAAAAAACAATGTTACTTACCTCTCCTGCGCACAAGCAGTCTTTGGGCCTCTTTGGTGAGGTCCCAGATGTCATATGGGCCAGGCTGGCGTCATTATGTGTCACAACGCCAGCCTGGCTCACTTGACGTCTGGTCCAACATTGAAGAGGGCTGAAAGTAGCGGGGAGTGCACCAGGGAGAGGTAACTAACATTGTTTTTTATGTTTGTATCCTCCCCTGGGTCTCCGATCATTATACTCTGTTGTCTGAAAAGACCCCAGAGTATAATAATTGTTCATGGGTGGTCCACAATGGGGCATAATACTGTGAAAGGGCCACTATGGGGCATAATACTGTGTGCAGGGGCCACTATGGCGCATAATACTGTGTGCAGGTGCATAATAGTGTGTGCAGGGGCCACTATGGGGCATAATAGTGTGTGCAGGGACCACTATGGGGCATAATAGTGTGTGCAGGAAAGTGGGGAATGCGGTTTGTGCGGGGGGGTGGGGGGGGGGTTGCATGTCAAATTTTCGCCTTGGGGCCCAGCCATTCCTAGTTATGCTTCTGCTAGGATTTTATTCTGAATGGCAGATTGAGATGGGAAGAATTTTTTTTTTCTGTAAAATGAGGAAAATGGGCTTCTACCTCATGAGGATTTTGCATTCCTGTGGATCAAAATGGCAGAATAATAACTAGATAGACCTATTAGACCTGGACAGAAATCTTTTTTTTTTCCACATTACAAACTATGTTACTAATGCTTTGACATATTGAGGCAAATGTACTGTATGTCCCTAACGGAGTGAATTATATCTGCCATAAGCTGATCATGTTTCCACAGGACTTATAACCCACAATATTTTCTTAACCCTTTCAGGACCTAGGGTCATAAATGTGTTTTGGACTAATGCATGACTTATGGATATGGGATGGGCCATCATTCACTAGCAAAGTGACCCAAACTGTACAGTAGTAAACATATGATCCAAATAAATACACAAGACAATTTTTGGGGTTCTAAATGGCCACAGCTTTATTTAAAACAACATAACTACAACAATAGTAGTAGAAGTCAGATGAGATGCTGCCTGACATACAGCAACCAGTCAGACAGCAACAGTCTGACTTGCCATTCTAGCAAAGCCAGTCCATCTCAGGGGCCCAATGGCTGAGCAGCAATGCAAAGAACAGTAACTATACAGTGTATGGTACTGTGCTTGGTTAGCAATGAAGATGCTGCAGTTTGCAACGTGGGGCCCTGGCCTTAAACTAGGGTCTGTGAGTTTTATGTTTAAGAAAGCAACACATTATTCTTAGGCCCATGCTCATTGAAGATAATTTTGAACTCACTGCTTTAGAATATCCCTGTGATATGCAGAATAATTACATAGTTTTCACTTTCATGATCACACCTTTTCCACTTATTTTAGCTGAGAAATAAGGTTATTTTTAAATATGACCGCATTATCTGAGAACATACAGTGGGGGAAAAAAGTATTTAGTCAGCCACCAATTGTGCAAGTTCTCCCACTTAAAAAGATGAGGGAGGCCTGTAATTGACATCATAGGTAGACCTCAACTATGAGAGACAAAATGAGAAAACAAATCCAGAAAATCACATTGTCTGATTTTTAAAGAATTTATTTGCAAATTATGGTGGAAATAAGTATTTGGTCACCTACAAACAAGCAAGATTTCTGGCTCTCACAGACCGGTAACTTCTTCTTTAAGAGGCTCCTCTGTCCTCCACTCATTACCTGTAGTAATGGCACCTGTTTGATATTGTCATCAGTATAAAAGACACCTGTCCACAACCTCAAACAGTCACACTCCAAACTCCACTATGGTGAAGACCAAAGAGCTGTGGAAGGACACCAGAAACAAAATTGTAGACCCGCACCAGGCTGGGAAGACTGAATCTGCAATAGGCAAGCAGCTTGGTGTGAAGATATCAACTGTGGGAGCAATAATTAGAAAATGGAAGACATACAAGACCACTAATAATCTCCCTCAATTAGGGGTTCCACGCAAGATCTCACCCCGTGGGGTCAAAATGATCACAAGAACGGTGAGCAAAAATCCCAGAACCACACAGGGGGAACTAGTGAATGATATGCAGAAAGCTGGGACTAAGGAAACAAAGGCTACCGTCAGTAACACACTACGCCGCCAGGGACTCAGATCTTGCAGTGCCAGACGTGTTCCCCTGCTTAAGCCAGTACATATCCAGGCCCGTCTGAATTTTGCTAGAGAGCATTTGGATGTTCCAGAAGAGTATTGGGAGAATGTCATATGGTCAGATGAAACCAAAGTAGAACTGTTTGGTAGAAAAACAACTGTTTGGAGGAGAGCGAATGCTGAGTTGCATCCAAAGAACACCATACCTACTGTGAAGCATGGGGATGGCAACATCATGCTTTGGGGCTGTTTCTCTGCAAAGGGAACAGGACGACTGATCCGTGTACATGAAAGAATGAATGGGGCCATGTATCGTGAGATTTTGAGTGCAAACCTCCTTCCATCAGCAAGGGCATTGAAGATGAAACGTGGCTGGGTATTTCAGCATGACAATGATCCCAAGCACACTGCCAGGGCAATGAAGGAGTGGCTTCGTAAGAAGCATTTCAAGGTCCCGGAGTGGCCTAGCCAGTCTCCAGATCTCAACCCCATAGAAAACCTTTGGAGGGAATTGAAAGTCCGTGTTGCCCAGCGACAGCCCCAAAACATCACTGCTGTAGAGGAGATCTGCATGGAGGAATGGGCCAACATACCAGCAACAGTGTGTACCAACCTTGTGAAGACTTACAAAAAACGTTTGACCTCTGTTATTGCCAACAAAGGATATATAATAAAGTATTGAGATGAACTTTTGTTATCGACCAAATACTTATTTTCCACCATGAATTGCAAATAAATTCTTTAAAAATAAGACAATGTGATGTTCTGGATTTGTTTTCTCATTTTGTCTCTCATAGTTGAGGTCTACCTATGATGACAATTACAGACCTCTCTCATCTTTTTAAGTGGGAGAACTTGCACAATTGGTGGTTGACTAAATACTTTTTTTCCCTACTGTATTTCTACTTAAAAGGGTATTCCCATCTCCCTCTTTTACCAGTTTTGTCTGCTGTCTCTCCTTCTCACCTCCTGTATTCTTCAGCTAGCTGGTGGACGTGCTTTGATTGTTTGATGAACTGGACACTGTGAAGTACCTCACTAGATATAGACATTGCCTTTACTATGAGAGATTATTTATTATTATGATTACCAGAAATCTAATGTAAATGCAGATAAAATATGCACAGTAAATGTTTATTACATTACACAGGATTGTAGAGAACACTCACATGCTCCCAAACAGACTTGCAGTAAACTCAATGTTATCTTTGAATCTACATAAAGAGTTAAAATACACCATCCAAGCTTTTGTCAGCAAACTGCAATAAACTGAACTGATTATCCTGAATAATATGCAATACATAGTAGATAACAGCTCTGAACGTAAATGCAGAAAACTCATACTCCCCACAGAGCAGTGAGTCACCTCATCCATCCTGAATAAGATAACAGGCCAAGTGCTTTGACAACAATGTGTAAACAATGGGAGGAATAATTTCACTTAGCAGGCAAATGAAGCAGCATTTGTAAACCATGTATTTAGGAAAACTCTTGAATTTACATAAACTAGTGGTATAGATAAGATCCTTGAGATGGGAAATCTCATTTAAGCTAACTGAAGAAACTTATGAAATTTGCTTCATTTGCTTTATCTATCTTGCACCGCTTGTCAGTTACAGGCGATTGAGTCTTCTCAGTGTTTACAGCTGGTTGCCTAGGTTACAGACCTGCTCTCTGGTCTGGCTGATGACTTAGTCCCTGCTCACGGCTATCCATATTCTCCTTCTCTTTCTGCATATACATAGCTTTCAGTGGCTTAGCACTGATAATTGCTAGAAAAGCATTTTGAGCATTGTCTCTGTTATCTGTGTATCTAAAACCAGATATAACTGTGCAGTGTACAAAAAGAGCTGGAAGTGGAGGGAAAAGGAAACAGGAGGGCAGCTGAAACCCTGAGATGGGAAAATGCAATTAAATGTGAAGGTGTTGAGAGGGCTTTCTCTTACCTACTAGATAGTCCCCTTTAAAAGGGTTAAAGGTGCCCAATATTTCAATAAGAGAATAATATAAAATGCATGTTTTGATCAAACTGTGTGCTGTCCTATTGTGTCATGCTGCGTTTTACATCTGTAAGTCAGGTTGTAATGTGATATATCACTACAAGTTGTTTTAGTGGAATAAAATATTCAGAAAAATTTCTATGGCAAATTCTAGCTAAGGATTTAAAGAATACTTTTGCGAGCAAGATTAAAGACTGAAACTTGCTCTCAAGTAACTGTGGAGGTACAATCACTACAAATGCGTGTGCCCCATGAATGATTCATAGTCTATTTTCTTTTCTTCTTGATCTCTTGTTTCACTGACTAATGAAATATAAATGGCAATGCTTGTGTTCAGATCTAAATATGACATGAGAGGCTTCATCTCAGCTCAGGCTATAGCAGTACAACAAAATGTTCTGTGTGTCAAAAACTATTGAGAAATATTATGTGGTGGAATATTCCACTCGCTGACTTGTGATTGTTGAAAAAAAAAACAAATAATTGTAATTAGGCAGACGTTATTAATAAAGAGTTTCTCTACATTTTTAGTTGTCATTTTTGTAAAAATCCCACCTAGTACATTTTGAATGACCTGGTAATAAACAGTTCCCATAAGGCTTGTCACCAAGCTTTCTGAGACTCCTGTATGGTAAATCTGCCTAATCATGCATAAATACAACTTCTTTCTGTATGTCTGTGTTATTGCACAACTACTAGGTAGGTTTGCAACTAAGCATTCTATGAAAGCTGAGCAACAGCTCCTAGTGGTAGCTGTCATGCATTTGTTGTCACCAAGCATACCCAAATACAGATAAAGTAAATGCAAAGAAGAAAACAATCCAAGGACCTGAATGATCCAGCTGATCAGCATGGGAATTTCACTGGTAAAACACCTGTACTACACACAGGCACCTCTCTATAACAGAGTACAATATTACAACTTTTGTACTGCTCTCTCTCTGTGTGTCAGGATTAGAGATGAGCAAATCAGTTCATAATGATTTGTATCGATTCGTAAGTTTTCCAAAAAAGTTAGATTTGTCCGACCCCAAATTTTGGGGGTTCATCACCAACAAATCATTATTATATTATTATAACAGACCCCAGAGTATAATAATATAAATATGATATACTCATTCTCAAAAAAAAAAAAAAAAAAAAATAACACACCAAGAAGGAGTTGTTGGAATCGAATTAAACTTTATAGGTGTGAATGTAATGATGAGAGTGAAAGGATATGTTTCTTGGGAAAAACTGTACAACTGAATGGAGGCACTATCTTGGATACAAGATGAGATACAGTTGGCATGGAGGCATACAGGTTCTGTATAGTATCCTGCAGCACATTTGCCCCCAAATGCTGCAACTGGGCCTATAGATCCTGCACACTTGTAGGCTGCTGAAGCTGTCCCAGCTGGTCCCATAAATGCTAGATAAATGCTTAGGCAAGCCAAAGAAGTGGTTCAATCTGGGAAACTCTTGCTGTGTGTGGGCAAGCATTATCCTGCTGAAAAAATCCAATTAGAAGCCCTGCCATGAGAGGCAACATATACACCTATTTCTGAGATGTTAGCGTCCCTTATATTACTACTAGCGGTGACCAACAGTTGTATATGATGGCTCCCTAGATCATTACACCAGCAGTTGGGACAGTGTGTCACTCTGCAGGAAATGCAGGACTGAAGTGCTCACCACAAGGCCTCCATACTTGAACCAGCCATTGTTGGATCCCAAACAGAACTAGATTTATTGCTAAAGGCAATACAGTTCGAGTTTGTAGCAGTCCAGGTTTCTCATTTGTGACAAACACAGTGGTGTCAGTGACTGGCGACCAATGGCAGGACATGTGACACCAAATTTCCTTCTGCTAGGTGCTTGGAAATGGTGCAGGCAGAGTCAGGGGTGTGTAATGAAAGTACCACCTAAGTCAAGGAGACTTGAGTACAATGAAAAAAAATATATGAAAGTGTATCAAGGAAGGGAGGGATTCTGTCCTCCTAGGGTCTTCTCCTCTATCAATTCTTGGTTGATGGCTTTTCCAGGTTTTAGACAAAATGTCCTTTTCTGCCACAATAAATGCACAGGCCAACTAATCATCTATGTTGTTGTACTTCATCAGTGAGTTTGAGACATTCAATCTGTATAGGTTCCTCAGACATAAAAGCTGGAGAGAGCAGGGGTCTCTGACAGGACAGAGTGAGTCTAGGGACTCTCCTCCCATGTCTAGCTTCCTGAGAGTGCTCCAGAAACTTTGATCAATTCTTGTGCAAGAGAAATAAGAGCATTCAGTGAAGAGGGTAGCTCATGACCTGCTAATATATCTTTAACACTACCTGTCAAGTTCTGCCTGAAGGTGGTGGCCAAGGCTTCATTATTCCAGGCCAATTCTGCAGCAAGGACCTGGAACTGAATGGCGTACTGAACCACAGACTGGTTGCCCTGTTGCAGGGTTAAAGGGGAAGCAGAAAAAGGTCAACCTGGTTCTTCTAAGACAGATCTGAAGTTTCCAGGAATGTCTGTAGGTAAGTGGTCTTTGGTCCCTCATGCTCCCAAATAGGATTAGTCCATGCCACTGCTTGGCCTGACAGCAGGGAGACAATAAAGGTAATCTTGTTCTAATCAGTGGGAAAGAAAGCCGGAACCCATTATAGTCAAGGGGTAACTCTGTCCGTGGGGGACACGAACGATGGAGAATCTAGTGCTAGTGTGAGCCTAGCATTAACTAGCAGAACAAGAACAGAAAACTTTTTACAGTGCTGTCCATCCTGTGCCGCCATACTCTACCTGATTTATCCAACTCCTATATTGGGGTAACATGTCACCTAATATATATACCATATCATCACACTCACTGTTTCTCATGGGTAAGTTCTCTGCACCATGAAAGACCTCTGTTTTATGGTTTTTACCATTTTCAGGATAGTCTTCAACTATACACTTCACGCTCTTCTTTTTGGCAATGCTTGTTACCACTAGCAACCTGATTTATCATCTCACATGCAATATCTGTGGCTTGGGCTATAACCTTCAGCTCCTTCCCTTGTTTATAGTATTCAGTAACACATCCTACACAGGGTTGTAAACAGCTACTCTCGCTCTCCAAACTCACAGTTTCCAGTACTTACTCTGCCTCAGACAAAGGGCATCAGTGTCACACTGATGTTCCTTGAGCCACCAGATAAAATGGTTCTGGGACCGACCCTCCAAGTACTCCTTGGGAATAGACCATAATGCCCTTTAATTTTGGATGTCTCCTGCTAGACCATTATTGTGTTAGAGCCTGGGCCCACCGCCTTCTGCAGCTATAAAGATTGAATGAGCAATGAAACTGTCATGGCAGCCACTAGAGCTAGGTCCTTTATGATGTCATAGTTCAGACTGCTAGGGAGCTTCATTACGACACACGCAGTGTTCCATCTAGCTTATTAGCCTTACCATTTTCTGAGGGCTGCCATCTTGGAAACTGCAGCAAGAGGGAAACAGCATACAAAATGAAAAATAAGCAGACTAAAGTGGTGCTAACATCTTCCACAATATTTAACATTTTTTTCTTTGTCTTTTCACATGCCTGAGTTTAAATTCACTTTTAGGATCTGGTGTGTAACTTGAAAGATTCTCCAAAAATGTTGCAGAATTGAAGTACTAAATATGACTTAAGTTATTGTAAAAATAAAGAAAATGGCATAAGGGAGTATGTGGGACACCAATACACTTTAAGCTGGTTCAAGGGCTCCAGGTAGATGCTTTTGAGCTGCCAACAGACCTGCTAATCCAATAAATTAGTGTTACTATATACTAGATTAAGGCTGAAGCCCCACGTTGCAAAAACGCTGTGTTTTATATTACCTGCAAAGTGAATGGGATTCTGGCTAATCCTAGCCACATATTGCAGAAAAAATCTGCAGCGGAAATATATATACCATATAGGTATAATAAGGGCACAAAGGTCGAAGAGAAAATCGCTGTAAAAATTCAATGAAAATTGATGTGCGTTTTTTTGCTGCGTTTCGCTAAATGGGGCCTTAGCCTAAGACCTAAGAGAAGTAAGGATGCAAGAACAGAAGCAAGTGACCTAGTTCCTCTCCCCACACGTCGTGTGTTGAAGTTGTAGTCACCATTTGCACCTTCACTAATGCCATCTTTTCTTTCAACTATGAGAAAAAGCACTCACTACGTCTTTTGGAAATCTATTTCTGTGGCAAACATAATAAAGGTTTTGCCAATAAAATTCTGTTATTTTTATTGGAGGACTTTGGACAGATCCTGTTCTTTACTTTGGGACTGTTATCTCACTGTTATTCCACTTATTCTACTGAATGATCACTATAATGGCATTTTGGTCTGTCCAAGTATTGTCAGTGCCACCATATTCCATTAGCATGCCAGCACACAGATGCCAGCTGTCTGGATGCATTATACTGTATTATCTGATCCTCTGGTTTATTACACCCTCCACAAGACCCTGTTGTTTTATTACACCATGACTGTGACACTATAGACAGGTCTGTTGTGTTTTACAACACACCATTGTGGGGATTGCTTTGTAAATGAAAGTGGAAGAACACACAATGGCTGAACACTCCCCATGATGTCCCTCTGATAACCACTGTTACAATGGAATGTTGTATAACAGACCTGGCGCCTGTCTACAATGTCATCATGTTGGGCAATGCTGTCACCTGTGCCCCATACAGTGCAAGTGACTTCTCACTCAGGCATCTGCAGTGCTGTGGATATAACAGACATACAGTGGGGAAAAAAAGTATTTAGTCAGCCACCAATTGTGCAAGTTCTCCCACTTAAAAAGATGAGAGAGGCTTGTAATTGACATCATAGGTAGACCTCAACTATGAGAGACAAAATGAGAAAATATATCTAGAAAATCACATTGTCTGATTTTTTAAGAATTTTCAAATTATGGTGGAAAATAAGTATTTGGTCACCTACAAAAAAAGCAAGATTTCTTGCTCTCACAGACCTGTAACTTCTTCTTTAAGAGACTCCTCTGTCCTCCACTCATTACCTGTAGTAATGGCACCTGTTTGACATTGTTATCAGTATAAAAGACACCTGTCCACAACCTCAAACAGTCACACTCCAAACTCCACTATGGTGAAGACCAAAGAGCTGTGGAAGGACACCAGAAACAAAATTGTAGACCTGCACAAGGCTGGGAAGACTGAATCTGCAATAGGCAAGCAGCTTGGTGTGAAGAAATCAACTGTGGGAGCAATAATTAGAAAATGGAAGACATACAAGACCACTGATAATCTCCCTCGATCAGGGACTCCACGCAAGATCTCACCCCGTGGGGTCAAAATGATCACAAGAACGGTGAGTAAAAATCCCAGAACCACACAGGGGGACCTAGTGAATGACCTGCAGAAAGCTGGGACTAACGTAACAAAGGCTACTGTCAGTAACACACTATGCCGCCAGGGACTCAGATCCTGCAGTGCCAGACATGTCCCCCTGCTTAAGCCAGTACATATCCGGGCCCGTCTGAAGTTTGCTAGAGAGCATTTGGATGTTCCAGAAGAGTATTGGGAGAATGTCATATGGTCAGATGAAAGCAAAGTAGAACTGTTTGGTAGAAACACAACTCATCGTGTTTGGAGGAGAGTGAATGCTGAGTTGCATCCAAAGAACACCATACCTACTGTGAAGCATGGGGGTGGCAACATCATGCTTTGGGGCTGTTTTTCTGCAAAGGGACTAGGACGACTGATCTGTGTACATGAAAGAATGAATGGGGCCATCTATCATGAGATTTTGAGTGCAAGCCTCCTTCCATCAGCAAAGACATTGAAGATGAAACGTGGCTGGGTCTTTCAGCATGACAATGATCTCAAGCACACCGCCAAGGTAACGAAGGAGTGGCTTCGTAAGAAGCATTTCAAGGTCCTGGAGTGGCCTAGCCTGTCTCCAGATCTCAACCCCATAGAAAACCTTTGCAAGGAGTTGAAAGTCCGTGTTGCCCAGCAACAGCCCCAAAACATCACTGCTCTAGAGGAGATCTGCATGGAGGAATGGGCCAACATACCAGCAACAGTGTGTGCCAACCTTGTGAAGACTTACAGAAAACGTTTGACCTCTGTCATTGCCAACAAAGGATATATAACAAAGTATTGAGATGAACTTTTGTTATTGACCAAATACTTATTTTCCACCATAATTTGCAAATAAATTATTTAAAAATCAGACAATGTGATTTTCTGGATTTGTTTTCTCATTTTGTCTCTCATAGTTGAGGTCTACCTATGATGTCAATTACAGGCCGGCCTCATCTTTTTAAGTGGGAGAGCTTGCACAATTGGTGGCTGACTAAATACTTTTTATCCCCACTGTACATGAGCAGGGTATAGTATTGTATCTTGTTCTCAGGCAGCCACCAGCACTCACTGGGACAATTTTACTAGTACTATCTAAAAATTTGTACAAAGATACCCTGTATTCACATGAAAAATGGATGAGCTGTGAAAATAGCAAAAAATAGGACATGTCAATTAAACAGTTGTGTGAATAGGTTCATAGGCTTAAATTGAATTTAATGCAGCTGTATGACAGCCATTAAAAAACAGCCATCACATGACTGTTTTTCCTCTTTATGGCAGAACTGGAAGGAGCATATTTATCAACATGCACCACCAAACCTATGATTTACCTTCGTTATATCGATGATATCCTTGTCATCTGGACTGCAGGTGAGGAGGCCCTACTTCAATTCCATAATGACTTCAATGACTTTCACCCTACCATCAACCTTAAACTTAGCTATTCAGGGAGTGAAATTCACTTTCTGGATACCACAATATACATCAAAGACCACCAGCTACTCACATCAATATACCACAAACCCACAGACAGAACGGCCTACCTGAGAAACGACAGCTTCCACCCCAAGCACACAAGACAATCTATCATCTACAGCCAGGCTATACGATGCAATCGTATTTGCTCCGACAAAACAGACCTGGACAAGCACCTCCTGGATCTGAGGATGAAATTTCTCAGACTGGGATACAAACCAAAAGTGACAGACAACCAATTAAACAAAGCAGCAGCCATTAACAGAGACAGTCTGCTCACATATAAAAAGACCCAGAAAGAAGCCCGAGTGCCCCTAGTCGTCACCTACAACCCACAGCTGGAGATCCTACGAAGGATTGCCAAGGAGTTCCAACCTGTGCTACATAGGGACTACAGACTCAAGGACATATTTCCAGTCCCCCCTCTCCTTTCCTTTCGACAACCACCAAACCTGAGGCGTATTATCGTCCGGAGTGCCCTGAAGGCCCCAACTGAAAATGGCACCTCACCTTGCCTACATAAAAGGTGCATGACCTGCAAGCACATCCACACCGCTGACAGTGTACCTATCCCACAGTCACAACAGATACACAGAATTAGGGGGACATTCTCCTGCAGGTCTTCCAATGTGGTGTACCTCATAATGTGTACGCAATGTCCCACCACAGGCCTCTATGTGGGGGAAACAGGGCAGAGACTCAGTCAATGAATGAACTCACACAGATCCAGTATTAATAACAGCAGAACCGATCTCCCAGTGGCCGCACATTTCTCCGGAGAAAACCACTCTATTGAAGATTTGCGGGTTGTGGTTTTAATGGGACATTTTAAGACGCAGGAGGCGAGGAAACAATGGGAGTACAAATTTATGCAAAAATTTCAAACTCTGCAATTTGGACTTAATATTCATGCCAGCTTCATGTCACACTATGTATGAACCATGAACTGAACTCAATATTCATGCCAGCTTCATGTCACACTATGTATGAACTGTGAGGGTCACAAATCACCTCCTGATAGCAAACAGATAACAGATCCCTCTGTCACGCACCACAACTTTCCAGATTGTTTTTTTTGACCTGTTGTAAATAACTTCTCTACTTAGATTGCATTTTGTTCTGGTTTTTTTAAGGACTCTAAAATACTTTGAAAACCATGTGTATAAAAATCTGTGAATTTTCAGTTCTTGTATCACACCATGTCTGATGAAGGGAGCTAGCTAGTACTCCTGAAAGCTTACTTATAAATATACTCAGTTAGCCTCTAAAAGGTATCGCCTGATTTCTTCACTCTTCCACTGTTTTTCCTATGTGAGTCAATAAGCCTTTATTGTCTATTATTGACAACATTTTTTTAACTCTTTCTGGGGGGATTGGAAAAAATCATCAATTTCTTTTTATTGCTTTTTAACATTTTAATTTTTTGCCCTTTCCTGTACCACATAAATAATACCTTTGTTCTATGGGTTGGTACAATTACGGTGATATTTAATTTATATAGTTTTTTTTATGCTTTACTAATTTTGCAGAGCAAAAATCTATTTGGGGAAAAAAATCTATTATTTTTGCATTGTTATATTCTTAGAGGTGTAACACTTTTATTTTTCTATTGACAAAGCTGGTTGAGGGCCTATTTTTTTGTGGGATGACCTGTGCTTTTTATAGATACCATTTTGGGCAATATATGACTTTTTGATCACTTTTTATTCCATATTTTGTGAGGTGAGATGTCAAAAAAATCAAAACAAGATCGTCCTGATCGATTCATAGGTATATATCAGATCAGACACAGGTCTGAGGCAGGTGACTGGAAGCACCCTGAAGGATCAAAGCAGCAAAAATTATCCCAATATCAAACAACTTCCAATGAAACAAGAATTTGGTATTAAGTTAAATAAAACCAGGAATAAACAAAACATTAATAGGAATAAAATACAAGGAGAGAATTAGGAAAAAAAATCACTCCCCACCAACAGTACCACTAAAGAGTGAGAAACAAAGCAATGGTATAATAGTGATTTCCACTTTAAATAGAACAACAGGGAAATACGGAAGCTTTCCTATGCAATATAAAATTGTGGTTATCAGTCAGAATAGTGACAACCACATCCCCCACTACCTGCATCATTCCTTTGACCACGAATCAGCCTTTCACAGCAGGTGACCTTAATAGGTCGTTTTATGACCAGAAAAAATGGGATATCATCTAAACTGATCATGCCTGATTTTCTCACCTTCACCAATTAAAGAAGGACAACACTACAGTATAGGACTATGACTTATCTTAGTTACAGTGTACAAAACATAAGCTACAATAGATCCACACATGGAATTAACCAAGAATGGAACAGGAACAGCTCTTACTGATAACAGCAAAGCAGGCACAAATGCACTCATGCCTTTTTAAGGCTGAGGCTCCACGTTGTGGAAACACAGCTTTTTTTGTTGCAGATTTTGTTGCATTTTTTTGAGCCAAAGCCAGAAGTGGATTGAGCAGAAGGAAATATAAGAGCTTCCTATATATTTCCCATTCCTCTAGTAGCCATTCTTGATTTAGCTCAAAAAAACGCAACAAAATCTACAACAACAATATCAGCGTTTCCGCAATGTGGGGCCTCAGTCTAAGACCAGGTCCACCCCATACAGGGCCATTGCAGAAATCCAAAAGAATAAGGACATTGTAAAAAGCTCAGCTGATAAAGGGGGGTAGGTGTTAATTATGCAAACCTATGACGACTGTCATAAAGACGCCATTCACATTTTATCTTATGAAAAATATTACATTAGAGACCAGGGAGATGCATTCCTGGAGCTAGAGGGAAAACTATGACTCTCTTATTAAATAAGACTTTTCAAGACTTACCAAAAATTCCATTCCCCTGCCAGTCCTACTACTACCACCTCTCATAGATCCACAAGAATGACACTCATCCACCCAGGCACCCTATTATTTCAGCATGACACCAAGTAACCTTTTTCACAACAAGTAACCTACTCATTATTTGGACCTACATAACACAATTATCCAGATACTTGAGAGATTCCAATCAGCTTATTCAAGTTCTCATAGACGTAACATGGGAAGATGTTTATCTCTTCCTCTCCATGGATTTTGCTGCTTCATATAGCAATATTGATCTCAGTATTGGATTGGATTGCACTAATTACTATCTACAGACAGATGAGAAGATTCCAGATAATCAATATATGTTTCTTCTGAAAGCATTTGAGTTTATCCTCAGTAACAACGTTTTCACATATGTTTGTGCAACCAACCACCGATGCAAGGTAACCTCTATGGCTATGAAGGTCACACTGTTGTATGCAAATTAATGCATTGGAAATTTTGAAGAAAGATATATTCTACAGGGTCACCCCTGTGTTTGAGAACATCCTAATGTGCAAACCTCTTATTGTTGATCTGTTTATAATCTGTAGAAGGACAGTAGAAGAGGTCAAACACTTTGTAGATCTAGTTAACTGTAATGATTGTGGCATTACTCAGACTCTCACCTGAAACCAAACAGAAAATTAATTTCTAGATTTTCTTATCAGCCATCGGAACAATCACATTATCACGTCCACCTTTTTTTTTTTTTTTTTTTTTTTTTAAAGGTGGACGGTAATAGTTATCTTCTTTACACCATTGGTCACAATATTCTGTACAGCCAGTACAAAAGGATAAAAAAAAAAAACTGTAAAAAGGCCGCAACCTATAGGAAACTACAGAAAATACTACAGAAATGTTTACAGGAAAATGGGTCTCCTGCAGAACTTGCATGTCTTATAAGAGGGCATTGTTATTTATAAGCAGGGACTACTATGTATAAGGGGGACCATTATTTATAAGGAGACATTATTATTTATGAGCAGGGACTATTATTAGTAAAGGGCCATTATTATTTATAACCAGGGGCTATTTATAATGGGGCATTATTATTTATAAGCAGGGACTATTATTTATATAAGGGCATTATTATTTATAAACGGACTCATTTATAAACAGGGATTATTATTTATAAGCAATGTCTATAAGCACAGACTATTATTGATAATGGGGCAATATTATATATGAGCAGGGACTATTATTTATAGGAGGTACAAAAATCTATTAGGCGGCACGAAGTGGTAATTTTTATTGTGTGTGAGCAAAAGTGCTGTGTGTGGGCTGTGCTCTCACTGTTACTGTATGTACAGCTCTGCTGGAAGGACAATCAGTTCAGTTTACTGATAGGTGTTTGTTATGTTGCTGAGCTACCCCTGGGCCTCCACTTATACTCTGGGGTCTGAAGAATAATATCAAACAAGTTTGGCTGGAAACGAACCATGCAGGCTAACCCCCGAAAATTCATAGAAACAAATCTTACGAGGTTCACTGATCTCTCCACTGCCACCACTGCCTCTACTTTATACAAGACATCAGCATATAGAATAAAACATCTTTTTCTACAAATTGAATGCTAGGCCATAAGAAGGGGATCATTTTCATACTCTCCAGTTGCTTTATAAGGTACTGGTGCTAGTTTGGGGTGAGAATTCCTGCTAACAGGTTCCCTTTAAACTTTATTTGTATAGAAGTTGTGAAGAAGTAATAAAATGTTGAGCTAGTAACGTGAAAGAACTAATCCATGGAAAAGAAGAACTGTATGTCTATGTATTAGAAAAGAGGCAATGAAACAGAAAAAAGATAATAAGACTTTTGTGGCACACGTTCAATTTACAGCAAGCAGAACAATGAGCACACTATGTGTTTCCAAATATACCAGTGTATGTGGGTGTATATGTCATGCATAGAGCTGGAAACAGAACAGTTCAAACAGTATTATCTTTCACAATTGTCTATGGTCATAACATTTTTCAAAAAACATTTTTAAAACGTTATAGTTTGCCTGATTTATTTATGTCCTTAGCTGTAAGACTGATATATTTAAGGCTAAGGCCTCAAGTAACGAAGCGCATCTAAAAAAGATGCATAAAAAAACTGAGTGAAGAAATCAGGCGATACCTTTTAGAGGCTGAGTATATTTGATGGTAAGCTTTCAAGTGTACTAGCTCTCTTCTTCAGACACGGTGTTATACAAAAAACTGAAAATTCACAGACTTTTTGTACACAAAAAATATGGACCTTCAAAGGATCTTAGAATCTTTAAAAATAACAAAATGCAATATAAGTAGAGAAGTTATTTACAACAGGTCAAGAAAAAAACAATCTGGAAACTTGGGGGTCCATGTCTTTTGTGTATAAAAAGTCTGTGAATTTTCAGTTTCTTGTATAACACCATGTCTGAAGAAGAGAGCTAGTACTCTTGAAAGCTTACCATCAAATATACTCAGTTAGCCTCTAAAAGGTATCACCTGATTTCTTCACTCTTCCACTGGCTAACACGATACAACATTATACTACTAAAAACTAACTGAAAAAGCTTTTTTCTTCCCCTATTAAAAACATAGAGAAAATGTGCTTCCGCAGCTAAAATTATCATGTTGCATTTTTCAAAAATCCATGTGTTTTTGAAAATGCAGCTTTTCTGCAGCTTTTTTTCCCCCTTGTGATGATTCTGCTTAAATATGGCTAAAACTCAAAGCTATATTTTGGTCTCTGGGTAGCGTATTTCTCTCTAGTTCCATTTATTCACACTGTGCGCAGCTATAAGCATAGGTGTATATTGGCAGTAGTGGCAACACGGGAACAATAGGGCTCCATTGTACTCCTACACAGCCCTGAGTGATCAAACAATAGGGCATTGTTCCAGCCTGGGCTGTTAGATCAGATATGCCTGGTAATATTGTATCATTCCATTTGGTCACATCTACATACAAAGGGTCTGGACTTGATTGCATTAACTCATCAGACGTGCTGCTGCCGGTGACCTCATTCTGGGGGGTGGCATAAAGGGTATAAAAGATGAGGTAAGAGTCAGTGGGTGGAGTTGATACTAGGAGATCATGTTATGGAGACTGTGCTGATATAATGCTATGGAGATTATGCTATGAATATTGGGCTGAGACCATCACAGACTACAGAGTTGTTACAGAGAGACCATGAGGAGATTTTTGTGATGAGACTATTGGACTAATGCTGAGAGACTGTGATGAGAGCATGCAGGCTGGATTACTGTTGTTGATGCTACATGCTGAAAAGCCTCCACTGATGATCTCCACATGCTATGTGTGAATGTTGGACTATAGAGCCACATCCAGGATATGTGTGGTAAAGTAACTATTTCACCTTTATTCCCTTTTATTTTATTTGTACTGTATCTTGTAACTAGTAACTGTTAATGCTTGCATATATCTGCATATCTGTTCTGAACTGTATATGTTAGATTTTAATACCGACCCATTTAGGCGTTAATAAATATATAAAATTTAGAAGGCTTGTCTTGTATTTATCTGGTGAACCCGGCACTCACTGGCGGTGAGTGTGGTTTTTATATGAAAGAGGACTCGGGTGTGGCCAAAGCGGTTTGGCGCACTGAGGATCTTTCACATTGGTGGCAGCGTAGTGGGATCTTAGGATAAACAGCGTGTGTTGGTGACCTTTGTCACTCACATGCTGGGGATTATGGTAATCCTATGAGACAAGCTCGGTATTAAAGCAAGCATTAAGATACAGTGAAAGTTTGATACAGTGCTGTTCCCTCCCTTACTCTTTGTATTCTATCCTATCTTTTATTTGGCAAATACCAGCAAGCGCAAACTCCAACAACCCTGCACCGACCCTCAGGTTGGAAGGAGAGGCCAGGCCGGAGTTCACCACAGCCGTCTGTCAGGTCGGGTGAGACAAACTATGTCCCGGGTGGTCCCTCCCCTGTCCCAAGAACTCTGGGCACCCTAGTGACCTTCCCCAAACCCCAAGGGGAGGTGTGGCGGGGCCATGCCTGTAACCCGACAGGACATTTCAAGAAGGAGTGTCCCAACTACCCTGAGAACTTCCCTGTTTCCCAAGCCACAGCAGGTGGCCCATCTGTGTGTCTGGATGGGGGTGCAGGAAAAGGAATGCGGACTGTGGGACTATTGACTGATTTCCCTGCTAATGTACTGTTGGGAACTGATTTAGGACCTATGATGTCCCAATATGGGGTGGGGAGCAACCCAATTTATTGTGATAAACTGTCTATGACTAATGTTGATAATGTGTCTGTCATATCTGCAGAGAAGGCCCATAACCCCCTCTCTGAGATACTTCCCATGGCAGTCAATGTAAATGCTAATGAGTTGCCTTCAGCTGAGAGCAGGGAAGATGCAAATGAGCTTCCTGCAACCCAGCTCAGCAAAAATGTTATTGATGCTTTGTTTCCTCCGGTGCTAGGAGCCAATGAGACCTTGTCTGTAGACACACCCACATCTGCGGGGGCATCTCCCTCCCAGCTTGTTAACATGTCTACTGTAGATCTCATTGAGGCCCGGTGTCAATTAACAATTGCTAATGAAGGTACTGTCAATGTAATTGCCAATGCTTGTTGTGAAAGTGTACAGGGTAGCTCTTCTGAGTCACTGGAAGCGACTTCTGCTATTTCGCCCAGTGCATCTGATAAGCACCCAACTGCTGACCATGTGCCAGGTGGTCAGGTAGGCTATGTGGATTTCATGGCTGATCCAGGTGAGGGACGGACTGCTGGTAGTGCGGTGTTAGCCCGCAGCCAGAGTGCTACAAGGGTGGAGGGCGTTCCGATCCTTGAACCGTTGCCTACACCACCTGGAGTCGGTGCTGAGACCGCCATGACTACCCTCACTCCCTTGAAGCCGGAGGAGTCCGGCCGGTATGAGACATACACGTCTCTTCTGTCCAGTTCTATTCCAGGAGCGCCCATGGCCCAAGTGCAGATGGCATGGGGTACTGGAGGTGTGATCCAAGAAGAGGGTATGTCCAATGTATTACCTGTCAATGTATTGTGGGGGGATGGTTTGGGGAAGCATGATCTCAGTCATTTGCCCAAGGTATCACCATCACCCACCCAAGTACAGGAGGAACAGGACGTAGGCCCAAAGGGGCAAGGCGTCTGGGAAGGAGGACAGGGTCCAAACATGCCTGTGCCAGAACCAGAGGTACCCCTAGGTTTGGAAGCAAAGGGGGAGGTGCAGAATCCCCTAGAACTCTCCCAACTAGCAGCTAGTGTGGAGAAGACCCTGAGAAAGCAGGCCAAGGGTAGCCAGGAGAGCAGAGATTGCTGGGATGGGGTTTCTAAAATGGTATCCCAAGGGCCTGAGGTCATGAGTGTAAAGCTACGGGATGCCCGCACTCTGAAAGCGGACCCAGAACAGGCAGGAGGTAGCCAAGTGTACTTGGCTCAGAGCCTGGGCCTTAGAAGCGTCCCTAGTCAGACTAGAGAGCCAGAAGGGTCCGGCAGCTATGTAACATGCACCTCTCTTTTGTCTCACTCCAGCCAAGAGTTCAGAGATGCTGTCCAAGCTGACCCTAGTCTGGACATATTGAAGGCGCGTGGCACTCAACCACCCTTAGAGTCTGACAAGGCCCGAATTTGCTGGGACCCTGGGGGTTGTGAAGCCTTGGGGCCAGAGCCTGAGAAGCTGGAGGCGGAGGTGCTTTCAGAAGAGGGGCGTAGGCCCCTACTTCCTGCAAGCCCCATCAAAGGGGGAGGTGTGATGATTCTGCTTAAATATGGCTAAAACTCAAAGCTACCTGTATATTTTGGTCTCTGGGTAGCATATTTCTCTCTAGTTCCATTTATTCACACTGTGCGCAGCTATAAGCATAGGTGTATATTGGCAGTAGTGGCAACACGGGAACAATAGGGCTCCATTGTACTCCTACACAGCCCTGAGTGATCAAACAATAGGGCATTGTTCCAGCCTGGGCTGTTAGATCAGATATGCCTGATAATATTGTATCATTCCATTTGGTCTCATCTACATACAAAGGGTCTGGACTTGATTGCATTAACTCATCAGACGTGCTGCCGCCGGTGACCTCATTCTGGGGGGTGGCATAAAGGGTATAAAAGATGAGGTAAGAGTCAGTGGGTGGAGTTGATACTAGGAGATCATGTTATGGAGACTGTGCTGATATAATGCTATAGAGATTATGCTATGAATATTGGGCTGAGACCATCACAGACTACAGAGTTGTTACAGAGAGACCATGAGGAGATTTTTGTGATGAGACTATTGGACTAATGCTGAGAGACTGTGATGAGAGCATGCAGGCTGGATTACTGTTGTTGATGCGACATGCTGAAAAGCCTCCACTGGTGATCTCCACATGCTATGTGTGAATGTTGGACTATAGAGCCACATCCAGGATATGTGTGGTAAAGTAACTATTTCACCTTTATTCCCTTTTATTTTATTTGTACTGTATCTTGTAACTAGTAACTGTTAATGCTTGCATATATCTGCATATCTGTTCTGAACTGTATATGTTAGATTTTAATACCGACCCATTTAGGGGTTAATAAATATATAAAATTTAGAAGGCTTGTCTTGTATTTATCTGGTGAACCCGGCACTCACTGGCGGTGAGTGTGGTTTTTATATGAAAGAGGACTCAGGTGGGACCACAGCGGTGTTGGCGCACTGAGGATCTTTCACACCCCTGAAATATGTTACTGAGATTAAATGAAACCTCAATCACTTTGCTGGTACTGTAAAACACAGATTTTTTTTTAACATTGTGTTTCTGCAATGTGGGGCTTTAGCCTAAAGGGGTTCTCCAGGCTAAAATATTGATGACCTATCCTAAGGTAGAGTCATAAATATCAGGATATGGGGGTCCAAGACCTAGCACCACTACCAGGGTCAGACTGGCCCACCGGGGAACCGGTGAATCCACCGGTGCGCCCCGAGACCCGACTATTAGTCCTCATGTCATGGGGGCCCGATCGGGATCCTGACCATCCCGATCAGGCCCCTGACCAGTGGCGTAACAATCGCGGTCACAGGGTGTGCGACCGCGACCGGGCTCGGCGGGGTATGAGATCCGTGGCCAGCTGGAGATGGCCGGGGCCCCGGACCACTATGATAGTGGTCGGGGGAAAGCCTGGTTCCCCGACCGCTATACATACTGTTATTGGAAAGGGGCCCTGGCATATTGCAGGCCCCTTTCCAATAGATGGCAGGGCAGGGCACCCAGGGGAGGTGACTGAAAATAATAAATATATATTCTCACCTCTCCTGGGCACAGCGATCTCTCCGGCACTCCTCCATCATGTGACTGAGGCCTGTGATTAGGCCCCAGAGGTCACATGGAGCGCGACCGCGTAATGACGTCAGTGCGCCCTCACGTGACCGCTGAGGCCCAATCACAGGCCTCATCAGCAACGTCGGAAGAGGGCCTGAACATGCTGAAGACGGCAGGATGGAGCAAGGATGCCAAGGAAAAGTAAGGCAAGGTGAGTATGAATGTTTGTTATTTTTATTCACTTCCCCTGGGCCTCCGATTATTATACTTCGGGGTCTGAGGAGACTTCAGAGTATAAAAATAGCACCGAAACGGAGGGGGCTATTGGGCGCATATAATACTTTGTGGGGGCCACTGTAGAGCTTATAATATTGGGTGGGGGCCACTGTGGAGCTTATAATACTGGGTGAAAAAAACAAAACAAAAAAAAAAAAACACCAAACTTTCTTTCCTGTCCCCAGTGTCTCCCAGCGCAGTTCGGTCCTGCAGTTCTGTTGTTTTCTTCCAGCTGAAGTTCCCTCTGCACATGACTACCTGTGACGTCACGTGACCCCTGAGGCTAATCAGCGGCCTAAGGGAAGGGACCTGGGACGTCACAGCCAGTGAGGAATTCCGGCAAAAAGAAGACAGCGGAGCTGCAGGACCGGACCGTGCTGGGAGGACACCGAAGCACCGAAGACAGATGAGTATGTTTAGTATGTTTTTTTTTTTTTTGGGGGGGGGGGGGGTAGGGGAGATTCACCTTCCCCGGACTAATTATAAAAAAAGAAAAAAAATTATACTAGACAACCTCTTTAAAGTGTGGCGCATTAGGGGGGGTATATTAAAGGGGTTGTCCAGGCATAATTTGTTATGGTTTATCCTCAGGATAGGCCATAGATACCTGATCTGTAGGGGGCTGACCCCGGACCGATCAGCTGTATAGAGCCACTTCTGATGCCCGTACTGTACACAATATGGGGCCAGAAGCAGAAAGCTCTGTCCACTGTATAGGGGCCGGGCAGCTTCACTGTATCTCAGCACTTATTGAAGTCAGTAGTAGCTGAGCTGCAGTGAAGGCGCCGGGCTGCTATACAGTGGATGGAGCTTTCTGCTTCCAGCCCTGTGTTGTGTACAGAACGGGCTCCAGAAGTGACTCCGAACAGCTGATGGGGCCGTGTGTCAGCCCCCTACTAATCAGCTATTTATGGCCTATCCTGAGCATAGGCCATAAAAAAGATTAACCCTGGACAACCCCTTTAATATGCCCCACACAGTTTAATCCAGATGCAGGTAAAAAATAGGAGGCAGATGAGCACTGGTCCAGAATAAATGTAGTCTTTAATCCAGTAAAACACACGACGCGTTTCGGAACAAGCCCTTTTTCAAGTGTGCATAAAAACATAGCATGGATATCATAGCATATATATACTTTACAAAAATAAAAAAATGGGACAAAAACGGGTGGTAGCCACGCCCCCTCGCGTGTGGGGGCGTGGCTAATGGATCTAAAATAGATAGAGAGGGAAAAAAAAAAAAAAAAGGCAAAAATAAATATATAATTATATGTGAGAAAAAAAAAAAAATGATGAGAAAAATTAATTAGAAAACATAGAAACAATAGAAAAAGTTTACAGTACATTATATGAATAATTCATAAATAAGTAAAATAAGTTAGGAATAAATAAGCATACAATAATAAATACAATTGATAAAATATATAAAATAATCAAATATTGAGGACGATAAAAACTAATTATTGGAATTCCTTAGTGGGGAATAGAATGGGAAGCTCAAAACGACAGGAAATCAAAGGTATATTGCATCAAATTGGTTTAACATATGAACTTGGATTGATACTCAAAAATTTTTTTCTGATGCTTCATTTAGACCTACTGGTACCATTGTGTTCAGTCTATAGATCCAAAATAATTCTTTTCTTTTAAGTAACTCATTATTTGTAGTAGTAATTTGATCTATTGGAGTGATTTTGAATACATTAAATTCACAATCAGCCACGTGTGGGGGCGTGGCTACCGCCCGTTTTTGTCCCATTTTTTTATTTTTGTAAAGTATATATATGCTATGATACCCATGCTATGTTTTTATGCACACTTGAAAAAGGGCTTGTCCCGAAACGCGTCGTGTGTTTTATTAGATTAAAGACTACATTTATTCTGGACCAGCGCTCATCTGCCTCCTATTTTTTACCTGCATCTGGATTCTTCCACACGTGCTTCATACCACGGTTCCGAGGCTAGCAGCTGCTTCACAAGGTCCCAATGAAGATAATCTGATTCCACATGCCTACTAAGTTGTTGTGAGCTGATCACAACCCACCAAGGTGAGCAATTTGTATCAGTGGTCTGATATCTATCATCCTTTGGTTTTACACTATTAGCGCTCTGCGCTGTTTTTTCTTTTTATTTCTTGCCACACAAGTTAATGTTCCCCCCCAGGATCTTAGCCCCCATCACTGCTCCCACACAATATAATGACCCCAACACTGTTCCCCATACAGTATGGGGGATCAGTGAAGAGGCCACTATGTGGGGGGACCAGTGAAGTGACCATAGAAAAATTTGGCCCAGACAACCCCTTAAAAGAGGTTGTCCATAAACTGGAGCGACCACTGTGTCGGCCGCCAGGGAGGTGTAAAAATAAGAAAATTAAAAAAAAAAAAAAGCATACTCACCTGTCCCCAGCACCTTGTTGTCCCCTGCCTGTGTCTGTTCGGTCTCATGGCGGCACCTCATTTCTGGAAATCCTGTACCTAATTGGTCTTAGCGATCACATGAGGTGCAGGACTCCCAGCAAGGAGTTGCCGGCATGAGACTGAATGGACACTGGTAGCAGACAACGGAGCGCAGGGGACAGGTGAGTATGCTTTTTATTTTACTTATTTTTTACGTTACACCTCCCGCCAGCTACATGGGTTGCTCCAATTCCTTTGTCAACCTCTTTAAAGGATTTATCCATCTTTCTATTATTGATGGCCTGTCCTTAGGATACGCCATCAATATTACATCTGCGATGATACAACAGCCAGGACCTCTGCAGATCAGCTTTTCCAGGACAGTGCGGCTACAGGTAAAGGTAAAAATTCTTGGAGCCACGCTGTTCACTTGCCATACAAGGTGTAGCAGTAGGTTTAGGTAGTGCAGTGGTGCACATGGTACGGTGGGTGAGCAGCATGGCTCCCGGCATGTTATTACCTTTAGCCGCCCTGTCTTGGTACCGCTGATCTGCAGGGGTCCTGATGGTGGGCCCCTAGAAACAATTCCACTGGTGGGCCCTAGACATCCCAGTCCGACACTGACCACTACCGATCTGCTGTTCTCTGCAGGTGATACATGGAGAATTTAGTAGGAAGCAGTTTAGAAACAGGCTCTAGCGATTCCCATCCACACATTGTAGGAAAATACCCACAACGCATATGCTGCAATTTCCAAAACCATTTTGGGAAATAGCAGCATGTCAGTTATACCTATGGAAACGCTGGTGTTTTCCATATTGATATATTTGAGGACTTTCTGTGTTTTTTTCCACAGTGCTTTTTCACTGTGGCCCGCTATGTGGGGCCTTCGCTTAAAAACAAGTAGTTCTAGAAAAAAATGGTCCAAAATGGAAAACCACATTGCAGTGCCATAATAAATACTGAACTCCCACAATTGTATGTCACAATATGTATATTTGTGCAAAATGTCTATATGTGTGCTTTATATACCTACATGTATACACAGGAGCTACATATGAAAGAAGGCGGGCCCAAATGCATGTCTTGCACAGGGACCCTTTGCTGTCACTGTCCACCCCTGCCATGCACAATGACATATATTGTGTATTGGCTGTGCTTGGTATTGCAGCTCAGACCCATTGATTTGATTGGACCTAAGCTACTGCTGTGCCTTGTGGCGCTAGAACACTAGGCTAGGACCCCATGTTACGAAGCTCAATGTTTTTGGGTGTTGTGGAAACGCAGTGGAAAAATCTCCTTTTAATCCACACCCTGCAAGAAAAAAGTTGTGGAAAAGCTGTGTTAACACAGCATTTTGATTTTAGCCGGAAGCGGGAGAAAAAATGCAGAGGAAAGTGTAGCAAAAACTCAATGAAAAGTGCTGCAGACGCACGTGCATGCCCACGACAAAGCGGTTATTGCTCCCCCTTTGCTTCTGAGTGGTGCTATATTTAAAAAAAAGAAGCCAAAACTATGGTTAAAAAGATGGTTAAATTTTTTATATTTTCAAGAATGTGTAACTTTAAATTCTCTATAAATTTAAATATGGTTGTGTTCATGGGAAAACCCCTTTAAGGGCCTAAATTAAATAGGGTAACACATTGTCAGATTTATGTTTTACTGTTGGCTGTGTACATGAGCTATGAAGAAAAGATATACATTTCTTTTTTTACTTCTTAGTTTTGCCAAAAAATAAAACATAAGTTTTATATGGCATGTTGCACTGCCACAAATGTCTGATTAGCGGCCCTACCACTTTGTTATATCTATCAGCAAGAATCACATTAGTCAGACCACCGCCAATAGGATATTGGTGGGATAACCAAACCGTAGCCGCCAATGTCTTCAGTTAACCAGATCCTTTGAAAGTCTTACTACTTTATATCTTTTTGTGAATATTGTTAACATGCCCTTAACTGATCACAAAAACATCCACAAAATGATAAGGCTGCATTGAACTAATTTATAAATATTATAATCCTCAAATATACCAAATGTAACACATTCAATGCTTTAAACTACTATCTAGAGAAGCATATTTTAATATTTTTTATTTGTTAATAAGTATTTGTTATATCAGAAATTCTAAGAAACGAAGAGATCTGCAGGCCTAATCCCCCTTACACGTAAGAACCATAAGAGCTAGCCTAATAATTATATTACAGAAACCAAAGCAATTTGTGGCATAGCTGCTTGTAGTTTTTATTCATTCTGTTGTTGATGTAATGGAGTCCAATTCTTCATTTATTGACTTCCTGGTGAGACTATTGTTAAGCTGCAGTACAAAGAAAGGGTGAGGGAAAGAGAAGCAGCCAGTTCTCATTTAATGTCTTTACCCATTCTTGGCGATGGATCAGGATTTAGAGTTGATCATCCCTTCACAAAGAGTCGATCCAACTGTTCAAATATTTCCATTTCTTCAATTGTGAGCTTAGTTCCTTTAAGCCTACGGTGTCAAGAGAAGAAAGAGGCAAAATTATTGGCTGATAAAGTCAATGCTTTATTGGCTTCATCTGGTTTTTAAACCAGTGCCAGATTTCCCATAAGACCCTGGTTTAAAAAAACTTCTCCCCTCTGCTAAATCCACTCCTGGCTTTGGATCAAAAAGCCGCAGCCAGATCTGCAACAGAAAAAGCAGCTTTTCCGCAATGTGTGGCCTCAGCCTAATACAGAATTCAATCTTACTAATACCTGCAATACCCGTGGCCTTCTTTGTTACTCCCTTCCTCTATTTTCCTCTTGACTTTTATTTTTGCTTTATTCAACAAAGACAGTACAAGAGACCATTACTTTTACTTTTTTTGTCACCTTAGTTATAACAAGTGGATAATCCAATGGGTGTCAGTTTACGCTGTAGATACAGTCATGTTCTGCAATTATTTTGTGTGTACTCTTAGAAGTATTACCGAGTAAAACTAATAAAAATATTGAAACAGAACATTGTGCCTGCCACCCTCTTACCAAAAATAAGAACTCTACCTCAAAAAGGACCCTGCTGCTAAATTGAACTTGCGCTTGTATTCTCTACGTTGCTGTGGATTACCTTAGACCTGTGGTAACAACACCTGGTTCGTATTGTCATGTTTGCTAGGTTGCATGTGTTTAATATCCAGTTTGCAACAGGCACCATGTGACGACACTTAGGTGTATTTTAAGTGTCATGAAGCAGACTATGAACTGTATGTGTGGAGGGAGAGATATCACTAGTGGAGTCTTAAGGGAAAAATTTTCTACAGTCCTAGAAATACCATGTTCAAGATGCCGCTCCAAAGCTGAGTGTCCACCAGCAAATGGAGTACAGTTTTGTTCCGTGTCCCAAAAGAAAAGTGCACTAGAGTGCAGAGAGTCTAGTAGGTCAAGTGACACCCTGAGGTCAACCAAGGCATGTGTTCTCACTTCTCCTGATGATGTAAAGGAAAGCATAAAAGACAGCTTTTCCTGCCACCAGAGGTCAGAACGCATATTTGGTGCAGGAGACAAGTGCTGAGATCCCTGAGCTCTGATATTTGGCAATAATTTCCATAGAGATTTTGGTGTCATGTCAGTATTTTCGACTTACAATGGTCATCCCAGAACAAATTACTATAGTAACTGTAGTATTTTCTGAACTGCGAATATGGGCTGTTTTAATGAAGTCTGATGTCCATAGCCACACATGATCTTATTAGATTACTTTTATTATTATTATTTTTTTTTTTTTATTATTATTATTATTAATTTATTTATATAGAACCATTAATTCCATGGTGCTTTACATTTGCGGATTTACATACGGTACACCAGATATACAAAACAGATAATGCTAAAAGAGACTAACTGGTACAGTGGGATAGATGGCCCTGCCCGCAAGGGCTTACAATCTATTACTTCTACAGACATCTGATTTGTACAACCACCTTTATGTACCGTGTATTTAAAATGGTATCTTGTTCTAGAAATACCATCAGCAAGTCATGGGAAGTTGCCATTGATCTGGGAATGCCATGTGCAAAGTCTTTTCCCTGTTAGAGGTGTTTTAGGCTAAAGCTCCACATAGCAACAGTTTTGGAAATCGCAACGTGTCCACTGTGTGTTTTTCTCCGCAATGTGTGGATGGGATTCACTAGGACTGTAAAACGCAGTGGTTTTTGACGCTCTATTTCTGCCACATGGGACCCCGGCCTTAAGATGAAAATCTCTTAGACCAGGCACTCAACTGGCAGACTACAGTCCGAATCTGGACTGGGGACACAAGCTTTCCACACCACGCAGAACCGCCATCCTAGAAACAATGCATCTAGGATGGCAGGTCTGCCATCAACAGCAGAACTGCCGATGTGGCCTGGAATAAAAGTTCCTAACTCTAGCATCATGACAATGTTGATATTGTCTAAAGCAGTTCTTACGAGGTCCTGGAGATAGCCATTGTCTAATGTGGCTGGAAGTTAAGAGGAACTTGGAGAACATTTTTCTTCTTTTTTTGTCTTTGGTCTGGTGTCATAATTTTAGGAGCATGTCTTGGGTCTTATAATTTGTAGAGCTGGTCTGAGGTTTTATTAAAAGATGTCTACCACACCAAAATAAGATGCTGTTTGTGACATAGTGAAATTAGAGAGGTTGTTTTCTATGATGAAAAGTTGAACTATTTTCTAATTGTCTAATTTCTCTCACATTTTAACAAATCATAGCAGTTTGGGGGCTATATTAATGTTAATGGTCTGGAGACTGAAATAAATTTAGTGGTCTAGTCTGGGGTCTGAACTGTGTTTAGGGATCTGATCTGGGGTCTAAATTAAGTTTAGATGACTGAGCTAAGACCTAGTTGATTATAAGGGTATGATCTAGTGTCCAAAGTGTAGGTGTCTGATGAGGGGCCTGAATGGGTTTAAGGAGCTAGCAACCCAGTAGAAGAGTGAGGAGAGGATGGGAGTAGTCATCTTTCATGATCAGGTTCACAGTGGCCAGTATGTTCTCTACCAAAACCTCTTGCACATGTTAGGGTTGGTGCATCAAAGAGGGAGCCTGCAGTGTGGATCTTTGTGATAATAGTTTTCTACTGGGGCACACCCTTTGGTAATATATCTTGCTTGATGGTGATTGGGAAGCCCTTGATGGTGAGGTGCAGGATTAAAAGAGCCAGGAGACAGGTTCTTTACTGTAATTTAGCAAGGCACATCAGACATCTCAATAAGTGTGAAAACAGTAGCCCCTAAGATGAGGTGCAATTTCTTGAAAACACTGGGCTGGAGCATAGAAGCCAGTTTCTTGTCTTGTCTCAAAGTGTACCCTTTTGTTCAGTTCTACAAAATTAACTACAATGTCCAGGCCGCGGGTATAAGGCTGCTAGTCCCAGCCAGCAGTTTAACAAGCGTAGCCATGATGTGAGGCTCAGTGAAATGTCTCCTCACAGACTTGATTCAAGTTCATCTGCAGTTTCTAAACGTCAACTGATTAAAGGTACTAAACTTCACATTCCAGCTTCCTAACTCCCTCCTGAGTCAGGAGTGAGAATAGTCTAACTCCTCTCCTTGCTCCTCATTTGCTTTTCTTAAGCCGTTATACCAATTCACAATTCTCAATTAATATCTAGCCCAATTTATACAGAAGATTACAGGGAGCCCAGCAGGTGAGAGAGCATTTAGGTCACTATATTGGAATTTTTTTTTTCTACATTGCCAAGCGATAAATCCATTAGCCTTTCTCAATTGCCTTAGCAGGTTGTCCCAGGAGTTTAGAAGTGCAATGAGCTTCTAAACTCCTAAAAAAACTGCTAATGGAAATGCTTATTGGCTTTACAGGCACCTTGAATAGCTAGATTTAAGACACACCAAAGCAGAGGAGAAGCAGAGAGTGGTGAGTAAAGGATCCAGCTCACCACTTGCTTCCTAGACGTTATACTGTGTATGAGGTCACTGAGTGGCCAATATAATGTATGCGAAGGCACTGAGAGCGCCTTTATACTGTGTGTGAGGGGGCAATAAATGGACCATTATACAGTGTGTGGGGCACTGGGGGGGGCATTATAATGTGTGTAGGGTCACTAATTGGGTCATTGTACTGTATGTGAAGGCACTAAGGGGGTATTATGCTGTGGGGAGAACTTTGTGAGGGCAATAAGAAAACATTGTACTGGGGAGGCATTATTCATAATTCAGCTCTCTCAAAATAATAAGTCCCAGAAAAAGGGTTGACCTCCCAGAGCGCCAGCAGAGTGGGCAAATCTCCCAAGCCTGACAGAATTTTCACGCATCTGTCGGGCTCTCAATCACTTTATACAGTACAGACCAAAAGTTTGGACACACCTTCTCATTCCAAGAGTTTTCTGTATTTTCATGACTATAAAAATTGTAGATTCACACTAAAGGTATCAAAAATATGAATTAACACATGTGGAATTATATACTTAACAAAAAAGTGTGAAACAACTGAAAATATGTCTTATATTCTAGGTTCTTCAAAGTAGCCACCTTTTGCTGTGATTACTGCTTTGCACACTCTTGGCATTCTCTTGATGAGCTTCAAGAGGTAGTCACCTGAAATGGTCTTCCAACAGTCTTGAAGGAGTTCCCAGAGATGCTTAGCACTTGTTGGCCCTTTTGCCTTCACTCTGCGGTCGAGCTCACCCCAAACCATCGCAATTGGGTTCAGGTCTGGTGACTGTGGAGGCCAGGTCATCTGGCGTAGCACCCTATCACTCTCCTTCTTGGTCAAATAGCCCTTACACAGTCTGGAGGTGTGTTTGGGGTCATTGTCCTGTTGAAAAATAAATGATAGTCCAACTAAACGCAAACCGGATGGAACAGCATGCCGCTGCAAGATGCTGTGGTAACCATGCTGGTTCAGTATTCCTTCAATTTTGAATAAATCCCCAACAGTGTCACCAGCAAAGCACCCCCACACCATCACACCTCCTCCTCCATGCTTCATGGTGGGAACCAGGCATGTAGAGTCCATTCGTTCACCTTTTCTGCGTCGCACAAAGACACGGTGGTTGGATCTCAAATTTGGACTCATCAGACCAAAGCACAGATTTCCACAGGTCTAATGTCCATTCCTTGTGTTCTTTAGCCCAAACAAGTCTCTTCTGCTTGTTGCCTGTCCGTAGCAGTGGTTTCCTAGCAGCTATTTTACCATGAAGGCCTGCTGCACACAGTCTCCTCTTAACAGTTGTTGTAGAGATGTGTCTGCTGCTAGAACTCTGTGTGGCATTGACCTGGTCTCTAATTTGAGCTGCTGTTAACCTGCGATTTCTGAGGCTGGTGACTCGGATGAGCTTATCCTCCGCAGCAGAGGTGACTCTTGGTCTTCCTTTCCTGGGGCGGTCCTCATGTGAGCCAGTTTCTTTGTAGCACTTGAGGGTTTTGGCCACTGCACTTGGGGACACTTTCAAAGTTTTCCCAATTTTTCGGACTGACTGACCTTCATTTCTTACAGTAATGATGGCTACACGTTTTTCTTTACTGAGCTGCTTTTTTCTTGCCATAATACAAATTCTAACACTCCATTCAGTAGGACTATCAGCTGTGTATCCACCTGACTTCTGAACAACACAACTGATGGTCCCAACCCCATTTATAAGGCAAGAAATCCCACTTATTAAACCTGACAGGGCACACCTGTGAAGTGAAAACCATTTCAGGTGACTACATCTTGAAGCTCATCAAGAGAATGCCAAGAGTGTGCAAAGCAGTAATCAAAGCAAAAGGTGGCTACTTTGAAGAACCTAGAATATAACACATATTTTCATTTGTTTCACACTTTTTTGTTAAGTATATAATTCCACATGTGTTAATTCATAGTTTTGATGCCTTCAGTGTGAATCTACAATTTTTATAGTCATGAAAATACAGAAAACTCTTGGAATGAGAAGGTGTGTCCAAACTTTTGGTCTGTACTGTATGTAACACTGTTAAATTATTTGACAGTCATGCCTCAAAAGAGGGGCATGACTGGCAGCCTACGTGTCTGTGTTACAAAATGAGGCACATGACATGCGCAAAAAGGGGTTTGGCTTTATGAAAAGGGGGCATAGTCACTTCAAAAACTTTTACTCCCCTTGGTAGGTCATATGCCTTACAACACCAATTTCCTCCACAAACTCCATTTCCTTATAATTGGGTCTGCTAGGGTTGCAATTAAAGGGATTCTATCATTGGCAAAATTGATTTTTATAAAACAGCACGTCGTAATAGCCTTTAAAAAGGCTATTCGTCCCCTACCTTTTTTTTTTCATCCGCGCAGCCGTTTTCTTCATTTTTCTGATTTTCAGATTATGCAAATCACTCTTCTGGATGCACAGGGGGCATTCCACCAGTCTGCAAAATGCACAGGAGGAGTCCCCTGTGCTCACGTCACATGCAGTTTTTAAACTCCAGCGCCGCCACTTTCGTCACCTTCTGCATCATTCGCCACGTCATCGTGATCCAAATCTCACGCATGCTCTGTCGGCTCTGCCATTTCGCATTGGACAGAGCCGACTGCGCATGTCCATCAGCCATTTTCATGTGATCTCTTACAAGAGCAGTAAAGCGGCGCGGATGAAAAAAAAAGGTAGGAGACGAATAGCCTTTTTAAAGGCTATTATGACGTGCTGTTATATAAAAATCTATTTCTCGTCTACTTCACTGGGGGACACAGCACCATGGGTATAGACCTGGTCACTAGGAGACAAGACACTAGGAAAAAGCAAAAGCTGTTGGCTCCGCCTCCAGGCTATACCCTGCCACAACCACTGTGCATGAATCAGTTTGAAACCTAGTGTCATAGGAGGCAGACACGACCTGACTCAGGTCTTCTGTCTTGCATCATTTTTATTTTTACCTTTCTTTCAGGTGCAGGGGGTAGTCAGCGTGTACGCCACACTAGTCATACCCTCCTGCGGGCACAGCGCTCTGCAAAAGAGCAGCCTCGCCGGTCACCCAGTCCCCACTCACCATTCGCCGCACCCCGAAAGCGGCCGGAGTACCAGTGACCCCACTCCCACGTGCGAGGTCCTACCGAGGGGGTGACCCTGCGGCGCCTGAAGACGCCAGACTGGTGAGTATGAGAAGAATAGAAGGCAGGTGAGTATGAAAGTTACCTCAGCCCCTCTCCATCTCCCCTTCAGGCCCTCTCCACCTCCCCTCCCTTAGTGCCATTTCCCAGGGGGACAATAGCATGGGTCCTGTTTAGGGGGGGGCATCACAGGGTTCCCCAGAACTGGGCCTTAAATCTTAGTAAATAAGCCCCTTTTTTCTGGGGCGTTTTTGGGCTTTCTGGTCGCTCCTACCGAGCGGCCCCCGTCGGGGGGGGGCACCCGGTTCCCCCCCCACTTCGTGTGGGGACCCCCTTTCCTGGCCCCCCAGTATCTTTTCCCAGGCCTCCGTGGAACCTCCGGAGTTGGCGGTCGCGCCACGCCGCCAACGGTGCCTCGCGGTCGGCCGCGTTCAACGCGAGTCCGAGGCCTGGCCGGGAATTAGGCCGCAACGGGCCCGTCCCTTTCCCGGGCTTTTCTGGTACCCAGACTCCGCCTAAGGCCTTCCATTGTCCAGGGGGCTGTCCTGGCAAGCCATCCAGCCTGCCCAGTAGCTACTGAGCCTGTATTTACCAGGGGAAGAGCTTTGCTCTCCTCATATTCTCAATTATTTATTTATTATTTTTGGCTTGCTGGGACAGCAGGGATTCTTACTCTCCTCCCAGTTCCCTGGGAGACATTGCTCCTGCGGAACCCTTGCTGCAGCAGTTTGTGAGCGGCCATCTTTTGCAGTCTGGTAGGCTAACCCCCTGGGTTACCCCTAATTTCCTTGGGCTCCCTCTCTCACCCTCCGGCCCCTCTGGTTGCGTCACGTTTTTATACATGCACCCGCTGTATCAAAAACAGTTGCCATGCGGACAGCCCAAGCCCATGTGCTCTCTCTGCCTTCCGCCTCCTGGCCCCTCTCCGGTTCTTCCATCCCCCGGATTGGGCAGCCTCCCTAACCTTGGCCATGGTGTCCTTGCCAGACTTAACTAGTCAGTGCTGGAAACTTGGAATGGCTGCTTTCCCAGATCGCCGCTCAGTCGGCTGCTTCTAGGGATCTCCCTGGACACCCTCATAGTTCCCGTCGCAGCTCCAGGAGCCTCAAAAGGACCAGGAAGTCTTCCTACGGTTCACAGTCCGCCACCCCTTCCTCTGGGTACTCCCCAGATAGGAACTCAGCTCACGGCTCCACTCCGACAGGCGGATACCTCCCTCTGCTCGGTCTACTTAACTGGGGACGCCTCTGACTCCGACTCGGAGCTTCAGCTAGGCTCATCTATATCTGCTGCTACGCGGGAGTCATCTATGCGATAGAGACCCTACAGATCTCTGAGGACCCGGACTCATCCTCTCAAGTGGACTGGATGTTTGATATCATCTTGAGGGCACAGTGACTTCTCCCTGGACCATCCTCTGTCTTCGACTAGGAAATCGGACATCCCTTCCCTTGACCTGTGTGTCTCCAAGTGGAAGGTGAGCTCGGGCAGTTCTGCCAGCCTATGCTGTGACACATGTCTCTAGCTCTCCCTGGCTGGCAATGATGAACATCCGAGGTAAAGGAAGCAGGTTGCTCCAGGGGTGCAATCGGTTAGCGCACGGTACTTATATATCAGTAACTAGTGAGCGCAAGCTGGCCTGTCTTGACATCTTGTCAGCGAGCCGCCCCATGTGTCCCTTCCTATCACTAAGAGCCTCCCACGGTGGATCCCATGATAGCTAGGCTCTCCAAGGCTTCTAGTCTGCCTTCAGCGGACTGTGCCTACCTCAGTGATCCCTCGGAGTGAGATCGGATCGCTTCTGTTGTATTGTTTGCATTGCAGAACTGATACATTGCATTGTCCTAAATGCTGGCTATTGTCTTGCTGCAAGAAGGTGGCTTCTCTCTCCAGGGTGGCCTTCGTAGTGGCTGGTTTCTCCCTGCGGCTCTCCTTCGCTGCCTCTTGGGTCATCAAGGCCTTCTTTTCCTGGGCCAAACAGCTTCAGTCAAACCTCCCTGATGCAGTTTCCCTCCAGCCGCTCGTCTCTGAGATCCTGAACGCTTCCCAATAACTAGAGATGCCTCCCAAATCTGCTAAGGCGGCCGCCAATGCAGTGATTATCTGCCATACCGTTTGGATTCGTTGTGGAATACTGGGTCCGCCTCCAAGAAGGCGAACACAGCCCGTCTCCCTTTCCAGGTCGTCCTGGGCCAAATTTTTTGTTAAGGGCGTCGAGAAGCTTATCCCTGAGGCCACGGGGGAATAGATTCTTCCTCCCTCAGAGGCGTCCTATGTGTCAGCCGTTCTCCTGCTCCAGAAAGCTTCTTTCAAGTCCAGGCCTCCCTGGCGGTTCTGCACCAGGTCGTCCAGGTCTTCCTCTTCCTAGCCTCCTCAGCATGAAGTTTTTTCCCCTCTCTCAAATGGCGGGATGTCTGGGGCCTGGGCCTGAGAGGCAGTGTCGTCCGGCTACTCCAGTTTTCGCTGGAGTCTCTTTGCCTTCCCTATGTCGGACAATCCAGGCTGTCTCCAATCTCCAGCGGCAGGGAGTCAGCGTCCCTGTTCCCGTTTCAGAGTGTATCCTGGGTTATTATTCCTACCTGTTCTCCATTCGCCTAGAAGGACGGCTTCCTCTGTCCCATCATGGACCTGAAAGGGCTCCACAGGTTCTTCCATGCCTGCAGGCTCCGTTGTAGTCTATGCAGTCTGTGGTGGCATCCCTGGAGATGGGCGAATTCTTCGTCCATCTACTTCATCGTGCTGTGCCGTCAGCGGTTTCTTCGTTTTGCGGTGGATCCTTGACCTTTCCAGTTGTCTCTCTCCCCTTCAGGCTGGCCTCTGCCACCCGGGGTTTTTTTCCTCAGTGATGGCGTCTCTCATGGCCATCCTCTGCGTCAGAGGTGCTGCCGTGTTTCCAGACTTGGACGACTTCCTGGTGAAGCCCCTCCAGGTCAGACAATCTGACCAGCTTGTGGTTTACCTTGGTTGTTCTTCGCCGGTTCTGCTGGCTCATCAATGAGGATGTCTCGTGTCCTCTAAACACATGGAAGCCGGGACATGATCCTCTGCTCGCTCCAGGGTGTGATTCTCCCTCCGGAGGCCAAGATCCTGAGTGTCCCACCTTCGGAGGTACTCTCCTTGCTCTCTTTGATTCGGCATGTGGGTCTTGCGCACGATCGCCTCAACCTTCTAGGCTGTACCTTTCATTCACTCTGTCGTTCTTTCCTCTTGAAGATTACGGCCTGCTGGGACAAAACCCCAGACAGCCTCATCTGCTTGGTTCTCTTTCCACCTTGGTTCACTGAGAGATTCTTTAATGTATCTCCTCCCCAGGAATTTCTCAGGGGAAGTCCTTCTTCCCCTCTGTTGGTAAGTGATTCCCACTGCCGCTAATTTCCCCGGCTGGGGAGTGGTCCTCGATGCTTTGATTGTTCAGGGCCTGTGGTCCAGGGCCGATTCCTCCCTCTGGTTCAACCTGCTGGATCCCAGGGCTATCTTATTTGCCCTTACTCCTTGGACCTCTCTTCTCCAAGGACATCTGTCACAGTCCAGACTGACCTCTCCTCCATGGTCGCCTACTTGAACCCTCAGCGGGGCTCCAGAAGCCGTGCGGCCTTACTAGAAGCCTCACAATTTCTTCCTTGGGTGGAGCGCCTTGTTCCAGCTCTTTCGGTGGTCAACCTTTTTTCTGGCGTGGACCACTGGGTGGCAGACTACTTGAGTCGAGAAAATATTGCTCCGGGCGAGGGTCGCTTTATCTGCAGATCTTCCATCCATTGTGCTCCCGCTGTGGCATGACAAACGTCGACCTTTTTAGCCTCCGCTGGAACCACAAGGTCCCCGGCTAAATTGCCAGGCCTCTGGATCCTCGAACCATCACCGCTGGCGCTCTTGTAAGTTTGGTTTTTCACTTCCTCTTCTCCCTTGGGTCTTCCAGAATCTCAAGACCAAGGGGGTTCAAGCTATCCTGGTGGCACCAGATTGGCCCTGCCGGGTCTGGTATGTGGATCTCATGTTCCTGTTGGCAGATGCTCCTTGGCCTCTTCCTCTGCTGGTCGACCTTCTGTATCAAGGACTCTTGTTCCACCCCACCTTGACTCAGCTGCGTTCACGGCGTGGCTGTTGAATCCGAGGTTTGAAGCGTCGTGGTTTTTTCGGAGTTTGTTATTCTAACATTCTCAAGGTCCGGAAATTCCAGATAGCTTAGATCTGCCATCAAACGTGGAAGGCTTACGTCCACCGTTGGAAGAGTAACGATTCTCATCGGATCTTCTCCAGTCTGGTCTGGATCAAGGTCTTGGTCTTCTTTCTTTTTAAAAGACTTTCCTACAGGAGTGCCACTCTGTGCTCCTTTGGAACCCTTGGATCTGTGGGATCTTAACCTCGTCTTTAAGGTGCTTCAGGTTCTCCCCTTCGAGCCTTCTGTCCTGGTAGAATGAGTTTCTGGTGGCCATTACCTCCATCCGCAGGGGTCCCGAATTGGCTGCCCCTTTTTTTGGCAGCCTCCCTTTCTGGTCCTCCACAAGGATAAGGTTTTCCTCTGTCTGCCACAGTCTTTTTTTCTTAGGGTGTTTTTCCTGCTTCCACTTCGAGGACTTGGTCTTGCCCTCTTTCTGCTCGGTCCCCAGGCGTCCATGTGAGTGCTTGCTCTTCCCTGCCCGGTTGTTGCCCGGGCAATTTACGTGTATACTGTCCCTCACGGATCCTTTCTCTTGTTCGGACGCTTTGCTCATTCTCCCTGAGTGCCCTTGCCAGGGCCTGCCTGCTTCCAGAGCTCCCATCTTCCGATGGCTTTGGTCTGAGATTAGGGAGTCCTATCGGTTTAAGAGTAAGGCTCTGCCTTCCCGTGTGACGGCTCTCTCCTCTAGAGCTGTTGGAGTTCCCGGGGCCTCCGGCATCAGGCTTATGCTTCCCAGGTCTGTAAGTATCCCACTGGGCCTCCATCCTCTTTCTCTAAGTTTCACCAGATCCATTCTGTGGCCTCTGCTGATGCCAATTTGGGTTGTAAGTTTCTGGAAGCGGTTGAGTATTACAGGTTTGCATGGCCGTGTTATTCCCACCCTCTGGGACTGCTTTAGGACATCCCATGGTGCTGTGTCCCCCAGTGAAGTAGACGAGAAAGTGGGATTTTTGTGTACTCACCGTAAAATCCTTTTCTCGTTGTATTCACTGGGGGACACAGATCCCTCCCTTGTTTTTTTTTCTTTCAGTGTTCCTGCCCGAACTGTGTTGGTTCCTTTTTGGGTTCAGGCATTGTTGGTGGTTGTTGATTCCATTTTCCTTTGTGTCTCTCTCTCCTACTGCTACGGTACAAACTGATTCATGCACAATGGTTGTGGCAGGGTATAGCCTGGAGGCGGAGCCAACAGCTTTTGCTTTTTCCTAGTGTCTTGTCTCCTAGTGACCAGGTCTATACCCATGGTGCTGTGTCCCCCAGTGAATACAACGAGAAAAGGATTTTACGGTGAGTACACAAAAATCCCACTTTTGCCAATGATAGAATCCCTTTAAGCTGTCTGTCACTTTGATGGGAAGAATAGTGTTACATACTGTGCTATTATTCCCATCAAGTGCTGTCAGTGGCTCCATTGATAACCACTTTGGGGGTACTTGTTTGGATCTTTTTTTCCAGAAGGCAGTACTTCCCTTGAATAGGTTGAGAACACTGATCTGATTTCTATATAAAATTAAACACTTGGGCAAGATGTTACTCAGCAGTTTCTCAGTATTTCATATGCTGTACAGAGGTAACAGCTTAGTCGGGTTCCTGTTCTATTTCATTTATTTCACATTTCCGGAAAATCTTTAGTGACCTTAAAGAGCAGTAGAAATCACTGCAGGTCTATCTATGATATGGGATCTAAGTTAATTTCAAAGTCAGGTCTGGGATCCATTCCTAGCCTAGGAAGGCTGGAAACGACTAGAGAAGTGAGCCAAAGGTGGCATGGTAGTAATCTCATCAGTCATCATATTTGTCTGGGGCAGATGGAGAAGGAAAGAAAACACTAAAATCAGAAAATATTTACCAGTAAGTCACTGGAACTGTACCATATTGACCTATACAGTCTGCAGAGTACCTACCACTATTCAGTCACTGTATGGTGGTATCATGCTGATAACTTTACCTAAGCAGCTAGCTCTGCCAACGCACCTAAC
This sequence comes from Leptodactylus fallax, assembly GCA_947044405.1. Classification (NCBI taxonomy): domain Eukaryota; kingdom Metazoa; phylum Chordata; class Amphibia; order Anura; family Leptodactylidae; genus Leptodactylus; species Leptodactylus fallax. The sequence continues at coordinate 4,192,884 of CAMRHE010000100.1, forward strand.
TCTACCTACCCTGCTTTAGATTTTATAGCTCTGGCAGTTTTTTTGTTTAGGGACTACACCCACTGTGTATTTTTTGTGAGCTATCATTACTCACATCACTTCCTGTCCCTCTAATACTGCTTACTATCAAATCTACTTATGTCAGACACACCAGGAAAAATTTCATTGTGCCTACTGTTGCTAAGATCTGAAAAATCTACACATCCTTGTCCTTGTCCATTCCACTGTGCCCTTGAGACCCCTTTTCTGTTAGGTGGAGTAAAGGAGCATTTTCATGTGCACAGAATATAAATCTGTAAGATTTATATTTTTTAAGTTCTCACTTGTGGAACCCTTACCTAATCGGAGGACATGGTCACCCAGTAGCTTCTGGTGTCAGGGTAAATGCAAAGGTGGCCATGCTTGTATGGCTCTTTCTCAAAGTCTATGAGTTACAACCCCCCCCCCAATAAAAAAAAAAACCCGAGACGCATAGCAATACAGACTGAAATGGAAATATGGTTCATAAGGAAGAGCTCTTCAAACAGAGAGCTACTGCATTGTGCCTAAACGGCAGAGGGACATGTCTTATTTTCCTGCTCCGTGGCAAACTTACCAAATGGCAGAAATAATGCTGTTAGATTTCAGAGCTTCAGCTAGGGCAGATATACCAGTTTTACTGAAATCGTTGTTAGAAAGTCTAAAATAAAAACAGAAAATTACAATAGTGGAACAAAGGTTGTGTCTCTGAGCTATACTGTGACAACATGATAGGACATTGCGAAAAATGTATTCGTATTCATTATGCAGTGCAACGTGAACCACATTTATCAACAAGTTGCATGCATGTCAGTTCAGACTTGGCAATGATTTCTTCCACTTTTCTAATCAAAGAAATGGATTGTTGATAAATGAGTTCTAATCTCTGTGTCCTCAAAGTCATTGCCATAGACACATGTATTGGAGAAATCAGGCCTTATAACTATGGCGTGCAGCCCAAAAAATGCCACAGACAATGTCCAGCTTCGCAGATCTCCTTTTAGTTAGACATCAGCTGGTTGTGGGCCGTCATATAATAGCTTGAGCAAAATAATGGCAGCTTTACTTATCTATTACCTGTTTTCGAAAATGCAGTGGTTTACAGTACCTGCAAAGTGGATAGAATTCTGGCTAATCCACACATTGCAGAAAAAAACCTGCAGCGGAAAAACTGCATTTTCAAAAACGCTTGCATTTTTGAAAATCACAGCATGTCAATTATACCTATGGAAACAATGGCGTTTTCCATATAGGTATAATAGAGGCAGAAAGTCTGCAGAAGAAAATTCTGCAAAACCGCAATGAGAAATACTGTGGACAAAAACGTGCACTTTGCCACGTGGGGACTTAGCCTTACAGCATACATGACAAATATAGGGATAGTGAGTATGAATTCACTGCTGAGTATATTGAGCAAATTCTTACTTCAAAACCTTCAAGGCAGAGTTTTTCTTGAGGCTTTCTGCTATTAATATGGCGTCATTATCCTGAAGTTTGTTTTCATCAAGCCTGCAAAAAAACAGAAAGCAGTGAAAATATTTTTATAGAATTTGTACGGTATTTAGCTAACATATTGGGTAGTGGCATAAATAGCAATTTTGATACTTCAATTTCCCAACCAGTGCCATGGGAATGTTAGCAGGCTGCCATTTACAGTAGCCTGTGTTCTGCTTATGATGTGACAGGTAGACTGTACAGAATGGCGGGAATTTATAAATGTATCTATGTCAAATCTTTGGCACAAAACCCTGTGCCAATAGAACGTCTGTGTCCTGCATATTTATTATAACTCATGCCAGTTTTCTGACTGGCACTGGCGTAGATTTCCATTCTGGCACCCAGTCATGCGCCTGATTTTATGACAAGGCTGGAGCGCCTTGTCCCTTTCAGGGGCTGTTATTAAGACTGATGTATGAAACGGGTCTATGGGAGATTTTATTTTGCCATAGCTCCACTGCTGTATCAGAACAGAATACTAAGGAAAATTTACACACAGTATTTTTGTCAAATATGTCATTACAATGTATGCAATTTTATGAAATATTATAATTATATGGCCAAACCTACCAGAGTTCCTCCAATACAGTGTTCCTTTCCAACATGCCAGCCACGGCCTCACCACCTACACTTCCTATGTTGTTTCCCACCAAGCTGAAAATCAAACGAGTGAGTTACTTAGAATAGGTTACAATAAATTACAGAATTGTAAAATATTTATATGTCAAGTATAAAAATTCTCATTGTAACATTTCAGATATTTTAACCATTTCTGTTTCTCCATTGTTCAGTGCTCTCTGAGATAAAATATTACCTTCCCTTCTTTTTTGTCCTTTTTAACCCCTATTTGCTTGTTTATGTAAATGTTTTAAACTGTTAAACGTGCTGGTTAGATGGATATATCAAATATACTATGTTTACCATGCTCATTGCTCTCTAACAGCAAGTATAGTATACTCTGCTAGACTAATAACATGTATAAGAAAAGCAGAAATCAAATATAACTCCTCAGCGTACATCATGAGGCATACTTCACCTACACATTTTTTTTGTTGTTGCAGTAAAATTACTTGCTAGCCACATTTCTTTCCCTAGTAGTTTGCAAGCATCAGAAAAAGCTGAGGGGTATTGATAAATGTAATGTCCAGCCCCAATATGTTTTGATCTTCATGCTTTTGGAGAAAAGAAAGTCAGCTGATCCTTCTACAAGTTTTTCCCACAAATCCAATTCCCAAGCAGGACACTTAGGTCACCTTATTGTCAAGGTACGCTTTTAAAGAGTAGCAAGAAAACAATTCTTTAATAATTTCAATGGAAATGTTAAAGAATTTATTATCCATTACCTGAAAAGTCTAGAGGAATTGGCTATGTACCAAGATTTCTGTAGATATATTCCACATATATGAACATATAATCAGAATATCTGTCCCCTCCTCCAGCAGTCAAAGGGGTTTTCTGTGACTTACATGATGATGACTTCCCCTGAGTCATCAATACTTGATAGGTGGCGGTCCAATATCTGGCATCTCTGCTGACCAGCTGTTTTAAGAGGCTATGGCCTCTTCCCTGTGCTAATGATGGTGAAATGGTCCATGGAGCAGCAGCAACTCAGTTCCATTCAAGTGAATGGGATTGAACTGCAATACCATGCACAGCCCCAAAGCAATGTGTGACACTGCATTTGGTATTCAGTGAAAAGGCTGAGCCCTCTTCAACCAGCTGATCTGTAGGGGTTCTGGGTGTCACATCCCCTTCAATTACATATTGATGACCTAAGGCTAGGTCATCAATATGTAAATCCTTGAAAACTCCTTCAAGCCTGGGCCCCTCATTGCAAAAACATGGTGTTTTGCATTACCTGCAAACTGGATGTAATTCTGGCTAGTCCCATCCACACATTGCAGAAAAAAGCATGGGCTTTTGAAAATCACAGCAGGTCAATTATACCTGCGGAAATGCTGGCGTTTTCCATATAGGTATGATAGGGGCAGAAATTCTACAGACAAACGCTGCGTCTTTTGGCTGTGGCTCGCTACGTGGGGCCTTAGATTCAATACCCCTGAGACCTCCACTGATCAGCAGAATGATGTAGTGTCTTTAATGTTTATCCAAGCAGAATAGCTTGACCATAAATGCAGCTTTACTTGGTACTGCAATTCAGGCTGCAGTCACACTAACATTCGGTGACTCCGTCCCCCATTCTGCTTAAAATATGCGATGAGAAAAGTCTGATTTGGGGCAAATCCCAGCAGAAACCCGGCAGACGCCATTATAGTCTGGGGTCCATGGGTTTCCACCAGTAACCACTTTTTAAGCAGATAGGGTTTCCGTCTTTCGGATCCCCAAGCAAACTTAAAGAATGGAAACCCGAATGCTAGCTTGAACCAAACATCATCTTTGTTTCCTTGAATCGTGCTAAGTTGCAGTACCAGGCACAGTCACACATGGAGGAGCCACTGTGCCTGGATAAATACTGAATATTGCATAGCACTATGCTGCTTGGTAGGAGTTTCATCAATGTAAATTCCTGAAAACTGTATTTACATTAGAGCATGATGACAAAGTTATTATGAGCAGTCACCAGCAATTTGCAGGAGAAGCAGGTAGACACATATACACATATTGTCAAGTGTGGGCCTTGAACACCAGATTCTCTTTAATGGGAATACAATACTCTAAAATTTTTCTGCATGAATTTTCCTTACTTGTCTGCACTTGTGAGTTAATAGTACATAGAATAATAATTACCTGAGCCATATCAGAGTTTTGTTATCCTGTAGGGCATCAGCAATAGCTTTTGCCCCATTATCACCCACCTGGTTCCCCCAGAGTCTGAAAATGAAACACATGATTATTGGTCAGCTATATTATTAACAATATCAGTACTATTGCTAATGGATTCTTTACTTACCCCAGATATTTAAGTGATTTGTTCTCACTGAGACCATCTGCTAATATCTGTCCTCCAACATCAGTGATAAAGTTATTTCCAAGCCTAAGGAAAATTATACATGATTTTTATATTTCCTTTCTGATGTTTTTTATACCAGTAGCAAAGATGTACCCTGAAGTGCTTGGACCACTTGCAACCCCCCACCACCTATCATATTCCCAAATACTGGTGTCTTCTTCTGTTATGGGGAAAGTAGTGTTCTTCTCTGGCAGAGGACACAGGTGCAACCACTACCTCTACACTTCCTAAAGTTAAAATGCTAAGCAGCACCCCAAATATAGCACTGCACTTTTTCTTTAAGACATTTTTCTAATGCCTACCAAATGGGTGCTACCCAGGAATCCTAATGAAATTTAGCAAAGTTGTTCAGCTTAAACTCTACCTAAGCTTTCTCTTTTGTAAAGGGCAACTAATCTGTGCTCCATAGACTTCTATCTATGTATGTATCTTGTATCTATGGAGCACAAAGCACGACATTTTTTGTATCTATTAAACATGTCATGTTTTTAAATGGGATTATCCATTTTTAGCATATTCTCATTAGGATAGGCCATCATTATTAGATCTGTGGGGGTCCAACAGCCACAACCCCCAAAGATCAGCTGTTCTGTCCAGTGCATCTCCAGTTAATGTTTTCATGCCAGCTGCTCACTCGCCATGTAAATGTGCACCAGATTTATCATCCAAAATCAACACTTTTTCAGACTGTTTGGAAGAGGAGTAGCCATTGTCTTACGGCTTCGTTCTCTTTGCCATATGCATGCCATCAGCACTGGCTACAGTATGTCATCAGTACAGAGCTACACTTTATAGTATTATCTTATTGCAACGTTATTATTTTTTTTTTACCTCAAGGAAAGAAAGTTCTGCTTATGTTTCAGTACATTAGCAATTGATGTCATGCTTTCATCCGTCAGTCTATTGTTGAATAACCTAGAACATTTAGGGATATTAGTTAATAAAACTAAACTGCATCGTTCAGCCATGTTCACACCATGTTTAGCCAACATATACTGTATTTTTACATTGATAGTGTATCATTACTTGTGTTCATTGTGTTCCTATTGGAGTCTGTGTGGACAACATAGGACATACAGTACAGTGCCAGATCCCATACAATGGACATATCTGATACATCATAAACATAAGGAATATAATTGCTTTTCATTTTTCTGCAAACATTTTTTTTTTAAATATATCAGCTGAATATAGTGTGAACATAGCGTTATACAGAATATGAGATACATGTTTGAATTTGGAAAAGGCATACACAATAATATATTGGCCACCTTATACACTAGTTACATCACACTGCCCTAAGAGTGAGCTAGAATTCAGGAACCTAGTACCACACTAAGGGTTTGTTCACATGTTCATTTTATAATATATTGGCCACCTTATAGTTACATCACACTGCCCTAAGAGTGAGCTAGAATTCAGGAACCTAGTACCACACTAAGGGTTTGTTCACATGTTCATTTTATATGGATGCATGATGTTTATGTTATTCATGGCAAGCACAAGATCTTGCTCATTTTTGGGTCACGTGCTGTCCATGGTTCACTTGTATTTTTGTCAGTGAAAAATAATCAAACTTTTTTTTAATGTTTATACTTTTTCCAAATAACATTTTATCTACATTTTACTATAAAACAATAAGATTACTCAACAGAGAAAATATTAGGCTGTGTTCACATCTGTTTTGGAGGCTCCCTTTGGACTTTCCATAGCAGCATACAGAGTTTTTTTTTCTGGTTAAGTGAAGGGCACCATGATGAAACCCAATGGACCTCACTATAAGTCAGCAGGGCTCCATTTTTGTCTCCCATGTGACAGATTTATAAGAGATTGAATTCCATTTTTTCTGTTCCTATGACAGAAAAGGAAAATGGAATTTCCTAACGCAAATGTGAACTCAGCCTTGTTGGGACCAGTTGGTGAGACCATTTGCTGTATCTGAAAGCCTAAATCTGTTGTAAATTATATTGTTCATTAGTAGGTTTAGGTATTTACAATGGACCTGGCTTTACTGTTAGCAAATAATCCATAATGTTAATTACATCATTTCATGAGTACTGTACATACGCAATCTTCTGGAAGTCTGGCCAGTGTAAAACATGCTCCATGAGTCTGCAGATACCTTTGTCAGTAATGTTGTTGTCTCTTAAACTGTAATAAGAAAATGTTTTTGTTTTTTTTAGAGAAATACATTTACATTATGACTTAAAGGAAACCTGGGACACTAAACCACCAACAGGTTCTTATAGACTGGGGGTTTAGTGTACCAAGCCACCCTGTTTTAAATCCATCCATGCTCACATTTAAAAAAATAAATAAATAAAGCTTTACCTAGAGATGAGTCCGATGAGTCTATTCAGATTCATCTTTGGTGCTCCCAGCGCCTGCACAGTTCTTCAATGAAGCCAACGTACACCCCGGCTTTACTGCGCAAGTGCCGGAGGAATGGGGCATGCGCACTGAAGCTGGGATGTACTCCTCTGGCTTCAGTGAAAAACTGCGCCAGCGCGAGGAGTAGAACAGCAGGGTGAGTATAAAGCTTTTTTATTTTTATTGCTGGCATGGATGGCTTAATAACAGATTTGGGATGCTAAACACCAATCCATAAAGACCTGTGAAAGGTTTATTGTCCCAAATTGCCCTCACAGATTCCCTTTAAAGGTGACTTGCTGGTTTTTGAAAACGGTGCAGTATATCAGTATATGAACTTAGTATTAGTAACCACCCACAGATCACTACAAGAAAGGGTGTCTTGAGGCTCTTCTCACCACTTGGCCTAAAGATACTTGGATCTCTGAGTGCAATACTTCTTTGGTTTTCAGCTTTTCTTTGGAAAATCGCTTGGAAGAAGCAGAAGTATAAAACAAAAACTTCATTCAGATGTTGATCTGGTCAGATTTAAATGGGAAATTTATCAGAAAATCTACCTATTCTATGTTTAAATGATGTTGATGTTTCATTTTCTAATTGTCAATGTCATTACCTATATTAAAAAATCATGTCATGTCATGATCACAGGCATGACAGCAATGGAAGGTAAGATCTTTATTATAACTACTACGATCAACTATTGTTAATATGTAATAGTCACAGCTCATCTCCTCCACCTCCCTGTCAGTGACCCCTGCTTTGGTCACACGACATGACCACAACCTTTGCCCATAATAAGTTATCTCTAGACCACTATTTTCATATGTCAATGTGGCTTCTGTAGAGCATATCAATGAACTTCTGCTCATAGCTTAGGCAAAATGGCTGTATGTAAATAAAATTTAAAGAAATCATAACAAAAGAGGTTTGACAAAAAATAGGTTTCATTATTTAGCTTTAGTCAATAAAAATATAGGTTATATATTCTCTTGAAATCAATTGACTGATAATGTGTATTTACTGATAAGAATCAAATATTTTAGGACATGAGCATGTGGGGAACTCAGATGGTGGTGAGGTCAGTATTTACACATTAGGAAACCACATTGCAGCAAACATTATATTACAAGATTGGGAAATGTTTTAATGCACAAGTACTGGTATAGCAGATGATTCTCAAATGTAGTTCTATTTCAAATTAGGGGCCCATTCAGATGGCTGTATTTGGTCTGTGTGATGGCTACATTTCCTGGACTGACTGCTGTTCGTCTGAACTAAACTCACTGCATCATAGTGATTTATGATGCTGGAATTACCCAAAGTACCACAGGTCTATTGTCCTGTACTCAAAGTGTTATTTGAGTATGGGACAGTAGACCCATTGTAGTTTGGGTACTCACAGTATCATAAATCACTATAAGGCTAGGGACCCACGTAGCGAAGCACAGCAAAAAAAAATCACTGTGGAAATGCATCATATTTTTTTCTGCAGCATTTTTCATTGCATTTTCTCAGTTTTCTTCTGCGGACTTTCTGCTTCTATTATACCTATACAGAAAACGCCAGCATTTCCACAGGTATAAGTGACATGCTGCGATTTTCAAAAATGCTTGCTTTTCAACTGCAGATTTTTTTCCATAATGTATGAATGGGATTAGCCAGAATCCCATCCACTGTCCAAGTACTGTAAAATGCAGAGTTTTTGCAATGTGGTGCCCCAGCCTAGTGCTGTAAATTCAGTTCAAATAGCCAAGGTTGTTACAGGAAATGTGGTAGTAAAATGGATTGCGTTTCCCGACCCAAATACTTCAGTCTGAATGGGCCGTATTACAGTTTGATGACAGAAGCACAACGTCCCCATTAAAACTTACTATAGCGCATGGCAGTTGTAAAGGCAGGGAATCAATTGCTCAATCCCAATGTCACCGACAGAATTGTAATCCAGCTGTATGCCAACTGGTTTCTTTAAATGCTTCAATACATAAGCCAATGCTGTGCATTCAGCTGGACTGATCCCACAGTAGGTCATCTTCAAGTGATCAATATCTAGACCTTGCAAAGCCTTCTCAGATAATGTGACATCTTGTATCTCATAAATACACTTTATAAACCAGACAAACTGCGGCATAGCATGCATGCTTTTCTTCTCATCCTTTAAAGCAGGTGGTATAGACTTAAAATGTTTTTGGATACCTTTGGTCAATGATTTTTTAATTATTTTACATTTCCTCTGAAGTTTTATTGGCTGCCATGAATCAACCAGATTGTTATAAAGTTCATTAGAGAAAAGACCAGCTACAAATGTTGCGGTGATCTGGAGATTCCTGATCTCTATGTTGTGTAGCAAAGGTTTACTTTGTCTATGTAGAACTGGCTGTAAGCACGAATGAGAAATTCTCTGTATTCGTCCACAAGGTTTACTTGGTTTTTTTTTGTTCCAGCTAAAGAGCTGGTTGAGTGAAGACGAGTCCACGTCATCATTCATTATCATATAAAGAGATGCAAAAAAGCACTGAAACGTAATATGAAGGAATTCATAACACTGGCATGAAACTTGCTTTTCATCCGAATAGTTCCTTGAAAAAACAAGAAACCCTAAAGACAGGTCCTCCTCAGTAACCCCTTCCTTACAAATATCATGGTAAGAAAATACGTATAATCCTTGGCAGAGTCCATTAAGTGCCAATTTCCCAAGGTGTCTGATTGAATTTACTTTTTCTGAGAGAATATTTTCTGTTACCTTCAGCTTTGTTGTTGAATGGAGGAGGAAATGCTTAAGTGTTAGTACATACATATTAGTCATGGTCTGTGGAGTTTCACCACCACAACTGATCAGTTGCTTATGACACTTGGAAACAATCCAGCAGAACACGGGAATATTGCAGAGTCCATGCAGAGAAGAATTGGCTTTCAACAAACTGATGATGTCTCTTGCCATGTCTGGGTTTCTGTGGTGCTTTCTCATAAAAAACTCAATCCCTTCTTCAGAAAAACCTTTTAAATGCAGTTCTTTTCTTACATATTTCCTTAGATTTACATTCACAGCATCAGGTCTGCTGGTGACCACTTTTATGCAGTCTTTCATCAGATTTCCTTGTAGAAGGTTAAACACGAGACTTGCTATGCTTGTTGGTTCAGTAGGAGAGCAGTGTTTACTGTCATCTGTGAAAACAAACTTAAACTCATCAAATCCATCAAATGTAATGAGAACTTGCCTTGGATTGTCAAGAATGAACTGAAATATTTTATCCTGAAGTTGATCAGGTGGCCAGCAGCATTGCTCAAAGAGAAGGGTCTTCAAAGATATTGGCTTGGTAATACAACACAACCTTCTACAACTAAATGGAAAAATGAAGCTGAAGTTTGGGAATGCTTGTCCATCAGCCCAGAGATGTTGAATTTGTAGAAGCAATGTACTTTTACCACTGCCAGCGTCTCCAAGTATGAGGACTGTATCAGCATTGTCATTAATTAGTCCATGAGCATTAAATATACTCAGGAGATCCTGGTCCTGAGACCCTTGTATATTGTCTGAATTGTTTGAAGTCTTCTGTGTCTCCAGAACACCTTGTGTGTAAATGTCCTCCAAACACATGTTCTCCGATCCATCATAAGTGCTAAGGAACTTTGACTGGGCAGATATTGTGGTCTTCAGTTTAGTTTGATATGCTAAGCAAACTAAAATGAGAGAAAATAGAAATATAAACTTAATCATTAATGTATGTCAACATATTGTTATATTCATATTCCATTCTCTTGTGTATTGAAATGGTCCCATTTCTCATATTTTAGTGAAAAAATTTAGTAAAGGGGTTGTCCAGGATATATATATAATTTTCCGAAAGGAGGCCATGGAAGGTGAAAATAAAACCCATACTCACCTGTCCCTGGTGTCCCCTGCCACTCCCCAGACCCACAGAACCACAGTGGAAGTCCTCACCTCACATGAGGTGCCAATCAGAGGGCTCAGCAGTCTAAGGAAACGAACCGGGACGTTATTCACATACGTCACCTGAGACGTCCTGTGTCCTTTCTTTAGGCCCCTGATTGGTGAGGACTTCCACTTGGAACCATTTTGGGGTACATATAATGTTTTGATTCACTTTTGTTAATGTTTTTGGGGGGTCCATGTGAAAAAGCCCACAATGATATCATTATTTTTTGGAATTTTTTTCCTACTGTGTTCACTCTGCATTAAAAATGACATGGCAGCTTTGTCTGGTGGGTCATTACGATACCATACTTATATTGGTTTTATCATGTTTTAATGCTTTTACTAAAATAACATGCCATGTTTTGAAGATAACTGATTTGCTTGGGGTCACTGTATTTTCATGTCTATAACTTTTTTACTGTTTGAGTTATGTAAAGGCATTTTTTTTTTTTAGTGGGTTTAATTGTAGTTTTTATTGATACCAATTTTTGGTATTTACAACTTTTTTCTCTTTTTATAGCTATTTTTGGGGAGGTGAGGTGAATAAAACAAATTAATTTGCACACTGCAGTATATTTTTTTTTATGGTGCTAACCATAAGGGATAAATAACACTATTTTTGAATAGTACAGACTTATACCTGGTATGTTTGTTTACTTTATTTGTTTACATTACTTTTTTTTAACTTTTTTATATATATTTGTACTGTCCAACAAGGGCCTGGAAACTGGGATCTTCTGTATTGCAGTACATCACACATAGAATAACCATGTGAAATGGGAAATGTAGCCAGGAGGCTCTAGGATTGCCCACAATCTCATTGAAGGGAATCCAAGCGGCTGAAAGGGGGGCAATCTTTTCCCCTAACCACCCAGATGCCATGATCGCTATTGATCACAGCATCTGAGGGGTTAAGCTGCAGAATATTTTCTGACTGTGACGGCTAGTCCTGGGTACTGATTGTGTAATACAGCTGAGACGTGGAAATCATGCTGCAGGCACAGCTCCTGTATCCACAGCATGAGAGCGTTAACTATACGCTCAGGATGATTTAATAGTATGGTGCTGAGCAGGAAGTTAAGTGTCAAACTTCAAGGGAACAGGAAAATTGTAATCAACAAATAACAGTACCTTGTAGTACTCTTTACACACTTTCCAAATATGCCTGTGCTATGGGGTGGTCTGTCAATCAAAGTATGGTGAGTTGAGCTGGGCAGCAGTTAGGGGGGTGGGGGGTAGTTTATAGTGCAGAGTGAAGCCCAGGGAAATGCCCCAAAAGCCCTTTTAACCTTATTTGCATATGAATAAAACTGTGATTTTCTTAATAATGGAGCTACAATGCTTAATAACAAAGGCATATTTGGAAAGTTTGTAAAGAGCAGTACAAGGTACTGGGATTAATTTGATTTGATTTTCCTGCTGACAGACTCCTTTTAATGTTTGCTTATGTTTTAGCACCATCTAAATGCTGCTGCATTTATGTGTTCATTTGCATTGAAGCCATAGCAGTGTACACCATTGCACATTTAGAGGTACTGTCTATTGTTTTTCTTATCTTTTACATGTTTGGGTATGACTTCCTCCATATTGTACTTGCAATCCTCCCATCTGCCCAAGGATATTTTAATTAGAATAGAGTATATCGGGATCTTAGTTACCCTGAGTTCTTGTTATAGACCTAGGCCCAGACCCTGGTGAAGAGAAATGTAATATCATATAGAAAGGAAATATAATAATAAGCAAAGGATGCATTTATTGGATAATCTAAATGTATAGTGTCAGCTTAATGTCCCCTACAATGAATGTAGCTTTGAGCTTTGTCCTAATATCCAACAATGAACTAGCTCTAGGTACAAAAATCCAACAAATTTCTGAATCTATGCTTGACCAAAAGAAAGCATGCAAAACCAACAAATGCAAAGTAAAGAGCCTGCTTAACATGTCTGACTTATAACATATGGTCATAGCACAATTCATTTCTTCTCCTCTTGGATGCAGAAAGACTGATAATCCAGCAGTTTATTCCTGTACAGAATAGCATTATAATATGGAATTTTACAAGAAATAGACTAGAAGCAGAAGACTGACTGAAATTTTGTGAATTAAAAAAAAAGTAACTGATTCATTGATTTTTGTTTTTGCATATACCTATAGGCTGTCTGTGTTCTTACAAGTAGGGTTTACATGTTATGCATTGACAATAAGATTATTATTGTTGTCAGAGTAAAACTAGTTTACTGTATTTTCTTATTCTAATAATATATTAATTTAGGATTTATTTTTCTATAAAAAAAAGTCTTTAAAGTAGAATAGATTAAGTATCCAATCAGATTCCAGCTTTTATCTAGGGTAGGTATAACCATAAAAGCAATTATCCAGAGGGTCACCGCTGAGGCCTGTGATTGAGCCATCAGTGGTCACATGGGCATGGCGAGTGTCAAGATGTCATGACGCTTAGCATGCCCAGGTCACCGATGAGTCCCAGTTACAGGCCTCAGCACTGAGCCTGGGCTGATGACCTCACAGAAGATCGACGGACATCACTAGGAGAAAGCCGAATGCCACAAGGAGGCCCAAAGAGGTAACGGAAAGTTAGTGATTTTTTTTTTTTACTTTTTTCAACTAACATATTAATGTGTTCAGCCCCATCTTCTCTATAATATATTACACTGCTCAGCCCCATCTGTTCTAAAACTTGTATCAATCTGCTCAGACCCTCAGCTCTATAACTTGTTTCCTTCTGATACTATAGGTAAGCAGGTTGCTTTAATATATTTGAGAGAACTGTGAGAACACTGCTTACATGTTAGACTCTATAAGTGCATGTGGGTCAAGCTTGTGCCTTTTGCTGACTCGCAAATAAACACTAGTCCTAACTGAACCAGTTTTCTTCACAAACTCTCAGAGTGGATTATGCTATAGTTTACATTACAACATTTTTGCACCAAATATTCTTGTCTTAATAACCCCTAAATGGAATTTCCCCAAGTCATAAATATTAGCTAATACCTATTACAAGTTTTATCACTTAGCACGTACAGTATTAAAAAAAATGATAGAAAAAAAATTCAGAGAACAAAAGAGGAAGTGCAATTCTCTGAACTATTAAGCATGTGGATTCGTAGGAAAGCTCTGGCAGATGTGGTAAAAGAATAAAAAGAAGTCTAAATATAAATTGAAAACACTGGTTTATTTTACTGTGGCACTGGTACTGAGAACAAAAATTTTAAGGGGTTTTCCAGGTTTCTTTTTAGTTTTAATTATGAAGATTAATACAGTTAAATCCCCTCTCCAGTTGGCATCAAGCACCTCTACTTGTAAACTAAGCAGTGTCAAATCGTGAGACAGTGAAAGTGGAAAAGCCTTTCATTGCATATATTGCGGGGGGAGAAGTATACAGTTATGAGAGAAAAAAAAGTTACACCCTCTTTGAATTCTAAGGTTAATATATCACATTTCAGGATAAACAGGTTTTTTTTTTGTTTTTTTTTAAAGTCTAGTTCTTAGTCTTAAAATTTGGTAAATACAACCTCAGATAAACAGATCCCACCATTTCATCACTGAGGTCTGTCTAGACTTTGATTGGGCCTTTGCAAGTGAATGTTTTCCAATAGTGAATAATCTTTCTCACTGAAAAATAATGGACTTCAATTTTTTTGGAAATGGCCTTATAACTGTTCCCTAAATGGGCAGCAACAGTTGGTTCTCTAAGATCATTGCTGATTTTCCCTTGCTCTTCCCTCGGCACTGTGTTAACACATGCCTGTATACACCAGACAAGCACACTGCCAAAGCTTTTGCTTTTAGAGACATGGTCACACTTGCTGATGATCAGTAATTAAGGACATTTGATTAGAAGTACCTGACTGCTATGTGCCCTCTTAATTCCAATGGAAACCATAAGGGCATACTTAATTTTTCATGCACTGTTTCTGCATTTTTGCCTAATTTTTGTTAAATACATAATGACACAGCATCATGTGGTGGTGTTCATCTGAGGTTGTATTTATCTAATTGCAAGACCTTCTAAAGATCAGATGTTTGTTTTATTATGTTAACATGGAAAACCTTAGAATTTTTGTAAATCGCAACGTCAATTATACCTACGGAAACGCTGGCGTAGAGGCAGAAAGACTTTCTGTGAAAAATGCTGCGTACAAAAATTAATATATAACTTTTAATTAATTAAAGTTAAAAATCACAAAAACATATAACTACCCTAAAAGCAGCACAATTAATTAGTCCTCAAAATATCAAAAAAATATATATAATTTGGAGACAAAAAAAGCAAACAAAACAGGCACGGCAGCCTGAAATAAGAAAAATCAACCAGACACTTACCGTGATTCAGATGGTGCCTGTCTTGCTGAAGCAAATACCAGAAGGGGAGAGGGGTGACATAGTCCATGGTTCAATAGTAACACCAGTGACAACGGGCTAAATAACGAAACACCTGTATCTAAACTATCCCTATAACACCCTATATAAACACTAAATAGACCCTAAAGTCCTAACTCGGAGCCACCGCCCTAATTAGCAAGTGCCCCCGACTGGAACCTGGCCCTAGAATGAACTATCCCTATCAAATCCCTTCAAAACAAATAGATATAAAGAGAACAGAAAACACAAGAAACAAAACAAAACTAGGTACGCCTAACACACATATATATAGTAACCAAACATACAATCCCGACATGCATGTTTCGCTAAACTCATCAGGGGATAGAGTTGGTTAAAAAATCTCAAATATACTAAATGCAGGAATGGATCCAAAGTAAAGATACCACCCTGTACCAAGTATGGAAGAAACAAGCGCTAAGGTCAAGTGTTAACCATCAAAAAACATAGCACAAATATAAGTAGTACATAAAACTCCTAATGGTATTGCAGATACCAGATAACTAATCACAGATACAAAACAACACCATGGTATTATCAATGAGTGGCCATAAGTGTTGGAAGATAGCACAGTTCAAACGCTAAGTATTCCTACACCAGGTATATGGAGTGCCAAACATACCTAAGAAGCGCAAGAGGCGCTACCTACTTAAATACTAAGTGCTACAGGTGGAATAGCGCAATAGACATGCGCAATAGCGATAAAAAGACGCGCATGCGCATAACAAAGGGAACTCAAAGTGCATACTGAGCATGCCCAAATAGAAATCACATGCGCGTATCCGCCGTACATTAACGCTTGTGCATATGATAATGAAACCAAAAGAACAGGAAATGGATAGAATGTTATCTGAATCCAAACCTCGTTATGCCCCTATTAACTGAACAACCAATGCTGCAGATAGATAAACAGAAGCAAGGCTCTGCAAATAAAACCTAATAGAATCACTTGCAGAGTACATAAAAAGGTATTTTAGAGGGGAATGAAAACTAGATATAGAATACAATGCACATATGGACTAGACAAATAACCATCCTGAATATAGAATGAAACCCCTATCAAATAAATGAAGCAAAACTCAATTGTTCATTTAACCGACCCGGGGCTACAATTTGCAAGCGAAAAATCCATTTTGTTTCTGCCTGAGTAACAAGTTGGTCCCAATTACCACGGCGTACAGGGGGTTGGATCAGGTCAATACCCATAAATTTAATGCACAAAGCATTACCCTGATGTTCAAGTCGGATATGCCGGGCGATTGGTGTATCACGATGATGTCGGATGTCACCTAAATGCTCGCCTATTCGGCGCCTGAACTCACGGATTGTTTTGCCAATGTATTCAAGGCCACAGTTACAGGTGGCCTTATAAATAACGCCCTTCGAACGAAAATTAATAAAAGACCTGATCGCATAAGAAGCACCGGTAACATTGCTAGTGAAGTTTTTATCACTTGTGACGTATGGGCATGCAATACAGCCACTACAGCGAAAACAGTCCACAACTTTTTTTGTTAACAGCCAATTTTTGGCAGTGGTAGGTTCGGAGAAATGACTCCCTACCACACGGTCCCTAATGCTCCTGCCCCTTCTATACGTTATTTGAGGCTTACGGCCCACCGCATCAACGATATCGGGGTCCATAGTCAAAATCCCCCAGTGTCTAGCAATAACAGTACGAACCTGATCAGCCATACCATCAAACGTACCTATTAGCCTAGTCTGCCCAACACTGGGAGGACTGATCTTTGGAGTCAGAAGCACGGGCCGATCCTGATTAAGGGCATGTTGAAAAGCCGGTCTTAAAACTCGATCAGGATACCCCCTAGCATGAAATCTAGATCTCAAATCTGCCGCTTGTTTCTTGAACTCAGAGATTGTTGAACAATTGCGACGAAGCCGAAGATATTGGCCCTTAGGTATTCCTTTTTTGAGGGGAAAGGGATGATGACTCTCCCACCGCAATAATGAATTAGTAGAGGTGGGTTTGCGATATATGGTAGTCAAAACGTCCCCATTAATGACCGAGATATGGAGATCCAAAAAAGCTAAGTTGGTAGGGTTAGTCTCATAGGTAAAATGAAGACCAATATCATTCTTATTGAGACCCGCTACCAGACGATCAAACTGGTCCTCAGACCCCTCCCATATGACCAATATGTCGTCTATGTAAATATGGATCTTCTCCATCCAATCGGTCTCTCCCTCACCCGGTTCGAGGGAGCACTCCCACCAGCCCAGGAATAGGTTGGCATAAGAGGGTGCATAAGGGCTACCCATTGCACAACCCCTGAGCTGGTGGAAGACCCTCCCATTAAAGGTGAAATAATTCCGCGTGAGGGAGAATTCAAGAAGTCGCAATACAAACTCATTATGAGCCCTCAAATGGCAACCTCTAGTCTGCAGATATGAGGCAACTGCCTGCAAGTCCAAATGGTGTGGAATTGATGAATAGAGAGCCTCTACATCTATGGAGGCTAGAATGCATGTATCTTCAATATGAATGCCCTCCAGTCTTTTTAATAGGTCCGTAGTGTCCTTTACAAAAGATGGCATGGAATTTACAAATGGGGCCAAAATCTTATCTATATAAATGCCGATATTCTGGCATTAAGATCCTACTCCAGAGACGATTGGTCGTCCTTTTAAAGGAGAAGTCCCTTTATGGACTTTGGGGAGGGAATAAAAAGTGGCGACTCGGGGAAAACGAGGCAAAAGAAATTCAAATTCCTCCTTGCTTATCAAATTCTCATTAAGGGCAACAGTCAATATATCCTTAAGTTCATTCCAAAAAACATCAGTAGGATCCTCACTGAGAACCCAATAACACAAGGGGTCATTCAACAAAGATTCGCGCATCGCTTTATAATCTTTAAAGTCCATAATCACAGTATTCCCCCCTTTATCCAAAAAAGGATGCTGAAAAAAGAAGCGTCCTGCTCTGTTTTGCTGAGGATTCTGCACGACACTAGTGCTGAATAGCCTCATTGTTTCTTTGGCTAATTAGCGAGTATATTGACAGCAGAATATTGCTTCGACTTTCCACCGAGAGATGAACAGGGAAGGAATTTGGAGATAAATCTGAGGCAGAAGGTTGCCTCAAATTCCTCTTCACTTTCTGTTGTGTGAACTGCCCCTTATAATTTTCTTTTACAAAAAGTGCATCAAAATTGCACTGTGTGTGAGAGTCTACCATGCCCCATCCCCATACCGCAAACCTAGGGCTAGGTTCACATCTCCGTTGGAGATTCCACCACAGAAACCGCCGAAAATCGGCGGAGAGAAAAGTTCTGCGCTTTGCTCTCCGCCAGTTTCAGTATAAAGATGGTGGAAACCCAATGGACACCTGGTGGACCCCATTATAGTCTATGAGGTTCGTGGGTGTCCGTGGGTAACCACTGTTTTAGTGGACGGCTCTCTATCATTTTGGGTTCCCTCAGGCATGAACAATGGAGAGCCCATCGCAGGTGTGAACCTAGCCATAGCCATAAGCCCTCTGCCCTTTGAATTGTGAATTGCAGTAGATACAGTCTTTTGATAACAAGACAGTATAATTTCCTACAAGTATCCAATAATATGCATAATAAAATGTGTAGCCATTTTCAGCAAAATCTGTCTTTTTTATACTAAAGACCAATAAAGAATCACATAACTAATAAGCAGGAGCTTCACATACCGTCTGTAACTTGTGCTACTAGCCCTTGTCCTAAGTTGTGAATGAATTCTATCAAGAATCTTGCAGGTTCATTTCCCTTCAACCTGAGAAGATCAAGAAGTCTTCTTGCCTTAATAAGCCATAAACACAAGGGAAAACATTATAAGAACATGTATTATTAATTAATTAATAATACTCATTTCATTATTAATAATGAAACCAAATAGTAGATAAATTAAAATATTCTTTAAGAAAGTAATGTTCCTCTAACATTCAGGCACATCTTTAAAGCTAAAGAGGTCCACTTTTGACAGTTTTTAGAAGGCTAGCCTGAAATTATTCTGATGACAGGGTGTCCTGCTGCTGGGTCCAGCAATCTGCTGTAAGCTTGCAGCAAGTGATTAGTTCCCATACAGCACTACAACAGTGAAGAGTTACATGTTTCTAATTGTAATCAATGGTCTTCCCATGTAATGCATAGATGTTGGGTCCTCCACAATGATACTAGGTTCACACTAGCTGGGCCGCTAAAATAGCGGTGACACACCTGGTGGATCCCATTGGGGTCCGTTGGGTATACTCTGTTTTGAAACTGAAAGCAACAGAGAAAAAGGTTCTCCGTGCAGGACTTTTTTCTCTGCTAATTTTTGCTAGTCTCTCGACGGAGTCTCTAATGGAGACCCCCGACACAGATGTGAACCCAGCTTGAGACACTCTTTGCAGCTGCTCTCAGCTCTGGTTCCTGATGGGCGATCACACTAACTTTAACTTTATTCATCTGGGTTCACATCTGCGCTTGCATCCTGTTCGGGGATTCTGTCATTTTTCGGACGGAAACCTGGCGGACCCCATTATAGTGTATGGAGTCTGCGGGTTTTCGCGGGTTTAAGCTCATTGGGTTTTTGTTTTTCAGGTCCTGAAAGACCCAAAGAATGGAGACCCGAGCACAGGTGTGAACCTAACAATGGTTTTCCTAATCAGATAGCCCATTTCAGACAAACCTTGGAAGAAACTCTCCAAAGTAGTGTTTCTACTAAAACAGGTCATAGGAATCAATACATTTCAACTCTTTCATACCACCCTCTTCTGCTTGCACTGATTCAATAGAAAAGTCATTGTCCTGGACTGGTCATGTAATGAACACACGGATGAATGGCTTGTTACAAAGCATATCTCTAATATCTGTACTATACTGTAATGAGCTGTCCACTTGCTTGTCCATCACATGACCTGCTCAGATTTTTATGCATTTTTAAATAATGAATTGTTTTTTGTGAATGACAGCAAGCTGAGATCTTGAAAACTGAGAGAACTTGATATAGAAAGCTGGAGAATTGTTAAAACTTTTTAGGGCTAAGGCTCCACATAGTGGAAACGCAGCATTTTATGTTGCAAGTTTTGCTTCGGTTTTTTTGAACCAAAGTCAGGAGTGGATTTAACAGATGGTAAATGCCTAAGTGCTTTCTTTATATTTTCCATTCCCTTTCAAGTCACTACTGACTTTGGCTCAAAAAACCGCAGCAAAATCTGCAACAAAGAAATGCTGTGTTTCCACAACATGGGGCCTTAGCCTAGGTCAAGAAAATTTACAAGAATGAAGAGAAAGATTTAAAAAAAAAAAAAAAAAAAAAAAGGGAAACACCAGGAACAAATGGAATAATAGCTACAGTATTATAGCAATAGATGTAAATTAAGTATGAGTTAGGGCTCATTCACAGGACAGGTTTCATAGGCCACGTGCTAGCTGTTGCATTAATGGCCAGCAAACATCTCCATAGACTTTAATGGAGTTATTCACACGGACCATTGAAACAATGATCCGAGAAAAATAGAACAAGTTTTCAAGGCCTAATTTCACGGATCCCTCAACACACTCATGTTTATGAGGGATTAGTGAAAACGGATTACCCTTGAGCGTTCTGGCTTCCATCCTTCGAGTCCGCTTGGGGACCCGAAAAACAGAAACCCGATCTGCTTAAAAAGAAGTTACCTGCGGAAACCCACGGACCCCATAGACTATAATGGGGTCGCGTCGGGTTTCCGCCAATTTTATAATGAAATCCTGCTTGCAGAACTTTTCTCTCTGCCTATTTTAAAATGAATGGGGGACAGAGTCCCCTAATGCTAGTGTGTACCTAGTGTAAGACTGACAAAAACATAAAATAATCTGGTATACATATGTTATTTTAGCAATTTTAATATCTAGTTACCTTCTGTGATGTTGAAAATATAGGCAGCTGGATGTGCTCAATTTCAATCTGAGTGATGAAGTGATGCTCCAAAAGTTGTTGCAAAGCAGCATTAATATAGTTATGGATTAACCAGACAATTCTTGGCCGTTCCGTTTGTAAATACTGAAAAGCTTGAGAGAGGTCTTCAGGAGGCTGTAGACAGAGGTGGTCTTCATGAGCAGAATCCTCAACTTTATGTAACACATCCAAAAACTGTTTACACTCAGTTTCACCTTTGCAGGTAACAGTGTCCAGGAGGTTTCTAACCAGAGTAGACAGGCATTGACCAACAAGATTCAGTCCTTCATAATCCTCCCAGTTAAGGACATTTAGAGAAAGAAGATGGTCAAGCAAACATTCATATTTCTCCACTGATCCTCCTGACAACGTAGACACTAGGTAACTTCTGTTAGTTTGGACAGTCTTCAATGAGCTCATCCCACATGATGAGAAGTATCATATATCCATATAGAAGAGAAAGACTAAATAGGCACAAAAAAGTTAATGTAAATAGGTATAAATTTTATCTAAAAACTAAGCACAAATAACATTTGTATGGTTGTTACCTATTTGCACAGAAACTGCATCCAAAATCTATTCTAATGGTTGACATTGAAACACAGACATGCATTAGTTATTTTTTCATCTAATACACATTACTGGCATGAGGTACTTTTGGCATTTGATAAATCTGCTATACGGGCAGCTAGGCAGGCTAGCCAAGGCTACTTTCCCACACCATGAGTGATGTAAAACTGCAAAATGTTCCAATTTTTTTTTTTTTTTGTAAATAAGCTTAAAAAGATATAATTCCTTATTTTGTGATTTTACCCCATAATTCTGGAATGCAGACCTTGATCAATTCCATCTGTTATGTGTGTAACTTGTTTTAAAGCCTGAAGATCTTTAATTGCATAAATGTAACAACCAGTTCTCAGCCAGGAATTATTACTACTATTATTCCCCAGACCAGCCCCAGATATAAGATTTATAAGTTTTCTCTAATCATGTTAACATAAGTGCAGCAATGAGATAGCGTTGCCTGTTGGCCCATTTAATTGATAGGTTTCCCCATCGCCATAGATGGGGCTTCTTTAAAGTCTCACTCCAGTATTATTTATGACTCCTCAGCCCTGTAGTACAGGGCATACTAAAGTAAAGTGAACAACACACTGATTGGGCACATCACTCACTATATTCATCTACCAAATGGGTCCCCAGTGATCAGCAGACTGACCTATCTTATTTCTCTAACTTATCTAGGTTTCCTCCAGTGTCATGTACCCATCAAGTTGCTCCCTCAGTGTCATGTTCCCTCCACAGGTTGCCCCCACATTTTCATGTCCCCCTCCAGGTAACCCCCCCCAGATCCATGTCCCCCCACCCCCTGGTTGACCCCACAGTGTCATGTGTCCCCTCAAGTTGACCCCACAGTATCATGTCCCCCCATCCCCCAGGTTGCCCCAACAGTATCATGTCCCTCCACCCCTCAGGTTGCCCCCACAGTATCATGTCCCCCCCACCCCCTCAGGTTGCCCCCACAGTATCATGTCTTGCCACCCCTCAGGTTGCCCCCACAGTATCATGCCCCCCACCCCACAGGTTGCCCCCACAGTTTCATGTCCCCAACTGTATATATCAAAGAAAAATACAAACCTTAATACTCTCCTTTCCCCGTTCCCCCGTTCACTCCTCTCTCTGGACCCAGAGTCTTTAAGGAGTAATAGGCATGATGTAAGTGACGTCACTACATCGCGACTCCTGCTCCCAGGATACCTAGAGCAAAGACAGCGACCGGGTGGTGAAGCAGGGAGCGGACAGCTCCCTACTTCATCACTGGCTTCAACTCATCGGTGTCCTCCGGACGCCAATGACTTGGTCTATCAAGGACCCACTGCCCTGGACGACGGGCCAGCAAATGTAGGACTGTCCCGCTGTCCAAAAAAAGGTCCCCACTACCATAAGGCCCGGTGCACCCTTGACCCTATGGTTAAAGCAGCTCTGCCCACAGCTGTTACTTGCCATTTTGCCTGTTAACTTGCAATTTGCCTTTTTTCTTCCTCTATTTTTTTTCTGTTGTTCCAATAAACACAAAGGATATAAACAAGTGTATAACAAAATGTGTAATGGCAATAATTTTCTGGGAGAAATACTTCATTTTCTGGAGAAATTTCAGGAGTGCTCACACTTCCGGGTATGACTGTATATCTTCTCTGAAGTATGTTGTATGTCACTGATGATATGTGATCAATACAAGAGAAATAAAAAACTACGGTTTTTGCAATAGTCATGAGAGTACACACAGTTTCTGAATAGCTTACTTTTTACTTTTGCTGGGCAATGTTTCAAGGTTAGCAGGGCCATTGCCTTATCAATAGATGGTGGTGTAATAATGACTGAATAACAGCTCTATTTCACTGCTAGTTAATACATACAATATACAGTGATATAGGTGTTTACAGGAAGTCAGTGGGGAGAAGCTGAAGTATTCTACCTATTCTCCATACTGTGTATACCAATGCCACATTGCCTCTAGACATTACTAGCCACAATGGCCACATTATGTAGGCTGCTTCCACACTGCGTTGGCAGTATCAGTTTACTGGTCACTCCAGGAGAGGTCCTAGTGCATTCAGTAAATGGATCCATAAGTCCCCGTTCACTGAACACAGACCAACTTGGCTTTCATTCAGCAGTATACAGCAAGGTTTCAACTGTTTTGCTGTATCGAATAGAGGAGCACATTGAGTGCTGTATGCAGCAACTTCAAGTGGTAAAGTGTAGGTAAATGTTTTTTTTTTTTTTTTTTTTTTAAGCAGATTGCCATGGCAGACAAATGCCACTGTATGACTTCTGTCCTAGCCTGCTAAGCAGGGCTGTGGAGTCGGAGTCGGAGTCGTGCAGTCGGAGTCGGAGTCGGTGCCTATTTTGGTGGAGTCGGAGTCGGTATAAAATGGACCGACTCCGACTCCCAAAATATATAATAAATTGGTACAGTTAGTAGTACAATGCAGTATGTGCTGAATATATTTTCATAAGAATTTGGGAAAATGATGAAATATTGAAAATGATGAAATGTCCTGTAAAGGTCTGTTCTATTCCTCATATAATGATGGGACTGAGTTCTGAGTGAACCTATAAGGTTTAGCAGTGCCAGGGCTGTGGAGTCGGAGTCGTGGAGTCGGAGTCGGTGCCTATTTTGGTGGAGTCGGAGTCGGAGTTGGAGTCGGAGTCAGGGGAAATTGAGGAGTCGGAGTCGGAGTCGGAGTAGGGGCTTTGGCGTACCGACTCCACAGCCCTGCTGCTAAGCATATGCCTCAGGAACTTTACCGAAGTATATATCTC
The DNA here is from genome assembly GCA_947044405.1 of Leptodactylus fallax. Classification (NCBI taxonomy): domain Eukaryota; kingdom Metazoa; phylum Chordata; class Amphibia; order Anura; family Leptodactylidae; genus Leptodactylus; species Leptodactylus fallax. The sequence goes on from CAMRHE010000100.1 coordinate 4,217,303, forward strand.
ATAAAGGGGAAAAACTCAGTTGAAATAATTTCCCTCCATGCTCCTACATCCAGCACTGCTTTAGGCTGGAGACAAACATTGTGAGCTTGTGGAAGGTTAGCTGTGGTCGAATCGCAGACTGCTGACCTGCTACAATGTATTGTGTAGTCAACAGCATAAAAACACATCCCAGCCACACACTGGAGACAAAAAACACACAGTGCAAAGTGCCTTTAAAACACGCTTGCTGAGGATTCAGGCATGGTTTTAAACTCTTGCAATGCAGGGTTATAAAGCCGAGATAGCTACCTGGGACTTGTGGATGAAAGCTACAGTAAAAATAAAGCAATTTCAGCCGTTGTTTTGCCGTGGCCAAGTCCACTGCAGGATGTCCACTATGGATATCCTGTAGCAAACCCATCACGTGTGGCCTCAACTGTACATTTCTCTAGAATAGAGCTACATGTTGAACATGGGTGTAACTACCAGACACAGAAGCTGCTGTGGGGCCCAACAGTTAAGAGGACACATTTCTATTGAGACCTAGGGTGCAATTAGTGATAACTGTGAATGATGGAAGAGGCAAGCTAAAATTACTTTACTGGGATGTGACATGATTATCATTACTTTCTTCATATGTCACATGAGTACACAGTGATCTTTTTGTGTGTGGATTGTTCTTGTGCTATGATGTCATGGCATTATCTCTCTACTATGATATCACTGTGTATAGTAACTTTGTACTGTGATATCACTATATGTATTATCCTGGTGCTGTGACATCACTGTGTGCATCATCCTGTTGCTGTGACATCACTGTGTGCATCATCCTGGTGCTGTGACATCACTGTTTAATATCTCTGATCTATAACACCACGTGATTATTATCCCTGTACTGTAGAATCTCTGTGGGTTATTTTTAATCACTTTTTATTAAAGATTCTTCAGATACAGTAGAAGAAGGCAAGAACAAAGTAAACAAATAAATCATGAGAGGGTACGCAGGCCTCACCAGTGTATAAAAGGCTAGGGGAGCTCCCCCTCCAACGCTTTGAAAAACAATACATGAACAACCTAGTGAGTAGAACAAAGCGACGAAAGACCCAGTTATGGGTGACCATGAAAACAACGTCCTCAAACAAATGGGAGACAAACAGACAAAGGGGACACACAGTGGTAACAGCAACAAACTAGACTAGACACACTACAGGGAATCAGAAGGCCACTTACAGGTGAGAGAGAAGGAGCAAGGGGGGAGGGAACAACAGGGGGAGAGCAGAACAAACAGGCAACCTCCTAAAAAGTAAAGGAAAAAAGAATAATGAAGTAACTCCAAATCAGGAGAAAAAAGAGGAGAACTCAGCAGACTCCTGAAACACCACCCACGGCCGCCAGATGGTGTCAAATTTGGAAGGATCAGGAGAGTTCTCTGCCACCAGGGCCTCCATTCTCCTTATTAGGAGAAGCTCCTGCAGAAACTCAACCAGGGAAGGCGTATTAGAGCTCGGCCAATGCCTGGGAATGGCGGTTCTGGCAGCCGTAAGATAGTGCCCCAGGAGATCCTTCTTTACCGCAGAAATCTTGCCAGAAATAACTGAGAAAAGGGCCAGTTGGGGAGATGGTGTGACCGCACACTTTAGTATATAGAGCGAACACGGCATCCCAGAAGGGCCTGAAAGTGTCGCAGTCCCACCAGATGTGATACAGGGTACCTTTCTCAGAACCACAGTGCCAACATTGGTCAGTTACAGCAGGATAGATTATATGGAAGAGATCAGGACATCGGTACCACTGAGACAGAATTTTGAAAGTCTTTTCTTGCGCACTGCAAGGCAACGGGAGTTTATGCGTGAGCAGGAAGGACCTATCCCAGTCGGCAGGGCAGAGGCTTGCGCAAAGTTCTGACTCCCTGCGGCCTGTATAAGAAGGGGTCCCAGCTGTAACATTTGGAACCACTTCTGTAGGTACAAAACAGTATAGTAGCAGCTGTTCCTCTGGCAGGCTTCACTATCCATATATTGAATTGTATGCAATAGTACATTTTCTCTGCTGCTCTCAGTTCAGGGTCTTTAATAAGGCATCACTTTAAGCAATAATGATAAAGGGATTCTTTCCATTTAAGCAAATGGCCACCACCCAGTCTCTTTTACTCCTGGACACAGTCTGCTTCATTTGGTTTCAGTTCACATATTTCTGTTCTAACTATGAACAAGAGCTGGGTGTGTTACACCAACATACCAACAGCTCTGGGAAAGCTTTGTAATATAGCAGCACTAGGGATATAACAGAGCAGTAGGCTATCATTGAAACACATGCCTTGCAGAACTGAACAAACATTGCCAAGGGGGAGAATAGTTTAGAAATATTCACAAATGACTAAACTGAGAAATGTACAAAGTGCCAATGAGAAACAACCAGGTGTTTTTGTATAATGGTAATAATCGCAACAGAGCATTCCTCAGACCGACAGTGAGGGCAGGAGCAGGCAGCCAACCCAGATGTATTGCTTTTAGGCTCCATGCACATGAACGTGTGCTTTGTCAGGGTGCTGGCTGTGTTTTAAACTGCTACCACAATAACCCATTATATTCTAATAGCACTATACACATGACCGTGTATCATCACCACATCACCATTGCCCCATGAACCCTGGAGCACAACTCAGGGCAGGTCCTATTTTTGTCTGTTTTACAGCCCAGGCTCAGTAATTCAATTTATGAGTCCAGTCCATTTTTGCACAGACCCTGCACATGCACACGTCCATGCACATGTAGACTTAATTTTATTTTACAAAATGAGTATGTATTGGTTTTGGGATTTGGGATTCTCAAGCAGGCTGTCTTATAACTATAATATGCTGCACTACATCAGGGTAATATATTAACATGACTGACCCGCTTAAGGGCTTTCTCTTGAAAGATCTCTACTTGTGGAGTTAAAATTGCTACTCCTTCTTAGCATGAATCTTGAAAGCTACTATCTTACCATATTTAATAATAATGCAGTTGGACCATCCTCACAAATGTCATTAAAATGCATTGAGTAAAAGATTTGCCAGAATTCAGACTATTTTTTGGCAATTTTAGGCAGAGCTATTCAGAAAAAAAGCAGAGGCCCATAAACCTCTACAGCAGCCTTACTGTTGTTCCACACAAAACGGAGCTGTAACAGAATTGGACTGGCCCAGCAGAGTACAAGAGAATCCTCCTGGGGGCCCAGACACATAATAAAGGGTCCCACATGCACAGCATCTGACGTTGGAACATTAACTTCATACTAGGGGTTATTTCTTATGGAAGGATTCAAAAATATTATAGATTATGAAATCTTTTTGATGACACATCTGACATCCATATTTTTACAAAACACTGTATTAAATAGACAGTTATATGAAGTGATATGTTTATTATTTTTTCCCATTGCTTATACAGCACCAATATATTTTGCAGGGCTGTGTACAGTTTGTCATCACTCACATCAGCCCTGTCCATAGTAAGGCCCATAATCTAAATACACACACTATAACTAACATATACTAATGTTTTTTGCAATGTGGATAAAAAATTGAGTACCTGGAGTAAATCCACACAAACACAGGGAAATCTACAAATTCCAATTCAGTAGTTATACACAGTATCTACCATGTTAAGGTTCCATTCCGATAACGTTCTTTACATCTATTAAGCAGATCAGTTTAATGAATGCAAAAAATGGACATAAACATATGGCCATCCGGTTACATAGAGATGAATGTCAAAAGAAAAACAGATGCGTTTCTGTCCATAGTGTACCATACTTTTAAGTTTGTTCAAAACAACAATGGGTCAGTTTTTTAAACATTGATATCTATGTACACCGATCACTCTGTTTGTGTCCGTTTTTTGCATTGTTAATCGGATCTGCTAAATAAATGTGATAAACGTGATCTGAATATAGCCTAATTCTTACTGTACTTCATAAGGCAAATAACCACAGCTTCCGTGTATACAATATTTAGCATACACTAACATACAGTCCTTCTGACTTTACCACTGGTTCTGAGTATTAATTGAATCACAAATTGTCACCTTGTTAAAAATAGTTCATGGTGGCAAATATAAAGAGATGGGCCTTCCAATAATGCACAAAGTATATGCATAGTATATACAGTATATCATGGTTACTTTTTTCAGAACTAACACTATGTTAAGTTACTATGCTTTATAATTTTATTTTGCAACAGTAATAGCAATAATAGAGAAGTGGTATGTTCTAAGAAAAATTACATTTCAGCCCATCAGAGAAATTATAATAAATTCCTGGAAGCCCTGCCCATGTTTTCAGCTTTACACATTACAGCGTAGATAATCTGAGCACATCACAACAGACAGAAGACTATTTTACATACCAGTAGAAGCTTACCAGCCGTATGCTTTCATCCCAGACGCTGATCAACTACTGTTAGTTTGTCCATCTGAGCGTACAGAGTTGTAACAGAAGAGAATAGAGAGCAGGAGTGAGTGGTAATGTGTTTGGCCCCTCCTATGGGCATACTCATTTCTACTTTCTCTCTCAAACTTTCTGCTCCTCACCATGATCACCAGGAATGCAGTACTCTACTGCAATGCATGTTAATAGAGTATACGGGAGCACATTTACTAATATTGTCTAATATTTACTAATAATAGTTAGACAGGGTAAACTTAAGCAAGACAGGCATTAGACTGCCTAGTCTAACTTTACCCTAACACCTATTTATTGACTTTGTCAACTCAAAAACCTGACACACAATGACACATCTTTCTTAAGTCATTTTCTTTCCTGCTAAACCCCACCCCGTTCTGCCCCCTTCTCCCTTGTCAGATAAGTAACAAAAAATGTCTAAAAGAAGTAATAAATGTAGTGTAAGGCATATACTACAGGTTTTTGGAACAAATTACGCAAACATTCTGTTTCTAGTAAATCTGTCTCATGGATTTTTAGACACACATGGAGACCCTATGCAGTGCCACATGGGGTTGTTACTGGTCCTCATTACAGAGCTGTGTCTGTACTCATGCCTCATGCTGCTGTATGGTGCCTCCACTAACAAAGCGTCTAGGAGAGTACATCCATGGTGGGCTATGAGGGGTCTATTACAACATGGCTTTACCTTACCCATTTACTGCAACATTTGCTAGAAATGTACAAATTTAGCATAAAGTTTTGACATGTTGAAAACCCCCCATAAAATGTCATAATCAGAGCAATATTATTATAGCACTTAAAGGTGTATTCCTACCTCTCACATTTCTGGCATATCCATGGGACCCGATTCTATTTGTATAACAGGTATCCTCTGTTATATTACACTATCCTCCTTCATGTTGACTACTTTACAGGGCTTAGTATTATCTGAAAACATTCAAATTTTACTTTGTGAACCCTCTACTAGGTCATTAATAAAAATGGTAAAAAGAAGAGGACCCAATACTGACCCAAATGGAATCCCACTGGTGACTGTCTCATTAATAACCTCCCTCTATTTCCTATCTCTGAGTTGTTAACCCATTTACATATATTTTCCTCTAGACTCAGCATTTTAATATTATGTACCAACCTTTTATATGGTACAGTATGACATGCATTTGAAAAGACCAGACACAGAAAATCCACAGCCTCTCCAGATCCATTCTGGAACTAACCTCCTCATAGAAGCTGATCAGATTAGTCTGACAGTCTGATTCCTCATAAACCCATAGTAATGCTGCATTGCAAGGTTACTATCATGGAGATCCTCCAGGATAGCATCTCTTAGAAAGCCATCAAATAGTTTTCCCACATCACAAGCTAAACTTACATGTCTATTATTTCACTTTTTTACTGCCACCACATCTCCAATTAAGTACACACTTGAAAAAGGGGTACGAAAGACCCCAAAACGCGTCGTGTATTTCTATGAAATAAAAAGATTTGTCCAAATTATACTGATCCCGCGCAGTCCCTGAAATCCTGGTCCCCATTATATACTCCATTTACACCTTCCATGGTGTCACAGTGTGACAGCTGCGGCTTCCAGTTCCTCCCGGTTTGGTTCCTCATATTACTTGTGGTCATACAACCACTAAAGGTGAGGACCATTTGTTATCATTTGGATCATTGTGTCTTTAAAAGTTACTATACTATATATTGCTCAGTGTCTCTATCTTTGTCGTTTGCACCACATTTACTATGTCCCAGTCATGGAGAACAAACCCTATCATTAGTGAATCCTTAGAAGAGATGGCTGAACCTCTGAAGATTCCTTCTGTTTCGGGTTCGGACGGTTCAGCCCAAAGATTCCAGTTGAATAAGTTTACAAACCGGAAGTCAAATTATTATATTATGAGGTCTCTTCAGACCTCAGAGTATGATAGGTGGAGGCCAAGGATAGTTGTATAAAAATAACAAAAAGTTATACTCAACTTCCCACACCTCTTCTGGGCATCCTTGTGGCATCTGGTTCTCTCTCTGGATCCTCTTCCAGCATTTGGAGTGATGTCATGCGCTATGATCCTATGATGCAGTGTGAATTTAGCTTTAATTGATATCTAACAGGAAAATAAAATAACAAACTAATGACAGTACTTTATAGCATTGCTTCTACATTTTCCAAAGATGCCTTTCTTATTCTGCAGCTCCATTTCCATGAAAATTAGGGGTTTACTCTTATGCAAATGAGCTGAAAACGGCTTTAGCAGCGTTTCTTCTCCTGATGGGGCTTCACTGTCTTCTCCAGATAACTGCCCATAATTACAGACAAAATGTGACAAAGTGGAAGATGTTACTCAAGCAATGGGTGAGTAGCTAAGGGATTATGGGCAATTTTCTAGAGCAGAGAGTGAAGCCCCAATGGAGGAAGAAAAACTTTTCAGTTAATTTACATAAGAATAAAATACTGATTTTCATGAAAATGGAGCTGCAGTGCAAGATAAGAAAGGCATATAACAGCCCTACAAGGTACTGTTATCAGTTTGATATAAACTTTGCTGCTGATAGACTCCCTTTAATATTGCCCATTTATCTCTGAGATTATTACTGAGCTCTTTACTCCTTACCATGGTGACTTAAATGATTGAACAATATTATTATCTGGTTTTCATAAATTTAGGCATTTAATCCTGCGGTTGCATTTTTTATCTGCAAACATTTATGAAGTGATTATTTATACAATTTATTTACTATGCGCCATTCACTGGGAGTTCCAGTACAGAGTGCGGCAAGAACCAATCTTTACTCTCACCATCTAATAGAGGATGCTTTGGACAATCTTACGCTTTCAAAAAGATGTTCCACTGTTGGAACCCCTGAGCAAATGAATTGCAATTTGTGGCAGAATGCGGTAGGAAGTATTACATTGCGTGGACTGACAAGAAAAATGAAACATTAACACGGTACAGTTTGAAAACTATGGTAAGTCTGTGTTATGCACAAATAGCATTAGTTTGCTGGAAATAAATATGCTCATGGTAGCGGCTGTCTACTGTGATGTATTGATGGAATTCCCAAATAGAGATCCTAACAATGGGCTTTCTAAAAATTACAACATCCTTCCTCTAAACATTATCCATATTGGACTAAACATAGTGCTTTATCTGCAGAACAATGTTGATTTAGGACCAAACACCAGTCTAGTAAATGCTTTGTTATGTTACAATGTATAAGATTTTTGTGTAGATGTTCTACAGGAACCATAATGAGAATGCTGATGCATTATATATGATTTATGTTGCTGCAACTCTTTGTTATGATTGTTTTATTGTAGTTAACAGTTCTGATCAATGGAAAACTCTAAGTTTTACACAATAGATACATTGTTGGGCTTGGGATAACTGCCATGGGCAGAGCACTTTGTTAAGGTTATATAAAACGTAACTGCTTGGTCAACACCCAGGATGAAACAAAAGGGAACAAGAAAGTTTACTTCCTCCTTTTTACAGTTTCAAGTCTTCAGCTTAGATACATACTAGACTGCTCCCGGAGGCAACACACCAAACAATGTCACCTCTGAAATGTGGTGATAACACGTGAATATCTTTGTGTATTTTCCGTCCAAGGTATGTCAAAACATTTGATTTTTCTTGAGGTTACAGAATGTAACAGGTAACTTTATTATTTCCTGCTATTCTGTGTCATATTTTCATGTCCTGTACTGTTAGATGTAGTACTTTACTAACTTTACTACTACGGACTGCAATTCGGTTCTAACATCATGTAAGCTTTTTACTACTACAGTAGTTTTAAGTCAGTGACAGCACGAAAAGAGAAAAGGGGACAAACATACAGTGGATCATGACTGTCTCTCCTCTAATAGGATACACCAGGCATGTAGCTATAGCTATCTATCTCTATCTATCTATCTATCTATCTATCTATCTATCTATCTTTCATGTGCATGTATATATATATATATATATAGAGAGAGAGAGAGAGAGAGAGAGAGAGAGAGAGAGAGAGAGAGATAGAGAGAGAGAGAGAGTGAACAGTCATTATTAATGAAAATCTAGAAGAAATTTCTTTAACCATATGTGCCAAATCTTGGCACCTTAAGTTATACCACTTAAATTCATACACCAATAAATTATTAGTCTTCCCTTGCCATGCTTTATTGGAAGGGGTGACAGATGAGAGCCAGTTAGCTGTTATCTCCAACCTGGCAACAAACTGTAAATAACTTATAGCAGGTATAAAGTTCATAGCAGGATGTATAAAAAGATAAAGCCCCTAAGAGACAGGCTCTGGGGTCCATAGGAATTGCCACCTGCATAATGGAGCATATTTATCAATATTGTCTATCTTTGCACTTTCTAAAACTACGAATCACATTCGTACTTTGAGACATATCTATGATTCTGTCTTACAGCCCTTCATAAATTTGGTGCATTTTTCAATTCCACAATATTCTGCCTTACTTTACCAGCTAGATCATACTGATGACCTACTGGTGCACTTTATTCATACATTTTGTAGAAAAAAAAACGACAGAACTACAGAGAAAAATTAAAGATGTAACTCAAACAATGGGGGTGGGACTGGGCAGCGTTAGTGACAATTATTTAGAGCAGAGAGTGAAACTCTAATAGGAGAATAAATGCCCCTAAGGCTGAGGCCCCACTTTGCAGAAACGCAACTTTTTTTTATTGAAGATTTTGCTGCAGTTTTTTTGAGCCAAAGCCAGGAGTGAATTAAGTAGAAGGTAGAAGTATAAGAACTTCCTATATATTTCCCATTCCTTTTGTAGCCATTCTTGGCTTTGGCTCAAAAAAACGCAGCAAAATCTGCAACAAAAAAGCTGTGTTTCCACAACGTGGGGCCTCAGCTTTAAACTTTTTTCAGCTAATTTGCATAAGAATACAATGGTGATTTTCATGAAAATTGGAGCTGCAATGTAGAATAAGAAAGACATCTTAGGGAAATGTAAAAGCACTTCTGTTAAGTAATTCTGGGGAATAATGTAAATGATGTATAAGTATCATTACTTTTTGTTCTTATTGTACAGTCATGAGCTTGACCATTTAACATACTGAGGCCTGTAGTCTTAGTAGCTTTTGGGTTTCTTGCAATTTCTCTGAGCATTGCACACTCTGACCTTGTGTTGAATTTGCTGACACATCCACTAGGCAACCTTTTTTGTTCAGCGTGCCGATTTTAATTAAAAAATCAAAGATGAGATACTCAGACTGCTGGTCACTAATTGTAAGTCTGAAGACCCCTAAACTAAAGTCATATACCACAAACCATAACACAGAAGTGCTGCCACCAGATGCTTTAGGACGCATGCATTTACTGTTATTTCCTGGGAAGCACCTGTACTTTCCGATTAGAGGTAATGAAAGTACATGTGCATCCCGCAATTAGAGGTAAATGTATGTGACCAGGAGCACCGTGTGGCAGCAGCCTTATGGTGAAAAGACATTATGTATCTGGATGCAGCTATATTCTTAGGCCACTGGAACTTTCACTTCGATATAAAACTGCGTTCACATGGTGCATTTTTACACAAATAAAAAAATGCCTGAGTTTTCTGTGCAGAAACACATCCTTAATACAGAAAACACACCATTATACAGAATAATGTCCCATAGTGGCCCCTGCACACGGTATTATGTCCCATAGCAGCTCCTGCATATGATATTATGTCTCATAGCGGCCTCTGCACACGATATTATATCCCATAGCTGCCTATGCTCACGGTATTATATCCCATGATGGCCTCTGCACATGGTATTATGTCCCATAGTGGCCCCCGCACACCGTTTTATGTCCCATAGCGGTCCCTGTACACCGTATTATGTCCCATAGCGGTCCCTGCACACCGTATTATGTCACATAGCAGCCTCTGCACATGGTATTATGTTCCCTAGCAGCCACTGTACACAGTATTATGTCCCATAGCAGCCCCTGTACACAGTATTATGTCCCATAGCGGCCCCTCCAAACAGTATAATATTCTAACTTTTACAATATTCCAATTTTCACCACTCACTAGCTATCATTATACTGTGGGGTCTCTTCAGACCCCAGAGTATAATAAGTGGAGGGCCAAGAGAGGTGACAAACATAAAAAAACAATGTTAACTCACCTTCCCTGCGCTCTGCGGTGGCTCTGTTCTCTTCGGGCGCTTCTGTCTGTAGTCAGCCACCGCTGATTGGATCTCAGGGGTCACGTCGCATCATTATGCATAATGACGCTGGACATGACCCCTGAGGCCTTGTCAGCGGTCTCTTACATCAGACAGAAGCGCCTGTAGAGCACACAGCCGCCTTGGAGTTCAGGGAAGGTGAGTAATACTGTTTTTTTTTTTATGTTTGATCACCTCCCTGGGTGCTCTGCTTATTATACTGTGGGGTCTGAAGAGTCCCCACAGGATAATAATGGCGGTTTTGTTTTGGCCGTGTTTGGTCCGATCGAAACTGCTGGGTGAGGACGGCTGCCGTGCCAGTTAAATAAGCCTCGCGTGCCACACTTGGCATGTGTTCCGGGGGTTGCCGACCCCTGCACTAGACCATGGGAACTGTCTTCCATGTTCTCCACTTGTGAATATTCTTTCTCACTATAGAATGATTTACATCAGGGGTCCCCAACCACTGGTCCGCGGACCAGGACCCGGCCGTTGGTGGTCCTTTGCTGGTTCGGGGGCTGGCCTCAGTCTTAGCTGCATACATCGCGCTAGGCCTCGTTGTTATGGTAACGTGTAAACTATTGGGTAACATAGCGTCCTGTAGCTGCTAAGGATGCCGTGCTACCCGATAGTTTACATGTTACCATAGCAACGTGGCCTAGAGCGAAGTATCCAGCCTCGGTGTCGCTTACCTTACCATTCCGGCCAAGTGTCTTCCCGTCCACACGGCGGAGCCCGCATATAACCCCACCCCAATATGACCAAAGCACCGCCCCTGCCCCACCCCCACCCCACCCTCCTGGGCCATCCTCTACGGCTGACAATCCCTGGTGCAAGAAAGGTTGGGGACCGCTGATTTACATCATAATGTTTGTAAATGGATTTAATCTTTCCCAGATTGATAAGCAGCAACAATAGCTTCTCTAAGATCATTACCGAAGCCTTTCCTCCTTGGCATTTTATTAGCACAAAATGTCTACAGTGGTAACATTTCCTGATGTTTGATTAGCACCATGTGTCTGCTACTTACATTGTTCATGGAAAGCAGTAAGGGTGTAGTTAATTTTTCACATAGTGCTTCTGCATTTAAGGCCTAGTGGTTTGATAAATTAATAATGATATCTGAGGTTTTATTTACCTAATTGGGCTGTGCATTGTAATGACATGCACAAAATCCAGTATCAAATCTACTTCAGGTTAAAATTTTGGAGTATTGGGTGTGCATAGCTCTTGAAAGATTAGCCCTTGCATGTTTGAAAGTGAATATTTTAACCCCTTCCTGCCACAGGCATTTTCATTTTTGTTTTTGAGTACCCACCTTCCAAACTTATAACTTTTTTATCTTTCCGTTCACAGAGCCATTAGAGGGCTTAATGTTTTCAGGACAAATTGTAATTTATAATGGTACCATTAAATATTCTGTATAATTTACTGGGAAGCTGGAAAAAAATTCAGAATGGGGGGAATTGGAGAAAAATTGCATTTGTGCAACTTTTTTATGGGCTTTGTTTTTACGGCATTTACTTTGCAACCAAAATGACATTATACCTGTATTCTATTAGTCAATACGATTCGGAGGATACTAAATCTATATAGTTTTTTTTTTTTTTAAATCCAAAACTTTGCAATAAAACATTTCTTGGAGTCACGATATTCTAACACCCATAACTTTTTTATATTTTCATTTACAAGGATGCATAAGGCGCATTTTTTTTTTGGGGGGGGGGGCAGATGTACTTTTATACTAGTTATACCTGATGTACTTTTTGTACTAGTTATACCATGTTTTATGGGACGTGAAATTGTGAAAAAACGGTGGTTTGGCTGTTTTGATTTTTCCCCCCACTATGGCGTTTGTCGTATGGGAAAAATATTTTTATAAGTTTATAGGAAGGATAATTTGCTTATGTTTGTTTGTTTATTTATTTTTATTTCAAATCTAAAGAAAAGGAGGGTGATTTTAATTGAATTTTTTTAACTATTTTATTAGCCCCCCTAGGAGGCATGAACCTGCAATCTTTTGTTTGTATGTCCCATAGACTGCAATACAACTGTCTGATTGTGGGCATTAGCTCCGGGTCTCCGCTGCGCAATACTGATAATTAATTTATTGCCTCATTCTGTGCACTGGTAGTCTGTTATCTCTAGCATAGCAGGATTAAAGGAACTACCTGACTCACAGAATAGCAGAGTGCAGCAGCTGCAGTTATCTGTGTTTTTTCCAGCAGCCAGCTTCTCCCCCTCCCTTCTCCATAGACTAATATGTAAAAAGTAACTCAGCTTGATAAATAGAGAAGGAATCATATTTATTAAATAAAATTACAAAGTTTCTTATATTCACCCTCATTATTAATTTATGAAAAGTTTTTTAGAATTGGAGGTATGCTTTAATAGAAGAAACATTTCCATCATCAGGCTGCTTCTAAAATACGTTATTTTGAACATATCTTTTGAGATTTAGTGTAGAGTCTAGGTTAGGTACCACCAACATTTCTCATGCAACAAGGTCTAAACTTGTCTATGCACATTAACCCTTTTGTGCATAATCACGTTAATTTACGTTTATTATGTGCAAAAAGGGATGTATGGACAATAATAAACATAAACACTTAGGTATCCCTGCGCTGCAGAATGTCCAAACTATTAAAATATAAAAATATTCATCCCATACGGTGAACGGCGTTGCGGGGAAAAAAAATCAAAATGGCCAAATGGCGATTTTTTTCAACACTTTGCCTCCTATAAAAAAAAAATGGAATAAAAAGTGATCAAACCAGCAGACCCAAAATTGTATCAATAAAAACGCCATCTTGTCCTGCATAAAAATACGCCTTACCCAGCTCCATACACATAAATATAAAAAAGTTACAGATGTCAGAATATTGCGACACAAAATTTTTTCTCTATTTTGCAAAATTTTACATTTTTTAAAATGTAAAATTTGGTATCGCCGTGATCGTACTGACCCTCAGAACACAGATAACATGTCATTTGTACCACATAGTGAAAGTCGTAAAACTTAAACCCACAAGAAATTGGCGCAAATGCATTTTTTTCCAATTCCACCTCATTCAGAATTTTTTTCCAGTTTCCCAGTACATTGTACAGGATATTGAATGGTGCCATTACAAAGTACAATTTGACCCGCAAACAATAACCATCATGTGACTGAACTGAAAAAAATATGGCTCTTGGAATAGGGAGAGGGAAAAACAGAAATGCAAAAACAAAAATTGACAGAGGCATGAAAGGGTTAATATTAATAGAACTCGCCAATTTTGGTGGAACCAGTTGACCAGGATTCAGAGAGAGGGACAGCATTCTTTGTATGGGGGCCATATTGCCAGCAGTCAGCGGACTGAAGTGCATGGTTAATTTAAATTGTCCCTAACTTGTTTAACTCAACAAACTTTAAATAAATCAATAGTTCAAGTGCACATAAAAACTTTGCAATATACAAAAGAATGATGTTTTTATCTCTATTTATCAGTCTCTTTTCCTTCTTCTAGCTTATTCCTAATAATCTCATAATCACTCTCAAATCTCTGTGTTATCCATCTTGCTCTCCCAAGACAGCCTGGAAGCTAATACAGGTGTCAAGTTAACTGTCCATAGACGTTTATAGAGAGGGAAGAGAGAGGGAAGAGAAGCAATGAACAAGAAGCAGATACACAGCCAGACAGAAGCTGGTGGAGCTCATGGTAAGTTTTTGTCTCTCACAAGTATTTTACTCATATCAGTACTGCTCAGCACTTCTCTATAATGTCCCATATGATGGTACTGCTGATGAGAGAACTGGGGCTCAGAATCTCCTATTATGTCCACAAGGTGTGAACAAGAAACATAACAGACGATAGTCTCCACTACCTCATTCAGAATTAGAGGTAGAGCTGAAAGAGGGAGCACTGTGGCTCATAAGTACAACCAAATTCAAACTATGAAACCATGTATCTTTCCAGTGTTGCTAACATAATGAGAGAACTGGAGGAAGGGTACTGTATAGCAACAAAACTCACAAGGAAGCAAAAGAGATTGAAAAACTAGTCATAAAGTTTATACATCAAAAATTTCATGAGCTTGTTTGTTCTATTTTTAATCAACTTCAAAAATGAACATTGACTTTTTATTATATAGCTTGACTTTTTATTATAAAGTTTTCATCAATATATAAAAATGCATTACTTTCACGTAGGCTCACACATTAATAAGATAAATGTAACAAATAAGTAACAAACCAGAATAACAGTATTGTGAAAAAAAAGAAAAAGTAAGTGCCGCAACCCAGATAGAGGGAAGCAGAGGATGGGAGTAGTTGTGGCGGATGATGTGTCTGGGCCAGACACCGCTGAGGGGGTTCTGTAGCACTACTTGATGGTGGTGGTAGTAGTTTCCTCCGGGGGTCTTCCAGTTGGTGAGGGGACCTCTCCTCTCTGAGCCGGTGTGATGGTGTTCAGAAGGGTCCTGATGGTAAGGCAGGTACGACTCAGGCAGCCAGTAGATACAGTTGAACAGGATAACAGGTTTTATTCAGTAACTGGAGAATGGAACAAACAGCAGCTTTCAAATGGGGGTAGTAGTACCTCAATGTCCAATTTCCCCAGCCTTGGTCTTAGGAGGGTGCCCAAGAATGATGCAGGCTCTATGGCAGACTTCTCTCCAACTACAACTCCTCTTGTGCTACTCCCAGCTAGGGATACTGGGGACAGTAGTGGAGGGAGTTCTGACAGAGATCTGGTTACCTTTGCTTAGGCCTGAGTCAACTCCTCCTGTCATTGTCCTCCACTGCTCCTCCTGGCATGGAATCCAAAAGTCCTGACAGTCTCTCTTCTCAGGGCTGTCTCTGGATGAACCTGTAGTAATCTTTCCTCCTAGCGGCTGTATGGAAGGCAATTCCAGGTCCAGTCTCAGTGCTGGTGTTCTTTTCTCTGCGCAGTTCAGCATGAACTGCACAGGCTGACTGCTCTCACTAGACTGACTTCTCAACGGTCGCCTTGGAGACCTAGGTCTCCTACAACCCCGGCCAGTGGCCTGTGATTGCCAGGGCTGTACCAAGACACAAGGTTTGAACACAGTGTGAGAAAATAAGGGAAAGCTGCAAACAGTGTATATACAGTGACATTGAACATAGAACATAGAGGATGGGACATACCAACACAACACAGAGGCACAAGAGACAAACACTTAAACCAGTAGCACTCTGGGATGCTGCATAAGTTTCGCAATGAAAGGTCTAGAACATGGGTCACAAAAGAACAATATCAAATAAGGCAGAAGGTCTGAGAAAAAGCTACGGAAGGAAAAATGAGGGGAAGAGGGGTTAGGGCTAAATATCGCCTAAGAATATAAAACGACTAAGACGCCCCAAGCCAGTAAAGTCTGAAGGTCTTGCTGGAGCAACTGTCCCTTCAAGATTGCCAGATCATCTTATACTGTATTTAAGTTGAGAATGTAATACCCAGTAAGCTAATTCTTCTTTTCTGGCAAGTTGCAGCATGTTCCTCACCCACATGAAGAGAGATTGGGAGGGAGTGTAGTGGAATCCCAAGACATAGGTATTTCAGTTTTGACCATTGTTAACAGTTGGGTACATAAGGTTTGTGGAAAAATACTTGGGAAGGACAAAGATTTAACAAAATGTTCTTCGTGGAAAGTGAAACTTTCTCAAGGCAAATAAGAAACATGTTAAATTGCACTCCCACTAAATGTGTAGTTATGTCACAAGAAGATTGTAGAACAAGAAGATTGTAGAATAGAAGATGTTTCTTACCACCTACTAATCGACGTAAACATAATTTCCTGCAATTTGCTGCATGCAACGAAACCTAGCGAGTTTCTTCCTATCCTGATAAAATCTTGTTTGAAAAAAAAGGTATGTTCAGTTCCCATTCCCAGGACTTAAATGACCAATGTCATTTCAATAAACTTTGCATAAATCAATAGTACAAGCAAATATAAGAAACTTTGTACTACTACCTTACTAGAGAAAAATGCTTCTTTCTTCTCCTATCTGTCTGTTTTCATCCTCCCCCTTTCCTACTAAATAGACTTTCACTCTCAAATCTCTGCTATATTCATCTTGAGATGGACTAGAGGTCACATGCATCAGATTATATATTTCTATAAAAGTCTATGGTGAGGGAAGCAGTAGCAGTGAGTAGGAGTTGAGGGAGTGAAACACAGATAGAGACTGAAAGCAGCTAAATGGACAGTCATAGAAACTGAGTACAACCTGATTGTGGATTTCTAGATTCAACTGACTGAGCTGAATTTTGTCTTCTTTACTCCTTCTTACAAGAAAGATCCCAAGACACACAGCAGCTGACTACTCTGTTAAGTGCTGGGAGAGGAGTACAGGAGAAACATCTTTAAGCGAAAATGGGAGGGAATCAGAAATAAAAGTCAGAGCCATAAAGGTCCAGTCCATTTGGTTGAATGCCTTTTTTTAGCATCTGTTGATAACAAAGTTACAGGGATATTTTTGATCAGATATGCTGGATCAAGTTGGGTATGCAGACTCTGTTATGTTTGCCCTCTCTTCTGTGAACAAAGCCCATTTGTAAAGGATTCTCCAATAATGGTGGACCTGATTCATTCTTTTGGCTAAAACTTAGCAAATCGTTTAGCGTCTACGTTAAAGGGGTTGTCCCAGACCCAAGGGTATTGGATACTGATAAATAGAATAGGTCATCAGTATCAGATCAGAGGGGTTCCAACACCTGCTACAATCAGCTGATTCATGGAAATGTACACTTTTGTTGTGCATATATGATAATATTTCTTCTTATTATATGGGTCTATTATTGTGTGTATATTAGATTTTGTTTTTGAATTTAGATTTATATTATATTATATATATATTTGCCACTGTTTTTCACCATTTGTGTTTCTCGGTTCACTTTTTTTTGGCACTTTCACTTCACTTTTTTTCACTGTGTGGCACTTATTTTATTTGATCACATTTTTATTTGATTAGCTGGTAGTATGGGGACTATGAATAAATATTCAGCAGCTTTGTGGCTGTCTGGGGAAGTTTTGCACATGCACTACCCGGAACTAATTTTCTGTTCTGACTGTTCATACATGTTTCCCGGATGTTTTTTGATATGTGGTTGGATATGTACACTGTTGCAATGGTGCCTGGGAACTACAACTCTGCTCCCATTCATTTGAATAGGAGCAGAGCAGTATCCAGCAGTCAAATCAGCTGATTGGTGCAGTGTCTAGGTGTCAGCTCTCTACCAATCTGATACTGGTAACCTATTCATTACCCTTGGATCTCATACAAACCCTTTAGGCTAAAACCCCACACATCGAATCGCTGCAAAAAAGACCACGGCGGAAACGCATCGCAATTTTTTCTGCAGTGTTTTTCACAGAGCCTGCAGAGTTTTCCTCTGGGGACTTTCTTCCTCTATTATATGGAAAATGCCAGCTTTTCCGTAGGTAAAATTGACATTCTGCGATTTTGAAAAACGCTTGCGTCTTTGAAATTGCAGCTCTTCCGCTGCGGATATTTTTACTGCAATGTGTGCAGGTACTTTGAAATGTCACATTTTTTGACACTGCATTTCCACCTCGGCCAAAACGCAGCGTTTTTTCAACGTGGGGTTCCGGCCTTAAGGATTGAAATTCACTGTAGTTGCCTTACTGGGTGAGACACTTCTCTCCTTTGGTGCTGGTATTCAGATGATATATTACAAACTGTTAGAAGAAAGGGGAGCAAAATGTGCTAATGGGTATCTGTCATTTCATTTGACATTTGTGCATATGACCTGTACTATTCATTTTTGCAATGTTTGTTGAAACAACACTGGCTGCTTAAGTTGTAATCTCTTTTATAGAAGAAGGAGCAGCTAGTAAATTAGTTGCAATGACAATGTGGGAAGGGAGAGGGATTGAAAAAAGAGCCGTCCTATCTGAGAGGAGGCTTGTTTGTCTGAAGGTCATACAGAGACCTCCCCCAATGAATGTCATAGGTGTATGACATGGTGGATTGTAAAATAAGGCAATCCCTCGATTTCCTCTTACATAAATTAATAGATGAACCAGGACTTATCGCCACATGGTTAGCTTTGTTTTCTGTTTTGAAAATGTACAATATATGCAAATTCTCATAGGTGCTCACAGTGAACTCTTATCTAAGGCCAATAGTTGCAGATTGTATTAGCATTAGGATAATTCACATATCTAACATTGGTCAACATTATTGTCATTGTAACCCAGGCACCTGCTTTGAGCTCCAGTTTTAATTATGATTGACATGAAAAGATACCTTTTACCTTGTCCATCACATATTTAATACATACAAGGACAACATGAGTGCTGAAAGCTCCCAAGAATATGGTCGAAGTAGTGATTCACCGGCTTTACCAAAAACTGCAGAACATTCCCAGTGTAAAACAAGTGAAACAGATCCACAAACTGACAACGTTTCAGGTGAGTGATTTACTTACATCCTGTTATTCATTTCTTTATTCTTTTTTATGCTGGTCAGAAAATGTTTACCAATTAAGGCTAAGGAAACGCAGAGTTTTTGTTGCAGATTTTGCTCCATATTTTTTGAGCCAAAGCCAAGAATGGCTGCAAGTGGAATGGGAAATATATAGGAAGTTCTTATACTTCTACATTCTGGTAAATCCTGGCTTTGGCTCAACGACTGGCAGAAAATAGATACATCTGTGTAGCGGTTGGACAGAAAGATGAATTTGGTTGCTGCATTCATGACAGATTATAGAACGGACAGCTTTGTAAGTGGATGACCAATTAGTAGTGAATTACAATAGTCAAGATGAGAGTGCATCAGAGCGATAATAAGGGTGGAGGTCCAAGTGACATGAGTATGCAAGTGTTTGAATATGGGCAGTAAAAGAAAGGTCTGAGTCAATTGCACAGTGGGTATGCTGCCTAGGAGTTATAGTATAATGACAAACTGAGATAGACATGTTGGTTGAGATACTAGATAGCAGAATCACAAGAAGGTAAGTTTTTGAAAGATTAAGTTTCAGATGAAGAGAGGACATGATGTTAGAGACAGCAGTCAATAACAGCCAAGTATGCATGTGTACGAGTAAGACACTGCTAGAATGTTTGGCCAGTGTGCATCAAATGTATATCACCAGCTTTACTCAGATCGAACCATCTGGAAATTGACAAAATAAACAGATTGTTAGCCAAGGCCAGAAGACCAGGGATCTCCTGTCTAAAATATAAAAAGTGTGGTTTTCCATATACAAAAAGCAAAGACTGATTGTTATTCAACATGTGGTAATAATAATAATAATAATAATAATAATAGCATAGACGTTTCTAGAAGTGAAGTCCTTTGTATTGTATATTGTTTAATAAAAACATAGCTATACATGGCTATATACTTCACACACTATATGCACTAGAAGAGAAAATGTAATATCCTTTTTATGGGTTAGCTGAATACATGCAACTTTTTGAGCTTTAGAGCCATCTTTGGGTTTCAAGTTGTACAGAAACTGTTATGTTACAGTTTTATTGGTGGAAATACCATGACAATCGTTAAAGTACTAACAAGACAGAAACATAACAGTATATAAAATGTAGATACAGAACATACCCCACAAAGAGGAGTTACAAGGTAAGTATACAAATATACCTACTATAAAAGTCATAAAATTACATGAGTCATCACATTCTCCACTTAATGCGCGCACAAACATGCAGAATTGTCAATTGTATCAACAGTGAATGTGATACACCATTTGTCAAGGTGCAAAAGAATACCAACCAAAGTACCTTCACACTCCAATGCGCATTTCACTGTCCAGCTTTGTCATATTTGTAATATTTTTGTCTTATTAGTACTGTAATAAATGATTGTCATGGTATTTTTATTTGTATTTATTCTGTGTAATATCATCTTTGGGTTTATGTGATTGTGACGCACATAAAGCCATAAATCTTTTTCCCCAGTGGGCCTCCTTTTTATAAATTTTATTGGTGGATAAAATAGAGAAGAAACTAATGAATGTCACAGAAATGTGAACAAAAGGAAATATCATCCCAGCTGTTCATCGGTCTCAAATGAGATTTATTTTTAAGAATGCCCAACTTCAGAGGGTTAAATGGGTTATCCACTTTGTAATACTGATGGCTTATCCATCGCATTACTCGTGGCGGTGCAGACAGGAGATTGTAGGGGCCTGATTGGCAAAGGCAGTTCTCCAGGGAGCCAAAGACCTGCCCCTAGTGCACCAACTTTCTAATTTGCATAATACATCAAAGCATGGAGGTGCAGGAACAGGAAATAGCTAGCTTGGTGACAGTTATAAAGTAGTGGGGTAGGTGGAAGAGTGTCAGGGTAGCTAGTCCTCAACTGGCACACCTTAACAACTTTGCTAAGTTGGCAGATGAGCAGGATGTCACTAAAGAGCCAACATTACTGTAGGAAGACATTTTCCCTGAGAGCCAAGGGAATGTATGCTCCAGTAAGAAGTGGGAATAAGAGTGCAGAGCAGGCCAAACAGGTGCTGGTAGTGGGAGATTCAATTTTTAGACGCACACACGGGGCAATCTGTCACAAAGACTAGTATCAAAAACAGTGTGTTGCTTTCTTGGTCACGGAATGGATTGATAGTTTACTAGGAGGTACTAGTGATGATCCTGTGGTTATGGTGCACATTGGTACAAATTTTTATTTTTTTTTTCCTCTGATGGGGCAATTGGTATCAGCCTTGTGACAATTTTTTCCTCCCTCTGGATCAACTTGGTAGGTTTATAGGTCAGACTTGTGTCTTTATCCAACCTTATCTACTATGTTACTATATTGGTTTGAAATCAAAATAAAGAGTTAATCATAAAATTACAGGTGCATCTCAATAAACTAGAATATCTTTGAAACGTTCATTCATTTCAGTAATTCAGTAATTTAATACATAATCAGCGTCTTCCATGATTGTGTGTCCTACTGAACCAGACTGAGGGACCATTTAAAGGCTTAGGAAACCTTGGCAGGTGACACACTGAATTTACAATATTGAACTTTTTTACAATATTCTAATTTTCTTAGATTTGGGTTTTCATTACCTGTAATCCATAATCAACATTTTCAGAAATAAAACACTTGAAATAGAACACTCTGTGTGTAAAGGATCTAGAAAATATAGGAGGTCACTTTTTTAATTGAATTACTGAAATAAATAAACGTTTCAAAGATATTCTAATTTAATTTTGAGATGCATCTATAAACTCCAAATCCAAAACATGATCATGTTTCTCATTACAGCAGTAAATAATACAATATTCATGTTATTCTAAGGTTCAATCCGTGACCATCACCTTATGACAACAGGAGAACTTCAGCTTTACTGGAACAAAGAGAAATATAAAGGGAAACCAGTCAAACTCCTTTTTCAGATTCAGTCGACACGCATAGCTGAGGATTTTCTGTCAAAGTTTGTGGTAAGGCAATCCAAAGAAATGAATTTAGATGACTATAAAGCAGGTATATCCAAAAGGTTTGGTTTGGGGGGCAGAGGGCTTAGTGAATGTTAGATTGTGTTAAGATAACATCTAGCGTGTACTGAATATGACCACTCTGCCCCTCCCTGATCTTACCAGAGACAACTCCTGTACAAAATAACAGCTAATGCACTATCGAATTTATACTTGTTTTGCTTCCTAATGTTACTATGTAATGTCAGATGGAATCTGAGAGCAATATGTCTGCTGCTTTGACAGGAGCTTTCATAAAGTATAATGACAACGATTTTGTCACTTGCTTACATGGAAAAGTAGGAAGTGCAATAGGCAGCTCTTATAGCTCAATCCTAGTCCTGGAATTCCCCACAGTATTTTCACCTTTCTGTTTTTTTTCATTTTGCTGTCCACATAAACATTCAATCATTGGGACAATGAAACAGTAGATAAAGCGTAGGCGAGATTTCAGTGGGTTGAATCCAGTTTTAATTTTCACAATATGATATTAATTTTTTTTTCTACTTGATATATTCCATTGAACCAAAATATTTATTCTTTACAGATGTACCAGATTGTAATAATTAAAACAGGAAGTTTTGATGAAAAGAAAGCCTTCATTGAGAGAAGATACTCTGACTTTGAACGTCTTCACAGGAGTTTACTAAAAGACTTTCGGGAAGAAATGGAAGATGTTGTATTTCCTAAGAAGGTCCTGATGGGAAACCTCACTGAAGAGATGATCAGCAAGAGGATGGTGGCCCTTAAAGACTATCTTGAGGAGTTGTATGCTATAAGATGTGTGAGAAAGTCACAGAAATATATAGAGTTTTTCATTGAGCCAGAGATGGAAGAAGGATACTGCTGTATAAGAGGAGGACAATATAGTACAGCTTTGGGTATCTTTCAGCAAGTTGTCTATCTACAAGAAAAGCTGGTTGAACATTGTCCTACCTTATTGGTGCCTTCTTTGTGCGCACTAGTTGTATGCCATAAAGATATGAATCAATCAGAAATGGCTTATGAAGTTGGGATGAAAGCAATAGAACTTCTGGAGAAGCACACAATGCATAGATATTATGTGCCATTATTAGACACATTGATTTCATTGGCTTATAAAATAGGCAAAGACTACATGACCTTAAGGGAAAAGCTACAGATAAATGAAATGAAGGTGAGCAGAACTTTTGACTTTGAAATGCTTACTCTAAAGGAGCTTGTAGTACAAGAATATGTTAAGGATTAACTCAATCTATGAAATACATGAAAACCTTTTTTTTGTATAAAAAAAATAATAAAGATAAAAAATATTAACCCCTTTTTTGATTTTTTGATTTTCATTTTTGACTCCTCACCTTCCAAACCCTATAAATGTTTTATTTTTTTCTCTCACAGAGCCATATGAGGGCTTAATGTTTGTGGGACAAATTGTTCTTCATAATGGTACCATTTATGATTCTGTACAATGAACTGGGAAGCTGGAAAAAATTTCAGAATGGGGTGGTATTAGAGAAAAAGTGCATTTGTGCGACTTTCTTATGGGCTTCGTTTTTTCAGTGTTCTCTGTGCAGGCAAGATGACATGTCACCTGTATTCTATGTTTTGGCACAATTCAGAGGATACCAAATTTATATAGTTTTATTTACATTTTAACTCCTTAACAGAAATCCAAAACTTTGCAAAAAATTTTTTGTTCCATATTCTGACACCCGTAATTGTTTTATATTTTTGTGTACGTGAATAGGGTGTCTTTTTTTGCGGGAACCTGGTTCACTTTTTAGTTATACTATTTTGGGGAACGTCTATTGCTTTGATCAAATTTTTTATAAGAGATGAAACAGTGAATAAAATGGCAGTTCGGCACTTTTAATTTTTTTTTTTCCTCCTACAGCATTCACCGTATGGGAAAAATATTTTTAGAAGTTTGTGGACTGGGTATTTTTGAACACAGGAACAGCTAATGTGTATGTGTTTCGCAGTAATTTTTTAGTTTTATTTGTATTCTAGGGTGATTTGAACTTTTAGTTTTTTTTGTTTTTTATATTTTTTAAAACTTAAAACATTTTTTTTTTTATTATTTTATTAGCCACCCTAGGGGATTAAACCTGCAATCTTTTGACTGCAGTTCCCATAGACTGCAATACAACTGTATTGCAGTCTATGGGACTTTTGCAATGTTAGTATTGAGGTTGGTCATAGATCAGGTTGGCTCTCGCAATCTCGCCGTGCAGGAGCTAGCCTGCAACGTGAAAGGTACGGAGCTGGTGGGGACTGGCCCTGTTTTTTTTTTTTAACTTTGGGGGGCCTTGGGAGATAGCAATGCCCGCGATCAGGAATTGCAAGGGGTTCTTACAGCTTTTACACTGAGCACTGAGCCTCAAGATAGGATGAAACTTTCTGTTTTGCAGAGATCACTTTTCAGCAGTCACCTCATGACAGGTAACTTGTATTTAGGTTCATGCTGGTCAAACCACAGGCAGAATGAGCTTTTCTCTCATGACACAGACTTATGTTTCACTCTGCAGAGAAGCTTCTATCCACCATGCCCAGAGTGACTGACAAGTTTCTCCTAGTTTGCATATAGGGAAAGATTTGTTAATGAAACTAAGCATTGCAGAGAGAAGGCACACAATGGACTCATCTAACAAACACTTCTCTCCATGCCAAGCTTAATTTTACAACTATGTTTTCTCTGACACATTGCGTTGTTTCTGGCTAAAACAGCTCTCTGTCATGAGGGGTCCTGTTGGGACTTCATGTTGCCCATGGTTCGGGAAGAACAAATCTGATGTTCACAGGATATAAATCTGTTGGCAATGAAAACAGATGTGGACATCTCATCCCCTCGCATAAACCTCTGCACATGTCACAGAACATGCCCATAACATTCTCTTATAGGCAGGGGTGGGATTAAAACATTTTAACGACAGGCTCCCCCTTTTAGCAAAGCCTAGCCTACAATACACAAACTCCCCATCTTGCTGGTTTCCACATTTCTGCCCCTGCAAGAAAATAACCTCCTAATACAGGTGGTATATACAGGAATAAGGACAGAAAGCAGATATTGTTAGTGTTAATACTTCCTTTTCCCCTAAGGCATTAAAAATGCCCAAAATGTCACAGTGGCTGCCTATCCCTTACAGTACCTCCTGTCCCACACAGTGCCGCCCCCGTTCCCTAAAGTACCTCCCATTACTGATAGTGCCTCCTTATTCTCTGTCCCAAAAGACAAAAAACCCTTAATATTTAACCGTGGGCAAAGTGGGGATGTTTGGCAGAGGTAGTACAAGGTCATCATTGCTTCTCCCTGTGCCAGATCACATGCAGTGCTAACTATAGGCCAGAAAAGGCCTGTGGCAGGAACAGCCTCTGACCCCATGCAGGTGGATGCTATAACGTCATTGTGCCATCTGCAGGCATGTTTAGCTGAAGAGGGAGATGAGACAGCAGTGATGTGAACCATCTCCTCTTCCCTGCCTAAGAAATTGACAATAAAACCATGTAGTCCGTGAGGGAGCTTTTTGACAGTTTTTGGAGAATAAATCATGCTCATTATTTGTCACACTACAACTTGTACAGTGCTAGGAACTAGCAGTTGACTGTTCCTGAGGTCTAGGAAAGCTGCAGCTGCTCCAAGTACGATTCAACTTTAAGAAGCCCCCAAATAGTGCAACCATAAGTCTGATATTAACATCTTGTTAAATAACTCAAAAACCCAACAGGTAATAGTCCCTCCATAGGTAATAGTGTCCTCATTATCTCCCCTACAGGTCCCTCCATAGGTAATAGTGTCCTCATTAGCATATCAACCAGGGATAGGAATAGACTCGACAAGCTGATTAGAAGGGCCAGCTCTGTCTTGGGGAGTCCCCTGGACCCAGTGCAGGTGGTGGGCGACAGAAGGATACTGACTGTGGTGAGCTCCATGCAGGAGAATAACTCCCATCCCATGCATGAGACCGTGATAGCGCTGGGCAGTACTGTCAGTGACTGACTACTTCACCCCAAGTGTGAGAAAGAGCACTATCGGAAGTAATAATAATAATAACTTTATTTATATAGCGCCAACATATTCCGTAGCACTTTACAAATCAGAGGACACATGAACAGACAAGATGAGACATTACCATGTGACAAAAAAATAAACATATCAAACAATAGGAGTGAGGGCCCTGCACACAAGAGCTTACATACTATGAGGAGATAGGGGGACAGAAGAGGTCAGAGGGCTTGTTTGCTACCATGGTCCAGCCATCTTTTAATAGAAAAGGTTATGTAACTGAAGCTGTATGAACCCGTCACCAGCTGGTATCTGTGAATAAACAGATACTAAGTGCAAGGAGTGCAGTGTAACGTCTAGATGGAGGGGCCAGGATCTGAGGAACAGAGGAGGAAGGAAAAAAGGTTCTATTGTTCTCCACCTCTGCACACTACACTGTGATCAGGTCACGTGATAAGCCTGACCATACAGATGTGATTGTAGGGAAGTTTTGAAGCTGCTGTAGTTTTGGATTAATTGGATTAATCAGATCGTTTTGGGTAAAGCATTCCGGAGCACCGGTGCAGCTCGAGAAAAGTCTTGGAGACGGGAGTGGGATGATCGGATAACAGGGGATGCAAGTCTAAGGTCATTGGCAGTCATTGGAAGTCTTTCCTTCCCACTGCGGTTAGGCTGTACAACCAACACCGAGCTAAGTGGAGATCATTCCATACAGAGAACTGAAAGATCTTTAAGTTGTGGTATCCCTTCTACTACTTTTTTACCTGTACCTTTCTATCTGTACCTACTGTCACTGTGATGTCTCTACCTTGGAGCTTCTGTATACAGTGGGTACTGAAAGTATTCAGACCCCTTTAAATTTTTCACTCTTTGTTTCATTGCAGCCATTTGCTAAAAGCAAAAAAGTTCATTTTATTTCTCATTAATGTACCTCAGCACCCAATCTTGACAGAAAAAAACCCAGAAATGTAGATATTTTTGCAAATTTATTAAAAAAGAAAAACTGAAATATCACATGGTCATAAGTATTCAGACCCTTTGCTCAGTTTTGAGTAGAAGCCCCCTTTTGAACTAGTACAACCATGAGTCTTCTTGGGAATGATGCAACAAGTTTTTCACATCTGGATTTGGGGATCCTCTGCCATTCTTCCTTGCAGATCCTCTCCAGTTCCCTCAGGTTGGATGGTGAATGTTGGTGGACAGCCATTTTCAGGTCTCTGCAGAGATGCTCAATTGGGTTGAGGTCAGGGCTCTGGCTGGGCCAGTCAAGAATGGTCACAGAGTTGTTCCGAAGCCACTCCTTTGTTATTTTAGCTGTGTGCTTAGGGTCATTGTCTTGTTGGAAGGTGAGGTCCAGTCTGAGGTCCAGAGCACTCTGGAAGAGGTTTTCTTCCAGGATGTCTCTGTACTTGGCCGCATTCATCTTTCCTTCAATTGCAACCAGTCGTTCTGTCCCTGCAGCTGAAAAACACCCCCATAACATGATGCTGCGCAGGTGATGAGCAGTGCCTGGTTTTCTCCACACATACCACTTAGAATTAACGCCAAAAAGTTCAATCTTCATCTCATCAGACCAGAGAATCTTATTTCTCATTGTCTGGGAGTCCTTCATTTGTTTTTTAGCAAACTCTATGCGGGCTTTCATATGTCTTGCACTGAGGAGAGGCTTCCTTCAGGCCACTCTGCCATAAAGCCCCGACTGGTGGAGGGCTGCAGTAATAGTTGACTTTGTGGAACTTTCTCCCATCTCCCAACTGCAACCTTGAGTGCTGCAGAAATTCTTTTGTAACCTTGGCCAGATCTGTGACATCTGTGCCTTGCCACAATTCTCTGGGTCTCTGAGCTCCTTGGGCAGTTCCTTTGACCTCATGATTCTCATTTGCTCTGACATGCACTGTGAGCTGTGAGGTCTTATATAGACAGGTGTGTGCCTTTCCTAATCAAGTCCAATCAGTTTCATTAAACACAGCTGGACTCCAATGAAAGAGTAGAACCATCTCAAGGAGGATCAGAAGGAAATGGACAGCATATGAGTTAAATATGAGTGTCACAGCAAAGGGTCTGAATACTTATGACCATGTGGTATTTCAGTTTTTCTTTTTTAATAAATTTGCAAAAATATCTACATTTCTGGGTTTTTTTTCTGTCAAGATGGGGTGCTGAGTGTACATTAATGATACAGTGGGGAAAAAAAGTATTTAGTCAGCCACCAATTGTGCAAGTTCTCGCACTTAAAAAGATGAGAGAGGCCTGTAATTGACATCATAGGTAGACCTCAACTATGAGAGACAAAATGAGAAAACAAATCCAGAAAATCACATTGTCTGATTTTTAAAGAATTTATTTGCGAATTATGGTGGAAAATAAGTATTTGGTCAATAACAAAAGTTCATCTCAATACTTTGTTATATATCCTTTGTTAGCAATGACAGAGGTCAAACATTTTCTGTAAGTCTTCACAAGGTTGGCACACACTGTTGCTGGTATGTTGGCCCATTCCTCCATGCAGATCTCCTCTAGAGCAGTGATGTTTTGGGGCTGTCACTGGGCAACACGGATTTTCAACTCCCTCCAAAGGTTTTCTATGGGGTTGAGATCTGGAGACTGGTAGGCCACTCTAGGACTTTGAAATGCTTCTTAAGAAGCCACTCCTTTGTTGCCCTGACGGTGTGCTTGGGATCATTGTCATGCTGAAAGACCCAGCCACATTTCATCTTCAATGCCCTTGCTGATGGAAGGAGGTTTGCCCTCAAAATCTCACGATACATGGCCCCATTCATTCTTTCATATACACGGATCAGTCATCCTGGTCCCTTTGCAGAGAAACAGCCCCAAAGCATGATGTTGCCACCCCCATGCTTCACAGTAGGTATGGTGTTCTTTGGATGCAACTCAGCATTCACTCTCCTCCAAACATGAAGAGTTGTGTTTCTACCAAACCGTTCTACTTTGGTTTCATCTGACCATATAACATTCTCTCAATACTCTTCTGGATCATCCAAATGCTCTCTAGCAAACTTCAAACGGGCCCGGATATGTACTGGCTTAAGCACGGGGACATGTCTGGCACTGCAGGATCTGAGTCCCTGGCGGCGTAGTGTGTTACTGACAGTAGCCTTTGTTACGTTATTCCCAGCTTTCTGCAGGTCATTCACTAGGTCCCCCCGTGTAGTTCTGGGATTTTTGATCACCGTTCTTGTGATCATTTTGACCCCACGGTGTGAGATCTTGCATGGAGCCCCTGATGGAGAGAGATTATCAATGGTCTTGTATGTCTTCCATTTTCTAATTATTGCTCCCACAGTTGATTTCTTCACACCAAGCTGCTTGCCTATTGCAGATTCAGTCTTCCCAGCCTTGTGCGGGTCTACAATTTTGTTTCTGGTGTCCTTCCACAGCTCTTTGGTCTTCACCATAGTGGAGTTTGGCGTGTGACTGTTTGAGGTTGTGGACAGGTGTCTTTTATACTGATAACAATGTCAAACAGGTGCCATTACTACAGGTAATGAGTGGAGGACAGAGGAGCCTCTTAAAGAAGAAGTTACAGGTCTGTGAGAGCCAGAAATCTTGCTTGTTTGTAGGTGACCAAATACTTATTTTCCACCATAATTTGCAAATAAATTCTTAGAAAATCAGACAATGTGATTTTCTAGATATGTTTTCTCATTTTGTCTCTCATAGTTGAGATCTACCTATGATGTCAATTACAGGAGTCTCTCATCTTTTTAAGTGGGAGAACTTGCACAATTGGTGGCTGACTAAATACTTTTTTTTCCCCACTGTAAATAAAATGAACTTTTTTGCTTTAGGCAAAAGGCTGCAATGAAACAAAGAGTGAAAAATTTAAAGGGGTCTAAATACTTTCCGTACCCACTGTGTATTGTTTTTTGTGTTTGTATTATCTATGCTACTGTAACAAACTGAATTTCCCCATGGTGGGACTATTAAAGGATCATCTTATTATCTCCCCTACAGGTAATAGTCCCTCCATAGGTAATAGTGTCCTCATTATTCTCCCTACAGATAATAGTCCCTCCATAGGTAATAGTGTCCTCATTATCTCCCCTACAGGTAATAGTCCCTTCACAGGTAATAGTGCCCCCACATACATAAGTAATAGTTTCCTAATTATCTTCCCCTACAGGTAATAGTTCCCCTATAGGTAATAGTGCCCCCACCCATGTAGATAATCATTTCCTAATTATCCCTCCCCCTCAGGTAATAGTCCCCCCACATAGATATTACTGAATCCCACACGTAGTAGGTCTTCCATTCTCATATCAAATTACCACAAGCAGTACCATAGAGCAGGAGACAGCATGGTTGGAAGGACATTAAAAGAGGTGTACCGTCCAGTGCCACATCAGTGCATTGCAGGAAGAACAGGTAAGTATTCAATTCCCTACAGCTGGAGACAGCAATGTGGTGAGGGGGCCTATGAGGCCCCCTGGCTTAGGGGCCTGGTCACAAAAGCAACTGCCACAACCTTTATAAAGGTTTGTTCTGTCTTTGGCTGGAATGTCCACAGTACTCCCCAGCTATAGAGTGCTGTGGACCTTCTGACTGAAGACAAAAAAATTTAGTGATGTCAAGTGACACGGTTTAAAAAGAACCTTTCATGTCCTCATCAATGTGCAGTTTTATATACTGCCAGAAAGCCGGCAGTGCGTGGAATTCAGCGCACTGTTGGCTTTCCAGTCATCACTGCGCTTTGAGGAACGCCCCCCACCTGACTGTACAAGGCTATGTTAGAGTACAGTTGGGGCGTATGAGGGGCGTTCCTCATAGCCCAGCAAGGAAGGCCCGCCCTTTGGATAGTGGGGAGATCACCAGTGCGTGGCACATACCGGGAAAGCCAACAGTGCGCTGAATTCAGCGCACTGTCGGCTTTCTAGCGGTATATAAAAATGCACATTGATGTGGACATGAAAGGTCCTCTTTAAGGAGACAGCCGCAGCTTCACCATTTGCCCTATGATTACAAGTGCTACCTTTAGGCACTTCTAATGCATGAATTGCGATAACTGTACCACTTCAGACCTCACCTCTTCCCAGTGTATCCCACAACACCTAAACAAACACACAGGTCATTGCAACTCTCAGAAAGCATATGAGTGGCCCAAAGACCCATAATCCACAATGTTGGAACTGTGACTCCTGCCAGGTAGAAACAAACTCACTGAAATTAAACCAAACCTGAGGCCATCACCAGGCAGTGTCGCATTGCCAAATCTAGGCAAATGTATATTTATTATTTATTTTCCTTACTTATATAGCGCCATCATACAGATATTGTCCCATATAGGGCTCACAATCTAGCTTTTAAAAGACTGTAAACACACCCTCACACTTATAAGTTCTTCTTATGCTCTGACTTGTGTCCAGTAAAATTGCAGCCTCACTTATATTAGAGGAATAAGATAAGATAAGATAAGATAATCCTTTAATAGTCCCACCATGGGGAAATTCAGTGTGTTACAGCAGCAAAGATATGCAATACAAATACAATACAGTATTTACAATGTATGTATATACAAAACGCTCCATGGTAGAGGCATTACAGTGACAGTAGGTACAGATAGAAAGGTACAGGTAAAAAAGTAGCAGAGGGGATATCACAACTTAAAGATCTTTCAGTTCTCTGTATGGAGTGATCTCCGCTTAGGTTGGTGTTGGTTGTACAGCCTAACCGCAGCGGAGAGGAAAGACTTCCAATGACTGCCAATGATAGCGCTCCTTATCACACTTAGGGTGAAGTAGTCAGTCACTTAGTATCTGTTTATTCACCGATAGTGGCTGGTGTCGGGTTCATACAGCTTCAGTTACACAACCTTTTCTATTAAAGGATGGCTGGACCATGGTAGTAAACAAGCCCTCTGACCTCTTGTGTCCCCCTATCTCCTCATAGAATGTAAGCTCTTGTGAGCAGGGCCCTCACTCCTATTGTTTGATATGTTTATTTTTTTGTCACATGGTAATGTCTCATCTTGTCTATTAAAGTGCTACGGAATATGTTGGCGCTATATAAAGTTCTTATTATTATTACTTCCGATAGCGCTCCTTCTCACACTTGGGGTAAAGTAGTCGGTCACTGACAGTACTGCCCATCGCTATCACGGTCTCATACATGGGATGGGAGTTATTCTCCTGCATGGAGCTCACCACGGACAGACAGTATCCTTCTGTCACCCACCAACTGCACAGGGTCCAGGGGACTCCCCAAGACAGAGCTGGCCCTTCTAATCAGCTTGTCGAGTCTATTCCTATCCCTGGTCGATATACTGCTCCCCGAGCAGGCCACTCTGAAGAAGATGGCTGATGCCACTACAGAGTTGAAAAAGTCCTAAGAAGTGCCCCCTGGACTCCAAAGGCTCTCAGCCTCCTAAGCAGGTAGAGCCTGCCATGGCCGTTCCTGTACAGGACCTCCAAGGTGATCTGCCCATTCCAGTTTATTAATGAGGAACACACCCAGGTACTTATAGGTGTTGACAATCTCAATGCCCATCCCCTGCATGTCCACTGTTTTTGGAGGGCATCTGTCCTTGCGAAAGTCCACCACCATCTCTTTGGTCTTCGCAGCATTAAAGTGGTTCCGCTGGCACCAGTCCACAAAATCCCGGTTCAATTCTCACAAACCATACAGAGACATTTTGTTATGTATTACAGCTTGTACAAGTTTAAAAACAGCCTCTGACCCTGTCAAGAGGCTGAGACAAATTACAACAGCTTCAAATATCAAAAACACACTCCAAGTTTAGCTTTTCAACAATGACTACAGTGTAAGGTGACTTTCTCAGCCCTGAAAATCTGAGGCAAATGACCTGCGAGTCATGCTGCTTGTCCACTATAAAGTTACTAACATCCACCACTGAATCCAACTCGAACCCCAAAAAGTCCACATAACATGATGGATTTCAAAAAAGAAATCCATCAAATAATGACAGGACTTATCGGGAACATTCAATAGCAGCAATAAATGCTCAAAATGTAGTTTGTCCACAAATTCACTGCATGTAAATAACAGTGATACAAGGAGCAGCAAGTAAAGTACAGTACTTTACTAGTATAGAGTATTTAGCACTGCTGTGGTATTTGCAGATTATATTTGGAAGCTGGAAAACCCCAATAATGAAAAAGCAATATAATAATATGTAACAAATAATACTAAAAACTGAGGCAGATGCAAAAAGATATCATTCAAATTACTATAAAATTTGTGGCCACTAAATTACAGAACAGTATTTTCCCTTGAAGGTTAAGGTTGACTGTATACAGGTGCATCTCAATAAATTAGAATATCTTTAAAACTTTATTTCTTTCAGTAATTGAATTAAAAAAGTGACCTCCTATATTTTCTAGATTCTTTACACGCAGTGTTCTATTTCATGTTTTATTTCTGTAAATGTTGATTATGGCTTACAGCTAATGAAAACCAAAATCTAAGAAAATTAGAATATTATAAAAAAGTTCAGTATTGTAAATTCAGCATGTCACCTGCCAAGGTTTCCTAAGCCTTTAAATAGTCCCTCAGTCTGGTTCAGTAGGACACACAATCATGGAAGACGCTGATTATGAATTGAATTACTGAAATGAATGAACGTTTCAAAGATATTCTAATTTATTGAGATACGCCTGTAATTTAGTCAGGCTTAATCTTCAGAGGACAGCATATTAATATCTACCACTAGGTGGCGTCAAAGGATAAGGTATCATTAAGGACAACTTGTTCTATTCAGTTGTAATAACAATGTACACATACTGTACAAGGGCTCAAGCAGAATTCATATATTTTAGCGCAAAGGATGGGATTGCATACTGACCAATGAAATCAGGAAAGCTTTTTTCCTTCCTGATCTGACCGGGCATATACCATTGTAAGCTATTGGAAGCTTCTTACAGGGAGGCATATTATGGTTATGTGCAATGGAGTATTACAAGTCAATGCATCGGCAATGCAAACTTAGTTATTAAAGCACAGTTGGTATAGTATAAAAACTATGCAAAAGCTGCAATGAGCCACAATTCATCTTCTATTTGCATGTGATTTTCGGTCAACAAGCTGCCCTTAATTGCGTAGTGCATGCTATTTTTTGTTTTTTGCTTATGTTATGACATATTTTATAGGGAATCAGAGCTTTGCTTATCTGAATCTTCTTTTTTTTTATATTGCTTAAAAGAAAGGGATTTTCCTGGTTTCTGATATTGATCACCTTGTACCCAGGGTCGGACTAGAGTACAGAGGGCCCATCTTCTGTGTATAATAATACCAAACCTTCAGGTCTTGATACTCCTTGGAGCCTTGTTTTCCCACTATGCTGCTCATATATTTCCATATGAGCAAAATATTGCAGACTTAATGTATACGTTCACAGGCTATGGCCTTTCTAGGTCAGTTCTGGGCAAAATCTTTATAAGTGCAACTCTTATAAGTACATTGACAAGAAATAGACCAGAAGGTAGTTGCAATACACTCTATAGGTAAGTCACCTTATAATTACGAATGTACATAATGTCACAAACTGGAATGTTGTTCTTTTTAACCACTATTATTATTCACCCACTTCAACATCCAACCACCACAGTTAGCAACAAACTATTCCTCTCTCCATCTGTTCTACCCCACAATCTGACCTTCTCTGCAGAGCTACTTCTAAACCTGCAAGCTTTCCACCCTAGACCCACACAACCACTTCACACACTTGCTATCCCTCTCCCTACTTCTCCTTACTGCCGGCGACATATCTCCTAATCCTGGGCCAACTCAGCAGATCCTCAATGTCAGATTTCCTGCCTCTCAGTGAACGACCAGCGCCAGCTCACGAAATCCCTATCTTCCTCAAAAATTTTTTGCTACATATAATTCTTAAACTTTTCTCATGCAAGGAGGCTATTTTGTAGGTATAGCTGGATGACTCTTCCACACATAGGAGGGCATTCACAGAGTAAGGGTATGTTCACATGGCGGAATCTGGCACTGGTTTTGAGGGGGATTCTGCCTCCCATTGTTTTCAATGAAAGGCAGAGATCGAAGCAGGATGCTGCAAAAGTAAGCTCAATTTTGCAGGAGGAAGATGCTGCCTGGCAATTCATTTGATTTGACGGGCAGCTCCTTCTAAGAAATGTAGCATATGCTGGCACAGAATATTGTGGCAGCAACTCTCTTGTTGTAAAGTTAGCAATTCCTACTTACAGACATGTCTCTTTCTTTCTTTCTTTCTTTCTTTCTTTCTTTCTTTCTTTCTTTCTTTCCTCTCTCTCTCTCTATGATATGTGTGTATATATATATATATATATATATATATATATACAGTACAGACCAAAAGTTTGGACACACCTTCTCATTCCAAGAGTTTTCTGTATTTTCATGTCTATAAAAATTGTAGATTCACACTGAAGGCATCAAAACTATGAATTAACACATGTGGAATTATATACTTAACAAAAAAGTGTGAAACAACTGAAAATATGTCTTATATTCTAGGTTCTTCTAAGTAGCCACCTTTTGCTTTGATTACTGCTTTGCACACTCTTGGCATTCTCTTGATGAGCTTCACGAGGTAGTCACCTGAAATGGTTTTCACTTCACAG
The DNA here is from genome assembly GCA_947044405.1 of Leptodactylus fallax. Classification (NCBI taxonomy): domain Eukaryota; kingdom Metazoa; phylum Chordata; class Amphibia; order Anura; family Leptodactylidae; genus Leptodactylus; species Leptodactylus fallax. Next base: position 4,252,933 of record CAMRHE010000100.1, read on the forward strand.
GTGTGCCCTGTCAGGTTTAATAAGTGGGATTTCTTGCCTTATAAATGGGGTTGGGACCATCAGTTGTGTTGTTCAAAAGTCAGGTGGATACACAGCTGATAGTCCTACTGAATGGAGTGTTAGAATTTGTATTATGGCAAGAAAAAAGCAGCTAAGTAAAGAAAAACGAGTGGCTATCATTACTTTAAGAAATGAAGGTCAGTCAGTCCGAAAAATTGGGAAAACTTTGAAAGTGTCCCCAAGTGCAGTGGCCAAAACCATCAAGCGCTACAAAGAAACTGGCTCACATGAGGACCGCCCCAGGAAAGGAAGACCAAGTGTCACCTCTGCTGCGGAGGATAAGTTCATCCGAGTCACCAGCCTCAGAAATCACAGGTTAACAGCAGCTCAGATTAGAGACCAGGTCAATGCCACACAGAGTTCTAGCAGCAGACACATCTCTACAACAACTGTTAAGAGGAGACTGTGTGCAGCAGGCCTTCATGGTAAAATAGCTACTAGGAAACCACTGCTAAGGACAGGCAACAAGCAGAAGAGACTTGTTTGGGCTAAAGAACACAAGGAATGGACATTAGACCTGTGGAAATCTGTGCTTTGGTCTGATGAGTCCAAATTTGAGATCTTTGGTTCCAAACACCGTGTCTTTGTGCGACGCAGAAAAGGTGAACGAATGGACTCTACATGCCTGGTTTCCACCATGAAGCATGGAGGAGGAGGTGTGATGGTGTGGGGGTGCTTTGCTGGTGACACTGTTGGGTATTTATTCAAAATTGAAGGAATACTGAACCAGCATGGTTACCACAGCATCTTGCAGCGGCATGCTATTCCATCCGGTTTGCGTTTAGTTGGACCATCATTTATTTTTCAACAGGACAATGACCCCAAACACACCTCCAGACTGTGTAAGGGCTATCTGACCAAGAAGGAGAGTGATGGGGTGCTACGCCAGATGACCTGGCCTCCACAGTCACCAGACCTGAACCCAATCGAGATGGTTTGGGGTGAGCTGGACCACAGAGTGAAGGCAAAAGGGCCAACAAGTGCTAAGCATCTCTGGGAACTCCTTCAAGACTGTTGGAAGACCATTTCAGGTGACTACCTCTTGAAGCTCATCAAGAGAATGCCAAGAGTGTGCAAAGCAGTAATCAAAGCAGAAGGTGGCTACTTTGAAGAACCTAGAATATAAGACATATTTTTAGTTGTTTCACACTTTTTTGTTAAGTATATAATTCTACATGTGTTAATTCATAGTTTTGATGCTTTCAGTGTGAATCTACAATTTTTATAGTCATGAAAATACAGAAAACTCTTGGAATGAGAAGGTGTGTCCAAACTTTTGGTCTGTACTGTATATATATATGGACAGTGTCGCACTGGCCCACCGGATTTGCATGATTTGCTGCTGTCATGCCTTCATAATATTACCTGCCCAAGACAATTATACATTTATACATATATTGTAAACAGTCAGTTGGTGAAGTAGTTGACGGCAGATATGTGCCACTGGGATTTCTTATCTCAGTGATGTAAGTAACTGGAGTTTGGTTCTGGGACTAAAGCCCCTTGCTATCCGGGGTTTTCCCAGATAGCACACTGGCCCATTAATTTGTATGGGCTCGTACACATGACTGTGAATTACACGGTCCCATGTGCGGGCCGACAGTCCGGGCCACAAAATATGTAACCAGTCCTATTTCTGTCCAATTTTGTGGCCGTGCTTCCACAGCTCCTATTCATTGAATGAAAGGGGCCATGGAAGCACGGACGATGCACAGACGGCACACGGGTGACATCCATGGCTGGCGGTTAGCACACGGTCATGGGCAATATGGCTTAATAGTTACTGAAGGTGTAAGAAATTCACTTGTGTTACATACCTAAACTTGGTGCCCCAGGTGTGTGCAGTCATTAATGAAATTAAAGCTGCCAGAGAACAGTGTAGTTATATGCCTGGAGGAGAAAAACCACATCAGGGTGTTAAACCTGGATCTACAGTGCCACAGAGCCACAGAGGAAGGCAAGTTTGGGCTGAGCCCACAGCATCTGGTGAGAAGCACAGAACTTTGAGTTGTCTGTACCTGTGAACTAAGGACATTTTCATTTTACTTTCATTTATCCTGTTGAAGTAAGACGCTTTAGGGTATGTTCACACAGCAGAATTTGCTACGGATTTGGGGACAGATTTGGCCCCCGAATCCGGGGCAGATTCCGCCCGGAATCCGCCTCCCATTGTTTGCAATGGGAGGCAGAGATCGCACCAAGACGCGGAAAAAAAGAAGCGTCCTGCTCAATCTTGCAGCAGATTCCGCAGCTGATCCAGCCGTGGAGTCTGCGGCTCGAGACTCACTGCTGATTAGGCCCATTCATCTGAACGTAATCAGCAGCGGGATGTTGCGATAGAATGCCGATGCACTGCATCAGCATCTGGTCGCGGTAACCGCGGGCGAGAATGCCGGCAGCAGAAAATTAAGAGGAATTACTCTTCATTTTCTGCCATGTGAACATACCCTTAAGTTGCTGTTTGTGACTGTGCACAATAAACCTGGACATCTTCCAATGTGTGCCAGTATTGTTTGGCAACAAGACTAATTAGAGGGTACTGAGTTCACAATATGTATAAGAGATGGACGAACCTTTCAAGATTCGTTTCGTGTTTGGGGTCAGAAGCTCGGTTCCCTGGTTCATTTCGGGAAACACACTTATAATAAACAGAGGACATAAACTCAGAGTTTAACCATACACTACACTGTCACTTGTTTTTACACATTTAACATTTAAAACACTCCAAAAATGACCAATTTATAAGGGACATGTGCGCGCCCATGGTGTTTTAGACACACATGGCGGTTATATTGCAAGCAGCAATGGTTTTATAGAAAAATTATCCTGTTTTGACGTCTTTTAAGTGCTATAGGGGCTTATTGTTATTTGGTAAACAAATTTGTGGCTGTGAGCCACTTGAAAAGTGATGAAGAATTGTTTTTTGAAAAAAAAAAAAGCCACCAAAAATTATCCTGTGATGGGAGCAGATGTGAAATCAAATTTTTTATTTTTTATAGACCAACACTGTGCTATAGTGGAATCTGATAGTGGGTAGGTCGCAGGATGTCTGCCTGAGCAGTGGCATCTGCAGCAATACAGTAAATGGAAGATGAAGATAAAGGGCAGCCGGAGGTGTTTTTTAACCCATTAAAGACCGAACCAATTTTTTTTTTTTGCTTATCTGTTGTTTCCTCCCACTTTCCAAGCACCATAATTTTTTCGGTTTACAGAGTTGCATGATGGCTTATTGTTTGCGGGACAAATTGTACTTTGTAATGGCACCATTCAATATCCTGTACAATGTACTGGGAAGTTGGAAAAAAATTCAGAATGAGGTGAAATTGGAAAAAAAAAACCCCGCATTTGAGCCAATTTCATATGAGTTTAATTTTTACAGTGTTAACTATGTGGTAAAAATGACATGTTACCTGTATTTTGTGGGTCAGTACAACCTTGACCATACCAAATTTATATAGTATTTGTAATGTTTAAAAAATGAAAAACTGTGCATAATAGAAAAAAATTTGGTGTCGCCATGTTCTGACACCTGTAACTTTTTCATATTTACAAGTATGGAGCTGAGTAATGCGTCTTTTTATGCGGGACAAGATGTCATTTTTATTTATACCATTTGGGGGAAAGTCTGGTGGTTTGATCACATTTTATTACATTTTTTTAGGATGCAAAGTGTTTTAAAAAATCGCCATTTGGCTATTTTGATTTTTTTTCCCCCACTACGATGTTCACTGTATGGGATTAATATTCTTATATTTTAATAGTTCGAGCATTTTTGAGTATAGGGATCCCTAGTGTTTATGTTTATTATTGTTTATTTTTATATGTGATCTAGAGAAAGGGAGGGTGATTTGAATTTTGTGTTTTTTGTGGGGGGTTTTTTATATACTTTTAAAAACTTTTTTTTTTCTTTTACTTTTATGTTCAGATCCCCTAAGGACCTTGAACCCTGGGGGGGTCTGATCGCTCATACTATACACTGCAATACTAATGTATTGAAATGAATAGTAAAATCTATTCACTTCTAGAACTATGGTAATGACAATCCTGAGATCCTTCAATAGGCTCCCGGCTGTCATGGCAACCAATCACCGCCTTCCGATGATGTTCTGGAGGGCAGCGATCAGTAAAGAATGGCAGTGACACCGATCGCAGCTGTTAGTGATGGATGCTGGCTGTATTATACAGCCAGCATCCGCTTTGTATGGAGAGCTCCTGAATCCCTCTCCATACATCCCCATGCAGCCAATGTCATACATGCACGTCGTTTGTCTTTAAGGGGTTAAATCCTAACGGATCCATAATGGAGTCATAATTTTTTTTACGCTAACTGTGGACAGTTTTGTCCTTTCAGGTGATACAATGCCACCAGCAACACTTAGCACCGTCTCAGCCATAACACTTGAGGCTGGACAAGATAAAACTCCCATGGCAAACTGGGACAGCTCCTTCCACTGCTCTAACCTATTGGCCCAGAATTCCATGGGGTTTCAGTTATCTGCTGAACTATAGGTGCACTCTAGGTACAACTGTACAACTGCTGGTGCAGCTAGTGGGTGTCAGTTGCCTGTTGTGGCTCAGCTTGGCGCTGCGAGCTTAAAAATTTTTGGTTCATCAACTTCCAGATATTGCGTTGGGCCTGGGTGCTGCTTTTACTCCTTCTGACATTTGTGGCACTGGCAGAGGAGGTAAAGTCCTGGCTGAGTGAGGTGAACTGGAGCAGGCAGAGGCCACCTGGGTACGTGTGTGACTGGCAATTGCAGTATCACATTGCCGATGCTGCAGTTATCCCTACTAACAAATTTGGTGGCTTCTTCAAAGAGTTTGAGAAGCCGGAAAACTTCCCACATGAGCCTCCAATGACGTAGCTCAAAGTAACACATTGTCCCTGTTGTCTGCTGCATGCAGTAATTGTTCAACGCCTTCTGCTGCTCACACAGACGCTCCAGCATGTTTAAGGTGGAGTTCCTCCAAATTGGAACGTTGCTGATAAGGCGGTGCAAAAGTAGACCATTTGTCACAGCAAATCAAGCAGGGTGTTTTTTGGAGTGTAAGAATGGTAGAAATGCTAGATTTTTCTGGCCATGAGAAGCACCTCTTTTAAGCCACTATACAGATTAATAAAGCGTGAACCACCAGATTAAGGACATGCACCAAACAGGGACAATATGTTATTCGACCTGCTGCTGCACAGTCACTGTGTGGCTTCTCTGATCCAGGCTCAATAATTGCAAAACCATATGGCAGTGTTTCGCCTTACACCTATAAAATAAGCCACAATGGCTTCCCTGGAGATGGTGGTGGGAAACAGTTCAGAGGATCCAGAGGAAGTGGATGGGACCTGCATGGTGTTGGAACTGGGCCTGTATAATCGGGGTGGAACTAACATCTGACCTTGCTGCATTTCTGGATTGTGGCTGCTGCCGCTCAAAATGTTGACCCAATGGTCTGTGAAAGTCATGTATTGTACTTGTCCATAATTGCTGCTCCACACACCTTTCCTCCTCCTCCAAGCAATTTCTCATGGACAATTGCAAGTCTAACAGGTTGCTGTTCACATTGTGACTGTGTTTGCCTGGGACGAGATAAGCTCAGCCAAGTCCAAGTAGTCAGGGGCTATTTTCTGTTTTGGTAGTGCCTGGACAAGGCTAGGACTTTGTGTTTATGGTTTGATTTTGGTGTGCAGCCTGTGCAATAAACTCATTAAATACAGTTTTACAGTAATCAGAATATCCTCTGTAGAGATGAGCAAATTTTTCAAAAACTCGATTCGACTGATTCTCCGAGTTTTCCAAAACAATTCGATTTGATCCGAATTAATTTGTGGCAAATCACAATAACCCCTTCCCCACATCCACCCTAATAGTAAGGTGCTGCCAGGATGGACTTCCCACAAACCACAGTGGAAGCATGGTTTCTGTGTGCGCACCCTGCTTTGCGGGTGGCAGCTGTATGTAACAGCCTACACTGTCCTCTAACACCCACGGTCGGAGCTGAGCTCCAATCGCAGGTTTTAACCCCTGAGATGCCGTGGTCAAACATGACTGCAGCATCTCAGGGGTTTTATCATATATTGGGGTCCCGATCGGCCACCCCGCGATGTTTTCAGGGGGTGCCGCTGCTCCTATTCAGCAGCCTGGGGTCTGACCAGTGACCCCAGGTCTGCCCCATCGCTGTCCCTCTGCATACCTGGTTGATCCTGCCTTGAGTGAGACTGTCAGCCTATGCGCCTGCACGGGCTGACAGCCTCCTATACACTGCAATACATGCATATTGCAGCGTATACCTATTGAAGCAGCGATCAGAATATCATTGCTTCAATGGGGGGGGGGGATTGAAGCAGTGATATTATTGCTGCTTCAATCCCCCCCATTGAAGCAGCGATCAGATATACTGTATCTCCCCCCCACCCCAGAGCTGGTGCTATTATTATACTCTGGGGTCTCCTCAAACCCCAGAGTATAATAATCAGAGGCCCAGGGGAAGTGATTAACAAACACTTATACTCACCTTAACCTAAACTCTCCTGGGAATCCGGCTGTCTGACCGTCCTCCTCGCTTGTCTTCTTCCTTGCGAATGAAGTCCTGCTCCCCAGACGTCACTGCTGAGGCCTGTGATTGGGCCTCAGCAGTCACGTGGGGGCGTGATGACATCATTACGCCAGTGCATTACACCAGCACCAACGTCATTACGCCCAATCACAGGCCCAAGCAGTAAGGCTTGGGGAGGAAGAGCTCTGGAGTTACTGCTGAGCCCAGGACAGGTGAGTATCAGATTTTTTTTTTAATCACCGCTGCATCCAAAGGGTTAAAAAACCCCAACAGAAATGTGCGATTCGATACATCGAAGCATGAGGAAATCCGGAATCGATGTGAATCGAAGATTTCCTAAAATTCGGATAAAATTCCACTTCGTAAGCTTCAATTCGCTCATCTCTAATCCTCTGTGTTGGACTAAAAGTATTCGTGCGCCATTCCGCCTAAACCAGGAAAGACGGCGATCCCAAGAGCTATTTCTCCCTGAAAATTTTACATACGTTGGAGGTATTCTATGGCAAGAAAATGACACAAAGTATATTGTGAACTTTAAAGGGCCAGAAGGCTGATTTACGTAAGACTGTTTGAGAATTAGATTTCAAATTGAAAACATTGCTAAAGATTCATACATAAAGTGTTGACCTGGGTGAAAGCAGCAGTAGAACTGCACAAAGAGGCTGCCACAATGGAGGACTTTGTAAAACAATTTGGACAGACCATGCTTCAGGAGCAACAATTGATGATGCAGCAGCAACAAACCCAAGCCACGCAAAAGCAAGCAATGGAGACCCATCAGAAAGTGACTTTACAGTTGCACACTAAACGAGAGGAGACTGACTGCCTACTCATAGAGCAAATTAAAAGCACTGAAAGAAGCAGCGCCTGTCTAGCAAATAGTGACTGTATCAGAAGAAAGCTTTATTGGTGGTGAGCTGAAAGCTGTCCGGAAGACTGTGCAGTCGGTGTAACAGAAAATGACTGCTGAAGATGATGTAGAATCCTATTTAAATACATTTGAAAGAGTGGCAGAAAGAGAGAAGCTAGCGCCTGCAGAATGGGCAGATGTCTTGGCACCATATCTAGTTGGGGAGTCAAAAAAAGCCTACTTTGATTTAACCCAGGGAAAAATCAATGACTACCACCTGCTAAAAGCTGAAATTCTGACTTACTTGGGAGTTACTCTCACTGTGTAAGTGCGTAAATAGCTTCACCCTGAGATCTTGAGTCCAGCTGAGATTGTGGATAGAGTCATGTTGGATTGCTATGTGAGTGGCCTTCCTAGAGAATTACATTGCTGGGTTGCCCAGGGAAATCCCCAGTCCTTGAATCAGATGGTTGCTTTAATTGAAACATGCACTGAGACCTATCTAGGTCGTGATCTAAAGACTCAATTGCTGGAGCAGAGCGGAGCAGAGTGCCAAAACTCAGCTAACATCTGGAAGGAGGAGCCCTGTCAATAGGCCTGGATTTGGGGAAGCATTTCATGAAGAGAGGTTTAACTTGACTGGGAAGATAACATTGTCTGGTCCTGTAACCTAAAGCAGGGTTGAAATTCATTGTTGGAGGTGTCAGCAGTTGGGTTATATTGCAGCACATTTTCCTCAGAAGTGCAACCAATGGAGTGTGGTACCACCCAACCTTGCTCCCTGTTTGCCCAACCAGCTAATAGGGGAACTTCACTGTAAAAGGAAAGCATCCCAGATGCATCCACAGCCTATGTACGAATGTCTTGTTACCAAGAAGCGGTATGTTTGTAAATATACTTTGCTACATATTAAAAAGTCAAGTTCACTGGAGAGCCATGATGTTGTTACTAGGGGCAACAAAACAGTGGCACGACGTAAGTGCTGCCAATGTTCAGTGGTTGGTGAACAGTTCAAGGTGCCAACAAGTGGAGAAATGTGCACCTAATAGTCCTTCAGTTGGGAAGCCAGCAAAACTGCAAATAAAAACTTGTAAGATGGTAGTGGGAGGAGTCCTACTAATGGTCAACCTGGATCCCAACCAGAATGTGTCAAATTACATCCAGCCTTATTGCTGTGGACTGGCCCTAAAACTGGTTAGACTGTTCTCATATCTTTTGATGCTAATTTGGAAACTGTACAGCACAGACTTACAGAATGTCAGGACCTTCAGAGGAATTTCCCCATTCTTGGCAACTCTGGGAAAAGAAAGGGTCCATGGTGATAATGGGGGCTGTTCCTGGGAAAATACGTCTAAAGAGGAACCTATAATGTTTATGTATGATGATAATGTGTTTAAAGAAGTTGTATATGACACACAACATGTATTACTTGTACACCAAAAACAGATGTTGTGAGTAATAAATACAGCACAAAATCTGTTCAGGCACATACCAAAGATGAGCGAGCTGTGAAGAAAACAGTTGCCGGGATAACTTCAAAGGTAATTAAGTGCTCAACAAGTGCACCCCTAGAGGACATGGTTGATAAGAGCAACCAGATTTCTACTGACCCAACAAGTGATAAAAAGGTATATGAGATTGTGAGCCTCCAGTATGAGAAAGAGAGGGGGCAAATGATGACTATGGTCCCTTTGTTGCTATGGGTGACATAAGTGGTGCCAGTGAGGTGAGTGCACTTGTGGCTGTGTCCTTGGACACTAGTAGTAGTGAGCCGGAGGGAACAGACAATTTTTTGTTAGAGAATACGTTTGTCAGTTGTAACAAGAGGTATAATACTGACATGCAGCAGACATTGAGAAAACAGACACAGGTCAGGTTGCTGTAGAACAGTGCCTTCCATTAGGTGATACATCAGTTGTCTTATGTGAAACTGGAGCCCCTTGCAAAACCTATAATTCTGGTGGTCGGGTCAAAGTCATCAGACCTACTGCCATGATTGGGGGGGGGGGATATGCGGCAGTGCAGCTGCCTAAGGGTAGATTTCTAGCGAAAAATGTGAAAATAAGTGTGTGTTTTCAGAAGGAAAGCAACCTTTTTCCTCCCACTCTGTGTAAAACCTGGAAAATGTCTGATGTGCTGCAGTGGGAGGAAAACAGAAGGTTCCCCTCCATCCAGCAGGGCGGTCCAAGGTTTGGGTTGCTTAATAAACCCCATTAGATGTCAGCTGGGGAGATTCCTGAATAAAGGTGTTCAGGACTCGGGCATCTCTCTCAGCCTGGAGAAGGAGAGAGGACACATCTCCCTGGGGAGACATTGCTAAAAGTTCCTGGAATATTGCAAGTATAACAGGTTTCTGTTCACATAGTTTCTGTGTTTGCCTGGGACCAGATAAACTCAGCCTAGTCCAAGTAGTCAGGGAATATTTTCTGTTTAGTTAGCGACTGGACAAGGCTAGGACTTTTGGACCTTACACACATAAACATGTTACAATACAAATATACAGTCATATGAAAAAGTTTGGGCACCCCTATTAATCTTAATCATTATTAGTTCTAAATATTTTGGGTGTTTGCAACAGCCATTTCAATTTGATATATCTAATAACTGATGGACACAGTAATATTTCAGGATTGAAATTAGGTTTATTGTACTAACAGAAAATGTGCAGTATGCATTAAACCAAAATTTGACCGGTGCAAAAATTTGGGTACCCTTATCATTTTATTGATTTGAATACTCCTAACTACTTTTTACTGACTTACTGAAGCACAAAATTGGTTTTGTAACCTCACTGAGCTTTGAACTTCATAGCCAGGTGTATCCAATCATGAGAAAAGGTATTTAAGGTGGCCAATTGCAAGTTGTTCTCCTATTTGAATCTCCTCTGAAGAGTGGCATCATGGGCTCCTCAAAACAACTCTCAAATGATCTGAAAACAAAGATTGTTCAACATAGTTGTTCAGGGGAAGGATACAAAAAGTTGTCTCAGAGATTTAACCTGTCAGTTTCCACTGTGAGGAACATAGTAAGGAAATGGAAGACCACAGGGACAGTTCTTGTTAAGCCCAAAAGTGGCAGGCCAAGAAAAATATCAGAAAGGCAGAGAAGAAGAATGGTGAGAACAGTCAAGGACAATCCACAGACCACCTCCAAAGAGCTGCAGCATCATCTTGCTGCAGATGGTGTCACTGTGCATCGGTCAACAATACAGCACACTTTGCACAAGGAGAAGCTATATGGGAGAGTGATGCGAAAGAAGCCGTTTCTGAAAGCACGCCACAAACACAGTCACCTGAGGTATGCAAAAGCACATTTGGACAAGCCAGCTTCATTTTGGAAGAAGGTCCTGTGGACTGATGAAACAAAGATTGAGTTGGTGGTCATACAAAAAGGCGTTATGCATGGCGTCCAAAAAACACAGCATTCCAAGAAAAACACTTGCTACCCACTGTAAAATTTGGTGGAGGTTCTATCATGCTTTGGGGCTGTGTGGCCAATGCCGGCACCGGGAATCTTGTTAAAGTTGAGGGTCGCATGGATTCAACTCAGTATCAGCAGATTCTTGAGAATAATGTACAAGAATCAGTGACGAATTTGAAGTTACGCCGGGGATGGATATTTCAGCAAGACAATGATCCAAAACACAGCTCCAAATCTACTCAGGCATTCATGCAGAGGAACAATTACAATGTTCTGGAATGGCCATCCCAGTCCCCAGACCTGAATATCATTGAACATCTGTGGGATAATTTGAAGCGGGCTGTCCATGCTCGGCGACCATCAAACTTAACTGAACTGGAATTGTTTTGTAAAGAGGAATGGTCAAAAATACCTTCATCCAGGATCCAGGAACTGATTAAAAGCTACAGGAAGTGACTAGAGGCTGTTATTTTTGCAAAAGGAGGATCTACTAAATATTAATGTCACTCTTCTGTTGAGGTGCACATCTCCCTGCCTGAGTCATTTCTGCCTTACCATCAGGGCCCTTCCGAATACCATCACACCGGCTCAGAGTAGAGAGGTCCCCTCTCCAACTGGAAGCGCCCTGGGGGAAACTACTACTACCACCACAATCGGGTAATGCTGCAGGACCCCCCCCCCCCCCCAGAGCTGGGGAGAGTGGTTGAGTTTGCTCAGCCTAGTTGGTGGCACATCATCCGCCACTACTACTCCCATCCTCCAGTTCCCTCCATCTGGGCTGTGACATGCCGTTTATGCATATGTATACTGTAGATAAGCAGCATTTGCATCTTTTTTTTTACCACATTTGAATATTCCATATGTTTCTTGTGTGTTAATTGTAGTGACAAGGTGTTGAATTGAATGAAGTTTGCTAGGGGCTAAGATGTTTTTCATAGATTTAGCTCTCCTAAAAGTAAGAGCTGGATCTTTAGGTAATAATTTCCCAATAATGGGATAGTTCCTCAGGATATACCAATGTTTATTTAAAATATTTTGAATATCTCTGTGTTGGTAACTTTATGTAGTTAAAGAATTATATTGTCTTTTTTCATCAGACACTGTCAGGTTTTTTTTGTTTTAGACATTCAGACTGGGTAAGCTTGCTTGCCCAGGACTTAGCAGCTAAAATAACAGGTTTGGGGTATTCCTTCTCTAAAAATCTCCTAACCATAATTTTGCTTTGTTTCTCATAGTCAATAGTGCGTGAACAGTTCCTTCTCAGTCTTTTGAACTGACTGAAAGGAACATTTATTTTCCATTTTTTATAATGGTCGCTGTTAAAATTTAAAAGGCTATTGCCATCTACTTTCTTAAAAAATGTTCTTGTGTGAATCTTGGTGTCACATTTTATAACCATCTGCATACATGAATATGGTCAGGTGATACAGACGTTTCTCTGTACCAAGGCACCAGACCTGATAACCTTAAGAACCACCCCAATCTACATATATGCCAAAGGGATTATGATTTCATCTTCTTGTTTGGTATGCCTGGACTTGTAAAAACATTTTGCATAATTTACTGGACATTTCATTCCTATATAAGGTTCCTATACAGAGCTATGGCATATTCCCATAATAAGTCATATCACTGTTGACCTGGTGCATATAATTAGCCAACCCAGGTTACATGTGGGAGTTTCCAAAAAGGGTGCTGGGTTAAGGTTTCTGCAAAATTTGATCATGGACAAGACTTTTTTTGTCAGATACCTGGAGATACAACCAAGGATGCACTCTGTCCAAATCCCTCTACTGATCACCCCTGCCAGACTTAGCAAGAGGTCTGTTTCTTTGTTATTCCTTTTTAGTTTGTTTACTGTTTTGCTTGCGTGTACTGTATGTCTTTTTATTAAATCTTGTTTTCTTTAACTGTAAGCACTGTACTTTTTTGTGTATATTAAATCTTTAAAGTTAATAAGATTGTCCTTGGCTCCAATGCATCCCCACAATTCTAAAGAGGGAAATACTGCTTAGCTTTGTTACCTTTTGTATGCCAGTGCGCTAGAGGTTCCCTCTGTGGTGCCACAGGGTGCAGGTGTGAGGGTCTGAGTATATTGGTGTCTTGTTTACCATAAGTGTAGGGTGGTGGCAGCTATTTGTATGGATGTTTGGACATTGGGGTCGCTTCACTCCTTTGTAGCCTGATAGCCTGTGATAGCGGAGTGTGGAAGTGAGTAGAATCTCCCTTTTCAGGTCACATCTAGGGTTTTTCGGATCCCTGATAGCCCCTCAATGTACAAACCCCTTTTCACTATTTGCCCCTTCACTCTCAGGATTCTCAATGATCTCACATTTATGATGTATTCTTCTGAATCCATACTATCAGTTTTTATTTATATGGAACTCTATTCCAGATATGCTATTTACATGATGTCCCTGTGGTCGGAGTTCCCTGAGAACTGAATTTGAGAATACTGCTTTAACAAATAATCCATCCCATAGATTATTGGCGTTTCCAGTCTCAAGCATGTATGTCATATCCACAGGTCAGGTGTTTCCCTTACCTCTGGTTTATGAGGGAGTTCTTTTCATTGAAGCAAGAGGTTTTTGTGCTTCAGCAAATAAAGTCCCCCATTCTCCAAAAAGCTGGGAGTCCTAGTGGTGAGAACAATTGTGTTTTCTATGAATATGCAACACTAGATAAGAGAACCCTTTTAGTATGATTTGTGTATTTTTTATGGTTAGTAGAACTCAAGGCACTTACAGCTTCCAGAATGTGACTGTCAGCAGCAGTTTTGCTTTTCCACTCTTAAACATGACATTATAAATGGGTATTTCAAGTTTTCTTCTACTATAAATCAGACCTGATCATCTATCATATGAAGGTGCATTGTCAAGCAGTATCTAGAGAACAACAGGTTGAGAAGAAAATCCAAGGCTGTGTATTGCAAAATGAAACTTTTTACATAGAGCGACTGATTTGACTCCGTTGCATATATCTCTTTGTCTTCGTTCTTTTCTTCCCACAGAAGGCGGTAGGTTTGATAGTACTTTGAGATTCTTTTCTACAGGGTTCATGAAAGAAGCTAGAGGCATTTCTCATTAGTTTCCCTGACATCTTTTATCACTTATCAGAGGAACAAGCAAACCGAGAGCAGTTGCTTTGATCATGGCAAAAGTAAAATGAGCACTAAAAACCCTATGAAGATTCAGAAAGTGGGATAGACTTTCTGTGGCCTGTTTCAAAGAACTAACATGATTTAAACTTGCCAGAATTGCATCTATTAAAGAATTGTTAATGACACACCATTTTTAGTAGTTTTTTTTCACAAGAGCCTTTAAAGCCACAGAGATTTTCAACCCATCCATGTCTATTGCATGCTATTCACAGATCTCTTCATTTAGGTCTGTGTTCTAACAAGAACTTTCCTCTGCTGTAGTGCTGTCATTTCTGACCACTTCTTCGTTTTTCTGTAAGGCTGGATTCACATGGCTGTAATACATCAGTATTATACAGATTCACATACTGATGTAAGGTGGGGTCATTAGACCTGTGGTCAAAATGAGATTTGTGGTTGCAATACATTCAATATAATATAGACATGAATCCATTGTAATGTTTATGCTATTGGTAACAGCAGCGCCAGTCCAACTACTTGAATAGGAGTGGTGTTGAACGTGGTCCCCATTTACTAGCAGCTTCAGGCACCTAGACTTTGCTACAACAGCTGATCTGTTCAAGGTCAGAGTGTGGGACCCTGACAGACCACTTACTGAATGAAAAATCAATTGAGGGCTTTAATAAATTTTGACTTGTTTCTATTGAGATCTGTACCTTGATTCTCACTGTGTAGAGAGTATGAGCTTGTGTATAAAGTAGAAAAAATAGGGGTGAGGGATCAAGGGATGAAAGAGGAAATTTTTGCAATTCTACCCATGTTATTTCCAGAGACATCACTGGTTGAAAACACATTTGGGTTTGGCTGCAACTGCATGTAAATACCCCAATCCCGACTGTGTTTTAACCAGTGATATCTCTGGAAATAATATGAGTAGAACTACAATGAGAATGAGTCTCCTCTTTCAAATGACACCAGAAGCATGTTTCTACATTTTTTAATTCCGAGATATAACTGTTTCTTTTTATTACACACACACAAGCCCGTAACACATGCAGAGCATAGCTCTCAATAGAAAGGCAAGAGAAAGAATAAAGAAATGCAGGATTTCACAGAAAGGAGTCAATATTTATTAATAAAGTATATTATGAAATATATTAAAGACACAAATGTTGCCAGAAAATCAAAAGTTGTTTGAAAGTTCAGTTACACTTTAATATGTTCCCCCCGGTGTCTGATGCTCCAACATGATTAAAAAACGCCTTCTAAAAGTTTTGGTGCATCTCAGGTGGTCTGTGCATCTGTAGCTGAAATATATACGGCAATATTTGCACCAGTTTTCTGTTGAAAATGTTAAGTTTGGTTGTGGTGCTCTATGCCTACTTCCCACTTTTTAGAAAACTATTGAACATGACTCATGGGGGTAAGGGGGTTACAATTTATGGTGAAAATACTGCCGTACGCCAAAAAATGCAACCTTATTATAATTTTTAAACCAGCAATTGTTGTCAAATGTATAATGAATACCTCCCAATTTTTTTTATTCAACTGTTTCATGTACCCAAAACCCCACTCATCTAAGGTGACCAATGGCAGAAGGATTTTGATGGTAACACTTCACATTACCTGAAAAATTAGGTGGCCACAGACCACTACATGTTAGCAGGATCTCAGCTCTGTGGAACAATAACCATTTACCTTAGACCTACTGTAACAGTTTGAGATCTCAACATATTGTAGTTCATCTATCACCCCAACAGTTTTGAGGAGGTTAACACAGGTCATTGCTCAGTGGTGGGGATGAACCAATGGGCATCTTTGCAAACCATTTGTGGTATAGGGAAGAATTATCGCCTGTAGGAAACAGTGAGTTATAAATTTAATATCCGTAAAAGATACAGTTTTATACACCAAGATTACTTCAGGGGTGAAGTGCCTTTTCACAGTGGTCTGTGCCAATCCTCTTTTTAACATTACAGGAAGAGATTGCCTCCTTGAGAAAAGAACAAGATAAGCGGGAAATTAATGAAGATGGTGAACACTTTGACCTGAAGTCTGTCAGCTCAACTGCTCAACTGACAACCTCAGTTTTCCTGAGGCCTGAATGAAGGCTGTGGAAGATATCTTCACTCGTGAGCTCAGAGAGGATCTGGTTTGAGAAATGGTAGTATGATGATGCTGAGAAACAATATCATGAGCATGTGAGTCTGATATCTGCATCAAGCATGGAGGATTAACCAGGGAATACAATCACTGCCACCTTCACTCACAGTAGAGAGATTGAAATTCAGCCAGCAGCTCTCATCTCTGTTACTCCACTACCAAAGGGGAGCAACAGAGATGAGAAAGCAGGGACGCTACCTTGAAAAGAGCAGTCAGTGTGGTCTTGCATCCATATTTCTTTTGACACCATATTTTTGCTTGATGAAAGTCTCTCTTAGCCCGAAACGTTGCTCAAGTCCTAGGATTATGTAACATTTATAATGCAGCTTCATATCTTGCATGAATTCTGGTAAGTTATAATAAAATAGGCAAGCTAAGAAAATTTGTTTGGAGTGCTGTCCATCCTTTCTATTATTGGAGTAACACCAACATAGTCAGCAATAAAAATGACCCAAAGGACTAAAGCCCCAGGTGATTGGGCATCTTGTGCAAGCCTTGGAAATGCCTAAGGAATAGAATCTATCCAAATCATTGGTGTTTGTCTTCTAGGAAACTTTTAATGAAGAGGGTATAAGGAGTTAATGTGGAGTATACAATGTGTAATTTCTAAATGATATATACTACGTGGGTTATGCGTTTTCTATTTTACAGGTTTCAAAATGGCCAATTAATTCTTCTTTGTCTATAATGCAATTACCTTGCAGATAGTTGTCATCTATAGTGTTATGCTTATATTTATGCTGCTGTATTGATACAAACTGCATTAAATATGTTATGGTATAGTGAACAAGACAGAAATAAGAATCTTTGAGCCTTCCTTGGAAAGTCCTTCAGCCAGAAGTGCGTTGCAGAAAAAGCACTTGTATGTAAGGAAGCTGAGTGAGCAGAGCTGCAAAGAAGTATCCAGTACAGAAGGGCATGGGTCAGTTCAGCAGTGGAGACAGATTGGCATAATTCCTGAGTGTCTTCCAGTGAAAACCAGGATGTCCCAGAACTACAGGAGTAGCACACCAAGTGAGAGGAGAAGGTACAGCACCTAAGCAGCAAGGGGACTTAGTGCAGCAGGTTGCAGTTGACTATATAGTACCAAAGCTACCAGCAGGGGCCAATGAGACTGCCAAATGGGGTAAGCCAGAGGAAGAGTGCCTATACTAGAGATCAGCCTTATAGACCATCATAGCGACCAATTATAACTTTATTTAAACCCAAGATCAGAAAGTTAACCCCTTCCCGCCGGAGGAATTTTTCGATTTTCGACTCCCCATCTTCCAAACCTAATAACTTTTTTATTTTTCCGTTGTCAGAGCTATATGAGGTCTTAATGTTTGTGGGACAAATTATTCTTCATGATGGTACCATATATTATTCTGTACAATGTACTGGGAAGCTGGAAAAAAATTCAGAATGGATTTGAAGAAAAAGTGCATTTGTGCGACTTTCTTACGGGCTTCGTTTTTACGGTGTTCACTCTGCAGCCAAAATGACATGTCACCTGTATTCTATGTTTTGGTACAATTCCGGTGATACCAAATTTATATGGTTTTATTTACATTTTAACCCCTAAACAAATATTTTAAACTGTGCAAAATTTTTTTCTAAAAACTTAACTTTTTTATTCTTCTGTGTACGGGGATGCATAGGGCGTCTTTTTTTGTGGGGCCAGGTGTACTTTTTAGTTATACCATTTTGGGGAATTGATATTTCTTTGATCACTTTTTATTCAAATTTTTACCAGATGTGAAACAGTGAAATAACGGCGGTTTGGCACTTTTGTTTTTTTTTTCCTGTTATAGCGTTTACCGTACGGGAAAAATATTTTTATAGATTTGTAAACCGGGTGTTTTCAGACACAGGGATATCTAATCTATATGTATTTCACAGTATTTAATTACTTTTATATGTGTTCTAGGGAAAGGGGGTTGATTTAAATTTTTTATATTTTTTATTTTGTTTTTATTTTTTTTTTTGGCATTTATTAGCCCTCCTAGGGGTCACTAATGCAATTCATTACAATGCTAATGCATTTCAATGCATTGCAAAATAACAACACTTCTATTGCAGGCTGCATAGAGCAGCCAACAATAGAAGATAATGAGAGACAGGCCTGGGAGCCTTCAAAAGGCTCCTAGCTGTCATAGTAACAGTAAGCCGGCCCTGGAGCAAAATGGCGCCTCGGTCAGCTTTTACTGAGGGGGGGGGGGGGGGGGTTAATGCCCGCGATCTACTTTTCTTCTTGGATTTTGGCTCTCCTTAGTGTTCTCACACAGTAAATTGTCCCTTAAGAGTCCCTGCACATTATAATGCCCCTCAGTGGCCCCCACAAAGAATAATGATCCTAGCCCCCACATCGTATAATACCCCCAGCCTCCACACAATAGAATGATCCCCAGCAGTCATACAGTGTAATTTCCCCAAACCTCACACAGTGTAATGAATTTGTGTTACTAGGACTGTCATCTATTCTTACTCTTACAGGCGTGCCCCTTTAAATATAGGATATTATGGTCACTTGGTGTTTGAGAGATGTCGCGCTTGGGGAAGGCAGACACAGAGAGGCAACATGAATGAAGGTTACATAATTCTCAGTTGAGGCAACTTGCACAATGGTTACAACTGTCTCACAGGAAGCCAACAAGATTCTTAAACCGTTGCAAACACATGTAGTTGTGATCCAGGTCTGGCAATCTCTCTTCAGCACCTTTTCAGTCTTGCAGCAATACTCTGGTAATAGCTGGACTGGTTGCACTGACCATTCTCTCTTGCAATAGATTAGGGATGGTGTGTTCAGGGCAATGAGCAGTGTTACTTTTCTGCCACACATATCGCTTTGCATTTAGGACAAAAAGTTCAACTTTGGTCTCATCTGACCAGAACACCTTCTTCCACATGTTTGTTGTGTCCTCTATATGGCTTGTGGCAAACTGCAAACGGCACTTCTTATGCCTTTTGTTCAACAATGGTTTTCTTCTTGCCACTCTTCAATAAATGCCAAATTTGTGGAGTGCACAACTTATAGTTGTCCTGTGGACAGATTCTCCCACCTGAGCTGTGTATTTCTGCAGCTTCTCCAGAGTGACCATGGGCCTCTTGGCTGCTTCTCTGACCAGTGCTCTCCTTGCTCGATCTCTCAGTTTAGGAGGACTGCCATGTCTTGCTAGGTTTGCAGTTGTAGAATACTTTTTCCATTTTTGGATGATGGATTGAACAGTGCTCCTTGGGATGCTCAAAGCTTGGGATATATTTTTATAACCTAACTCTGCTTTAAACTTTTCCACAACTTTATCTCTGCCCTGTCTGGTGAGTTCTTTGGTCCAGGGCACATCTCCCATCTCTGTACTAGCACTAATGTTCATAAGCCCTACACCAGTTGCATGTTACAGTTGCAATCCATTAACGGGTAGGGGCTGGTGGAGCTTTCTACTGTCTATTACATTGCAATTAAATACCTAAACTAATGAACCTTGGCTAATGATCATGGGTGGACTGTTAAAGAGACATAAGGGGGTGCTCTATACTAAGATATCAGAAAACAAAGGACCAATAATTGTTTTTGCACAGGGGTCCCCAGCTGTGCTATAAGTACCTGTTGCATTCATTCACAGTATAAAACAAATGCAATAACTTTAACTTCTTTAAGTAACAGTACCTAACTAACACTATGAAAATGACAATGACATAGCAACAAAACATTGCTGGCTTTAAGCATAATCACCACACATGCAAACATTCTCAGGTCGGCCTCCAGGAGAACTGTACTCTCAGCGTACCTCAAAAATTTTCCAGCAAGGCCATGTTCCCTTTAGGCTGACCATACCCCCATTGAGTCACGGGATGACCCTCTTTGTGATGTGAATATGAATAGTGCTGGCCGCACCCTTTGTTTGTGACTGGCACATAATGTGCCCACATAGCAGCTAGCTGAACTGATGTAGGAGCATTCAATCAGACCTCGAAGATTTGCCTGCTGTTTTGGGACTCTGAGAGGTCTCCTTTTTTGGGGGGAGTCTCATTGCAGAAAAGTTGGCAAGTATGATAATCACATGATATGGCACATCAATGGCATAACATGGCATCAAACTCCATGCATGCAGCACAAATATAAGGCACTTACATAGTGGTATTTCTACTACAACAGGGTCAACAGTAACCCATATAAATAACAAAGACTATAGCATGAAACAGTGGGGTCAATGTTCTTTTGTAGTACACGTATGGGTGGCAGACTCACTTTTCCACCCACTTACAGACATGACAAGTTCTACTTGTGCCCAAAGCCAAGCCAAAGGGATTTAGAATATGCTCTGCTGTCCCTTAGGTTTATGATATTTATCAACACAGTAGGCAATGTGGTGGGTTGCAAGTATTCACAAATAGTGTGTGATTTATACTGTAGTATATATTTTATCACATGGTGGCGATGTTTCCTATTAAATTGCTGTGTATTTTGCATGTTACTTCTGAGCAGTAAATTTATTTTAGAAGTTGGAAATGAAAACCCATTGTTACTGACAATAAAAGATGCAAATATAAGGAACTTGTCAGTTTGGATAATAATATATATATATATATACATACAAGACACAAAGGCAGATATATTCTTTCACTATCATTTTCAGAGAGTTATTCAT
This sequence comes from Leptodactylus fallax, assembly GCA_947044405.1. Taxonomy (NCBI): domain Eukaryota; kingdom Metazoa; phylum Chordata; class Amphibia; order Anura; family Leptodactylidae; genus Leptodactylus; species Leptodactylus fallax. Next base: position 4,273,703 of record CAMRHE010000100.1, read on the forward strand.
TGGTACTATAAGGCAAGTTTCACAAATCATATTATGCTTGTTAATTTTGGCCCTTTCACAGGCTCAATAACTTGAACTAGCAGCATTATAGAGATTTATGAAATAATAATAGTTTTATTTATATAGTGCTACATATTCAGCAGTACAGATCATAGGTACACGCACAAAGAAAATCAGAAACTACATACTGACAATTTAATAAACATATCAAACAATGGAGTGAGGACCTGTAGAGGGTTGAGGGTCAAGCTCTTCAGTTATTAACCTTAGGTGGGTGACTGTAGCCGTGTGTAGTTAGTGACCCCTATTTATCAGTGTTTATATGGTGCTATGCTCATTTTGCTGACCACTGTTTAGATGCGCTGTACTGCTGTTTGATGCAATTTGTTGACTGCTCTTTTCCCTTGCAGGTGGAAAGTGTAAGGCGGAACTCTAGTTGCATCTAGGTGTTGTACCACGGTAGGTTGTTATTTTGGCACTTCCTGTGATATGACTCCACGCACTTTTATGGAATTGAGTGGAATTCATCTGTTTGTCTTATCCACAATATTCTGGAAAGTATCTACTGTACCACGAAGACCATAAGAGCTTTGGGTGACTGAAGTTCTTGTGAAGTGTGCTGCAAAGCAGGGGCAGACTAAGGGTACCATGGGCCTTGTGTTGTTCAGAAAGCTCAGCCCACTCCCCCTCCTTCATGCCAAAGATCCCTGTGTTAGAATAAAGTCCCATAATGGCCACCATACAGTATAATGTCCCATAGAGGCCCCTCTACACAGTATAATGCCCCATGGTGACCCCTCTACGCAATACAATGCCCCATAGTGATCCCTCCACACAGTATAATGTTCCATAATGGCACATACATAGGGTTGGCTGAACAAGTTCTCGATACACGTTTTCCAAAAAATTTTGTGTTCAACTCAAAACACAAAATTTTTAGGGTTCTCTAGTCTAGTATCAGATGCTGCTAAGAACAACTGCTTGTCAGATTGCCGGGTTTTGACCCCTGCAGATCTGATATTGATGAGCTAAGTCAATATCAAAAGCCCAGAAAACTACTTGGTTGTCTTGAAGAAGGACCTTCCAGGTCTGAAGCTCATGGAAGAATTTTTTTCACCCATATGTGTTGCTGCTGTTGTTTCTTTTAATTGATTTAAAAATATTTAGCAAAAACAAACCTTTTTAGCAAACATATGAGAAAATACAGAACTTAAAGAAGTTGAAATGAGAAATCTAAGCAGTTTGCTCTGTTGTTGCTTTTTAATGATTTTCAATAAGTTTCAGAAGATTTTATCAGCACGATGGATCTACGCTCATTCACATAAAAGTAACACACCAAGATGGAGGTGTTTGCATCAAATGAACTTTCTATGTGTGAATGTAAAGATGATAGATAGATAGATAGATAGATAGATAGATAGATAGAGCTCAAGTGATTACAATACTAGTGGAAAAGGATAAGTTTATTGGGGAATACTGAAAGTAGGCTCTAGTACCCTATAGGGCCGCCTCTATCCTGCATATGAGAAGAGATACAGCAGGGCCTTGAGAGATACAGTTTCCATATGGTATCCTGTGGCAAATTTGTGGCACAGTGTCAGATGTGGCATCCTATCTGGTCCCATAAATGCTTGATTAGTGATAAATATAGAACTGGGTGGGTGAAAGGAGTGTTATCCAAGCATTATCCTGCTAAAAAATGCCAGTTAGAAGCAATGTCATGAGAGGCACCACATGGGATTGCAGGATCTACTGCACATATCATTGAGCTGTTAGTTTCCCTCATATCACTGTGAGGGGGACCAACTGTTGTATGCAGTGACTCCCCAGATCATAACACCAACAGTTGCATCAGTTTGTCACTTCTCTTTGTCTATGAGTGTATATACACACTGGGAGAGTACATCTGATCCAACAACCCTAGGAAGAGAACTTGATATACTTATATTCTTTACTGTTATTCTAGTTAAGGGGGTATTCCCATCTCAAAGTTCACATTCCTAAACAAAGTTTAGGGCAATACATGTATTTTCACAAATAAACTCAATTAAAAAAAGTGTACAGCACTGTTACCAGGTACAGCCAGGCTTCCCACTTTTAAAATGAACCGTTGCCCATGGACACGGCCACCTAAGTGTGCACATAGCGGTGGCCGCGCTTGCCTAATCATTATCGCCGCTAGTAAAAGTTTCTTGCTGCCTTCCCTAACACATACATAACAGGTAAGCGCCTTCTTCACGCATGCGCAGATGAGACCCCGGAGTATAATAGTAATTGCTGCACACCCAAGGCCCTACTTACATATTCCCGTTCCTGCTCACGGACACCCTCGCTTCTCCTCCTGACCTCCGAAGGGGAGGCGGAGGTGGCCGTGAGCAGGGATTGGTAAGTAAATAGGGACATTGCCTGCTGGGCTTATTCCAGCAGGTAATGGCCTATTTTTTTTTTTTTTTTTTATTAAAAACAGCCCTAGTCAGCACCTGGGTGCCGAGTGGGGTCCCTCAGCAGCTTGGGACCCCAGCACTTGCCCAGGTGCTGACACCAACCACTGTGTTTGGTGTGCCTATATAAGACGAGAGATCACTGCTTACCATAATCGTTCTTCTGTACTATTCCCGCCGGCAGCGTATAAACACTTCTCCCAGTGCATTGGGAGTGCGCACATCTTCTGAAAGCGTCGTCAGAGCTTGTCACATGACTGAGTGAAGCTGGTACCGCCCATAATCCTCGTGTTCTTGGTGAGGCAGAATAACAGAAGTTTCGCTAAGATAGAATAACTGTCACGGATAGGACCTATACATACCTGTTTATATATACAGTGGGGAAAAAAAAGTATTTAGTCAGCCACCAATTATGCAAGTTCTCCCACTTAAAAAGATGAGAGAGTCCTGTAATTGGCATCATAGGTAGACCTCAACTATGAGAGACAAAATGAGAAAACAAATCCAGAAAATCACATTGTCTGATTTTTAAAGAATTTATTTGCAAATTATGGTGGAAAATAAGTATTTGGTCACCTACAAACAAGCAAGATTTCTGGCTCTCACAGACGTGTAACTTCTCCTTTAAGAGGCTCCTCTGTCCTCTACTCATTACCTGTAGTAATGGCACCTGTTTGACATTGTTATCAGTATAAAAGACTCCTGTCCACAACCTCAAACAGTCACACTCCAAACTCCACTATGGTGAAGATCAAAGAGCTGCGGAAGGACACCAGAAACAAAATTGTAGACCTGCACCAGGCTGGGAAGACTGAATCTGCAATAGGCAAGCAGCTTGGTGTGAAGAAATCAACTGTGGGAGCAATAATTAGAAAATGGAAGACATACAAGACCACTGATAATCTCCCTCGATTAGGGGCTCCACGCAAGATCTCACCCCATGGGTTCAAAATGATCACAAGAACGGTGAGCAAAAATCCCAGAACCACACGGGGGGACCTAGTGAATGACCTGCAGAAAGCTGGGACTAAGGTAACAAAGGCTACCGTCAGTAACACACTACACCGCCAGGGACTCAGATCCTGCAGTGCCAGACGTGTCCCCCTGCTTAAGCCAGTACATATCCGGGCCAGTTTGAAGTTTGCTAGAGAGCATTTGGATGTTTCAGAAGAGTATTGGGAGAATGTCATATGGTCAGATGAAACCAAAGTAGAACTGTTTGGTAGAAACACAACTCGTCGTATTTGGAGGAGAGTGAATGCTGAGTTGCATCCAAAGAACACCATACCTACTGTGAAGCATGGGGGTGCCAACATCATGCTTTGGGGCTGTTTCTCTGCAAAGGGACCAGGAGGACTGATCCATGTACATGAAAGAATGAATAGGGCCATGTATCGTGAGATTTTGCATGCAAACCTCCTTCCATCAGCAAGGGCATTGAAGATGAAACCATAATTTGCAAATACATTCTTAAAAATCAGACAATGTGATTTTCTGGATTTGTTTTCTCGTTTTGTCTCTCATAGTTGAGGTCTACCTATAATGTCAATTACAGGCCTCTCTCATCTTTTTAAGTGGGAGAACTTGCACAATTGGTGGCTGACTAAATACTTTTCTCCCCACTGTATCTATTAGAGTGTGAAATATGTTATAGTATAATGTTTGTTAAACGTCGAGATGGGAATGCCCCCTTAAGTAAAGTTTAACTATAAATATGCTTATACATGCTGGCCTAGACACTTTTTAGGGATATGTTGGGTGTTAAGGGGTCTATAGACCCCTTTGTTGGAGTTATGCATTGGAAAATACATACAATGTGTACCTCCAATGTATAGAAAAAAATAGATGTAGACAAAGACTTAGGCTAAGGCCCCATGTTGAAACGCAGCTTTTTTTTTGTTGCTGTTTTTTGAGCCAAAGCCAGGAGTGGATTGAGTAAAAAATAGAAGCATAAGTACTTTTTATATATTTCCCATTCATTTTGTAGCCATTCTTGGCTTTTGCTCAAAAAAACCACAACAAAATCTGCAACAAAAAAGCTGCGTTTCCGCAATGTGGGATCTTAGCCTAAGGCCCCTTGCAGATGACCGTGGCTGTATTTCACGGATTTCATTCATTTCTATGGGCCCGTACACATGACCGTGAATTACACAGTCCCTTGTGCGGGTCGACTGTCCAGGCCGCAAAATATAGAACAGGTCCTATTCCTGTCCTATTTTGCGGCCCTTGCTTCCATGGCTCCTATTCATTTAATGAAAGGGGCCGCAGAAGCACGGCCAGTGCACGGGTGGCACACAGGTGACATCTATGTGTCCCCCATGCGCCGCCCGTGCCTTCAATTCACGGCCACGGAAAAGCACACGGTTGTGTGCAACCGGCCTAAAAGTGATATTTAGTCCAAAAATATAAGGGCCTCAGTACCCTAAGAAGATGCTCAAATATTATATTTAGGTGCATTCACTTAGCATTTGCTATGAAGCACAAATATAGCTGATCATGCTTTGAAGGTATTCTGAATGACAAATCTGAAAGCAATGCTGCAATATCCAAAATCTTTTATATCAGTGTCACTTTGGGGATATCTAGGACTCCATAGAAACAGCACAGCCCATTCTGTATGGGGCTTATGTAAGTACAAGATTAACCAAACTGTCCACAAATGACTTGTTTCCATGACCTGTACAAGAGATGTTTAGTTAGAGTAAATTCCTGGTGTCACAGCTGCTTAATTCTGTTGGGCTAAAGTGTTTCTGCATGACTGTTGGAGAGAACAAGATTGCAATCCTCTGAAAGGCCAAGCTGAATAAGCTGACATTCAGTACAATGTGCCAGAGTCACTTTAATGTGATTCAATCTGGCAGATTATTCATCACTTATGAATTTAGGTGTCAAACACTTCACTGTACATTTTGCTGAAATATTTCACTTCACTTTGATTTCATTTTAGCCCTGATTCACTGCCAGAAAAAAAAAATTATAGTTTACTTAAAGTGACCGGCAAAAAAAAATGCATATTCCATCCCACCCAGGGACGGCACCCATACCACCTCCATTTTTTTATTTACCTAGTTTGGACTGTCCCGGAGATCTATAGGAGTCTTCACACAATGAAAACAGAGGGTGGGTATTAATCGTAGTATAAAACAGATACCACAAACTAGAACATTATTTAGATGCTAATGGATAAGTTGGAGGCTTAGGGAGAGAAATGGAGAGAAATGGTAAAGGTGAGGTTTAACACTGATAAATGTAAGGTTATGCACATAAAAAAGTAAACTGCAGCTCAAGATTGCTTATTGGAATGGGAAAACACTAGGTAAAACTGGCACAGTCAAATAAAGGAGGAATTTTAGTTTTCGGTATACTTAAAGGCGTTATCCGGTTTCTAATATTCTAAATGAAGAAGATGTAACAGAGGAAGCACTTATTACACAAATGAAATAAAAATCCAATCCACCAGCAACTTGAAAATTTGATGTCAAAATCCTTTAATGGAAACAGCAATACATCATGTATTGACCCTCACAGGGTTCTTTCTCAAGTGCAAATGACACCATTCACCAAATTTATACCAGGAGTGTCCAAACCTTTTCCAAGGAGGGCCAGATTTGGTGAGGTGAAAATGTGTGGGGGTCGACCATTCAGCCTAACATTCTTTTAACCATTAAAGAGGACCTTTTACGTCCTCATAGATGTGCGGTATTATACTGTATATCGCTAGAAAGCCCATATGGGGGATCACTGAAGAGGCCACTGTGTGGGGTGGTACCAGTGAAGTGGTCACTGTGTGGGTCACTGGTCCCCCCTATAGCTGTATTAGATCATTACTCACCTGTCTGCTCCCCACTACTGCTCTGTCTCCCTGCTGTGGGTGCACTGTTGTGACGTCATGTGATCCCGGAGGAAGAAGAAGCGGGTGGCGCCGGAGAGCAGACAGGTGAGTATTGGTACTTAGCTTGCAGGCCACAAGCTCAATCTGGCCTGTGGCCTACAAGCTCTACCAGCAGCAGAAACAGTTCAGCATTGCCACTTCTCTCCAGTTCCACCAACCTGGTTTTAACAACCGGATCGGCAGAACCGGGGAGAACCAGGCTGTATTCACTTACCACTCATCTTTGCTCTTCAGTCTTCAATGGGACCTGTTCGGTGCACATCAGGTCACGATGACGTAATATGTGGATCATTGGGGCCCCCTGGTGACTGAAGAGGGAAGTGGAGGCTGCGAGCAGGAGTGGGGATAGGTAAGTTAATAGGGGCCGTTACCGGACATCCACTGCTTGTTAAAAAAGTGGGGATCCAGTAAGTCCCCCCTAAAAGCAACAGTTCTGGCAAGCTGGGTGAAATTTGAACACAGGCCACATTTGGCCCGCAGATCGGACTTTGGACATGCCTGATTTATACCAACATTGTCCAATCAATATGTATAAAATAATGAGCCAATCCTGGTCCACCTAACAATCATATATATCATATTCTATTCTACCTATCCTTAAAATAACCCATCAATATTAGACGTGAACAGGTCTAACACATGAGATCACCTTTACCGAGATGGCGTGGCTCTCGATAATGTTTACATATTGTGAGCCGTGCTGCTCACTAGCCGTATAAACTGTAGCTACAGCGCTGTCCTATAGACTTCAATGGGACTGTTTGTTGTGCAGTACCTACACTTTCCCCTCCTTGTCTATTTACATTTTCCCAGATATTAAAAAAAGAAACAAAATGCAAAAATAAAAATGACATATAAATAAAGCCCTATGTATCCCCAAAAAAGATGCACAGTTTATTTTAATAATCTGAATGAAAGTTTTTTACAAAATCACATTTTCCATAAAAACTCAATAATGTCATGAACTGGTTAAACATCTATAATGTGTATGGGAATGCTATTTTTCAATGTCATTTATGTATGTGTTTTAGCTAAACTGATACCTGTAAGCTGGAATGAGATCCCCTCAACACTATTCCAGAAGGTAGGTGGGACTAAAATGGCAGACTGAAGCTGTGAAGCCATAAACAAGCTGCCTCACACCCTTGGGCCCCAAACTAGCAGAAGATTATTCTTGTCAATCAACATAACCACCAGTGGCTGGTGAGGGGCCGTATCCATGGCATAAGTGCCCTGACTACCAGCAAGAGGCTGTCATCTCAGTAGGTAAGGGAAGACCAAGGAGCTTAAACAGATGCAGAGTCTCTGCCCAATAAAGGCAAAATTACAATGGAACTCTTCTCCAAAATCTGCTTCAAATTCAGCTAGAGACGGAAAATGATCCAGTATGGAGTAACTAAATGAGGCAGATGGGTCCTGCCTGGTGTTGAAACTGGGCCTGTAATGACAAGGTAATGACAGTACTATGAAACACCTGGCCTTGCTGCATTTCTGGATTATGGCCACTGACGCTCAAAACATTGACCCTGTAGGTCGTGATAGCTATGTATTGTCCCTGCCCATAATTTCTGCTCCATGTGTTGACTGTGGCATTCACCTTTCCCCACATCGGCATTTTCAAGGAGAGGCCCACATTGCGATATCAAGCAGGGACAGCTTTCCTAGACAAATAATGGTAAACTAGGTAATCTTATTGACCCAGCATGCATACCACCAGTTCAGGAAATGTAACAGAATAACCTAAATGACAGTGGCAGCGACTGCACCGCTAGTAACCTGTTTACTGGACACGCATTCTTTTATGGATGAGTATTGACGTTGGCATGGAGGAGGAGAAGAAGCAGATGGAGATGATAATGATAAAGACAATGACCATGCGCTAGATGTGGATGTGGCCTGCCTACAAAGTGCACTTTCATGCTTGATAGCTCTTTTACTATGTTCTACCACAATTAAATTTGCAAGTTACCCTATTACTGTGTCTCTGCAGTTTTATTTCTAAATGACCATCATGGGTACTCTAACTCCCTTCCGGCTCAGGAAGACTGATAACTAGGATGTGTTCCCAAGGAAAGACTACCACCACTATCAGGTACAGTGCATGCTCCCTCAGCACTGCACTAGCCCAGGAGGAGAGTTGGATGAATTGGTTGAATGCATAGCTATATCTTGGCTTCCTCCAACAGGTTGCAGCAGTGTTATGAATATGATTACAAGTGGATTTAGCCCTTGACATACAGGGTTAATGATTTTAGCTGAGTGCCAGATGCTGTTGTATATGTACTGTTGTATTTGGCGGGTGATGGCTCTCTCTCAATGAGTTTTAGGAGGGCTGATGTCGGAAATTGATAGCCAAATTTTTTGGTCGTCCTACATTGCACATTTATTGACTGATATGCATAGCATCTGACAGACCCCCTGGACTTTAATGAGCCCATTAGGTTTCCATCTCCATGTCATTTTATGTTACTAGACTGCTGCTGTTGTTGCTTTTTGTCCTAGGGGATGTTGTGAAACAAATTGTAGTCTAGTCGCAGTCACAACATCCCGTAGATTGCAATTAAAGTATATGCCATGATACAAAAGCCAAATAATACTGCAATATTATGCCCACAGACTATCTCAACTAAGTGAATGAACAGTGTTACCAAATAATACTTCCATCGCTACATACTAACTGAAGAAAATGCATCCTACTGTTATCAAATAACACCCCATGACCAAATATTACCACCTCATAGCGACTGATTAATAACACCATAGTGCTACCAAACAATACCTTCACACATTACCACCACATTGTAGCAGAAATTCCACCATACTAATACCAATATTCCCCACATATTACAACCACATATTGATAGATACCATTAACTTGGAAACATAAAAAACTCTTATTGTCACCCTGATTCACTCTCAAATTGATTATTCTAACTCCTTACTAGTCAGTTTTTCCCTTACTAAACTGTACAATCTATCCTGTATGCAGCAGCCAGGCTCATCTTTCAATCTAAACCCTTCACTGAAGCCCCCAGTCTATGCTAATCATTGCCCTGGTTGCCTGTCCTCTATAGAATTTCAGTTCTAACAATGGTCCACAAGGTTCTCCATAGTGCGGCACCTCCCTACATCTCCTCCCTCATCTCTGTCTACCACCTTACTGGTGCTCTCTGTTCAGCCAGTGATCTAATACTAACATAATCTATTATCAGACTCTCCCAATCCTATCTCCAAAACCTCTCACGATTTCCCACTGGTTCTCTGGATTGGGTTTGCTCAGAAATCAGAATAACACCCAACTTCCACAGCTTCAAGCATATTCTAAAAACGCATTTCTTTAGATAGGCCTATACATTTCCTAATCTAACACTTCTTTACACTCCCCAAACTCTTCTTTGCTCACTTCCCTACATTATCCCATAATGTAACCCTGTATGCCCAGGCAATTTGGATCTGAACATAAAAGGACTCTGGCTGGGGACTGGCTCACACAGATTTTATATGTGAAACATTATCTTACAAAAATAGCTGGACCAATGTGCAAGCATGTTTACCTCTTGTGGCACCCACTCTACCATGTAGATTGTAAGCACTTGGAAACAGGGCCCTCACTCCTATTGTGTGAATTGATTTATTACTCTGTAATGTGTTGTTTTGTCTGTACATGAACCCTGTGATCTATAAAGTGCTGCAGAATATGTTTTCACTATATAAATAAAAAATGATTTATGTTATGTCAACTGATTAAAATGGTGTTTTTGTCAATATGCAAATGACTGTTTGGAGCAACGAGGGAGTTGCCATTAGGTATACACTGCCTGGCCTTGTTAATAAGAGGAAGGAGGGAGGGGCCAAAGCAAAACTGAACAATGGGAGGCTTACCTCTTTGGAGCAATGGCAATGCTCTTATTGCTCTGGAGAGCTAATTTGCTTATTGACAAACGTGGTGATATCTCTGCAATAGAGGCACCCTTTCACAAGGGGAAAATACCATTTGATTTGGGTGATCTTAACCCCCTGAAAGTTTTGAACTTCTCCTACTCAGGAGACATTATATGAAACTGCACAGATAGCAGTCACTTAAATGGCTGCTTAAGTTGCTGGGTCTAGAGCTCCAATATTGGTCTTGTTTTAAAGCTAAGAATCTTTAAAATAAAACCAAGACCATGCCTGTATCCCAAGAAACCCAAGGGGTGGGGGTACCATGGATTTTTGTTCATGATATCAGCCCCCCCATTATCATTCAGCATATCAGCCTACTCGCCATTTAACCGCTTAGATGCTATGGTCATGGCTGACCGCTATATAAGTTTCACAGAAAAAAAAATAAAAGTAGACAATTTTCTTCCCTCGTCGATAAAAAAAAAAACCTGACACAAATAGTATCGCCACAAGCATAACATCCCCTAAAATAAAATTAGTACATTATTTATTTTACATAATAAACTCCATAAACCTTCAGATGGCAAAACTCATGTTTTCTGTTCTTCTCAGCTCTCCAAAAAAGTAATAAATACTGATCAAAAAGTCACATGTACCCACTAAATACCAGGTCTTGTAAAACTACATTGAAAAAAAACGTAAAAGTTATGAAAGCTGGAATGCAGAGAGGCATACAATGTTACTAAAAACATGTTAGATCGCTAAAGGGTTAAAATGTATAATAAGGCACCGGAGTTATGTGCCAGCTATATTTACATATATACTTGAGCCATAAATTCAAAATCTATAATAAAAAAGTGACATTTTCGGGAGGGTTTTTGCTATTTTAATGTGACTGTTAAGGGTTTCTGGGGACAGACTCCCTTTAAGAAATGGATTCTGTAATGTCTCTGGGAGGAATTACATGTTTTTAAGAGGATGGGCAGATCAAGAAGCATCTTTTTTTACCCTCACATTGCACACTATATGAAACTGTTTTCATGGCCATGTGACAGATCAACTGTATGAGAAAACATTAAGCATGTTCACATGCTAGCTATTTTAATAGAAGGGGAAGGTTTCCAGTAAGACATAATATTTTTCATATTTATACCTTTTATGTGTATAAAAAAAGAACTGTTTACATATTTTCAGTCTTTTTGATGTTGCCAGATGGGCACATTTTGCGAACATTATTCTTGGCACTATGAGATGAACTAAGGAGAAAATAGCAAGCAGAAATAAACAGATTGTAAAAAATGTGGTATCCAGCTACACATACTCCAGGGAGGATGTAATAAACTTCCCATTATAATTTAAACCTTAAAGCGGCCAAGATGAGAAAAATATGGCTGTTTTTTTTTCCAAGAACAGTACACACTTGTCTGCAGGTTGTATAGAATATTGTAGTTCAGCCCTGTACACCTCATTGGAGCTGAGCTGATACAGCAGACACAACACATCAACAGGTGTGGCGCTGTTTGTAGAAGAAAGAGGCCATGGTTTTTTAAAATCCTGGACAACCCCTTTAGCAGTTTTCTATGCGGCTAACTCATGTTTTTTCATAGGATAGGTTATCAATTGAAGACCTATAGGGTGTATATATATATATATATATATATATATATACTCCTTGATAAGTTCCTTGAGGGGTGTAGTTTCCAAAATGGTGTCACACTTTGGGAGTTTCCATTGTACTGGTATTTTAGGGGCTCTGCAAATGAGACATGGCGCCTGAAAACAATTCCAGTAAAATCCGCCCTTCAGAAGCGGTGCTCCTTCTTTTCTGATCCCTGTCATGTGCCCAAACAGCAATCCAAATATGGGGCATTTCTGTACTTCAAAGAAATTTCCTAACACTTTGTCTTCTTTAACCCCTTGTAAATGTGCAAATTTTAGGGCTAAATGAACATATTATTACAATAAAATTAAATTTCACTTTTTATTTTGCTTTAATTCCTGTAAAAGTCTTAAATGGTTAATAAATGCTGTTTTGAATGGTGTGAGGGGTGTAGTTTTAAAAATGGGTTGATTTATGGGGGGGGGGGGGATTTCTAATATATGGTCCTGTAAAAGACCCTTCAGAACTGAATTCTTGAAAATTTAGGAAATTGCTGTGGCTAGTGACAAGAATCTCTCACATTGAGGAGAGCACCAGTGAAGGTGTGTAGAGATTTTAATTGCCTTTCGCCCTCTACTTAGCATCTACATATCACAAGACATTATGGGAAAGGAGCTGGGGAGCTCATGCGCCCTCTATTGGATGTAACAGATCCTCAATTTGCTTTTGACTCACCGAGCCTTGAAACAGCAAAAGGGATCTTAGCCAAGCCAATTTCACTTATCTGCATACAGCGCTGTTTCCGGATTGTTGTCCTTCATCAGTACAGAGCAAAGTGAATTGGCTGGCTTAGTGGGAGGCAATGAGTGGGTTAGGGACAAGAATCTCTCACATTGAGGAGAGCACCAGTGAAGGTGTGTAGAGATTTTAATTGCCTTTCGCCCTCTACTTAGCATCTACATATCACAAGGCATTATGGGAAAGGAGCTGGGGAGCTCATGCGCCCTCTATTGGATGTAACAGATCCTCAATTTGCTTTTGACTCACCGAGCCTTGAAACAGCAAAAGGCTAGTGTCAGCCTTACAGGCACTCAGCCCCAGTTGTTCATGGGAATCCAATTTATTTATAACTATATTTTTGTCATGTGAGAGGAAAGCGAAGTATCCGAAGGAAACCCACACAAACATGGGAAGAATATATAAACAAGATGTCCTTGGTTGTATCCAAACCCAGGACCCCAGTGCTGCAAGGCAACGGTGCAGCCGTGCTGACAACATGAAAACGTTCTCGAAACTACTTGGATGAATTAAAGCATTGCAAAGTTATTACCACATAAAGTGAAACATGTCAGATTTGTAAAATGGGCAGTGTCCTAAAGGTGATTTTAGGCTATGTTTTTAAGGGGTTAATGTGATTCTTCAATAAAGCCTGGATATTTTATAAGATTATGGTGCCGGAGTTATACAATACCTTATACTATTAGAGATGGCAACATCGCCTTGGTTAACACTTAATATTCCTAGTGGCTCTGAATTGTACAGGAATTTATAAAGGTGGTTTAGAGTAAAAGTGCCATACATTTAAGGTAAATGTACCATAATTCTAAATAATTTTCATAGGTCTACAATTCTTTATAGAGTCAGATGTCTGGTTTTTTTTTTTGTTTTTTTTATACAAAGCTCCATACCATCAACTTTGCATGTGCTTCTCACCCTCATCTGTGCAGAGTAGCGGACATGCAAGTGGACCATCAAGAAAAACAATGGTAAACAAGTTACCCTTGCACATTCTACTTATAATTACAAGGATACTTTCCATTTTACTAACAACGGTTTACTTTTTCACATATATATTATTTAAATATTCATTAATATGTATCAGGTAAATATAAACAAATGAAGGCTTACAAGGCAGGGTTTCACCATCAAAGCTTAAGGCTACATCCAGACAACCGAGGTACAGCAAAACTGTCCAAAAATGGACTTTTTTCATGGCCATCTTGCACCCAAGTATATGGATAGAGCCATGAAAGCGGCTAAAAATAGGAGATGATGACAACAGATTGTCAAAATAACAGTCATGTGAATAGCCCCCATTCACTGACATTGAATTTAAGTCTGCTGTGTGAGATGTGTTAAAAATATGGACTTCACATGACCATTAATCATGTGTGAATGTAACATTTACCGATGCCCGCGGCTGCACACAGTGGCATCTACTTCCCTTTCTGCGTCCCATAGCAGAAGGGGAAGCAGGGGCGGCCACGAGCAGACGAGGGGTAGGTAAATAAATAGGCCGTTAACTGCTGGGGTTACTCCAGCAGGTTACGGTCTATTATATATATATATATATAAAAAAGTTATCCTTCTACCTGCGATGCCTTGATGGAGCCGCCACCTCTTCTTGTCCGCGATGTCTGTGTCTCAGCGTAGGCGGCGTGATGACGTCATTGTATCGCCACCTGCGCTGTGATGCGACGTCTCATAAACCAGCCCAGGACAGGGCCCGATCAGCTCTGTTTTTTTTTTTTTAAAGCGGGCTGACCTGGGCTGGTTTACATTAAATAAATAGTAAAAATGCCACCCACCCCCCAGACAGTGAAAGACAGTGCCACCTGAGGCGACCGCCTCACTTCGCCTCATTAGCGGTGCGCCCCTGAGCAACATTGATGTAAATAAAGGTCTGGGGGAGATAGATAATGCACCCTTAGCACTACCAGAATGTTTGTGTGCATGTCTTTGGTTCTCGCTTGCTAGGCACCTTCTCCCTCCCTCCCCTTCCCATGTACACAGTCTTCTGATCGATAACTCTGTAAGCCTGTAGCACAACAGGCTTTCCTTCAGGCAACTAGGCAAAACCAGTCTTCTAGATACAGGAACTCCCAAGGCAAAGACTCAATGCTGGCACATGCAGAGGAAAAACAAAAGAGGGTCAGAGCTGGAAAGTTCCATGAGAATCGAGCAGACTTCAGTGAACTGACAATGGGACTGAACCAAACTGCTTCAGCCAGAGTGACTGACAAGTAGTTAGAAGAGGATACCTGACTGGTTGCGATAGATTCAGTGCAGGTCCCACAGTAAGCCCTCTTAGGGTATGTTCACATGGCAGAATTCGCCGCGGATTTGGGGCAGATTCTGTCCCCGAAACCGCGGCAGATTCCACCCGGAATCCACCTCCCATTGTTTTCAATGGGAGGCAGAGATTGCAGTAGGAATGGGTAAAAAGATGCATCCTGCTCAATCTTACTGTGGATTCCGCGACTCAAGATTCCCTGTTGATTAGGCCCATTCATTTGGGCTTGATCAGCTGCGGAAAGTTACGACAAAATGCATCCTGTCACAGCTAGACCGCTGGCGAAAATACCGGCAATGAAAAATGAAGAGGAATTTCTCTTCATTTTCAACTGTGTGAAAATATCCTTAGATGTGGAAGATGCCATCTTGCACTGGTCCAAAGAAAATGTTACATCACAGCTACTGAATGGAGTACCAGGAAGACTCCATAGTATCCGAAATTAATTCTACTCGGCTTGAGTAGCCAGTGGTAGCTTACTTGTTGTGTTAATGACTAAGAGTCTGAGAGTTCAGTAAGCAGTTACAACCCTAATGTTGCTGCATTGTGTGCAAAGTATTGCCATTGCATTGTTGTAAAACCAGAGACTATACAACTGCTTGTCAATTACTGCAATTGCATACTGTTGATAGCGAAAAGCTCATCAAGCTGTTAAATTAAGGGACATTCTTCCATATATGCTGTCTGCAAAGAGTTGTCAAATCTGAGGGACTAGATGTGGATTCCTTCCCCACAGGTATGCCCCAAATGAGTGCTTCAGTAAAAACTATTCAGTAAAATGTCATAAACCGCAATTCTGTGCCTCTAAGGGCGGGTTCACACTTGCAGCGGCACTCCGTCCGCCGCAAATCCGACCTAAGTGTCAGAAAACTGGATAGGGGAAGGTTTGTGGCGCATTGCTTAAAACCCAATTCACTTGAATGGGGTTTTAAAGCAATGCACGGGTATGCGCTTACACCCTCTGCGCCGCGAAGCCGTCTTTTTTCGTCGGAAACAAGGTCCTTCAAGTGAATGGGGTTTTAAGCAATGCATCGCAAACCTTCCCCTATCCAGCCCCTATCCAGTTCTACGACATTTATGTAAGTGTGTGAACCCACCCTAACAGATGTTGCTACTACACCTGTATTACATTACAAACTAACAATATGTCTTGGGAGACCAAAACAGATTTGGTAGAGAATTCATAGAAAGTGAACAGTTTAGAGGGAAGGGGGAGGAAAGGATTCTGATAAGTGATGAAAGAGACATTTTTTTCTGACAAAATATATTACACATTTTTTTACATTCGCTTTGATTTATGTAAAGTTTGATGAAAGTGCAGTGACCATTTAAGTTTTAGAAAGGAAGTTTACTATGTAAGGTCAGCCAACAAAGTTCATGTTTGAGTTAGTGAACCTGGTTCAAGTTTGCTGAACTTTAAAGAGATTTTTAGCTATCTTTTGCTCCCCTCTGCCTTTGCTCTGCCTGCAAGCTATGTCGATTTCCTGCACGTCTGATGACTGCTGCCAGTTGATTGCCTCGTGCTGTTATTGTAATTGCATTCTCTGTGAAAGTTTTGGCTTAGCAGTAGGGAGGATCTATTGCATTATGCATAAAATATGGTTATATACAACAGCTTCTTGGTATACTTTTTTGTTCTTTTTAAGGAGTTATTAAACTATTTCTTTATACTCTACTCATTTTTTTTATTCTGAATGATACAAAGTTGTGCAGTTTAGCAAATTTAATGAATAACCATACCCATGTAGATTGAATAAAAAACATATTTGTGCAATCTATAAATTTTATGTATTGCAGGCCTTTTATACGGGCCGGTTTGATTATTTCCCTTAATCATTTTCAAAGTAGCTTTCGCTGGAAAAAATAAAGTTGTCAATGACTAAGAGAGTCACCCTCCAGGAGACAATAAGCACACGCAATGTGATGTGCACTAAAGTCCGGGTTTCCCTTTTTTCAGTGTTTGTTTATGGTAAGAAAAAGAAAAGAAGGACCTTTGATCAGTCCTTGATCAGTATTGCAACCCAGCACTACCTCCCAACATCTTGCGTGTTCTTGAGAAGTTTGGAAATGCGTATTCAGAAGATGCAGTTTGTTACATTCACATAAATTCATGATTAGTCGCCGAACTAGCAAACAATTGTTTGTCAGCTGCATCTTTTATGTATGTGCTATTGTGCTTGCCATGGATAGCTATTGTTTTATCAGGGTCATAAACACAAGCCAATCTTCTGGGCATCCATGGACATTTAGGAGAATGGTAAGCCATGACCCTGGGGTAAGAACAGTGGCGTAACTAGGAATGGCTGGGCCCCAAGGCGAACATTTGACATGGGGCCCCCCCCCAAGCCGCCGCCCCCAAACCCCCCAAGCCGCCGCCCCCAACCCACCCCACACACAAACCGCATTCCTGCGAACACTATTATGCCCCATAGTGGCCCCTGCACACGGTATTATGCCCCATAGTGGCCCCTGCACACGGTATTATGCCCCATAGTGGCCGCTGCACACGGTATTATGCCTCATAGTGGCCCCTGGACACGGTATTATGCAGCATAGTGGCCCCTGCACACAATATTATGCCCCATAGTGGCCCCAGCACACAGTAGTTTTCCCTATAGTGGCCCCGACACACAGTAGTTTGCCCCATAGCGGCCCCTGCACACAGTAGTTTGCCCCATAGTGGCCCCTGCACACAGTAGTTTGCCCCATAGTGGCACCTGCACGCAGTAGTTTGCCCCATAGTAGCCCCTGCACACGGTAGTTTGCCCCATAGTGGCCCCTGCACACAGTAGTTTGCCCCATAGTAGCCCCTGCACACAGTAGTTTGCCCCATAGTGGCCCCTGCACACAGTAGTTTGCCCCATAGTGGCCCCTGCACACAGTATTATGCCCCATTGTGGACCACCCATGAACGATTATTATACTCTGGGGTCTTTTCAGACCCCAGAGTATAATGATCGGAGACCCAGGGGAGGATAGAAACATAGAAAACACTGCAACTTACCTCTTCCTCGCTGCGGTGCACTCCCGTGCGCTACTTCGGCCATCTTCAATGTCGGACCGGATCTCGCGCGATCCAGGCCGGCGTCGCGATGCATAATGACATCGGCTGACGTCTGGGATGTCACCAAACAGGCCCCAAGCCTGCGGAGCGGCGGATAGGTGAGTTACAGTGTTTTTTATGTTCGCTCACCTCCCCTGGGCCCCCGATCGTTATACTCCGGGGTCTCAAAAGACCCCGGAGTATAACGATAGCAGTGATTGTGGGGTTCGCGGTAGCGACTGCCACAGGGCTCCGGGCCCCGTAATGTTCCGGGCCCTGTGGCAGTCGCTACCACTGCTACCCCGGTAGTTACGCCCCTGGGTAAGAATAACATATCTAAAGGATTTTTACAAAGTGCAAGAGCACCAGCCAAAGGCAGTTAAGGATTACTCCAACAACTTGCATTTTACTAAAAGCTGATTGGAGAGACATGAGCAAGAAGGCCAGAGGATACCTGAGTGAAGGAGGAGTTGTGGGTGTATGTGAGTGTGTTTGTGATTACATTTTCAATATATATGCAGGGTCAAATTGCATTTCTATATATATATATATATATATATATATATATATATATATATATTTAGGAACATATATACAGTGGGGAAAATAAGTATTTGGTACACTGGCAATTTTGCAAGTTTTCCCACCTACAAAGAATGGAGAGGTCTGTAATTTTTAGCGTAGGTACACTTCAACTGTGAGAGACAGAATCTAAAAAAAAATACAGAAAATCACATTGTATGATTTTTAAGTAATTAATTTTAATTTTATTGCATGAAATAAGTATTTGATCACCTACCTACCAGCAAGAAGTCTGCCTCTCACAGACCTCTTAATTTCTCTTTAAGAAGCCCTCCTACTCTGCACTCATTACCTGTATTAATTGCACCTGTTTGAACTTGTTACCTGTTTAAAAGACACCTGTCCACACACTCAATCAGTCACACTCCAACCTCTCCACCATGGCTAAGACCAAAGAGCTGTCTAAGGACACCAGGGACAAAATTGTAGACCTGCACAAGGCTGGGATAGGCTACAGGACAATAGGCAAGCAGCTTGGTGAGAAGGCAACAACTGTTGGAAAATGGAAGAAACACAAGATGACTATCAATCTTCCTTGGTCTGGGGCTCCATGCAAGATCTCGCCTTGTAGGGTAAGGATGATTCTGAGAAAGTCCAGGAATCAGCCCAGATTACATGGGAGGAACTGGTCAATGAAGAGAGCTGGGACCACAGTCTCCAAGATTACCGTTAGTAATACACTATGCCATCATGGATTAAAATACTGCAGGGCACGCAAGGTCCCCTGCTCACGTCAGCATATGTCCAGTTTGAAGTTCACCAATAACCATCTGGATGATCCAGAGGAGGCATGGGAGCATGTGTTCAGATGAGACCAAAATAGAACTTTTTGGTATCAACTCCGCTTGCCGTGTTTGGACGAAGAAAAAGAATGAGTACAACCCCAGGAATACCATCCCAAACGTGAAGCATGGGGGTGGAAACATCATACTTTGGGGGTGCTTTTCTCCAAAGGGGACAAGACAGTTGCATCGTATTGAAGGGAGGAAAGATGAGGCTATGTATGGTTAGATTTTGGCCAACAACCTCCTTCCCTCAGAAAGAGGATTGGAGATGGGTCATGGCTGGCTCTTACAGCATGACAATGACCCGAAACACACAGCCAGGGCAACTAAGGAGTGTCTCCGTAAAAAGCATTTCAAGAACCAGCTGAATTCTTCATCTTAACCCATAGTTGTGGGAAAGGTAAATTGTAACAGCAAGATTAGTTCTCTCCCTATTGAAAGAACCAGATTGTTACAGTCATATTGCATCACATAACCGTGGCATTTTACAGTCCCTGCAACGAATCCCATCCACACATTGCAGAAAAATACCCGCAGCGGAAATGCTGCGATTTCCAAAACCATTGCGTTTTTGGAAATCGCAGAATGTCAATTATACCTATGAAAACTCTGTAGACTTTCTGAGAAAAGCGCTGTGGGAAAAAACGCTATGCGTTTCCACCGCTTTTTCGCTGCGGCCCGCTAGCCAATGTAACCATTCTTGACTTTGGCTCAAAAAACTTCAACAAAAAAAGCTGTCTTTCTGCAACGTAGGGCCTCAGCCTAAAAGTCAGTTCTAGAGGAGAATACCTCTATAATATGGTGCAGTTTTGTTTCTTCCACACCACTACCAGTTCCTGGCAATGTGCCCTTATTCACCTGATTACTTATGAAAACAGAAAAAAAAGCGTGGCTAGTATTAAGACATCTAGTGTATGTTTCGGTATGCCCTCGAGTAAAAACATTGGGGCTAATTAGGAGTGACAGAATAATTAACATAATGCGGTTGTCAGTTGTACATGTGTGAAGACAGGTGGGTTAATTATCGGTCTGAATTAACCTATGTATATATAAAACCTGAGCATACTGGTGATATGTAGTACATTCCCAAAGGACTATATCAGAGAAATATCACATCAAACTGTTCAGGTTTAGTTTTTAATTAAATGTCAACTGACCTTGCAGTTTTTATAGAAGCTTTTGATATTAAAACTTCCCTTGCTAATCAAAAGAACTCAGGATACAAATCTCAGCAGTAGGGAAATCTAGACTTTTTTTTTCACTTTTCTGGCACCCAAAGAGTTAAAAAGGAAACAATGAGCAACCTCCATATTAATAAATAGTAGTCTGTGTTCATTATGCTCTGACTTCATACTCTGACATCTAATAGAACTGCAAAGCTCTAACTCCAATCAGTCCCCGTGCGATTGGATAGGTGTTCTTGTAACTTCTGACGGAAACACATAAAAGACAAAACCCAAATCAACAAATCTGCCAGCCAGCCATCGCAGCTTTGAAGAAAGTGTTTCAATCACTTTATTTTGTCTTCATGTCAGTTTGCCAGATGGCTCAGCTCTTTCTAAGGTCCCTTTACCAATGGGGGTTACACTGAGATGTTGAAGCTTCAAAGATGCTTTTTAATCTTCAGGAACATCACAGGAGCTGAGAAAGTGCCTCGCTCCCTGAAGACTTTCCTACAAAAGAGTCCATGCAGGTCCTGTAATGAAAGCCAGATAAAGGGAGAAGGAACAGAGTGTGAGGAAGGAGCGGAGGAGGGGAAAGGCCAGCGGCTGTAACTCTCTGTTTCTGTAAGGAATTGCATACAATTTGGATTTTTCAGTTTAATTCCAAATATGGCTTGTGCAAAATATCGCTTCCCTTTTCTTGCAGTAGAAATATTTGGTGCACCCAGATCTGTGCAGAGTAAGCATTAAAAACTATACCTGGCCTTTTGACATTCTAGCTTCTTTCCTTTATATTGTATCTTCTGTAATGTTCTGTGCTGTAAAGTTTACAATATCTTTAGTTCACATAAGAAGCTAGTTACACCAAATTGGTTTCTAGCATGCACCCAATAAAATAAACCTATGTTAGAATAGATAACCCAACTTTCGTACACGACAGTGAAAAACGGACTTTTATTTACTTATTTTGCTTACTTGTATAGCGCCAACATATTCCGAAGGTGCTTTACAGACATTGTTAGTCACTGTCCCATAGAGGGCTCACAATCTAAATTCCCTATCAGTATGTCTTTGGTGTGTGGGAGGAAACCAGAGTACATGGAGGATACTCACGCAAACACAAGGAGAACAGAAAAACTCCTTGGAGATGTTGTCCTTGGTCAGAATCGAACCTAAGACCGCCAGTGCCGTAAAACTATTGTGCCAACCAAGGAGCTACCCTTTAACACCCATTGCCCATTATCTTTTAGAACACTAGGAATCAATGGGTACATACATATGTCCATTTTGTACGTGACAGTGAATAACTTCAGTTAAAAAAAATAGGACATCCTATTTTTGTCCATATTTTCTGCCTGACGTACTCAATACAAGTCTATGGGACAAAAATGTCCAGGAAACTGATGAAAAATATGTGACAAACTAATGAAAAAAAGAAAATTAGAAACTGACAGTTTCATAATTTTTTTTCACTGTTGTGAGTATATCTATCAGTCTGGACGCTACAGCGATGCCTCCGGTCTGTGCCAGTCACTGCATTGGCTGCCTATTCAATACAGAATACAATATAAACTTATCACTCTCATCCACAAGGCTTTCCATAATGCTGCACCTCTCTCATCTCTATCTATCACACAACCCGTGCTCTCCGTTCACTCAAAGACCTAAGACTAACATCCTCTATTATCAGAACCTCCAACGCTCATATACAAGACTTCTCCCGAGTTGCACCACTTTTCTGGAATGCTCTATCCTGGACTATCAGATTATCCCCCAATTTCTACAGCTTCAAGCGCAAACTAAAGACATATCTTTTCAGACAGGCCTATCACAACTCCTAATGTAAACCCTTCTGTAGTTATAATCCCTAAAATGTACCTTCTGTTCACGCTCCTACTTTACCTCACAGGATATGATGCCATTTCAGACTAACTTTATATGTCCAGGCACCATCTGCATATTAAAGGACACGATTGGTGAGGGCTCATACAGCTTTATATATGTGTAATGACAGTAACCTCTATTACAAAATTGTCTGACCATTGTATAAGCAATGCTACCTCCTATGCTGCCCCTGCTACCTCCTGTGTCACCCCCTCTACCTCATAGATTGTAAGCTCTTGCGAGCAGGGTCCTCAGTGCCATTGTGTGCATTGACTATTTCTTTGTAATGTATCTTTTTTGTCTGTACTTGAACCCTACAAATTATACAGTGCTGCGGATTATGTTGGCGCTATATAAATCAAATGTTTATTATTATTATTATTATTATTATTATTATATAGCTTTGGAGCCACAGGAGACCCTTAAAATTTTATGCAAATTAATTCACCAAGTATTTCAGACACTGAAAAGTTACAATCCAAGTTATACCACACCATAGTGGTCAATTGCATGACTGGCTAATTTTATGGCGCATAAGACAAAAAGCACTAAACGTCTTAGCAGATTTAATTGTTCACATTAAAGACAGTGACATCTTTCATGTATTTCAATAAAGGTTTATTTCATAGTATGAAAGCTAATAACTTAAAAGTTATTATAGATTTCATATATTTTTGTCTGTGGATAAAGGTGCTCTAATTCTGAACTTACAAAATTGGTTCTTGGTTATGGAGTGGTGTGCAGACTAGCAAACTGTGGTACCAGTATGCAGTGGGTTAACTGTTAGGGAGAACTGAAAAGTGCAGTAAACTATATAAAGGAAAGACCCTTGAGGAATGGGGAAAGTGATGTTACCTAATTGTTTCCTCTCACCTGCACTTCTGGTCTTTGAGAGGTCTTTGCTCAGTCCGTCTCCTCATTTTTGCTGCTAGTTACATAAGTGACTACAGAAATGGGAGTCTTAGTCAAAACATGTACTTCTGGTCAGTAAGGTGCACTAGGGGAGGGTATTTGTTCTTCAATAAGTTGTGGCTTTGATAGAGAATTGGGATAGTAAGATGATAGGAAAGAACTCTGCGTGAACTGGATTAGGGTGAGAGACAAATCAGAGTGCGTATAGAGTGTATAGAATATAGAGTGTGTGAAAGGGAGGAAAGTTCTAAACAGCAGAAAGAAAATTACCATACTCAGCTGAACTTTTCTTTATCCCAGCTTGTATATTACATGATAGGCAGGGAGGGAACTGAACATGCAATGGCTGTTTTTATGTGTGTTAATGTGTATCCAAGTAATTTATTGTTGCAAATACAGCACCAGCATATTTAGTCATTTAGTACATACAGAAATTGTCAACCATCAGCGAAAGCACAGCAGTGTGTGGAAGCTATTGGCACAAGCATTTTTTGCAAGTCGCAGCATGTCAATTATGCCTACGGAAACGCTGGCCCTTTCCATATAGGTATAATAGAAGCAAAAGGTCCGCAGAGGAAAACTCTGCGGACTTTCCGGTTAACAACAATGCAGAAAAAAACGCAATGCATTTCCACAACGGTCTTTTCCGCAGAATTTTTATTTTTTTTGCTGCGGCTTGCTCCGTAGGACCTTAGCCTAAGGGATCATTGTGCTGCATCATCCCTGCATGTATTTGCCCTGTATTTGCAGTTCTGTGTTCCTAAATCTCCTATACTATGTTCACTTAAGCGTTTCTCAGCTATTTCTTTTCTATTGTACAGTTACTCCTGGCATAATTACATGTAAATAAACCAGTATTAGTAGTAATGGATGGGGGAAGAGACAGACTGCTCCTTATTGTACGAGCAGACAGCCTCAAATACAAATGTAAAATGTGCTGTAGCCATAATGGGGATATTAGCAGCAGAATGAACTGATCAAACACCCTGTATGAATGCTTAGGGTGGGTTCACACTACCATTATTAATGTCCGTTGCTCTCATCCATCACAGGATGAGAGCAATAACATTAAATGACAGATGCAGAGGGAACCCCCCCCCGTCGAGTGTCCGTCTGCATTCACCCTAATGGAAAAAACATGACAGAAGCTTTCTAAACACACATGACGAAAGACAGCATTCGTCATGTTGCTTACATTATTATCAATAGGAATGGACATAGATGTAGGGGGCTCTTTCTTTGTCTATTTACTTTGGTGCAGTAAATGTCCGTTGCTGTCATCCTATGACGGATTACAGCATTAGACATTAACAACGGTAGTGTGAACGTCCCCTTATACAGTCATAGAACAGATTGCCCAGCAAGACCCTACACATACTAACTTTAATAGTAGGTGGAAGGAACTTAATATTACTATTAAAAAATTCTGGCCGGTGTTAAAGCAAGACAGAGATTTACAACTGATTCTACCAAATGAACCTCATTTGAATGCTAAACGCAGCAAGAGTTTGGTGAAAAGCCATCACATTCCACCACCATCAAATTTTATTACTGTCAGCATGGGCCCAAAATGGTGTTTTACTGCATGTTGAAAATGTTCTGCAAAAGTATTCATACGCCTTGAACTTTTTCACATTTTGTCACCTTACAACTACAAACTTAATGTATTTTATTGAGATTTTAAGCAATAGACCAACACAAAGTAGCAGATAATTGTGAAGTAGAACGAAAATTATACATGGTTTTTAAAATTTTAATCAAATAAAAATCTGAAAAATGTGACGTACAAAAGTATTTAGCCCCCTATATCAATACTTTGTAGAGCCACCTTTTGCTGCAATTACAGCTGCAAGTCTTTTGGGGTATGTCTCTACCAACTTTGGGCATCTAGAGACTAAGATTTTTGCCCATTCTTCTTTGCAAAATAGCTCAAGCTCAGCCAGATTGGATGGAGAGCAAGGGCGTAACTATTGGGGTAGCAGCAGTAGTGACTGCCACAGGGCCCCCGATGTTTTTTTTTTTTTTTTTTTTAATAGGCCGTTACCTGCTGGAGTAACCCCAGCAGGTAATGGGCCCTATTTACTTACCAATCCCTGCTGCTGCTCATGGCCACCTGCGCTTCCCATTCTGCAGAGGCAGCTGTGAGCATGAGCGGGGATCAGTAAGTGAGGCCATGGGCCGCGAACCCCATGAACCCCACGAACACTGCTATCATTATACTGATTGGAGGCAGGGCCGGTTTTAGACAAAGTGGGGCCCTGGGCAAAATTAAAAGCGGGGCCCCAAATGCTGATATGCAAACAACACCATCGTCTTCCAGTGGCAACCCCTATAATAACGCCTCCTTTCTGCCAACAAAAAAGTAATAAGCCCCATTTTACCACACACAATTCAAATGAGCACCTTTGTACCACCTAATAGATTTTTGCACCCAGTCATCAGTTATTATAGCGCCTCCTTATATATAATATTACACCTTTATCAGTAATAGCTCCCTTATAAATGATAAATAGTGCCCTGTATCAGTAATATTCCCCCTTATCAGTACCAGTCACCGCGTAAAAATAATACTGCTCCCTTATAAATAATACTTACACTTATAAATAATAGTCCCCATTATCATCAATAGCCCCCTTTATAAATAAGCCCACTTAACAATTATACCCCCCTTATAAAAAGTTCCCCTCTTATAAATAATAGCTCCCCCTTATAATGGATGCCTTATATATAATAGTTCCCCCCTTATAAATAATAGCCCATCTTATAAATAATAGTTCCCCCTTATAATAGCCCCCTCATACTTA
This sequence comes from Leptodactylus fallax, assembly GCA_947044405.1. NCBI lineage: Eukaryota > Metazoa > Chordata > Amphibia > Anura > Leptodactylidae > Leptodactylus > Leptodactylus fallax. The sequence continues at coordinate 4,299,764 of CAMRHE010000100.1, forward strand.
AGTTTCCCAATTATATATAGTAACCAATCCTTATATATAATAGTTCTCAACTGAAAAAAAATCTCCTTGGTATATGCAGTACGCCTTTGTGTGGAATTTGCTTTATGCCGTATTTTGCTTTATATACTAAATGACAGTGTGCACGAGGACTGCTCGTATCCAGGGCCGGTTTTAGACAAAGTGGGGCTCTGGGCAAAATTAAAAGCGGAGCCCCAAATGCTGATATGCAAACAACACCATCGTCTTCCAGTGGCAACTCCTATAATAACGCCTCCTTTCTGCCAACAAAAAAGTAATAACAGGCCCCATTTTACCACACACAATTCAAGTGAGCACCTTTGTACCGCCTAATAGATTTTTGCACGCAGTCATCAGTAATTATAGCGCCTCCTTATAAATAATAGTCCCCGCTTATAAATAATATTACACCTTTATCAGTAATAGCGCCCTTATAAATGATAAATAGTGCCCTGTATCAGTAATATCAGTAATATCCCCCCTTATCTGTAACAGTCACCCCGTAAAAATAATACTGCCCCCTCATAAATAATAGCCCCCTCATAAATAATAGTTACCCTTATAAATAATAGTCCCCATTATCACTAATATGCCCCTTTATAAATAAGCCCACTTAACAATTATACCCCCCTTATAAACAGTTCCCCTCTTATAAATAATAGCTGCCCCTTATAATGGATGCCTTATATATAATAGTTTCCCCCTTATAAATAATAGCTGTCTTATAAATAATAGTTCCCCTTTTTATAATAGCCCCCTCATACTTAAGTTTCCCAATTATATATAGTAACCAATCCTTATATATAATAGTTCTCCGTTATACAGTGTCGGACTGAAGGGCCTTAGACCCACCAGAGGATCTTGTTCTGGGGCCCCACCCAACAGCTTCTTGCTAGTAGCCTACACCACGGCTCCTTCACTGAAGTCTTACATATGTGCTGACTATCTGGTGTTACTGAGTATGTTCCCAGTATAGTCAGCCCCTATAGTACTGTGCAGGCCCCAATAACTCCAGGGCCGGTTCATGCACAGTACTGTATGGGGAATGACATGGCCATGGGGCACTACACATATGTGCAAGATTATAGTGAGGGAGCTGTAATGCAGACATAGCACACAGGGCTGCCAGCAGGAATTGTGAGCCCCCCCCCCCCTACAGTATAATGCTCCACATGGTATATAATGCTCCACAGTATAAAATGTTCTCCTGAGCCCTCCAGTTTCCCCACATGGTATATAATGCTCCACAGTGACCACACACAGTATAAAATGCTCCCCTGAGCCCCCCATAGTGGCCCAACATGGTATGTAAGGCTCCACACAATATAATACTCCACAGTGGCCCACACAGTATACTACCCCTTAGTGGCCCCAGACAGTGCAATATGCTCCCCAGCAGCCCCACACAATATAATATGCTCCATACAGTATAATATGCACCCCACAATGCCCCCCCCACAATGCTCCAGTGGCCTAACACAGTATAACATGCTCCATAATGACCTCCACACAGTATAATATACTCCCCAGAGTGGTTCCCCCAGTATAATGCTCCACAGTGGTCCCCCACAGTATAATATGTTCCCCACAGTCCCCCCCAGTATAATGCTCTACAATGGCCCCACAGAGTATCATATGCTCCCGAAAAGCCCCACACAATATAATACACTCCACAGTGGCCCCACACAGTATAACAGGCTCCCCACACTGTCCCTTCCCCCAGTATAAAGCTCCACAGTGGCCCATAGTATAATATGCTCCCCAGAGGGCCCCCGCTAGTATAATGCTCCACAGTGCCCCCTCCAGTATTTTACTCCACAGTGGCCCCACACAATATATTATGCTCCTCAGAGCGTCCCCCCAGTATAATGTTCCACAGTAGGCCCCACGCAGTATAATATGCTCCCCAGAGGGCCCCCTAGTATAATGCTCATTAGTCCCCCCTGAATAATGCCCCACAGTGGCGCCACGCAATATAATATGCTCTGCTGATGCCCCCCCCCAGAATAATGCTCCACAGTGACCCCACTCAGTATAACATGCTCCAGAAATGGCCTCCACACAGTATAATATACTGCCCAGAGAGGTTTCCCCAGTATAATACTCCACAGCGGCCCAAAACAGTATAACATGCTCTCCAGAGCCCCCCCCCTTCCCAGTATAATGCTCCACAGTGGTCCAAAACAGTATAATATACTGGGGGGCCCCTCTGGAGAGCATATTATACTGTGTGGGGAAACCGTGGAGCATTATACTGGGGGGGCTCTGGAGAGCATATTATACTGTGTGGGGCCACTGTGGAGCATTATACTGGGGAGGGGGCCCTCTGGAGAACATGTTATATTCTGTGGGGCCTCTATGGAGTATTATAAAGTGGGGGGGCTCTGGAGAGCATGTTATATTCTGTGGGGCCACTTTGGAGCATTGTACTAGGGGGCCCCTCTGGAGTGCATATTATACTGTGTGGGGCCACTGTGGAGCATTATACTGGGGGGCCCCTCTGGAGAGCATAATGCTCCAAAGTGGCCCCACATAATATAACATTATCTCCAGAGCCCCCCCCCCCACATTATAATTTTCCACAGAGGCCCCACAGAATATAACATGCTATCCAGAGGGCCCCTTCCCCAGTATAATGCTCCACAGTGGCCCCACACAGTATAATATGCTATCCAGAGGGGCCCTACAGTGCTATTATATTATACTCTGGGGTCTCTTCAGACCCCAGAGTATAATAATCGAAGGCCCGGGGGAGGTGAGGGAAAATAACAAACAGTTATACTTACCTTGTCTTACCTCTGCTGGGCCTTCTCGCGCTGCTCCGCTATCCCCGCCGGCGCTGGCTTCTTCTTCTCTGCGGCTGACGTCACGCGTTGTGGACGTCACCGCTGAGGCCTGTGATTGGGCCTCAGCGATTACGTGCGGCAAGCTGTCAGCACACCCCCACGTGATCGCTAAGGCTGAGGCCTGGCCTCAGCGGTGATGTCCGGAACGCCAGAAGATGACATCGGACGCAAGGACAGGTGAGTAAAAATGTTTGTTATTTTTACTCACCACGGAAAGGGGCCTTTCTGTTATTGATTTGTCCGGCCTTACTCCGGGATCAGGTTCCGGATCCCGGGGGCCCCTTTGGGGACGGGACCCTGGGCAATTGCCCAGTTTGCCCCCCCCCTAACGCCGGCCCTGATTGGAGCCCCAGGGGAGGTGAGGAAACATAAAAAACACTGTAACTTACCTCTCTGGCGCTCCGCAGCCTTCATGCCTGTTTGGTGACATCATGAGGGCTGGGCCTGCATCATTATGCGTCGTGACGTCGGCCCGGCTCACGTGAGATCTGGTCCAACATTGAAGATGGCCGAAGTAGCGGGGAGTGCGCCGGAGCCAGGGAGAGGTAGGTAACAGTGTTTTTTTTTTTGCTTGTACCCTCCCCTGGGTCCCCGATCATTATACTCTGGGGCATAATACTGTGTGCAGGGGCCAATATGGGACAAAAGGGAGGGGCACTATGGGACATAATACTGTGTGCAGGGGCCACTATGGGGCATAATATTGTGTGCAGGGGCCAATATGGGACATAATACTGTGTGCAGGGGCCACTATGGGGCATAATACTGTGTGCAGGGGCCACTATGGGGCATAATACTGTGTGCAGGGGCCACTATGGGGCATAATACTGTGTGGAGGGGCCACTATGGGGCTTACTGGTGAGGGGCCACATGGGGCATAATACTGTGTGCAGGGGCCACTATGGGGCATAATACTGTGTGCAGGGGCCACTATGGGGCATAATACTGTGTGGAGGAGCCACTATGGGGCATAATACTGTGTGCAGGGGCCACTATGGGGCATAATACTGTGTGCAGGGGCCACTATGGGGCATAATACTGTGTGGAGGGGCCACTATGGGGCATAATAGTCTGCGCAGGAGTGCGGTTTGTGCGGGGGGGGGGGGTCGGCAGTTCAGGGGGGGGCCATGTCAAATGTTCGCCTTGGGGCCCAGCCATTCCTAGTTATGCCACTGATGGAGAGCATCTGTGAACAGCAATTTTCAGATGCTCAATGGGATTTAGGTCTGGACTTTGACTAGGCCATTCTAACACATGAATATTCTTTACGTAATCTAAACCATTCCACTGTAGCTATGGCTGTATGTTTAGGGTCTGTTATGGGTAATTACAGTTCAAATACTTAGGACAGGCAAAGTAGGTTCCAGAAACCAGGTACAGCTGAGAACTATGGTCAAGACAGCCCCGAGCACCCTACGCCCCACAACCGAGCCAAGTTCGGCCTCCAGACGTGTTCACCAGAGACCAGCCAAAGTTAGCAGTAATTGAGAGAGCACCGCACACTCGACGCACCACAAGTCACAGCAGACCCAGAAGACAGAACTATTCACCAGAGCTAGGTAGGAGCTTGCAGAAGGCCTGTAAATGTCCGTTGTATCAGGAGAGCAGCGCAGCCGCCAGGCAAGATGGCAGAGTGAAACATGTGGTCATCAGTCCGGGTCGGTAACGAGAGGTCAGGCAGTACAGGAGGATCAGGCAGGAGAATCGTCAACAGTCCGGTTGGCAATGTGAGATCAGCATAGTACAAAATTGGGTATCAATGGAGAGAGGTGTAGGAGGCAAGCAGGCCAGTAGTGAATGAAAGATGGAAGTGCCCTAATAAAGATTTGGGACAGACAAACAAGCAGATCTTAAAGGGGAACACACCAGAATACAGCAAGTGTTAGAGAAGGACTGCCACTGCAGAGGTCCCAGTTCTGTTTCTAAAAGGGTCATTATCTTGCTGGAAGGTGAATCTCCTTCTCAGTCTCAAGTCTTTTGCAGCCTCCAACAGGTTTTCTTCAAGGATTGCTCTGTATTTATCTCCATCCATCTTCCCATCAACTCTTACCAGCTTCCCTGTCCCTGCTGAAGAAAATCCTCCCCACAGCATGATGCTGCCACCTCCATGTTTCACAGTGGAGATGGAGTGTTCAGAGTGATGAGCAGTGTTACTTTTCTGCCACACATAGCGTTTTGCATTTAGGCCAAAATGTTCAACTTTGGTCTTATCTAACCAGAGCAACTTCTTCCACATGTTTGCTGTGTCTCCTATATGGCTTGTGGCGAACTGCAAACAGCACTTCTTATGGTCAACAATGGTTTTCTTCTTGCCACTCTTCCATAAAGGCCAGATTTGCGGAGTGCATGACTTATAGTTGTCCTGTGGACAGATTCTTGCACCTGAGCTGTGGATTTCTGCAGCTCCTCCAGAGTGACCATGGCCCTCCCTCTTGGCTGCTTCTCCGACCAGTGCTCTCCTTACTCGATCTTTCAGTTTAGGTGGACAGCCATGTCTTGGTAGGTTTGCAGTTGTAGAATACTTTTTCCATTTTTGGATGATGGATTGAACAGTGCTCCTTGGGATGCTCAAAGCTTGGGATATGTTTTTATAACTTAACCCCACTTTAAACTTCTCCACAACTTTATCTCTGACCTGTCTGGTGAGTTCCTTGGTCTTCGTGATGCTGTATGTTCACTAGTGTTCTCTAGCAAACCACTGAGGCCTTCACAGAACAGCTTTATTTATGCTGAGACTAAATTACACACAGCTGGACTCTATTAACTAATTAAGTGACTTCTGAAGGCAATTGATTGCACTGGATTTTATTTACGGGTATCAGAGTACAGGGGGCTGAATACTTTTGCACATCACACTTTTCAGATTTTTATTTGATTAAAATTTTGAAAACTATGTATCATTTTCATTCCAGTTCACAATTATCTGATACTTTGTTTTGGTCAATCACTTAAAATCTCAATAAATACATTTAAGTTTGTGGTTGTAAGGTGACAAAATGTGAAAAAATTCAAGGGGTATGAATACTGCAAGCCACTGTACATGATCAGAACAGACTCTTTTTGTGACTCTCAAAATTTGCAACAATATAAAATTGTGCATGTCATGAACTGCTGAAGTGAAGTATTATTTTACATGTCCATGTGGCCTGATTTATGTGGGCATCGCCTCTCACCAATTACCATGTTCGGGATATCAAAAAAGATGGAACCATCAGATCAAACTTTACAATTGAATTTAAAATCAGTGGCTAGACACTATCAGAACTATCATAAGACAGGAGAATTCAGAATTCAGGTAAGATGTATTGACAAAATCCATTTGGGGATATGGAGAGGGAATTTGATGACACGGTTGTTACAATTAGAGTGGATTACCCTACTCCAAACTTTAACTCCTGGTGGACTCAATGACAAATTAGGATTTGGATGTTTTCTATAATTTTAATAGTTTGGTATGAGGTTGGCCGACCCGCCCTAAATTGGTATTTTTGAAATCTTTTTTTAGGGGTTTAAAATTGGGTGTATTTTACGTTTTTTGGTGTTAGATATACAGTAGTAGTTGTAAGCGAATTGCTAGAGCAGCAATTCCCCAGCAGCTGCTAGTGAACCCAGGGGGGGCACGACAAGACAGTGAGCCCTAAGCTGAACCCCCCCCCCTGCCTACTTGCCTGAACTGTCCTAGGCAAGAGACGGCAACTGGGCGGTGATCCCTTCTTAAGATACAAGTGATAACACAGAACACAGACAAGACAAACAACAACAAAAGGGAGGTCAGCTAGCCAAGGGGTTGGTAACAGTCGAGCAATGCAGTACAGAATCGAAATCCGAGAGAATAGTCAAAGGTAAAGCCAGAGGTCAGGAATATGAATACAGGTAACAAAACAGCAAAAGTAAATAGCCAGCTCTCACAAGGCAATAGGCTGTCAATCGCACAGGTAAGGCTAAAAGTAACTATTAGAGGAGCAGAGGGAAATCAAGGTGAAGGAGATGGGTGTGGTGGAAAATCAATTACAGAGGTGAGGGAATAGGACAATGTTCAGACAATACAAGAAAAACCCAAAGGAAGGAATCACAGCCGGACCCACCTCCTGCACCGCAGCATGCGGCTGGATGGCGCAGAAGTTCGAACGGGTGCGGACGTAACAGTAGTTGTATGTAGTTTCAGTGGTGGATATTATGTAGGCAGTGTAGTAGGAGTAAGGATAGGGAGTAAGGATAGGGATATGATGGGTGTTTGTCATCTTTATGTTGTGCTGTATGGGCCTGTATTCTACGTGGATGACCATATTCAATGGACATTTATGGCCATACTTCAAGGCAGTTAATTTGATAGTGTATGTTATTATCTTTATGAGGGGACTATTTTGAATTATATTGTATTAAGACTTTAATGTATTTGATAGGGGCATAATTATGTTAGAGTGGATTATGCATGATTTGGGGACACAACTATATCCCCATTCTAAATACAAAATATAAAAAAAAAAAATTTTCTTTTTCATATTTTATTTTTTCAATTTTTGCTTATACCTTCTCATTTGCCATCTTACAGGTTTTTTTCTTTTTTCATTTTTCATTTGGCATCTTACTCATGTTTTATTTTTCTTATTTTGTGTACACAAAGGGATTAAATATTTCTTTTCACTTTAATTGCTATTTTTCATCACATACACTTTTTTCACACTTTCACATACAGTGGTGTGAAAAAGTATTTGCCCCCTTCCTGATTTCTGAATCTTTTGGATGTTTGTCACACTTAAATGTTTCAGATCTCCAAAAAATTTAAATATTAGACAAACATAACACAAATGAACACAAAATGAAGAGCTTTATTATTAAGGGACAAAGTAATCAAAACCTACAGTGCCCTGTGTGAAAAAGTAATTGCCCCCTAAACCTAATAACTGGTTGGGCCTCCCTTATCAGCAACAACTGCAATCAAGCATTTGCGATAACTGCCAATGAGTCTTTTACAACGCTCTGGAGGAATTTTGGCCCACTCATCTTTGTAGAATTGTTGTAATTCATGCACATTGGAGGGTTTCCAAGCATAAACCACTTTTTTAAGGTCATGCTGTGGCATCCCCGAGCTGGCTATGGCTGGGCTGAGGGTGATCTCTGTGCATTGTATTATTTCCTGTTGCTTCATAGCCTGTGTGACATAGCAGGGGGTCCTGAGTCTCACACAACACAGCGCCACCTAGTGAGCCTCATGCATTACATGCATTACACGCATTACACCTCCCATAGGATTGAATAGTAACCAAATGTCCAATGGGAGGACATCGCCTGGGAAAAGGGGAGGAGTCAGCTGATCACTGGGTCCCCATGGTAACACCCCTGCAGGAAGGTCCTGCATGTGAGGAGTTAGAAGTGTGGAGTGTTAGGAGGAGGAGGTGAGGAGATAAGTGTGATGTCCTGTGAAGAAAGCAGTGAGTTTAGTGCAGAAATCTCAAGTCCTAGACAGGCCCAGGAAGGTTGGAGAGCTGACATACTCCAGCTATTCAGAAGATCCTGTCCCCTGTCTGCCTAGCCATCGCCCTGAAGGAAGTCAAGCATCATTATCTTGTCAGCATGAGACTGTGGAGAGAACATTCTGGAACACGTGCTCCATAGCCAGTATCACAGGATCCAGGGGCCAAGGCCAGACCTGTGGAATATCCTGCCACCCTGAATATTGCACCCCGAAACTCTGAGCTATCAGGACCACATAACGTGAGTGGGGAATATTATGTACTAGTATCATGGTGGGCATCCTCCTATGAGCCAAATAGGAACCCAGATGCACCTTAGGGCTGTAACACTGAAGTATAAGGGGCTAGGAACACCTTTCATCAAGTCTACCCTGCACCCCAGGACTTTGCTGTGTCACCAGGCGTACCCCGTTGTTTTGTATTGAAGAAACTGTTTAAGCATTTGTGCCTCCACACCCATGGAAGTAAAAGTTCAACTTTACAACCGTTTCTGTGTCTGACTCTGCACCGACAACATCAGGGCGCCCCAAACACCACCAGTCGGCACAGTATAGGGGAAGCGCCCCGGGGGAACAATCACCACCAACATTTGTGCAGCCCCCTCATCACCGGTACCAGTGGTGGTAACGTGGGACAGCACCAGCCCTGCGCCCTCGTGCCCAGAGACCGTGACAAGTCTGCACTGTTTGCACCCCGCAATCCCAACTGCAACGTTACCTTCCATCTGGTCACCGCAAGAAAAACTGGCGTCACGAACAGGATACGGGTGTGTGCCATTTTGAGAAAGTCGCCACGAAAAGTGCGCCAAATTGTCTCCAGAGCATCGGTCTTTATTGTGGACTTTGCTAAGATCAAGTTTATTCCCTGAGAGTGCTTGCCACAAAGAGGGGGAGCCCTATACCCCTGAAGTAAGCCCTAAAGACTGTCCTCTCAGTGTGTTACAGCCCTGGAAGAGTTAAAACGCCCAGGACTTGTTTGCTGCGCCACATCGCTGTGTAAGAACGCCCACAAAGGGTTAACTGTATCTTGCAAAAGTGCGGGAGATTTTTAGCACTGCCCATGAGGCCAGGAGACCCATCTGCCGCCATCTTAGGAGAGCCCAGAATGCTGAGCGCAATGCTCCAGCGCACCCATACAAGAAAGTGAAAGGCGAACGTGTCAGCGCCATTTCTGACTCTCCGGTGCCGCATCACCGTCCCTGCTGTGCACCGCTGATCTCTGGTCCACGCTGCAGTTGCTGTCAGTGAGTACTGTGCCTCCCTGTCCTTGTCTTCAGTCCTCCCACGGCCCCAGCGAGTGTTTTCCGTGTACAGTGTCCGTGGGGAGTGCCACCATTAAAGAGGGGAAGCACACCATCAGCCTGCATCACAGTGACTCTGTTAATAGCTACAGCATTCTTAAAGGGACAGCATTCCAAGTTGTAGTCTCCATTCCCTGCCAGCAAGCAGTTGAGTTTCTTAAAGAGACGGCGACCTAATTCCAGTCATACCTGCAAACAACATGACTGAGCAAAGTGACATTGTGCCATCTGTTTCTAGTGATCCAGCAGTGCCCATGGCGAGCAGCCTACCATTCTCCATGCCATTTTACCCTGGCGCACCATGGCTGCCGCGCTACAAAGGGGAGGCGCATACCCTCAGGGACTTTCGTGAGAAGATGCTGTCTCTCTTCCAGTTCTATCCTCTGAATACAGAACGGCAGATACAGATCCTGCTGGGCCAGCTTGAGGGTGCTGCAGCTAGGGAGGTCAAATCCTGGCCTGCCTCTGACAAAAGAACCCCTGGGCAAATTCTGGACAAACTCCAGGTGAACTTTGACGTGCGATCTGTCTCCGAGGTAAAGATGCGCTTCTTTTCCAGACGACAACTACCTCTTGAGACCCTGCGGGACTATGCTTTATCCCTCCAAGAGGCGTTCAGAGCTGTGGTGCAAGTGGATCCACGTGAAAATGTGGACTCGATAAAATCTTGCTTGACCGCTTCATAGAAGGGGCGGGTACCACATTGCTCCAGAGTCAGTTGCGAATGCTTGCTGCACAACATCCCAGCATCACGTTTGCTGACTTCAAGGTCCTTGCCATCCAGGTCTTGGGACAGGAGCAGCCCCAGCCGAGCCCAGTCATCTGTGCTCCCTCACCTGGACCCTCAACAAGCATTGCTCCAGTTGTCCTGCCACTACCTCTGGGTACCTCACCTGCTGCCCAAACTGCGCAGACTACACCAGCAGACTCCAGAGATGACCTTCTGGCCCGAGTGGATCATCTGACCCGTGCCATGGAACAGATCACCGTCCGTCTAGATCGTCTGACCCAGCCGTCTTCATCGTCCAGTGATCCTTTGCGAAGTCTCAACATCTCACCTGAGTCGCCACCCAGACGTCCTTCTTCAGTGAAACCTCCGCAGAGTAAGAGGCCATACTGTACCTATTGCCATAGATATAGACACACCAGGCCTCAGTGTTTTCAGTTAAACGGGCCACCCCCGAGGCCGTGGGCCGCCCCTCGGGAGGAAAGAAGAAGGGCCCAGGTGAATCTTCAGTGCCATTGTCACGCTTCGTCTCAGCCTGCCCACACATCACAATCCGGGTGAACGGCGTCCCTCTGACAGCGTTGGTGGACACTGGATCTCAGGTAACAACCCTGCGCAAGCAGGCGTTCCTTGAACATTGGGACTTAGGTGTGTTGAATAGAACACCTGACACATGGATAAATCTGTGTGCCAGCAATGTACAGCCCATACCACAGCAGGGTTATTGGGAACCCACTATCCAGATTGGGGACTTGAAACTGCCTAGACAGGGTGTAATTGTCACTGATGTAGAGGATGATAGGTTTGCAGTTGTAATATTAGGCATGAATGTTTTACGCCATTGCTTTGCAGAAGTGTTGGATGCCTTGCATGCCTCTCTCCTTACAGCTTCTCCCAGTGACCAGCAGACCATTCAGCGGGCCATTCGTGTACTCAATGCCCAGCACAAGTTCACCAACAAACAAGGTGAAATTGGTCGAGTCCGGATCCAAGATACCCGTCCAGTAACCCTACAGCCTGGAACAGAAACTATGGTGTGGTGCCGTGCCCGTCTGGGCATAGAAAATCAGGACTACGAGGCCTTGCTACAACCCATACAGGTAGATGGCCAACCACTTGTCATGGCTGCCCGCAGCCTTGTCACAGTTTCCAATGGACGTGTTCCTGTCCGCTTAGTCATCTTGGGCGATGCTCCCGTGAACCTCCACAAGTTCCACTCTGTGGCCCTGCTACACCGGTTAGCACCAGAAGACATTCTCTCTGGTGATTCTACCGCCACACAGCGTTCCACCCAAGCTGCTGAGAACATTCAGAATGGAGCCACGAAGTCCTGGTGGGATGAATTGAACGTGGGAGACGCCAATACCCCTATAGAGCATATCAATGGGGTTCGCAATGTGGCCAAGCGTTACCAACAGGCATTCAGCAAACACCCATTGGACTTTGGTAAGACCACGACCATACAACATCGCATTCTGACTGGCGACCACCATCCAAATCAAGGAGCGTCACCGTCCAATACCACCAGCGATGTACCAACCGGTGAAAAAGTTGATCCAAGAGATGCGAGATGCTGATGTCATCCGGGAGAGTAACAGCCCCTGGGCAGCCCCGCTAGTCCTTGTCAAGAAGAAAGACGGAACCCTACGATTTTGTGTGGACTATCGTAAACTCAACAACGTCACGCACAAAGACGCATACCCATTGCCGCGGATTGAGGAATCTCTAACGGCTTTGGGATCAGCTACCTGTTTCTCGACCCTGGACTTAACCAGTGGATACTGGCAAGTCCCTATGGCGCCTGAAGATCGTGAAAAGACTGCGTTTACGACCCCGATGGGACTCTTTGAATTCAATAGTATGCCATTTGGGCTATGTAATGCCCCAGCCACATTCCAACGGCTTATGGAGAGGTGCCTCGGCCATGAGAATTTCCAGAGTGTGCTACTGTACCTGGACGATGTTATTGTATTCTCCCGGACATACCAAGAACACCTTCGTCACCTGTCCGAGGTATTCAAGGTACTTATACAGCACGGCCTAAAGGTGAAGCCCTCCAAGTGCTACCTGTTGAAACCCCAAGTTCACTACCTTGGGCATGTCGTGAGCGCACAAGGCGTCCAACCTGATCCTGAAAAGATCACTGCATTCCAGAACTGGCGAAGACCAACTACCGTCAAAGAAGTCCGAAGCTTCCTTGGATTCGCAGGTTACTACCGGCGTTTCATACCACACTTCGCCCAAGTAGCCGAGCCTCTGAACGAGTTGTTGCGCGGTTGTCCCAGAGAAAACTACAACCGAAAGCTTCCGGTAGACTGGACAGCGCGTCAAGAGGAAGCCTTTCAAGCGCTTAAAGCACTTCTGACGCAACCACCAATTCTAGCCTATCCCGACTACAGTCAGCCATTCCGCTTGTACACAGATGCAAGTCACCAAGGTTTGGGTGCAGTGTTGTCCCAGGTTCAGGACAACAAAGAGCGAGTCATCGCCTACGCCAGCAGGAGTCTGAGAGGCGCGGAGAAGAACGACCAGAACTATAGTTCTTTCAAACTCGAACTTCTGGCGCTTGTCTGGGCCGTGACAGAGAAGTTTAAAGACTACCTGGCTGCCACACCCTTTACCGTGTACACAGATAACAATCCGTTGGCGCATCTGGACACTGCTCGACTGGGAGCCCTTGAACAACGGTGGGCCTCAAGACTCGCGAATTACAAGTTCTCTGTCAAGTATCGCAGTGGCAAGTCCAACGCTAACGCTGATGCACTCTCAAGGTTGCCTGTGGGAGAAGAACCACCCCGAGAAGACATCTGGGAAGAGGTGGAGATGCCACCATTCTACAACAAGTTTGCCCAACAGGTTGCTATTGGTGTCCCTGTACAAGGAGAATCTCTGGCGAAAACAGCTGCCGAATCCCTCCAGGAGCCATCTCTGTGGAAAACGTTCCAAGAAGAGAGCAGAGTTTTAGGAGAATTGTCAGATTTCCTGCTTACAGGAAGAATACCAACCCGTGTAAAGAGAGGTCTTCATGACGTGGAATTAAAACGCCTTTGGCGACAGAGGAAGCGCCTGTTTGTCCAACGAGGTCTTCTACTTAGAAACACTCTTGATCCTGTCACAGGTGAAAGGCTTCATCAGATCCTCGTACCAAGAAGAGACGCACAGATGATACTTGAGGCGTATCATGACAGATCCGGTCACTTCGGGATACAAAAGACCGAAGCTACCATCCGTCGTCGCTTCTATTGGGTTGGGATGAGGAGTGACATTGAGAGTTGGTGCCGAGAGTGTCCCACCTGTAGTATCACCAAGGAAGGTCGAAGAGATCAGAAGGCCCCTCTACATCCAATTAAGACTCAAAAGCCGTGTGAAATTGTTGCTCTGGACCATGTGAAGTTGGGTCCCACACGTTCCGGCTACAGCTACGCTCTGACAATGGTGGATCATTACTCCAAGTTCCTTGTCATCGTGCCTGTCAGAGATCTTACAGCAAGAACTACGGCTGAGACCTTCTACGCAGAGTTTGTCCGCCATTACGGTTGTCCTGAGCATATCCTCACCGACCGTGGATCGGCGTTTGAATCCCAATTGTTCCGTGAGCTGTGTCAGTTCCAAGACTGCAAGAAGTTGCGAACCACAGCGTATCACCCTCAAGGGAATGGTATGTGCGAGAAGGCAAATCAAGTGATCATCGGCATGCTAAGAACAGTCGCAGTTACACCTGGTGTTGAGTGGCCTGAGCGTATCAAGGACTTGGCCTATATTTACAACAACACACCCCAAACATCTACGGGATACGCACCATTTTATCTAATGTTTGGAAGACAAGGTCAACTTCCTTCAGACTTAACCCTTGGTGTGAAGGTCCCTGACACCATCAATCCACTACCCATAACAGACTGGGTTGTTGAACACCGCCGACGTATGGAGGAAGCTAAAGAGATAGTTGAAACGCGCATGGATGAGGTTCGTAGGAGACAACAGGAGGATTACAACCATCACGCCCATGCAGCGCCCCTGAAAGTTGGCGACCGTGTATGGTTAAGGAATAACCATCGGAATGGGAAATTGGATCCATTCTGGGAGAAAGAACCATACAGTGTCATCTCCATACCATATCCTGAATCCGACGTGTATGAGATCTGTAAACCTGGGAGACAGCCCCAAGTAGTACACTGAAACCGTCTGAAGCTGTGCCTTAAAGAAGGACTACCCACAGAGGTGCCCCCAGCTGAGACAACGAGTACAGAGATCTTGTCACCTTCTGAAGCGAAAGAGAGACCCCCAACGTTAACTGAGCTTATGTGGGCGCCTAAACTACTACCATTTAGCTGTTATCCACCAATTGCTCTAGTGCAAGAGAACCCTTCGACAGATGATTTAATTGATTTCAGTGACTCTGTTCCTGATTCAAATCTCGTTCCACTTAGGCGTTCTGAGCGTACCACAAAAGGCATACCTCCAACACGCTATAGTGATGCCATGGCTGTCCTCGGGTAAAAGAGGTTAACTGTCTCTGCTTCTGTATATATGTTATTCCTGCTCTGATTACATTAATGTTTTTCCTGTGTGTATATACAGTATATATATAATATCTTGCCATGTAATATAGTATTTACACTTATATGCAACAATCCAAGCCATAGTGCCTGGCTCACCGAGCCAAGGAAGTTCTGTTACCCCATTGCGGTATGGACATTCGTGCTAGAGTGCCTACTCTTCCTTACAGAAAGGACTGTTTATTGTTTCTCAGAGAGACTCTCATGATAATGGACACTCACGAAATTTGTGCCAGAGAGCCTCTGGACCCATTTGCACTACTGTTGTTTCTATATGGACTGTCTGATGGTACCGCCAAAAGGTTCCATAAGTCTGAGTTTAATTATCTCTCCGTTACCCTTCAGACATCTCATGGACATTCCAGGACTATGCCGGGAGGTCTTACCTCAAGTTTCTAAGTATTATATTTTTCTAAATTGTTAGTGACATTTGCACTTTATTCGTATTTATTAACGATATGTTACATTTCTCACCTTCACCCCAGCCCGTCGCCGAGGTCGGCTCAGTGAAAGAGGGGGAGTATGTGGCATCCCCGAGCTGGCTATGGCTGGGCTGAGGGTGATCTCTGTGCATTGTATTATTTCCTGTTGCTTCATAGCCTGTGTGACATAGCAGGGGGTCCTGAGTCTCACACAACACAGCGCCACCTAGTGAGCCTCACACATGCATTACACCTCCCATAGGATTGAATAGTAACCAAATGTCCAATGGGAGGACATCGCCTGGGAAAAGGGGAGGAGTCAGCTGATCACTGGATCCCCATGGT
This sequence comes from Leptodactylus fallax, assembly GCA_947044405.1. Taxonomy (NCBI): domain Eukaryota; kingdom Metazoa; phylum Chordata; class Amphibia; order Anura; family Leptodactylidae; genus Leptodactylus; species Leptodactylus fallax. The sequence goes on from CAMRHE010000100.1 coordinate 4,315,452, forward strand.
AACACCCCTGCAGGAAGGTCCTGCATGTGAGGAGTTAGAAGTGTGGAGTGTTAGGAGGAGGAGGTGAGGAGATAAGTGTGATGTCCTGTGAAGAAAGCAGTGAGTTTAGTGCAGAAATCTCAAGTCCTAGACAGGCCCAGGAAGGTTGGAGAGCTGACATACTCCAGCTATTCAGAAGATCCTGTCCCCTGTCTGCCTAGCCATCGCCCTGAAGGAAGTCAAGCATCATTATCTTGTCAGCATGAGACTGTGGAGAGAACATTCTGGAACACGTGCTCCATAGCCAGTATCACAGGATCCAGGGGCCAAGGCCAGACCTGTGGAATATCCTGCCACCCTGACTATTGCACCCCGAAACTCTGCGCTATCAGGACCACATAACGTGAGTGGGGAATATTATGTACTAGTATCATGGTGGGCATCCTCCTATGAGCCAAATAGGAACCCAGATGCACCTTAGGGCTGTAACACTGAAGTATAAGGGGCTAGGAACACCTTTCATCAAGTCTACCCTGTACCTCAGGACTTTGCTGTGTCACCAGGCGTACCCCGTTGTTTTGTATTGAAGAAACTGTTTAAGCATTTGTGCCTCCACACCCATGGAAGTAAAAGTTCAACTTTACAACCGTTTCTGTGTCTGACTCTGCACCGACAACATCAGGGCGCCCCAAACACCACCAGTCGGCACAGTATAGGGGAAGCGCCCCGGGGGAACAATCACCACCAACATTTGTGCAGCCCCCTCATCACCGGTACCAGTGGTGGTAACGTGGGACAGCACCAGCCCTGCGCCCTTGTGCCCAGAGACCGTGACAAGTCTGCGCTGTTTGCACCCCGCAATCCCAACTGCAGCGTTACCTTCCATCTGGTCACCGCAATGCCACCGCATCTCCAACTTCCAAAAAGTTCCACTTTTGTCTCATCAATCCATAGAATCTTCTCCCAAAAGTCTTGGGGATCATCCAGATGTTTTATGACAAAACTGAGACGAGCCTTGAACACTGACCTTAACTGAGGCAAGTGAGTCCTGCAGTTCTTTGGATGTGCATTGTAGGGTGTTTTGTGACCTCTTGGATGAGTCATCGCTGCTCTCTTGGGGTAATTTTGGATGGCCGGCCACTCCTACGAAAGTTTATCACAGTTCCATGTTTTCTCCATTTGTGGATAATGGATCTCACTGTGGTTCTCTTGAGTCCCAAAGCTTTTGAGATGGCTTTATAACCTTTTCCAGACTGATAGATCTCAATTACTTTGTTTCTCATTTGTTCCTGAATTTCTTTGGATCTCTCCATGATGTTTAGCTTCTGATGATCTTTTGGTCTACTTCACTTTGTCAGGCAGGTCCTATTTAAGTGCTTCCTTGCTTTAGAACAGGTGTGACAGTAACCAGGCCTGGGTGAGGCTAGGGAAATTGAACTCAGCTTCCCAAAGATGTCAGAAAACACAGTTAATTTATGTTTTAAGGTGGTGGTGGGGGGATTACTTTTCACAAAGGGCCCTGCAGGCTCTGATTAATTTTTCCGTTAATATTAAAGACCTTCATTTAAAATAGCATTTTGTGTTTACTTGTCTTTTGTTTGTCTAATATTTACATTTGTTTGGTGATCTGAAACATTTAAGTGTAACAAACATGCAAAAGATTAAGAAATAAAGAAGGGGGCAAATACTTTTTCACATCACTGTACTTATGTAGTAATGTTATTTACTTGACACAATAACATATATAATTTTTGATGTTATTTTATTATATATATATATATATATATATATATATATATATATAGTTACACTTCAATAACTATACACATATTGGGTTTTTTTTGTTCACATTTTCATATATATACTTTGTTTCATATATCACACAATTTATACTGCATATATACATGTACACTCTTTCTCTTATAAATTGACAATGCAGTATCTGATCGTTCTGAAATTGTTGTATTTTTGGATTCGCTACACTCTTTAGTAGACGAGGAAACGGAGCATCACCTATACTAACCCCACCCCCCACCCTATCATAATTACCTGTCTTTCGGTCCGGATCTTCTGGGCACAGGACGTCACTTCTTCTGGGCAATTTAACTGGAGTGCCAGCATGCACAGTAGCCGAGAAGAAGTGACGTCCCATGCCCAGAAGATCCGGACTGGAAGACAGGTAATTATGATGGGGTGGGGGATGAGTTAGTTAGGAAGTGCTAGTAGTGGATGGGCTAAATTAGGGAAACAGGGAGAGGGAGGGAGTAAGAGAGAGAGGTGGTGTGAGTCAGCTCTGAGTGAAGCTCAAGGCGTCATGGTAGTTGTAGGAAAACACAGAATAGGAAGATGACCATGTAAACAAATCTCACAGAGAAACCTTGAAATCACTCAAAATACTGCTAAAGGTATTTGGTTGCACTTATTAACCTATTAATAGCACTAACAGACCTTTTTAGAAAAATGATTTTTTTTTTGCCCGGAAAACCCCTTTAATACCAGACAGATTGTCCTGCATACAACTAGAGGGTATATGGAAAGAGGACAAAACATTCTGGGTTTTGCTGCTTTCTACATTATACTGTGTTAAGGGGTGTTCCAGGCTATGCAATCAATGGACTATAATTAGGATGCGGCTGATTTTGGTACTGCACTACAGCATCATTAAATAGAAAGGGATGAACTACAGTAATAGACTCAGGCACTTAACAGTAGTGTTAAATCGGATACTGCAATGTGTCTTTCATTTCACACATTGTTTGGTTGTTCAATAGCACATTAATGTTGTAACATGGAAACTCCCTTTAATATGATACAAGTAAATTTTCAACTGATCTTCTATCAAGGACATCAAGGACAAAATCTGCATGCATGTAGAATGTTTTCCCAGTGTTTTCATGGGTTTCTTATCATGCTTCGAAAAGAATAGTGACCCTAGTGAGTATGAGAGATGGATATATTAAAAGCCTACTGGGAACAAATAAAATAAAATACAGAAAAAAAAGCAGCCTGGTGAAAGACATTGTGATCTGTGTTGAGGATGTATGGGTAGCTTACTTTGTTCCCCTCTAAGAATGGTTAACAAAATTTTCTTATTTCCTTCGCAAGAAGGCACAAATTATAGCTTTTATGGAATGGCAAAACATGTTTGAAGGTAGCAAGTCACACTTGTTAGTGCAAACAGCTTGAACATAGCAGAAGTTAGATCCTCAGTTTACTTTTCAGCTGTGATTTCCTGGAGTGATCCTCCTCAAGTCCTCCTCAGGTCAAGTTCCAAAGTGGCTGTCAGCTTTTGCTTACCCTGCAGTGGAACTGTGATTGTCCAAAAACCTGCCACCTACCACAGTCTGCCTTGCCTATTAATTTTTTCACAGTGTTGTACCAAACACTTTGTATATATCTGCACTGCACATCCACGGAGCCTGGTAACTGCTAAGTCACTTCTTATCTCAGAAGTGTTCCCAACTTGAAACCATGCAAACGTGCATACTGTAAACTATTGGCATAACAGAAGCATGGCTCGAGACCACTGAATAACTACACTTCAAGTTCTTGTTATGACAGGGGCCCCACCTCGCAAGGGGAGCTTCTTTTTAACGTGCCATAACAGCAAGACAGAAGTACAAATTCAATGATACTTCAAGTAGCAATTGTTAACTTTGCACATCTGAATACTACCAGACCAACTTCAACATGTCTCTGGTTAACTCCACCTGTAACACACAACATACTAGTTCTGTCACTGTACACACAACTTGTTCTGTAACCTCAGCTTTGGAAAATCCTTGGGCTTGATCCACTTTTCTTAACCAATCCACTTGTTCCAGAAACTTCCATACAGACCACAGTCTTGGTCTCTGAACCTGTTTTCTACATTATTCTACTTGAATACAGGACTAGATTAAACAGGCCATGTGTCAGACCACAGGGCAGCCTATCTCTCACTATCAATCTCATGAACTCCTCATACAGCCCACACAGTCTCTCAGAAATGGCTATAATCAGGGTAATTGACTCGCCAGCCCTAACAATCCATAGTGCACTTTCCCAAGCTAGCCCATCAACTTCAGACGTGTCAACACACACAGCTTTCCCAAGAGTCTCCTGGTTTTCAGGCCCTTTCACCTGATAACCCAATCATTATTTTCAGTGGGAGTTTTTTCTATTACTCAACTTCAACAGTAAACATAAAATGTTGAAGTTTTTTTCAGAGAAAAATAGCAGAGACCAGGCTGCTCAGAAGCTGAGCAGGCGCCATATTAAAAGTGCCAAAATCTACTGTAGAATTATGGCAAGTTTTAGTAATTAAAAAAAAAAACAATAATAAGATTATATAAATAAATTAATTAATTAATTTATTTATTTAGAATTAATATTATACAATGCGATGGCTGCTGTGTAGAGGTCCCCCAGCTGACATCTGCAGTGATTTCATTTGTGCAAGGTGACAACTGCAGCCAATCACAAATAGGACATAACTGCTGATGTCAGCTGGGGAACCTGTACACAGCAGCCACCACTGTAACCGTAGGATGAGGGAGAGGGGACTACATTATTATTTCACTGGTCTCATTAGCAGAAGCCACACACCTTAAAAAAGATTTAGACAATACATTTAATATGTAATCAATAGGCCAGATGTTTCTCAAAATGGTCAAAAGAAAACTACAACTTGTTGCCCAAAAAGAAATCCTCATATAGACAGGTCAACAAAAAGTTAAAAAGTTAAGTATTCCTATCCAGCTGTACAAACACAGATCTTAAAACCTACGAGGAACTGAGACACAAAGATAAAAAAAGATTGCTTAACTTTACACTATAAAAAAAAAAAATCAATTTTAATCCAATGTCAGACTGGGCTGCCTAGGGCCTACCAGGGGAACTTGTTCTAAGGACCCACCCAACAGCTTCCTGGTGATAGCCTATATCACAAATCCTTTACTGAAATCTTGCATACAGTACAGACCAAAAGTTTGGACACACCTTCTCATTCCAAGAGTTTTGTGTATTTTCATAACTATAAAAATTGTAGATTCACGCTGAAGGCATCAAAACTATGAATTAACACATGTGGAATTATATACTTAACAAAAAAGTGTGAAACAACTGAAAATATGTCTTATATTCTAGGTTCTTCAAAGTAGCCACCTTTTGCTTTGATTACTGCTTTGCACACTCTTGGCATTCTCTTGATGAGCTTCAAGAGGTAGTTACCTGAAATGGTCTTCCAACAGTCTTGAAGGAGTTCCCAGAGATGCTTAGCACTTGTTGGCCCTTTTGCCTTCACTCTGCGGTCCAGCTCACCCCAAACCATCTCGATTGGGTTCAGGTCTAGTGACTGTGGAGGCCAGGTCATCTGGCGTAGCACCTCATCACTCTCCTTCTTGGTCAAATAGCCCTTACACAGTCTGGAGGTGTGTTTGGGGTCATTGTTCTGTTGAAAAATAAATGATGGTCCAACTAAACGCAAACCGGATGGAATAGCATGCCGCTGCAAGATGCTGTGGTAACCATGCTGGTTCAGTATTCCTTCAATTTTGAATAAATCCCCAACAGTGTCACCAGCAAAGCACCCCCACACCATCACACCTCCTCCTCCATGCTTCACGGTGGGAATCAGGCATGTAGATTCCATTCGTTCACCTTTTCTGTGTCGCACAAAGACACGGTGGTTGGAACCAAAGATCTCAAATTTGGACTCATCAGACCAAAGCACAGATTTCCACATGTCTAATGTCCATTCCTTGTGTTCTTTAGCCCAAACAAGTCTCTTCTGCTTGTTGCCTGTCCTTAGCAGTGGTTTCCTAGCAGCTATTTTACCATGAAGGCCTGCTGCACTCAGTCTCCTCTTAACAGTTGTTGTAGAGATGTGTCTGCTGCTAGAACTCTGTGTGGCATTGACCTGGTCTCTAATCTGAGCTGCTGTTAACCTGCGATTTCTGAGGCTGGTGACTCGGATGAACTTATCCTCCGCAGCAGAGGTGACTCTTGGTCTTCCTTTCCTGGAGCGGTCCTCATGTGAGCCAGTTTCTTTGTAGCGCTTGATGGTTTTGGCCACTGCACTTGGGGACACTTTCAAAGTTTTCCCAATTTTTCGGACTGACTGTCCTTCATTTCTTAAAGTAATGATGGCCACTCGTTTTTCTTTACTTAGCTGCTTTTTTTCTTGCCATAATACAAATTCTAACACTCCATTCAGTAGGACTATCAGCTGTGTATCCACCTGACTTCTGAACAACACAACTGATGGTCCCAACCCCATTTATAAGGCAAGAAATCCCACTTATTAAACCTGACAGGGCACACCTGTGAAGTGAAAACCATTTCAAGTGATTACCTCTTGAAGCTCATCAAGAGAATGCCAAGAGTGTGCAAAGCAGTAATCAAAGCAAAAGGTGGCTACTTTGAAGAACCTAGAATATAAGACATATTTTCAGTTGTTTCACACTTTTTTGTTAAGTATATAATTCCACATGTGTTAATTCATAGTTTTGATGCCTTCAGTGTGAATCTACAATTTTTATAGTCATGAAAATACACAAAACTCTTGAAATGAGAAGGTGTGTCCAAACTTTTGGTCTGTACTGTATGTGCTGACTATCCAGCAACCAGTACTGCACATTAATGTCTATATCCCCAGCCTCATCATTGCTTATAGTAATGTGCATCCTCCAATTGCTCTATGCTATGGCCAGTTCATGCACAGTAATGTTTGGGCAAATAACATCGTCATGGAGAAGTCGACGCAAGATTTTAGCAGAGGAGTTGTGATGCAGGCATAGGACATATATAATGGGCATGTATAAAGGTTAGATGAGGTACATCGCATATATGAAGGAACGACCTGGCTTGTTACATATATAAATGTATGTAACGTGTGAGTGGGAGGAGGGTCCCTCAGTAAATGTGTGAGTGGATGAAAGGGGTCCCTCAGTAAATTTGTGAGGAGGGAGGGTATCCCTTAGTAAATGTATGAAAGGTGGGGGGGAGGGCCCATTTAGTCGCTTATGAGTCTTCAATGATATTGGGAACTCCTTTAGTAAGTGTATCAGTGGTGCGGGGAGAGGAATCACATACTGCTTGAAGTTTCTGTTTTTCTTTGAGATTTATTCCATTAGTTCCAGGCTTCAGCTGTATAACATAACTCACTCTTAGTCCACACCATTGCTCTCTCTGTCTGTCACTTGTCGGTCTTCTTCACCCCAGCATTGTTCAGAATCGGTGATGTACTTTTCAGTCGCAGTGAGGTGAAAACCTAAGCCTAGCACTGATTGGCCGATCACTGTTCCCCAGGATTAGCAAGTGACCCAGAGTCCAGTGAGTGAGGACAATGCAGGTTGCCGCGGTACAGCATCTCCTGTCTCTGGAGAGATGCAAAGTGAAGTTCCTGCTCAATGACCACAGAACAGCTATGAAATCAGCCAGTATCTAAGCCCACCAAAGGATCCTCCAGTCCTGTGGTGAGCTAATCTGATGCATCACTAAAACTGGTATTGCCGTACCTGTCTTGAATGTCTGAAAAACCAAAGTGAATGGACAGACAACTTCCTTTTATTTTGGTGGAGAGCTATTTTTGTATTTTTTTTTTTTATCAGGGAGAATTGCTTTATCATGGCATAGTCACAGGTTATGCCGTACATGCAGGTTTTATATCTGGGACCTACACTTACAGTGGGGAAAAAAAGTATTTAGTTAGCCACCAATTGTGCACGTTCTCCCACTTAAAAAGATGAGAGAGGCCTGTAATTGACATCATAGGTAGACCTCAAATATGAGAGACAAAATGAGAAAACATATCTAGAAAAACACACAGTCTGATTTTTTTAAGAATTTATTTGCAAATTATAAGTATTTGGTCACCTACAAACAAGCAAGATTTCTGGCTCTCACAGACCTGTAACTTCTTCTTTAAGAGGCTCCTCTGTCCTCCACTCATTACCTGTAGTAATGGCACCTGTTTGAAATTGTTATCAGTATAAAAGACACCTGTCCACAACCTCAAACACGCCAAACTCCACTATGGTGAAGACCAAAGAGCTGTGGAAGGACACCAGAAACAAAATTGTAGACCTACACCAGGCTGGGAAGACTGCCATAGGCAAGCAGCTTGGTGTGAAGAAATCAACTGTGGGAGCAACAATTAGAAAATGGAAGACATACAAGACCACTGATAATCTCCCTCGATCAGGGGCTCCACGCAAGATCTCACCCCATGGGGTCAAAATGATCACAAGAACGGTGATCAAAAATTCCAGAACCACACGGGAGTACCTAGTGAATGACCTTCAGAAAGCTGGGACTAATGTAACAAAGCCTACCATCAGTAACACACTATTCTGCCAGGGACTAAAATCCTGGAGTGCCAGACGTGTCCCTCTGCTTAAGCCAGTACATATCCGGGCCCATCTGAAGTTTGCTAGAGAGCATTTGGATGTTCCAGAAGAGTATTGGGAGAATGTCATATGGTTAGATGAAACCAAAGTAGAACTGATTGTTAGAAACACAACTCGTCGTGTTTGGAGGAGAGTGAATGCTGAGTTGCATCCAAAGAACACCATACCTACTGTGAAGCATGGTGGTGGCAACATCATGCTTTGGGGATGTTTCTCTGCAAAGGGACCAGGACGACTAATCCGTGTACATGAAAGAATGAATGGGGCCATGTATTGTGAGATTTTGAGTGCAAACCTTCTTCCATCAGTAAAGGCATTGAAGATGAAACGTGGCTGGGTCTTTCAGCATGACAATGATCCCAAGCACACCGTCAGGGCAACAAAGGAGTGGCTTCTTAAGAAGCATTTCAAAGTCCTGGAGTGGCCTAGCCAGTCTCCAGATCTCAACCCCATAGAAAACCTTTGGAGGGAGTTGAAAATCCGTGTTCCCCAGCGACAGCCCCAAAACATCACTGCTCTAGAGGAGATCTGCATGGAGGAATGGGCCAACATACCAGCAACAGTGTGTGCCAACCTTGTGAAGACTTACAGAAAATGTTTGACCTATGTCATTGCCAACAAAGGATATATAACAAAGTATTGAGATGAACTTTTGTTATTGACCAAATACTTATTTTCCACCATAATTTGCAAATAAATTCTTTAAAAATCAAACAATGTGATTTTCTGGATTTGAGTTCTCATTTTGTCTCTCATAGTTGAGGTCTACCTATGATGTCAATTACAGGCCTCTCTCATCTTTTTAAGTGGGAGAACTTGCACAATTGGTGGCTGACTAAATACTTTTTTCCTCCACTATATAGCTTTAATTCCCTCTTTCACTGTTCCCAAGAAAATGGTTCTGTAATATACAATGATTTACGAACAGATCACACTTTTCAGATCACCTCAGCGAAATTTCTCCTGGGTTTTTTGAACTTACCTCAGCTCAATAAATCAACTTGATAGATCAAAACACGTATAATACTGAGAAACTTCCTCTAGAAGCCGCCTTCTTATCTTCAATGCACCTTTGAAAATCACTCTGCTTCTTTTATCTCTGAAGCATAAATGGCCTTTAATTGTTCTTTCTTAATTACATTTTCCTGTTCAAGAAAGGCCAGAGCAGAATCGTCTTATATGATTCCTTCACATATAAAAGATCAGTTCTTTCCCAAACTGAACCGTTCTTATCACAGCTAGGGGTGACAGGATGTCTTTTTCTCATTTTATTGTTGGGAGATTAACAAAATAAAAGAGTGCACTGTTTATGTGCAGAATATGTGATAGTGCTGTATATTGTGTTTGTATCATATTAAGCGTTAGTGATGATTATGCTGAATACACTATGGCTGCATTCAGACACTGCTTTTCTGTCATCTCTGCTCGATTTTTTATTTGCTGTAATGGAGATAACATTTTACCATGCACTTGAGCAGTAAGCTAACAGCTATTAAACCAGAGGCCATTTAGCTTGAAGCTGAAATTAATAGATCATCACCAGTATGGAATAGAACATGATGGACTAGACCACTGTCCCAAAGGAGATGAGTGGTGAGTGGTGAGTGGTGGTGGTGACAGTGGCAACATCAGTCGCAGGACAGTATGGAAGAGAAAATGTTGGACCAGGATGCAAGAGATGTCAGGCTGAGTGGAGTCAGTAACAGTGGTAAAATCAGTGGCAGTACAGTATAGAATAGAACATGACAGACCAAGCTGCAGGAGATGATGTCCAGCTGTGTTGGTCTGTCTGATTCATTTTGATAAATGTAATGTTTCTCACACTTATGGTAGACAGTTTTGTTCATTTGGGTGTGTTGATACCACCTGTAGCGCTGAAGACTTTCTCTCTACACCTTAGGCTGAACAAGATAGTACACTGGTCCAGTTTGCTGGCCCATTAGTCTATGGGGTCAAGGTTATCTGCTGGAATAAGCAAACACTCCAGATACAACTGAACCTGGTTGTGCCAAGTAGTGTGTATTTGTTAGCTGTTGTGCATCCAGTTGGTGCTGCAAAATAAAAACAAATTCTGGTTCATTATTTTAATTCTGGTTTCAGATATTTTACCTTATGCTACTTATAGCAATGGCGTTGGCAGAGATAGTGGAGCGCTTGTTGCATTTGTGGATAGTCCCCACTAGTGCTCAAAATGTTGATCCAGTGGGCAATGAAAGCTATGTATTGTCCCTGCCCATCATTGCTGCTCAACAAGTTGAAAATGACATGTACCTTTCCCCGCACTGACATATACAAGGAGTAGGTCATATTCAGTGACATGTGGCAAAATAAGGCAGGGACAAGTTTCCTAGAGAAATAACAGTGGCAGCTAGGTATTTTGTATCGATGATACATGCCATCAGTTGTAGTACAGCAGTGACTGCAGCACCAGCAACTTGGCCACATGCAAGATTAGTTGATGAACCCCTGGATGATGGGGCACACATTACTGTTTCCTGAAATCACATTTCTTTATGGATGCAAGGGAATGGAGAAGTAGAAGCAGATGGTGATGGGTCCATGTGCTAGATATGGATATGGACTTGCTACAAGAAGGACCCTGGGGATAAGGAGTTGGATAGTCTTGCTCCCTTTGCATATTACTATAATTTCTATTTTGTCAAATGAGCTGGTGATGTCTATTGTTGTGAGTCTTCCCCTCCACTTTTTTCAGACTTATCATAATGGCCATGGAATTCTTGCTCATAATTTCTATTGCTAGGTTTCCACCCCTACTAGCATGGCTACCAGTATCCCATACGTTGCCACTCCTGCTACCACCACCAACAGTCATGTCTTCCTCTTTCACCACTGCCTCCTCCATATTAAAAATCACTGATTGTTCTCAGTCTCATCCAACTCATCAAAAACATGAAGACTAGGAGAAATATCTTTCTCAACAGTCTGAGTGTTGTCTCTTTGGGGCAATGAAGGCACTTACCGTATTTTTCGGACTATAAGACACACTTTTTCCCCCCCAAATTTGGGAGGAAAATGGGGGAGCGTTTTATAGTCCGAATGTGTGTGGGGGGGGGTGTTTTGGTGGGGGGGCGGAGGAGTGGGATTGCAGCATCGCCCCACTCCTGCCGCCGCTGTCTTCCTGCAGAGGGAGGAGTGGGGCGATGCTACGGGCCCTGGGCTGAGAGGGTTTCCCGGCAGTATGAACCTCCCGGGATCCTCCGTGCTGTTTCGGCGGATGCCGGGTCTATGAAGATGATGGCAGCCGCTCTGCTGCTGATGCTGGAGACCTGGAGCTAATTACTACCCGGAGCTAATTACTACCTGAGCAACCTAAAGGTATTAAAGCTGCCCCCGGGTCCAGTCCCCACCGACCCCGTACCTTTCTTGTTTCAGGCCAGCTCCGGGAGCTGACCAGTTCCTGTGACATCCGGGAGCTTTATGAAGGCTCCCAAGCCTGTCATAGGAATATTACTATTGCGGCTGGTCTATGACTAGCCGCAATATTAATGTACAGAATCTCCCCTAGACTGCAATACACTTGTATTGCAGTCTATGGGACTATCAAATAATAATGCATTTAATAATAAATTTTATTTATATAGCGCCATCATATTCCGCAGCACTGTACAATTTGAATGATTGCAGGTTCAAGTTCCCTAGGGGGCTAATATAATGGTAAAAAAATTAAAAAAAAAGTTAAAAAAAATATATATAAAAAAAATAAAATAAAAATAAATAAAAAATAAAACTTCTAAATCACCCACTTTCCCTAGAATACATATAAAAGTAGAAAATTACTGTAAAATGCATACACATTAGGTATCCCTGTGTCCGAAAATGCCTGGTCTACAAGCTTATAAAAATATTTTTCCTGTAGGGTGAACGTCATAGCAGGAAAAAAAAAATCAAAAGTTCTGGACTGACGTTTTTTTTTGTTGTTTCGCCTCTGATTTGAATAAAAAGTGATCAAAGCAATAGACATTCCCCAAAATGATATAACTAAAAAGTACACCTGGCCCCGCAAAAAAAGACGCCCTATGCTTCCCTATATAGCTGTAGGGCCAAATGTCAATGTGGCCTTGTAGCTGTTGCAAAACTACAACTCCCATATGTTATTAAATATTTTACCATATTTTTTAGCTTCAAAATTTTTTTCCCTATTTTCCTTCTCTAAAACCTAGGTGTGTCTTATGGTTCAGTGCATTTTATAATCTGAAAAATACTGTAAATTACCTATTCACTAGGGATCAGTGACAGTAAAGATGAAGATGGAGAGAAAGGATGCTTGGTAAATAAAGCATAAGTATTTTTTCCTCTCCTCTCCATAGACTATATATATATATATATATATATATATATATATATATAAAGTTTTTTCCCTTTACTTGCACTATTGATTTATGAAAAATAAAAGTTTACTTAAACTTTAAGTGTTCCGACCTCAGAGGAAGAACACACTGAACCTCTGTCAACCTCAAACTGACTCACAACATCACTGTCACATGTAATAATGTAATATCCTGTTGTGACTGTATGCTATATTCTTTATTCTCAGGAATTACAGCAATCTTTTGACTACTGGAGGCACTTCCAAGACCAAGAGTACTTGTCACCCACATTCTTATTGTTAGTAGCAGTGGTATGGGTGCTTCCTCCTCCTCCTATGCCCCATCCCTGTCTTTTGCCTTGTCTTTTTCCAGACATTTTACTTCTTTTACTGTATTCTGAATTGTATGTCTTTTTTTTTAACCATACATAATATGTAACTATGTGACTAAGCATGACAACTTAATGTGGTAATTCTGATCTTAAGGTCAAAGTCAGGAAAAAAAGGGAAATTTTCAGGTGCCTATTCCCCAGATCACTGGTGTACCAGTGGTCAGACACCCTGGAAATCAGACGCATATCCCATATCCTGTTTTAATTATGTGTTTTGTTACATTTTTTAAACTGTTTTGCTACATTTTCGAAAGAGAAGAAGAACCAAATATTTCGGAATATAAGATACTGTAAGAGACAGCCAATGTTGTCCTAAGCTTCATTTGTCTGTATAAACTGTTAATGTTGAATGTATTTCTGTGATTCTGTTCCTTTAAGACAGCAGCCATTGTAACTGTGACATGATGCTGGAGTGACTCACCCCCCCCTTTTATGTCAGCCTGCCTGTTCTGCAGACAGAGTGTGAGCAGAGAAGCAGGAAGTGACGAGACAGAGAGCAGCAGCCATCTTGGCAAGAGAGAAGACAGGTGTCTGTGCTGTATGGAACTGGTGTGAAGATTTTTCTCACCCCATTTATAAATAAAAATAAATAAATTATCCTGCCGACTACGCCAATTTGTGAACCGAGAGCAAGGCAGGTGGTTTGGACTCCGCAACCAGAAATGAACGCACACGCGGTAGTTCAAGAAAAGAATATATATTTACTATAAGTTAATAAAGGCTAGTTAAAGGTAAAATGACAGGGATAAAGACAAGCAAAATATACAATATAGCATGAACAATTTCAAGGCAAATTCTGCAATGGTTTCTACTTTTACTCTGTCCACTTCTGCAGTATGGACACTGAATGAACAATATACTCAAAACTATCCCTAACTGACCCTGACTTCACATTTGGGTGCACCCCCTTTTCCCCAGTGGTCCAGGTGGACCGCTTACAGTCCGTAGAAGCGCGCGGTGGGGCCCAAAGTCGGTGCTTTCTTTTATAGTGAAGCGTCCTCTCCTCACGGTTATCAGGATCTCGGGAGAAATGAAGTCCTCTTTAACAGGGAAATCAAATGAATGCAATGTAATCCAACAGCAGATTCCACTCAGCACACTGACAGTCCTGCCGAATCCATACACTGAGCTGGGATGTAAGCCGGGATTTAGCAGTTACTGTCCGGTACTTCAACAGCACTGCGAGTCTCTATCTGTGGTATCCATATACACAGTCACAATGTCAGTCTCACTGATCAGCCACTGAGCACAGTTCCTTTCACGTGGACTCACTAGTCCTGTTGTCTCTTTACACTCTGTTTGTCTCTGGACCAAGATACAGCTTAGCTGTACAGAAAAATCTCCACACCAGTTCCATACAGCACAGAACCCTGTCTTCTCTCTTGCCAAGATGGCTGCTGCTCTCTGTCTCGTCACTTCCTGCTTCTCTGCTCACACTCTGTCTGCAGAACAGGCAGGCTGACATAAAAGGGGGGGTGAGTCACTCCAGCATCATGTCACAGTTACAATGGCTGCTGTCTTAAAGGAAGAGAATCACAGAAATACATTCAACATTAACAGTTTATACAGACAAATGAAGCTTAGGACAGCATTGGCTGTCTCTTACAATACTTCGAATCACAAGATGCAAATAAGTTTTACTTTGAGAAACAACAAAAACATTTCACACCTATTGGCATGCAAGCCACTGGGTCCAGAAGGTGTCAGATCATGATTAGCAGTGGTCACCCATGGGTTAATGGAGACATCTAGAGGTTATAAGGGGCTACTAAGTATTAAGGGTAGCTTGGCTAGCTGAGTTTTCATTTCTTTTACTCAAATATATGCCTTTAAACGGTCAAACACAAATAGCGCAATTTTTTTAATTCCTCCAGGACATTTGGACTTTCTCAAGCCTAATCCATTATCCATCAATTCTTTCTCATGACTGTGTACAATAATTCCTTATAGAATCTGCACCTTTGGCATTGTTTTCCTTTTTAGAATTTATGTTGATGGCCATTTGGTGTCATATGTATAGTAAAGGTGGGTTCACACTTGCGGCGGCACGCCGTCCGCTGTGAATCTGACCTAAATGTCGAAAAACTGGATAGGGAAAGGTTTGCAACGCTTTGCTTAAAAACCCATTCACTTGAATGGGTTTTTAAAGCAATGCGCGGGTGTACGCTTACACCCTCTGCGCTGCGAAGTCGTTTTTTTTTGTCTGACACAAAGTGAATGGATTTTTAAGCAAAGCGTCGCAAACCTTTCCCTATCCAGTCCTTATACAGTTTTCCGACATTTAGATCGGATTCGCGGCGGACGGAGTGCCACCGCAAGTGTGAACCCACCCTAAGGCAACACAACAGTGTAAATTATTATAAATTAAATTACTTTTGGACTTTGCAAGCATCTCTATAAGTTCTGTCTGTTTGCTAAATCTTGGACTACTAATGAACTTTGCTCAGATTGCATTCAAGTAAAGCATTCATTGTAGTTTCAAGACTGACTTCATCAGCCCAAGCTCTCCTCTGCTCCTGTTCCAGGTAGACTCATCTAAACCTCATTACATACTCAACATACCCTTTTAGGCCTGGCACCCACGTTGCGAAAAAACGGCATTTTGACCGCTGCGTTTTACAGTACCTGCAAAGTGGATGGGATTCTGGCTAATTCCATCCACACATTGCAGAAAAAAAAAATCTGCAGCAGAAATGCCATGATTTCAAAAGCGCTTGCGTTTTTGTAAGTCAATTATACCTACAGAAACTCTGCAGACTTTCTGTGAAGAGTGCTGCAGAAAAAAATGCAATGTGTTTCCACCACAGTTTTTTCCGCAACACTTTTTGACAGCGGCTCGATAGCCTTAAACACTTACATTGAACTAAAGTCATGCAAGTAGATTCACCTTTCAAAATCTGATACAGTTATACAATCCTGCAAGTTTTTCAAAACTGTGAGTTTGTGTAAGTCAGTGTAACACGCCTTTTTAGATGACTTTCACTTAAGTAAAGATTGCCCTTAATTGTATTTACAACAACAGTTGCACAGATGCAGCAGAGCTGAATTTGTGGTTTGAACCAACATCCAAGATGCCGTTAAAGAAAGTTTCAGACTTATTAGTTACTCCATAAAACATTTCAAAGGTCTAAACAGAAACACCACCGCTTAGATGTTGGGGGGAAAACCCCTCAGTTGTTAAGGGTCACTCAAACCAAAAACCTTCCTGCAGTAGTTTTACTTTAATTCTCTGGAATGCATTGTAGTAACTAATTGTTGGAGCAACAAATAAAGCTGAAAGTTTTATGACACTTTGGCTGCTGAAACTCTGTTTATTCTTCTCATATTTGTCTATACACCCAGCGCTTCCAGGCATCCACCTTGTCAGGTGAGCTCAGGTGAGTTCGAGACTCTCTCTTAGCATTTCAATTTGTGTTTTAGCACAGTGTGCCATCATATAGAGTACTGTGTAAAAGTTTTAAGCAACTATGCAAGAATGCTTTAAAAAAATAGAAGTTAGTAGTTTATTTCTGTCAATTAAGAAAATGCAAATATTTGGTCTGACCTTCCTTTGCCTTCAAAACAGCATCAATTCTTCTAGTACACTTGCTCATAGTTTTTGAAGAAACTCAACAGGGAGGTTGTTCCAAACATCTTAGAGAACTAAGCACAGATCTTCTGTGGATGTAGGCTTGCTCAAATCCTTCAGTCACTTCATATAATCCCAGACAGACAATGCAACAAACAATACAATGTTTGATGAGTCACTGGGGGAGAAAATTTAATGTGTGATGGGCCATAATATTATATAGAGCCACTGCAGGGGCATTTGACTGTGTGATTATATTGTATGGGGCCACTAAAGAGGCATTGTACTGTGTGAGGACCATTAGAGGGCATTATACTATGTAGGGGCTACTGACGGGGCATTATAAATTAAGCAGGTCAGGTAAAAGTGGCAGTGATAGGGAGGGCCACTTATGAAACCTTTGCATCGGGCCCACAAATGTGTTGAAATGACTCTGGATCTCATCATCATTGACTAACTGGGATTACATGAAGAGACAGAAATGATATAAAGAGACAGCAATGAGCTGTACCTCGTGTGATACTGTTTCAAACAGCGAATAATAGAGAGAAAAAAATGGCCACTCACCTTATTGGGTTGTGAAGAAGTCACAACACCCAGTAATACATATTTGTAGGGATGGTTCCTTTAGGCAGCTGCTGGATCGCCATCACCAGGACGTCTGCATATGGATTCCGGAAAAGGACCAATTCCAAAATAATGGGAATGAAAACCAGCGCTTACCAGCCAAACACACGTTTCAGAGCGGGTAGCTCCTTTCTCAATTGTGCAGCATCCCAGAGGCTGCTGTTTTAATTTTTTGTCTTTTGTGCCTTTGGCTTATGTTGGTACATCCCATTCTATATTAAATGTATTGTTTGCAGCTTTTCCTCTGTATTTCCCCCCTGCATTGTTCAAACCTTGCCTTGGTTTAGCCCTGGCCTATCACAGGTCACTTGGCGGGGTTGTGGGAGACTTCATCTCCATGGTAACCGTTGGCCTGAGTTCAGTTTAGTCAGTTCAGTGTGAGCAGTCGAACAGTGAGGGTGTGCAGAGTATCCCTGCCCCCACAAGCTGGACTGAGGCCAACGGTTAGCCATCACAGCCTCCAGGAGGATTATAACCGGCCCCAGAGACAGCCAGGAGTACTGGTTTGGCTGTCCATCATTTTGGGTCTTTCCAGTGCCATGCCAGGAGGAACAGAGAGGACCCTGACAGGAGGATAACATCGGGCCTAGTCTTCAGGTAACCAGAACCCTGTCAGGCCTCCCTGTACCACCACTCTCCCTATCATCCATCTCTGTGAGAGGCACGAGAGGAGGAGTAGTGGAAAACTATACTTTAGAACTTGTAACATCCCTGGGCACCCTCCTAGAACCAAGGCTGGGGATTGGACACTGTAGAACTACTACCCCCATTCGAAAGCTGCCATTACCTTTCTGTTCCTGTTGCAAAATAAAAGGCTGTTCTGGTTTACCTGCACCACCATCATGGCCCTTCCGATCAACACCACACCGGCTAAGAGAGGAGAGGTTCCCTCTCCAACTGGAAGCGCCTCGGGGAAAAGGACTACCACCACCATCCGGTAGTGCTGTAGGACCCCCCTCGACTTTGTCCAGCTCAGGAGTGGGACTGGAGTGGTTGGTGAGTGTGCTCGGCCTGCTAGGTGGCACAGCATCCGCCACTACTACTCCCATCCTCCGGTCTTCTCCATCTGGGTTGCGACAATTGTACAAATTGGTGGTTGTGACTTCGCGATGGTTTTGGAAACGCAGCATTTCCACTGTGGGTATTTTTCTACAATGTGTGGATGAGATTCTTGACAGGGACTGTAAAACGATGCGGTTTTTGCTGCGGGGTTTCTGTCACGACCAAACCACATAGGGTTTCAGCCTTAGATTGTGCAGCTACTCTAAATTTAAAAAAAAAAAATTGTTGAATTCAAAATAAAATTTTACAGCTAACCCCTTTTTAAAGGGAAGCAGGCATAGTGCTCAGTTGAGAATTGTGCCCTACTTCTTTTTCCCTGAGCAAATAGTTGTTATTGCCACACATTTCCCCCTACAATGACACAGCAGAGGAAATTAGTATTGCATTCCAGCTATGTAAGTGAATGACCATCCATGTATGCGGGGATACAAGTAGGGATGTTGGAGAAGCACTTCTCTCTGTTCTTCTACATTTGGGGGGTCTCACATGGGGTATGCCACTCTAGATGACCATATGCCCTATGGACAGGGGCTGTCATAGTGACAAAAACCCTTTTAGGCTAAGGCCCCACATTGCGGAATAGCTTCTTATTTTTGTTGCAGCTTTTGCTGTGGTTTTTTGAGCCAAAACCAGGAAAGGATTGAGCAGAAGGGAGCTGCATAAGTGCTTCCTAGATATTTCCCATTCCTTCTGAAGCTGCTACTAGGTGTGGCTCAAAAAATGCAGCAAAATCTGCATCGTAAAAACAGTGTTTCTGCAATGTGGTACCTTAGCCTTAGATGGAAAATTCAGCACAACTCTGCAGATCTCATGGAACATACAAAGTTGCTAGAATCCAAAAAATATTACATGGGGATTTGTAGCATTTTTGGTGCTGCAGTGATTTACAGTTAGACTGCAGTGGCCAAACATTACATTATGGTGAATGAGATTTTGTAAAATCTTATTCACACAGTACTGTTGAAATCCACTTTGATTTTAGGGCTCTTTTATAAACTTCATTATGCCCTATTGGTGGTGGTCATGCCATGTTTTATTTTCAGTTTCTCCATTGACTTCACCAAGGAATTTTATTTTTAGAAACAAGCACTGCAGGAATAAAATACATTTGGCTATTACATTTGTTTCAATCATAAGTAATTTCTCTACTTTCTGATTTAACAATACCTCTCCTAAGTAAGTCAAACGGTGCTACAAAATTTAGATTTAATATGTAAATGGCCAGGAAACAATAATTTTGACCTTGGTTCGTCAAAGTAAAGAAATAAAGTCACTTCAGAAACTTTACATCAAAAAGCATAAATAATTGTTTTTCTTTTTTTTTTTCTTTCTGATATGGATCATCATAGCAGTTAGTGGTAAGCAAAAGGTCTTTGATTTGAGGCAGATGTCCCGGGGTTCTGTCCTGTGCTTATTCCTCTCCTCACATCAGGAAAATAGGCTGATCCCTTGATTAAATTCATATTTGTTTTAATCTTCTCTCTCGTCTGATCTGCAGTTCAAACATTCTAATGAAAAGAGTGGCCTGTCTTGCTGTGTACAGACAGGCGAATGTCAGGACTCTCTCTTTCCCTACCTCTTTGTTCTAGTCTATCCTAATATTATGAACAGCTATTCACAGGTTGATGCCTGAGTTACTGACAATTTAGAAGACAAATATGTGCTCACTGCTCATACACACTTATTTCCATTTATTCTGACTTTTTTAAAGACGGCCTTTCATCAACTTCACCAATTCAAGTTCTTAGCATCTGTTAATAGGTGCTGCTCTACTTATTCCAGCACAGTTAGAATTTTTTCTTTAGCCCCCAACGTTCCCAAGCACCAAGCACAGTTAGTTTTGGTACCCAATGTGCTATTTAAGCTCTGAAATGTTAGAAGGGCTGTGGCAGGCAGGGGGCGTGACTCAGAGCTCCAATTAGAGGCAGCTAGTGCCTGCTCCTGTCTGGCTCCACCCTCCTGACAGTACAGAGCCTAAATAGCATATCAGGCACCAAAACTAACTGCTTTAATTGCACAAGAACAGTGTCTAGAGAAAAAATTCCAACTGTGCCAGAATCAGTGGAGCAACACCTATTAACAGATGTTAAGAACTGGAGTTGGTGAAGGTGGTGGAAGGTCCTCATTAAGTTGAATTTATATATTATTAATATTATTGTTAATATAACAATATTTATATCAATAAAGTCTAGAAAAGATGCCAAACTGCCAGGAAGGTTTAGACTTTCTTGATGCTCTGTGCTTCCTATGACCCAATAAAAGTATAAAGTGTAAATGATATTGTACCTAGCTATTATAGCTTGCACTCTGCCCACTCTGTTGAAGTCTAAAGGAGATATAGAATGAGCCACATACTGCTTGCTAAGTTTTTGTTGTTTCTGCAATATACTGTACTTGGAAAAGACCATGGCCCCTTCTACTTAACCTTTTGACAAGTGGCAGAAAAGAAAAAAGATGAAAATTTAAGTGTTTTAGTCCATTGTTCCATGAGCCCATTGTGAGAGAATCGCTTTCAAATATTTGTTGTTAGTGATGTTTGGCTGTAAGGATGGTTTCATCTGACCATTATTTAATGTCCATTGCTCTCATCTGTCACAGGATGAGAGCAATGAACATTAAATGGCAGATTTTTATGGAGCCTCCTGTATCTAGTGTCTGTCTGCATTCACCCCTACAGTGCTGGCCAAAAGTATTGGCACCCCTGCAATTCTGTCAGATAATACTCAATTTCTTCCAGAAAATGATTGCAATCACAAATGCTTTGGTAATAATATCTTCATTTATTTTGCTTGCAATGAAAAAACACAAAAGAGAATGAAAAAAAAGTCAAATCATTGATCATTTTACACAAAACTCCAAAAATGGGCAGGACAAAAGTATTGGCACCCTCAGCCTAATACTTGGTAGCACAACCTTTAGACAAAATAACTGCGAACAACCGCTTCCGGTAACCATCAATGAGTTTCTTACAATGCTCTGCTGGAATTTTAGACCTTTCTTCTTTGGCAAATTTCTCCAGGTCCCTGAGATTTGAAGGGTGCCTTCTCCACACTGCCATTTTGAGATCTCTCCACAGGTGTTCTATGGGATTCAGGTCTGGACTCATTGCTGGCCACTTTAGAAGTCTCCAGTGCTTTCTCTCAAACCATTTTCTAGTGCTTTTTGAAGTGTGTTTTGGGTCATTGTCCTGCTGGAAGACCCATGACCTGTAGGGACCATGTTCTTTTCTTTGAAGGCCTCTTTTTTTTTTCCTGTAAACTCTATGTTGATGCCTTTTCCCAAAAATCTCTACTTTTGTCTCATCTGACCAGAGAACATTCTTCCAAAAAGTTTTTGGCTTTCTCAGGTAAGTTTTGGCAAACTCCAGCCTGGCTTTTTTATGTCTCTGGGTCAGAAGTGGGGTCTTCCTGGGTATCCAACCAAAGAGTCCCTTTTCATTCTGACGCCGACGGATAGTACGGGTTGACACTGTTGTACCCTCGGACTGCAGGGCAGCTAGAACTTGTTTGGATGTTAGTCGAGGTTCTTTAGCCACCATCCGCACAATCTTTCGTTGAAATCTCTCGTCAATTTTTCTTTTCCGTCCACATCTAGGGAGGTTAGCCACAGTGCCATGGGCTTTAAACTTCTTGATGACACTGCGCACGGTAGACACAGGAACATTCAGGTCTTTGGAGATGGACTTGTAGCCTTGAGATTGCTCATGCTTCCTCACAATTTTGCTTCTCAAGTCCTCAGACAGTTCTTTGGTCTTCTTTCTTTTCTCCATGCTCAATGTGGTACACACAAGGACACAGGACAGAGGTTGAGTCAACTTTAATCCATTTCAACTGGCTGCAAGTGTGATTTAGTTATTGCCACCACCTGTTATGTGCCACAGGTAAGTAGCAGGTGCTGTTAATTACACAAATTAGAGAAGCATCACATGATTTTTCAAAGGGTGCCAATACTTTTGTCCACCCCCTTTTTTATGTTTGGTGTGGAATTATATCCAATTTGGCTTTTTGACAATTCTTTTTGTGGTTTTCCATTGACGACAAATTAAATGAAGATATTATTTCCAAAGCATTTGTGATTGCAATCATTTTCTGGAAGAAATTGAGTATTATCTGACAGAATTGCAGGGGTGCCAATACTTTTGGCCAGCACTGTATGTAAAGAACATGATGGAAGCTTCCTTCTGTCATGGTTTTTACTTTTCTGATGGAAAAAAGTCCTGCATGCCGGAAAGACTTTGTGTTCCATTACAAAAGTAAAGAAACATGATGCAAGAAAGGGCTCGTCATGTTTTTTACATTATAGTCAATGGGAATGGACTCAGAAGGAAGGGGTTATGTCTGCATCTGTCACTCTGCTACCGTTAATTTCTGTTGCTGTCAACCTATGACGGATCACCTGTACAATATGAGGGGAATCCTTAACATGACATTCTTTTGGCACTTCAAACACAGGTATCTACTATATAAGATGTCAATATATAAATGTAAAATCTGAAGTATCCTGCTCCTCTACCCTATTTCATTTTTTTGCGGACTTTATTGTATATTTTGTCATGTTATTGAATATGTCTACACTCTGGTTGTTTGTTCCATCATGACATTTCTCATCTGTATGTCTGTATTCTGCTTTGTTATTCTGTAATGATACACACCCTAAATTTCATTTACATCACTTATTTATTTTGTTCCTTCACAGATCTGACTTGAAAAAGGTCAACTTAGACCGAATATTATATACTATTGATCTGTATTCCCTGAATTGCTGATATGAATTCATTATTCCATCAATGATGACATGCTGCCCTGTTCTAGATGCAGAAAAACAGACCCAAACCATGATACTACCACCATGTATTTCACAGATGGAATGAGGTGTTTATGTTGGAATGCAGGGTTTTCCTTACTCAAAACATAATGCTTATCATTTAAACTAAAAAGTTCTCTTTTGGTCTCATCCATCCACAAAACATTGTTCCACTAGCTTTCTGACTTGTCCATGTGATCTTTAGAGAGCAGCAGCTTTCTCCATGCAATCCTGCCGTGCACTCCACTGTTGTTCAGTGTTCTCCTAATAGTGGATTTATAAACATCATCAGCTAATGTGAGATAAGCCTTTAATTGTTTAGAGTTTACCTTGGGTTCCTGTATGACCTTGTACACTATAATGCATCTTGCCCTTGGCGTGATCTTTATTGGTCGACCACTCCTTGGGAGGGTCATAATGGTCTTAAATGGAGTCTATCACTGCCCCCAGCTACTTTAAACCGCTCCCATAGTGCTGTAGATGCTGTTAGAAGAATAAAAACCATACCTTTCTTAAGTTTCAGAGCCCCGAGGGTGGGGAGAAAAAAAGGACTTTTATTCTTTATTCAAATGAGAATGTTGGAGCACTGGGGGAGTTTTCTTCTATTAATGAGCACTGCTACATCATCACTAAACATGCCCATCCTGTATTCAGCTCATCCCCCTGACAGTGCAGATCAACTGACACTCGGAGGATCAAATGACTCTGCCCAGGGGGACAAGCCGAATGCAGGATGGGCGTGATTAGTGATGATGCAGCAGTGCTCAGTGCCTGAAGAAAACTCCCCCTGTGCTCCAAGATCCGCATTTAAATAAAGAATAAAAATGTTTTTTCTATGCATCCCTGGGGCTCTGAAACATAAGAAAGGTATAGTTTTTATTCTGCTAACAACATCTACAGCACTATGGGAGCGGGTTAAAGTAGCTGGGGGCAGTGATAGACTCCCTTTAAATTTCCTTCATTTATACACAATCTGTTTGACTGTCGAATTCAAACTATTTTGACATGGTTCTATAACCTTTCAAACCTCGTGAGCATCAACAACTCTTCTCCTTTTGCTGTCCTAAGAAATCTCCTTTGCCCATAAAACACAGACTTGTTGTGAAGATCAGCCTTTGATAGAACCCTGTTCTTCAAATAAAACAGGTCACCTATTCACACCTAATTGTCATCCTATAGACTGAAATCACCTGACTCTAATTTAACCTTCAAATTATCTGCTAATTCTACAGGTTCACATACATTTGCCACTCACATATATGTGATATTGGATTATTTTCTTCTATAAATAAATGACCAAGTCTAATATTTTTGACTCATTTATTTGGTTCTCTTTATCTACTTTTAGTACATAAGTGAAAATATGATATAGTGCTTATTCAAATTTATGCAGAAATCTACAAAATTATGAAATTTCGTTTTCAAGCCCCATTGTAGATACCTCTGAAAATGCAAAACCCACTGTTAGGAGTCAATTGTGTATAGTACAAACCAACATTCATTTTGATGTTACTGTTAACTACAGGATATGAAGCCGACAAATACCTGCAGAAAAGGCCTTTATATCAAACCACACTGTTTACACCATTATCCTGGAACTGAGTACAATATATAGTATGGTGACACATACTGATAAATGTATATCTCTTACTTTATATCTGCCTGTAATATAGACACCTATTCCTTGTAGTTTAGATTTTTTTACAAAAAGGCATTTTAACAGCCCATCATGTCAATGACAACATAATCATTTTTGTTAATCTTTATTATATCCAGTTGCATCGCTCTTGTAACATAATCATAATCTCTGGAGGTTATTAGATCACATTCTCTATCTGCATGTTAAGAAATGGAATTTTTCCTTTGTTTTGACACAAGAAGATGTTTTCCCCATCTCAAGGGATAGCTTGCTGTGTACTACAGTATATGAAGAAAAATCAAAAATTTGTCTCAAACGTGCCAATCTGCTTCATCTTGAAAGAAAACATACCTTTTTATCATTTCTCTGTCATTTCTCAAAAGCATCTTCCTTTCTATTTTACTGAAGTGGAAGAAAGTACGGTAGAATCTAATTTAATTCAGAGCTGGCTTGCATTGGCCTCTTTGATAATTCTTACATTGTAACTCAATCCGTATAATCCTAATTATTTTCTAAGAAGTACCAGGCTTTTGATTGTAGCTTTACATGAGAGGGAATCATTTACCATTTAGTCCAACTTTAAGACATTACATCTTTGCATAATTGCATAGATACAGTAACAATATCTATATGGATCTTTCTGTATTGTAAATATCATCTTATCGGCATGAAGGATCACATTACTGTATGTGCCAGATAAGCTTATATTATTTTTTTTTTACAACTGTAAAGAATATTCTGTATGTTGAAAAATTATGGAATATATGTTTCTACCAAATAGCTATATTTTTTATTATTTTACATTAACCATTTTACATTTGGTACCATAAGTGTGTTGTTTTGGTTGTAGACAGTACTGTCTAGGTGGAGCATATCACTCTCTAGGCTGACTCAGCAATGTCATTTTAGTGATAGTGTGTCTTGTATGCTTTTGTTTAACAAAGGGGTTCTCTCACCAGTATCGGTTACCTTTAGATTATATTTGCCTTCTTTCCTACATTGGTCATGTGTTTCCCAAAATTAAGGAGATCTTCATATAGCTAGTAGAACAGGTACATCTCCTGCCAAAGGCTGTTGGCAGCCATCGCTCAAAGGAGCTAGTTGCATAACTATTTATATTGTTCCCATTGACATCAATGAAAGCTGTATAAATATGTATGCAGTGAGCTCCTCAAGTGGCAGCTGCCAAGTTTGTGGCAACTAATATAACTGGTAAGTAAAGTACAAACGTGCAAAAGTGATGGTTTTTGAAAAGCGCACAAAGCATTGATGTAGTCACTGCAATGGGATATGTTAAACCTATATACTGGACTATTAAAATGTATCAAAGATTTTTAGAAGAAGATCCATGCGCCTTTGAATATATCCTGTTAGCCTTAAAATCCATTTTAATGGAAACCTTCCCATATAGAGTTCCTTATATCTGCTAAAGCAGCTTATAATTTCCAACAGCAGTTAATACCCACACTTCATGTATTCTCCGCCTGTGTCCTCTTTCATTTTACATTTGAATGGCTAATACTGCAAAAGACAAGAAACACACTTAGATGTATGAATTCATAAATTCCATTTATTTTTCTGCTGCAGAAGCCCATTTGATCATGAGAGTTGGAACAGTGTGCAGATGGCAGAAAGCTCATTCTTCTCTCAGCCAAATCCTCCTCTGATCTTTTTAATCCAGAATTTAGAAGGTTAGACGATAAGCAAGCGGAACTAATGTCCTTTTCTTCATTTATTTTCAGGCCCCCCTAATAGGCTATGAAATATCTGTGGCTGTGCTATCAAGCAAAACAAAAGAATCTATCTATCAAAAGCGACCAAAGAGCCAAAGATTTAATCGTCATCAGACAAGTGTTTAGATATTGAATCTTAAGTCACTTACATGTTAAAAAAAATATGGCAAATTATTCAGAATTTAGATTTGTATTGCCCTAAATGGCAAATTTCTTTAATTTTTAAATAGATCCGACTCACTTTCATAGCAATAGAATAGATATACAATAAAACTTACCTTCACTGATCCCCCAGTTGTCCCATTACAATGTTCCCTTGATCCCCACTGTTTCCTGCTTCCTAGTCCTGGTTGACAGTGGCATTTTCTGCCTGTCATGCAGGAGTAGGAAGCAGTGGGGACCCAGGCAGCACAGGTTCGCCTGCCGATCAGTGAGGAAGGGTATCTCGATTATGTAGCTTGCTAAAACAATGCTGATCATTGTTCCCTCAAAAAATTTTCCCCTGGAAAATGATTTTAATGTTATATGCTATAGATAATATCTTTGTTTCATTTTATTTCTTCACTACACATATAACCATTTAGGCTGTTTGCATGAGTGCAAATGATGTCATCAGTATTGAGAAAGGCAGCCATTTTTGTACACAGTTGCTTTAGGGTATGCTGTTGACTTCAGTTATTACCATACTAAATGGGTACAGCTGTCTATTAAGGTTTTTGAACATGTCGATGTACGTCAGGAGATTTTCCCAACATCAGCGGGTCTACTTGCAATTCTATATTACAGTCCATAGTAGAAGGCCCAACAGTGTTTACTATTACTAGTATCAGTCACAGTTCCATACCTTTGGAAAGTGCTGTGCCTAAGGTTATAGATGAAAGTAACTCAGTCCTATTCATTATTTAGCCCTGTAGTGCTGATGTCTCCTACGTCCAACATGATGGCTTCAGGTTTTGAAGCAAGAAAGAATGGGCTGCCTGGCTTTAAATAAATTTATATTAGAGGTGAATAAAAGAAACATTGTTCTATATGTTATCAAAGAAATATACTTCGTTCTTCTCTTACCAGGCTGTTTTTCTCCTCCTTAAACTGATTTTTACTCTGAAATCTCTGCTATATCTGTCTTGAGATGGACTGTATATTACACATGTCAAATAACACATGCCTATAGGAGTCTATGGAGAAGGGATGGAGGCTAAAAAGACAGAGAGACTTGTGCTGTAATGCAAAGTTCTTATTTAACATTAGCCTAAATGTTTTATTTGTATCAATACATGTCAGTACCTCTCTGTTTATGTCCTTCATGATCCAGGGGCTATTTTCACCTATTTACTGTGAGTGTTAATCCTCATGTACACACACATGTCCTCTTATCCTGAAAAATCATCTGAAATGAAAGGTAGGCTTTAAATATTGATATCCTATTTCATCCAATCCTGAGGGGACAATTTAGAAGTTGATATTTTTACCACACCTAATGATGCTTATCTCATGGATTTGGCAAATGCCAACACGGGAATGGTGGTGATAGGGTGCTCCACCCGGTAAAAAAACACTTCTCTCTTCAATCCTCTGACCACTCTTTGCAGGTCACCTAGAGTTCCAACAGAGGAGAAAGGACACACATGGGACAAGGTTTTACACAGTAGTTCTCCTCTTTACTGGAATACAGTGGATCTTCTCAGGAACAACATGCACAGTGGCATCATAGTGTTACTTGTGTTACAGGCCTCCAGGGTTTCAGGCACACTTTGCTGTTGCAGGGGATGCACATCTTATCACCACAGGGTCCAGGCTCCTGCTTACCATGTGTTTGCAGAGGTGTGCTGTTTGTATAGCTGTCTGCGTTTGCATGGCCTAAGTAAATGTTGCCTACTCCAAGCAGCCTTCCAGCAGCAGACAGACCTCCAATTTCTTCACGCCATCTCTCCATCTCTCCCAAGCCATCTCCTATCACCAACACACGGGAATTGGCACTTAACTATCAAGCCACTTCCCACCTTGGGTACCCTGGGGAATGCCATAGCAGAGGTCAGACCACAGGAGAGAAACATTCAACTTCTTCTGCCATGCAACTCATGGGCACAACTTAGTTTTCCCTCTAAGGAATCATTGTGTGACCCAGCTTCCAGAGAGTAGTAGAACGCTGAAAGGGTAATGACCTGCAGACAGTTGTGCTCAAAAGTTTGTGAACTCTTCAGAATTTTCTATATTTCTGCAGAAATTTGACCTGAAACTACATCAGATTTTCACACTTGGTCATTTATTCATAGAAGAAAATGATCCAATATCACATATCTGTCAGTGGCAAAGTATGTGAACCTAGAAATTAGAGTCAGGTATTTTCAACCAATGGAATGACAATCAGGTATCAGTGGGAAACCAGTTTTATTTAAAGAACTTCAATCTATAAAATGACATTTCTGAGGATCTCAGAAGAAGAGTTCTTGATGCTCATCAGCCTGGTAAAGGTTACAAAACCATCTCTAACAAGCTTAGACTCCATCAATCCACAGTCAGATTGTATACAAATGGAAGAAATTCAAGACCATCATTAGCCTCCAGGGGCGTGGTCGACCTAAAAAGATCAATCCAAGAGCAAAGCGTATAATAGTATGAAAGGTCAAAAAGAAACCCAAGGTAACCTCTAAGCAACTAAAAGCCTTTTTCACATTACCTGAATTTGCCTTCATGAGTCCACCATCAGGACTGGTGTGTATGGCAGGATTGCATGGAGCTGCTCTGCAAAAAGAACATTGCTGCCCATCTGTAGTTTGCTAACGTTCACCTGGACATCCAGAAGACTATTGGGAACAATGTTTTGCAGACTGATGAAGTTTTTTTGCTTTAAATGAGAAGTGTTATATTTGGAGAAAAGAAAACACTGCATTCCAGCATAGAAACCTCATAGCTTCTATGAAACACGATGGTGGTAGTATCATGGTTCAGGCTTGTTTTGCTGGGCCAGGACGGCTTTCCCTCATTGATGGAACAATGAATTCTGAATTATACCAGCAAATTCTAAAGAAAAATGTCAGGAGCTCTGTCCGTGAGCCGCTAAAGTGGGCATAAACCGATGTGCACAAACAGTAGTGTATGCCCATATATAGGTTATCCCAGACACAACAATGCAATACATGTGTGGCATAAGCAGTTGTTTGGGTACACAGCACAATGCTTAAGGGAAGGAACACTATTTGGTTTTTAGTATAGGTTTAGCAAGTTTGTTTTTTAAATGCCATGTCACATTTGCATGTTGTGCCAGTAAAGTGGAATCCCCTGGGAAGTGACCCCATTTTGGAAACTAAGCAACTTGACAGATTTATCAATGGGCATAATGAGGAATAGATTTCCAGATGTGAATGCACAGCAGTATGAAATTGAGAATTAAATTTATGTAAGCTATGCAGAGTATATTGTGTAGACCAAATCCACTATTGAGTGGGGCATTCTGGGGGGTCAATTTTTGCATTGTTTTCCTTAATACTCCTGGGGTGTACCCTGATATACACTTGCACAGCTTATACATTCCCTTTCCTGCCACAGCCAGTTTGGCTCTAAAGGATGTGGGGATTTTTTTTTTTTTTTTGTTGTCATATTATACAAGTTTATTTTTTATGGTATTAGATATATTTTTCAAATACACCATTTTGGGATGGCTATAATTTATTGACTAAATTTTATTAACTATTCTAGGAAGGGTGTCAGAAATTTTTTACCATATACCATATAGCATAAGTAGCATGTTATTCGTATTCTATGGGTCAGTACGATTATGGTGATGCCTAATTTAGATATTTGTTATTGCTTTACTAATTTTGCAGAATAAATATAATTTTTTTTCCATAAAATCTATTGCTTTTACCTCCATCTTATTTAGATGGCATAACATTTTTATTGTAACATTTTTATTTTACTGTCGACAGAGCTGGTTGAGGGCTTATTTTTTAATGGAGGGAAATTACTTTTTATGGGTACCCTTTTAAGGCACATTGACTTTTTGATCATTTTTATTCCATTTTTTGTGAGATGAAATGGCTAAAGTCATTACTTCTTTATATTGTACTGGTTGTTACAGATATAATGATACCAAATATATTTTTAGATATCAAATAATATTTATATTGTCAAGAGGCATTTTTTCTCATTTTATTCATTACTTTATTTAATATTTCTGAACTTTTTTAACTTTCTGTGTGGGGGAAGAGCTAACATTGTTGACTCATATGTTTGATTTGACTCTCTTTATCTACTTTTAGGACTTGTTTGAAACTCTACAGAAATATAGAAAATTCAGAAAGGTTCACAAACTTTCAAGCACCGCTGTGAGCATGCATATAACACATTATATAATATAGTGAAGGTCTAACGTAATGCTTCTTTAAATTTACCAGAATAGGGACTTAGGATAGGCCATAAATATCTGATCAGTGGGGGACTGACAGTTGGGCACTGGACAGATCAGTTGTTTGGGTGTGCTTTTGGTCCCTTTACTATATAGTGCACAGAGTCAGATGTAAATAGCCTTGTGCACAGCATAGTGGCCTAGCCCTGGTTCAGCTCTCCTCTGCCAAGTCTTTCATTGCCTACTGTCCAGTCAATTCAGTTCAAAATATTAACAATGACATACAAGGCGGTCAGCAACCTGTCCCCGCCATATATCTCTTGCCTAATCTACCAATACCTCCCTACATGCAATCTCTTATACTCTCATGAACCCTCTTCACTCTCTTCTTATCTCCTCATCATACATTGTCTCAAAGATATCTCCCAAGTATCCCCCACACTTACAACCCCAACACATGAAACTGCCCCCCACAGTCAGAACCTTCAAAGTCAATCTGAAAACCCACCTTTTCAGAATCGCCTAAAACCCAGAGTAATCCTGCTGTCACACCATCACCACGTGAGTGGCTTTCACCCTCATCTATTGTCTCCATTCAACTTCCCTATTAAATTGTAAACCCACATGGGCGAGGTCTCTCTCCTACTGTACCAGTTCAGTCATCTAGTTAGTCTTGTGTTTATTGTACTTATGTTATGTGTTGTATGTAAACCACTTCAAACATACAACACCTTGCAATAAATGGTGCTCTAAAATAAATAATTAAATAATAATTACAATAATGATAATAATAATCATCATAATAAATACAACCCAACAATTCTTACTTATTCAATGCCCTGATAAACAAATGGTTTCAAAAAAGCAATTGTAAACTAATGGAAAAGAACTAACACGAGACTTATTCTTCAAAGCTTCAGAAATAGCCGATCAGACAGCTGGTTGCATGTTGTAGAGAACAACCTTGCCACTAGATGGCTTATTGAGTAAACTTTCATATGTCATTTTTAATGCTAGAATTAACCATAGAGCTTCTCAAAATGCTTAATTTCAATTAAGAACTTTAGCTGATACATTTTAATACATTTTAGTTATGAATTTTCATTAAAAATTTGGTAGCATTAAAATGGAGCTTCAGTTAATCAATTATTAATTATTTTATGAAAGATCACAGGGGAAACCTTGTGTACATGGGCATAGCTATCAGGGTAACAGATATAGCAGCTGCGATAGGGCCTAACAACTAAGAGGGTCCATTTCCACTGAGACCTAGGGTGTAATAAGTGGTAACTATGGACGATGGAAGGGGGGTGTGCAAAACTGAACGCTCCATTATTTTACTGGGTCAACATAATGCCTGCATGTGACATCATTTTCATTAATTTCTTCATATGCTGTGATGTCACAGTGTACACAGTGATATTTCACTGTATGTGTTATCCTGGTATTTTGATATCACTGTGTATATTATGTCTGTTAGTCAGGGAAAGCTGGGTATTTTATTCTCATGGGCACACAAATAGACTGTTAATAAGGCTTGTTTAGCAACCATGTGGAAGGGCTCTATAAGTGATGTGTTAACCCTTGCCACAATGCTCCCTGTTAGGTGAAGAATCAGGCAGGGTCTTTGGGAGCCAGAACCATATATGATGGTATGAAACACTGTGTTTGTGGAGATACGAAGTTGTACGCCCAGGGTCTCATAGCGAGGGGCATGGGATTTCTAGTTAGTAGCCAGGCCAGGGCTGGCTCAAGGTGTGTGTGGGACCAGCGTTTTTCTCTAAAAGGTGCTGAAGCAAAAAACACCCAAAATTGGGTAGTTTTGCCTTGGCAACCTACTGGAATGTTGTAGGTCTTTCATAACTTTTGATCTATAATTGACATGCCCTCACACATATAATGGCCCCTTATGCACCTATAAAGTATAATGGCCTCTTTATACCCCCATACAGTATAATGTCCCCCTTACACCACCACAGTATAATGCCCTCCTTATTCCCCATAGAGTACAGTGGTCCCTTATGCCCCCATACAGCACAGTGTCACCTTATACGCCCATATAATTGCCCCTTTGTGTCCCATATAGTACAACTCCCCCATATAATGGTCCCTTATACTCCCATACAGTAATTTATTATTTATCCATATATTGGCTCCTTATGTCCCCATACAGTACAATGGCACTTAATACCCCCCATATAATGACCCCCTATTTTCCCATACAGTACCCCTTTATTCCTTCATTCAATGGTTCCTTATGCCCCACACAGTACAATACCTCTATTATTCCCCCATATAATGGTCTCTTAAGCCTTTATATATTAAAGTGACCCTTTAGTCCCCCATATAATGGACCTTTATACACTGCCTCCTTATGCCCTCATTTTTCATCACCTAATCCCTCATACAGTACAGTGTCCCTTTATGCCTTACTCTCCCTCACTTTTTCTGCTTGTAGATCCTCAGACCCCGGCCCTTCCATGCTCTGGGAACCCTGTTAGCGCCAGAGCAAGTAAGGGGCGGGGATCTAAGAGTGGTAAGTGAAAGCAAAATCTTCCCTTACCACTCATCTGTATTGATGGAAGTGCTCATTACCGAACACGAGTGGGCCCCCCAGGCTCTCTGGATTCCGGCACCTACCCCTGTTTGCCAGGTGCTGGGGCCAGCCCTAAGTCAGACAGCTGAGGATTTATTTTTGTGCAGAAATATTGTAACATCCGCACCTGTTCAGACTTCTGCGCTATCTTCTGGCCGTATGGTACAGCGCAGGAGGCATGTCTGGCTATGATTTTATGCTTTTAGGTTTCTTGCTGTACTCTGTCTGAACACAGCTCTATCCCCTCTGCTCCTCAAACAGTTAACCTCAGTTTTGCTTATGTGATGGACATCCTTCCTTTCCAATCAAGCCTGGGGAAGGTTCCTGACATCCAATAAATAGTTTTCTAAACCACGTGGGGCCCCGGCCTAAAGGGGGTCCAGCATAGGAGATAAGAGCAGAAACTTCACCTGGAGCAACTCACTTATCACAGTGGATTGTCAGAACACAGATGAAATTTAGAAGTCCCACAGCATCTATCTTGACATTTAATCCTGAAGTCATACAAGGACTTTTTGTTTGTTTTACTTGATCTGGGACAACAAAAAAAATGTACTAGTCTCTGCAAGTGCTGGGCTTATAAGTCAGTGCTTAAGGCTAAGGCTCCACGTAGAAAGAGCTGCAGCGAAAAAGCACTGCCGGAAAAACCGAGGTGGAAACCCAATGCGGTGTTTCCCGCAGCACTTTTCACAGAGAGTACACAGAGTAAGTAACGCTTGGACCAGAGAGATCTAAAGTGGGGACCTAAAAGTCTTTTTTTTGTCTGAAAGATGTGCATTTTTCAGAAGATTATGATTTAACTCATTTGTCATAAATAGGACGCTACATAATCATTGAGCAGTAGAGAAACATAGAAAATACAGTGAGCACTACTTGGTGGCATGGTGCTGGGTCCTTCAGTGTCAAGATAATTCTGGCATCCACACATTGCAGAAAAAAATCTGCAGTGGAAATGCTGCGATTTCAAAAACATGAGCGTTTTTGCAAATCACAGCATGTCAATTATGCCTACAGAAACGCTGGCATTTTCTGTATAGGTATAACAAAAGCAGAAAGTCCGCAGAGGAAAACATTGCATTAAAAAACAATGCATTTCCACCATGGTCTTTTCCTCTGCGTTTTTTTCCAGCGATTCGCTGCGTGGGTCCATAATTTAATTCTTCTTTTTGCATAGAGAACACCATATATATCTGTTACGAATCCTTTGTTTTACGGCTGCTGCAAGAATCCCAGAAAAAAGAAGACAAGGATAGTGAGCTCTAATACTAGACCCATCCAGAGTCCCTACCTGCTTGCCTCAGCTACCCTAAGCAGTAAGGACAACTAGGAGATGGTCCCTTCCTATGACATAAGTGAAAACACAAATGCAGACAAGACAAAGAAGAATGGGTATGAAAAAGCCAAGGGTCAGAACCAGTTGGGCAGAAAAAAACAAAATAAGAACTAGAAGAATAGACAGGACTGAAAAAAGCAGAGGTCAGGAAAAACAAGATCAGAGGTACCTGAGAAAACGCTAGCATGCTCAAGAGAGACTAATAGCAAGTACACATTTCTGTCTCTGTTTCGGAAATCACAGCATGTCATGTTTACCTGTGGAAATGCTTGCGTTTTCCCTATAGATTTAATAGGGGAAGAAAAATTGCAAAGAAAAATGTGCCTTAGGCTGAGGACCCATGTTGCTGAAATGCAGCTTTTTTGTTGTGGATATTGCTGTGTTTTTTGAGCCAAAGCCAAGAACAGGTACGAAAGGAATGGAAAATACAGTGCCTTGCAAAAGTATTCATATCCCTTCAACTTTTTCATATTTTGTCACCTCACAACGACAACAACAAACTTAAATGTATTTTATTGAGATTTTAAGTGATAGACCAACACAAAGTAGTAGATAAATGTGAAGTGGAGGGAAAATAATACATGATTTTCAAAATTTGAATCAAATAAAAATATGAAAAGTGTGATGTGCAAAAGTCTTCAGCCCCCCTATATCAATACTTTGTAGAGCCACCTTTTGTTGCAATTACAGCTGCAAGTCTTTTGGGGTCTGTCTCTACCAGATTTGCACAGCTAGTGACTGAGATTTTTGCCCATTCCTCTTTGCAAAATAGCTCAAGCTCAGCCAGACTGGATGGAGAGCATCTGTGAACAGCAATTTTCATGTCTTGCCACAGATGCTCAATGGGATTTAGGTCTGGACTTTGACTGGGCCATTCTAACACATGAATATTCTTTGATCTAAATGATTCCACTGTAGCGCTGGCTGTATGTTTAGGTTCATTGTCTTGCTGGACGGTGAATCTCCTTCCCAGTCTCAAGTCTTTTGCAGCCTCCAACAGGTTTTCTTCCAGGATTGCCCTGTATTTAGCTTCATCCATCTTCCCATCAACACTGACTAACTTCCCTGTACCTGGTGAAGAAAAGCCTCCCCACAGCATGATGCTGCCACCACCATGTTTCACAGTGGGGATGGTGTGTTCAGGGTGATGAGCAGTGTTACTTTTCCGTCACACATAGCGCTTTGCATATAGGCCAAACAGTTCAAATTTGGTCTCATCTGACCAGAGCACCTTCTTCCACATGTTTGCTGTGTCCCCTATATGGCTTGTGGTGAACTGCAAACGGCACTTCTTATGTCTTTCTTTCAACAATGGTTTTCTTCTTCCATAAAGGCCAGATTTGTAGAGTGCACAACTTATAGTTGTGCTGTGGACAGATTCTCCCACCTGAGCTGTGGATTTCTGCAGATCCTCCATGGGCCTCTTGGCTGCTTCTCTGACCAGTGCTCTCCTTGCTCAATCTGTCAGTTTAGGTGGATGGCCATGTATCATTTTCTTTCCACATCACAATTATCTGCTACTTTGTGTTGGTCTATCACTTAAAATCTCAATAAAATACATTTAACTTTGTGGTTGTAAGGTGACAAAATGTGAAAAAGTTCAAGGGGTATGAATACTTCTGCACGCCACTGTATATTCCTGTCTCAGAGGTAAAAGAGCCCTCGTTCAAGGAAAGAACCAGGCAGCAGCTACTGACGACAGGGCCTCAGGACAGAATCAGACACAAGGACTAGGCAGCAAGTATGCTGCATACTACTGAAAAAATAACTTATGTTTGTGAAATTTTTGGAATTTGTGAATGAGTGTCAGGTAATATGTGCATATAGTTGTGTAGTGGGCACCCCAGCCCGACACTGCTCATACAGCACTACATGGCAGAACACAAAGTACATGTGGGTCTATAATATGTTATTGCCATGCGCATGTAGCCTTTTTTGTAGTACTCTTCATCAGCATATTATAGTCATTATAGGTAAAGACTGATTGCAAAGGGAATAATTTACGGTATATTAATATAATATATAATAATATAATATAACTTCATCTTTCGTCTTGAATAGCATTTTACATTAATTATAATATTTTATTTAATAGGTTGAGGGGTAAAAAATGTGCACTGATAATATTCTGTCAATTGATTTTCAGTCAGTATGGCCTGTTCAACCTGCCTTACCCAGCAGTTAATGCGATTTCTGGTAGATACGCACACTTGTATGTGTGCATGGATACAATAGTAAATGTGTGACATTTAATAGGGTCACACTTCCTAAACTACTTTGGATATGTCAATACTTTGTAGAGCCACCTTTTGTTGAAATTACAGCTGCAAGTCTTTTGGGGTCTGTCTCTACCAGATTTGCACAGCTAGTGACTGAGATTTTTGCCCATTCCTCTTTGCAAAATAGCTCAAGCTCAGCCAGATTGGATGGAGAGCGTCTGTGAACAGCAATTTTCATGTCTTGCCACAGATGCTCTATGGGATTTAGGTCTGGACTTTGACTGGGCCATTCTAACACATGAATATTCTTTTATCTAAACCATTACACTCAAGTCTTTTGCGGTCTCCAACAGATTTTCTTCCAGGATTGCCCTGTATTTAGCTCCATCCATCTTCCCATCAACTCTGACCAACTTCCCTGTCCATGCTGAAGAAAAGCATCCCCACAGAATGATGCTGCCACCACCATGTTTCACAGTGGGGATGGTGTGTTCAGGGCGATGAGCAGTGTTACTTTTCCGCCACACATAGCGTTTTGCATTTAGGCCAAAACGTTCAACTTTGGTCTCTCTAACCAGAGCAACTTCTTCCACATGTTTGCTGTGTCTCCTATATGGCTTGTGGCGAACTGCAAACGGCACTTATGCCTTTCTTTCAACAATGGTTTTCTTCTTGCCACTCTTCCATAAAGGCCAGATTTGTGGAGTGGATGACTTATAGTTGTCCTGTGGACAGATTCCCCCACCTGAGTTGTGGATTTCTGCAGCTTCTCCAAAGTAACCATGGGCCTCTTGGCTGCTTCTCTGACCAGTGCTCTCCTTGCTTGATCTATTAATTTAGGTGGACAGCCATGTCTTGGTAGGTTTGCAATTGTAGAATACTTTTTCCATTTTTGGATGTTGCATTGAACAGTGCTCCTTGGGATGCTCAAAGCTTGGGATATGTTTTTATAACCTAACTCTGCTTTAAACTTCTCCACAATGTTATCTCTGACCTGTCTACTGAGTTCCTTGGTCTTCATGATGCTGAGGCCTTCACAGAACAAGTGTATTTATACTGAGACTAAATTACACCCAGTTGGACTTTATTAACTAATTAAATGACTTCTGAAGGCAATTGTGTGCACTGGATTTTCTTTGTAGCGCTTGATGGTTTTGGCCACTGCACTTGGGGACACTTTCAAAGTTTTCCTAATTTTTCGGACTGACTGACCTTCATTTCTTAAAGTAATGATGGCCACTCGTTTTTCTTTACTTAGCTGCTTTTTTTCTTGCCATAATACAAATTCTAACACTCCATTCAGTAGGACTATCAGCTGTGTATCCACCTGACTTCTGAACAACACAACTGATGGTCCCAACCCCATTTATAAGGCAAGAAATCCCACTTATTAAACCTGACAGGGCACACCTCTGAAGTGAAAACCATTTCAGGTGACTACCTCTTGAAGCTCATCAAGAGAATGCCAAGAGTGTGCAAAGCAGTAATCTAAGCAAAGGTGGCTACTTTGAAAAACCTAGAATATAAGACATATTTTCAGTTGTTTCACACTTTTTTGTTAAGTATATAATTCCACATGTGTTAATTCATATTTTTGATGCCTTCAGTGTGAATCTACAATTTTTATAGTCATGAAAATACAGAAAACTCTTGGAATGAGAAGGTGTGTCCAAACTTTTGGTCTGTACTGTATATAGAAAGCTCTTATACTTCTACCTTCTGCTCAATCCATTCTTGGCTTTGGCTCAAACAACCACACCTGCAACAAAAAAGCTGCGTTTCATCAGTGTGGGGCCTCAGCCTTATACTGTAAATGCTTACCTTACTACAGGCTACTTATCAAAATAAACATTAAAATATTAATTTAGATTTTTTTATACCAATGAAAAAAAATTGTCTACGATATGTAGGTAAAAAGAAACAAACACATAAAGATAAGATTTCTGTATCATCTTTCTTTGTAGTAATAAGACTATGTAAGTAAGTCCCCCTTGGTTGAAAAAAGAGAACTTGATGTAGTGCCTCCTTTTGGAGGGTAGATCCACCTGCAGACAACTGTTTCTGAGTTATTGCTCCACATCAGTGTAAAGCAGGGTACTCGCTGGTTAAGTGAGAAGTCATAGACGTGGGTCTGATGGGATACTATTTCTCCTTACTTACTGGCATATCCTTTTCCGGGTAGCCTTAGCAGAAACTGTATGGTGTATAAGGCCCTGTACACTGTAAGGTGGCGTGAAAAGGCAGTCTCCTTAAGGAGACGTAGTACCCATTCTGCCTCTTTGTAGTTATTTGCAAAGGTCAGGTGGATTTGGCTTAGAGGGGTCAAACAATTCACTGAGGTCAGCAGACGCTGCTTCCCTGGTTAAGTTTTTCATTTCATTCTTGACTGTCTAATGTGTTTGCTGTTTTGCCTCTGTCTTCCCATACTAGTCTACTGGAAGAATAAGAAGTCTGTAATTATCTTTGGTAGCCCCGGGGTTAGTGAAAAGAAGCCAGAGGTTTTGGCTTGTTTAATGTCAATGTAATAACCGTCTGCACGAAGTAAAACACCAGACTCTTTCCTGGTTAAATGCATCGCCTTCTTAGGGAGGGAGGAAACATTTGTTAGAGGAGACTGTTTGTCTGCTGCCTTAAAAGGAAGACCTCATCCCTCCCCGCAGGCATTTAGTCTGGCTCTCTGAAGACTATTATATCATCCAGTGGCTTATGAACTCTTAAAATGTAATAAACTGGCCTTTTTTTTCAGTTTTGCCTTTGAAATAGGCGGCAATTTGTCATTTATGATTTCTCATTTTCCAGTGAAAGTCCTAATTAGTAAGAATGTTTCAGGTTGTTAAAGGAAAGTACTTTATATGTAAAGCTAAATGGTATATATCCTTGTTTGCATGTGACAGGGGTCAGACCTTTTGGTAGCTGCATGTGTTTTTACAGTTAAAAAATGCGTATATATATATATACACACACACACACACACACACACACACACATATATATATATATATATATATATATACACACACAGTGGGGAAAAAAAAGTATTTAGTCAGCCACCAATTTTGCAAATTCTCCCACTTAAAAAGATGAGAGAGGCCTGTAATTGACATCATAGGTAGACCTCAACTGTGAGAGACAAAATGAGAAAACATATCTAGAAAATCACATTGTCTGATTTTTAAAGAATTTATTTGCAAATTATGGTGGAAAATAAGTATTTGGTCACCTACAAACAAGCAAGATTTCTGGCTCTCACAGACCTGTAACTTCTTCTTTAAGAGGCTCCTCTGTCCTCCACTCATTACCTGTAGTAATGGCACCTGTTTGACATTGTTATCAGTATAAAAGACACCTGTCCACAACCTCAAACAGTCACACGCCAAACTCCACTATGGTGAAGACCAAAGAGCTGTGGAAGGACACCAGAAACAAATTTGTAGACCTGCACCAGGCTGGGAAGACTGAATCTGCAATAGGCAAGCAGCTTGGTGTGAAGAAATCAACTGGGGGAGCAATAATTAGAAAATGGAAGACATACAAGACCACTGATAATCTCCCTCGATCAGGGGCTCCACGCAAGATCTCACCCCGTGGGGTAAAATGATCACAAGAACAGTGCGCAAAAATCCCAGAACCACACGGGGGGACTTAGTGAATGACCTGCAGAAAGCTGGGACTCACATAACAAAGGCTACCGTCAGTAACACACTACGCCACCAGGGACTCAGATCCTGCAGTGCCAGACGTGTACCCCTGCTTAAGTCATTACATATCCGGGCCCGTCTGAAGTTTGCTAGAGAGCATTTGGATGTTCCAGAAGAGTATTGGGAGAATGTCATATGGTCAGATGAAACCAGAGTAGAACTGTTTGGGAGAAACTCAACTCGTCGTGTTTGGAGGAGAATGAATGCTGAGCTGCATCCAAAGAACACCATACCTACTGTGAAGTATGGGCATGGCAACATCATGCTTTGGGGCTGTTTCTCTGCTAAGGGAACAGGACGACTGATCCGCGTACATGAAAGAATGAATGGGGCCATGTATCGCGATATATTGTGTGCAAACCTCCTTCCATCAGCATGGCATTGAAGATGAAACGTGGCTGGGTCTTTCAGCATGACAATGATCCCAAGCACACCG
This sequence comes from Leptodactylus fallax, assembly GCA_947044405.1. NCBI lineage: Eukaryota > Metazoa > Chordata > Amphibia > Anura > Leptodactylidae > Leptodactylus > Leptodactylus fallax. The sequence continues at coordinate 4,356,599 of CAMRHE010000100.1, forward strand.
CCAGGGCAACGAAGGAGTGGCTTCGTAAGAAGCATTTCAAGGTCCTGGAGTGGCCTAGCCAGTCTCCAGATCTCAATCCCATAGAAAACCTTTGGAGGAAGTTGAAAGTCCGTGTTGTCCAGCAACAGCCCCAGAACATCACTGCTCTAGAGGAGATCTGCATGGAGGAATGGGCAAACATACCAGCAACAGTCTGTGCCAACCTTGTGAAGACTTACAGAAAACGTTTGACCTCTGTCATTGCCAACAAAGGATATATAACAAAGTATTGAAATGAACTTTTGTTATTGACCATATACTTATTTTTCACCATCATTTGCAAATAAATTCTTTAAAAATCAGACAATATGTTTTCTCATTATGTCTCTCATAGTTGAGGTCTACCTATGATGTCAATTACAGGCCTCTCTCATCTTTTTAAGTGGGAGAACTTGCACAATTGGTGGCTGACTAAATACTTTTTTCCCCCACTGTATATATACTGTATATATGCCATTAAGGAGTTACCCTAAAAATGCCTTGAAGTTGATAAGTTGGGTTACACATGGATTGATGGGTCCCAGTTCAGACTAACTATGGCGAATTGTTCACTTGTAACTGAACCTGCTGCTTTGGCAGAATACACACTGACACACATTTACTAATAATTAGTAAAGGTCAAGTCTAACATATACTATATTTATTACAATTGATGCTAGACGATAAATGTGTTGTAACTTACTTTAACTAGCTTACCTTTGGTCAGAATTTTAAACCACACCCCTTTTCTCACAAAGCCACACCCATTTGTCAAGGAATTAGTAAAATCTAATCTCAAACTTTTTGATGTTGAATATCAGGTTTGAGTCATAACCAGTAAATCTACTCCAATGTCATAAAATGCTATCTCTTATGCTATGCTCATATCTATATTTGGGGTTTATAGCCTCCGTCTGCAGTTCTGAAATGTTGGATGGCAAGAATAGCGCAGAACATCAAATCAACAGACATCTTTCATGAAATTTGACTTGTTGCATTGAAAGTCAATGGGGTGTAATGGGTAACATTTAGATCCACCGTTCAACAGCTTTTCCTCAGCTTTCTGTATGAACGGAATGCAACCAGAGCCTTATCATCTTTATAGATGTGAACAGAGCCAAATCAGAACTTTCCCAATGACAATGAAAGTGATTTTGTTATAAGCAATATATTATGCTTGCATGGGCATTTCTCTAAAAGGGGATGTCTGGGATCAGGTGCTGAGGGTTGGGTATACCACTACAAATAAACACATTTCTAATTTCTTTACATTGGGAGCTTGGAACTCCTACCTCACGGGTTACCTATACATTGTATGGTGGACAACTTTGTACATTGTATGTTGCATGACTGTACAGGGTCCACAAGCTCTCTTCATAAGACTTCACATTTTATTTGTACCATGCCAGATTTATCAACATTATCATTATTAGTTTCCCTGTAATGAGGAAGCTTCAAAAACATAAAGGAAACTAAAGGGCCATTTGGAACAAAACAGGTGAAAGTCAATCAAGGGCAAGTAATGAAAAATCCAATAAAGATTTTGGCAGAACTTACCCCTGTTAGGAGAAAAATATCCACATATTTTTGCTGTGGTAGATTACCACATCAGCCAGATGTTATACTGTTGTGAATAAGAGTTTATTAAATCCTACTAATACACTGCAATTAAAAACCGCATGGTTTTGTCATCATGATGCCCTATTCCAAAACTGCTGCATGCTCCGTACCTCATGTTTGTCATAGTTTTGCTGCAGTAATGACTACAGTCAATAGAGAGTAAATAAAAGTTTGGAATTTCTTAAAATATGGTGATACATAAAGATCTTATTTTGGCTCTGTTCATATCTGCATCTTAGTGAATAAAAAACCACAGCGCACACTTTTTTTTTTAATGTTTATTTTTGCATTTTGTAAAAAAAAAACAAGAAATAAAGAGTACAGTAATAAAATGAACACAAAAAACAATACAGACACTAGGCACCAAAAAAGGAAAGAAAACCTAGAGAGCCGAAAAAACATTCTGGAGTGGCGCTCGCCGCTTATGTCAGTTTATACTTGGGGAGATCTGATTCAATCAGTTGCACCCATTGAGGGAAGGAGGCGACCTTAGGGGCTTCCAGTTTAACAGTATAGTCTTTCTGACATAAAACCAAAATAAGCCGTTATAGCTTCCTCCCATATTTAGTAGGTATAATGTCTTTAACCAATTCCAAAAGGCTTATTTTTGGATTATTCTATTCCTAGCATTGATCCCTGTCGATCTCTAAGAGGAAGAAAGTTCCTCCTGCAGACTGGCAAAGGCGCAGAAAACTCCTGGGCCAGAACTCAAAATACAAGTGTATCTCAATAAATTAGAATATCATCAAAAAGTTATTTTTTTTTAGTAATTCAATTGAAAAAGTGAAACACATATATTACATAGAGTTATTACAAACAGAGTGAACTTTTCAAGTGTTTATTTATGTTAATGTTGATGATTATGGCTTACAGCCAAGGAAAACCCAAAAGTCATTATCTCAGAAAATTAGAATATGATATAAGACCAACTGTAAAAAAAAAAATTAACACAGAAATGTTGGCCAAATGAAAAGTATGTACAGTAAATGCATTCAATGCTTGGTCGGAACTCCTTTTGCATGAATGACTGCATCAATGCGGCGTGGCATGGAGGAGATCAGCCTGTGGCACTGCAGAGGTGTTATGGAAACCCAGATTGCTTTGATAGCAGCCTTCAGCTCGTCTGCATTGTTGGGTCTGGTGTCTCATCTTCCTCTTGACAATACCCCATAGATTCTCTATGGGGTTAAGGTCAGGCGAGTTTGCTGGCCAATCAAGCACAGTGATACTGTGGTTATTAAACCAGGTATTGGTACTTTTGGCAGTGTGGACAGGTGCCAAGTCCTGTTGGAAAATTAAAATTCCATCTCTAAAAAGCTTGTCGGCAGAGGGAAACATGAAGTGCTCTAGAATTTCCTGGTAGATGGCTGTGCTGACTTTGGTCTTAATAAAACACAGTGGACCTACACCAGCAGATGACATGGGTCCCCAAACCATCACTTATTGTGGAAACTTCACACTAGAACTCAAGCAGCTTGGATTGTGGCCTCTCCGCTCTTCCTCCAGACTCTGGGTCCTTGATTTCCAAATGAAATGCAAAATTTACTTTCATCTGAAAACAACACCTTTGACCACTGAGCAACTGTTCTTCTCTCCTTGGCCCAGGTAAGATGCTTCTGGTGTCGTCTATTGGTCATCAGTGGCTTGACACATGCAATGCGACACTAGTAGCCCATGTCCTGGATACATCTGTGTGTGGTGGCTCTTGAAGCACTGACTCCAGCAGCAGTCCACTCCTTGTGAATCTCCCCCAAATTTTTGAATGGCTTTTTCTTAACAATCCTATCAAGGCTGCGGTTATCCCGGTTGTTTGTGCTCCTTTTTCTACCACACTTTTTCCTTCCACTCAACTTTCCATTAATATGCTTTGATACAGCACTCTTTGAACAGCCAGTTTCTTTAGCAATGACCTTTTGTGGCTTACCCTACTTGTGGAGTGTGTCAATGACTTCCTTCTGGACATCTGTCAAGTCAGCAGTCTTCCCCATGATTGTGTCACCTACTGAACCAGACTAAGGGACCTTTTTAAACGTTTAGGAAGCCTTTGCAGCTGTTTTGAGTTTCTAATTTTCTGAGATAATGACTTTTGGGTTTTCCTTGGCTGTAAGCCATAATCATCAACATTAACATAAATAAACACTTGAAAAAGTTCACTCTGTTTGTACTGACTCAATATAATATACAGGAAAAAAAAGTATTTAGTCAGCCACCAATTGTGCAAGTTCTCCCACTTAAAAAGATGAGGCCGGCCTGTAATTGTCATCATAGGTAGACCTCAACTATGAGAGACAAAATGAGAAAACAAATCCAGAAAATCACATTGTCTGATTTTTAAAGAATTTGTTTGCAAATTATGGTGGAAAATAAGTATTTGGTCAATTACAAAAGTTCATCTCAATACTTTGTTATATATCCTTTGTTGGCAATGACAGAGGTCAAACGTTTTCTGTAAGTCTTCACAAGGTTGGCACACACTGTTACTGGTATGTTGGCCCATTCCTCCATGCAGATCTCCTCTAGAGCAGTGATGTTTTGGGGCTGCCGCTGGGCAACACACAGCGCAGCTAGACTGTCAGGAACGCCCTTCTGACAGTGAACGGTGAAATTTAGACCCCCAATATCTCCAGCCCCAGGGAATATAACAGGAAAGCCGACAGTGTGCTGAATTCAGCGCGCTGTCAGCTTTCTAGCGGTATGTAAAACCGCATATACATGAGGACGTGAAAGGTCCTCTTTAAATATATGAGCAGCTTTAATGTATTGTCAAACACTTGTTATAACCAATGTGTTTCTCAAAAATTTCAGCTAGATACACTAATGACTTTTCCGTTCTACAAGTTTTGGCTTGCATTGACTTATATAGCGGCAGCAAGTTGGGCATCTTTGGCAATGTTGCTCCTAAACTAATGATATTCATACATTTCCTTGTTCTTTTTGCATTATACTGTCTCCTCTAGTGTAATCCGGTGTGTCTCCTTCTTCCAAGCTGTGTGTCTGGTACAAGGGGGCTTTGACAGATGAGGTTAAAACAAATTGCTTTATTGCATGTTTTTTTTCATCGTCCGCCTGGACAACAAAAGACACAAAAGCCTCAGGGCAACTTTTGCTGCTTTCCTGTTGTGAGATTCTCTCTTCTTTGCAAAGCCGATCTGCTGACAAACCTTTGCTGAGAGTTGCTGTTTTTGCTTTTCAAAGACGCAACTTCAAATGAACACTAAAACTTTCTAAAGAACTATTTCTTTTAGAAAAGATTTCCTCCTGATTTCAAAGTTTTGTTAAAGCCCCTTTCATAATATTGCTTTCTTATCTTGTACTGTTAATATAGACAGCAATATGCATTGAAATAGCTACATGCCTTGCATAGTTCATGCTAAAAGTTTTGGATGACAAAGTCACTTGCCCAAGGTTGCTACATTTTCTCCTCGTGAGGAAATGACACCATCCAATAAACATACCAACCTTTATCTAGTAATATAATTAATTAACAAAGACAGTCGGATCTGCCTATTTTTTTTTTTTTTTATGTTAAACTAGGTTCACACTAGCGTTTGAATCTCCATCGCTCGGGTCTGCATGGGGGACGCAATAGACCAAGACCCTGTCTTCTTAAAAAGCAGTTACCTGCAGAAACCCGCGGACCCCATAGACTATAAAATCGGTGGAAAGAAAAATCCTGCAAAGAGGAAAAGTTGTCCTTGCAGGACTTTTCTCTCTGTCGATTTTAAGTGGAATCTGCAGCGGAGTCTCGTACGGAGACTCCAAAGCAGATGTGAACCTAGCCTTAGTTGGCAGCAGGATAGCTGAGTGTTTAGCACTGTTGCCTATAGCGCTGGGGCCTTGGGTTTACATCCAACCAAGGGCCCCATCTGTATCAAGTTTGGATGTTTCCGTCATGTTTGCATGGGTTCTTTTTAAGTTTAAATCAAGTTTCTGAACTATAATATTGATAAACTATCCTTAGGATAAATCATTATGAGATTATTAAAGCTTAAAACCCAGGATCTCTGCTTGGGTGAGCTCTATCTCCTCTTCATGCTCTTTCTTTTGGTCAAGTGGCCATGCTGCATCTCATTGCCATTTAAATGAATGGGGCTGAGCTGCAATACTAAACAGGGCCACTATACAACATTATTTCTCTTACTTGTATAGCACAAACATACTCCTCAGCACTTTATAGACATTATCACTCAATGTCCCATATAGGGCCCATAGTCAAAGTTCCTGATCAGTTTGTCTTTGCAATGTAGAAGGAAACCCATTCAAACATGGGGAGAACATACAAACTTCTTGCAGATGTTGTCCTTGGTCAGATTTGACCCTAGTATTCCAGTGCTGTAAGGCAACAGCACTAACAATAGAGCCATGCAGCACAGTTCTTGGTAAGGTCTCAGACCTTGCCCAAATGTTGCGGTCCCTTCTGCTGATTGATATCCCAGGTTTTGCACCCCTAACAATCTGAAATTGATGGTCTATCCTAAGGATGGGTGATCAATATCATAGTTCTAGAAACCCTCTTTGTGTTTCTTCCTACACTTCAAAAACATACTGATAACTTAAAGTGGTATTCCCATTGGAGCCTGTCAGAGATCAGAATACTTTTGTGTCAGTGTACTATGCTATGAGAGTTATGGAAACAGCATAACACCCACTCAGCTGTTTCTGTATTCCCGGTCAACGCAGATAGATGGGTAATCTAATCCCGGTCATTAAAAGGCTGAGATTGAAATTCCCCTAAAATAAGCTATTGTAGACATTTGTGTCTAATGTAGGAAGATTAGATTTTGAGCCCCATTGGGGACGTGGACTGTAGACTATATTGGTGCTGTATAAGCTACAGGAAATACGTGATAAATAACAAGCAAGTGGCAGACAGTGAATTGTGCCTGCAGATCTATCAGTAGCAGCTTACCCCACTAGAATGAATATGTTTAACTGCTTAAAGGGGTTGTCAGCTTTATAGTTTATTTATTTAAAGAATAGTAAGTAATGCAATTATCTAAGATGTATGCATTTAAAATTTTGATGAGATTGATGAGACTATATTTATCATCCGCATTTCACACACATACACCATCCTCATTTTTTTTTCTTCATTAATTTTAGTGAGTCTGCAAAAAATGGAGGTTTGTTTTATTTCACTGATGCAAATGTTTTACCTATACATTACATCAATGCAAGTCTATGGGTCTGTGATTAAAAAAACGGTTGCATCTATAGGTGCGTCTGTAGGTGTGGATAAGGAAGACACTGCCCCTGGACATCTGTTATACCAGCCCACAAGAGATCTGACCCCATGGTTACCCCCCCCCCAGAACTCTGAGCAACAGGTACTTGGGTTTACCAGCATCCCAGAGATCCAATTTGAAATGGCAGGGCTCCAGGAAATAGCCTTTTTAAATATCTATTTGACTACTTAAACGCTTCCCACTGGTGACATTTTTTGATTTTAGTTTTTGACTTCCCGCATTTCAAACCTCTTAACTTTTTTAATTTTCAGTTCACAGAGCCATATTAGGGCTTAATTTTTTCAGGGCAAATTGTTCTTCATAATGGTTTCATTTATTATTCTGTACAATGTACTGGGAAGCTGGAAGAAAATGCAGAATGCGGTGGAACTGGAGAAAAAGTGCATTTGTGCGAATTTCATACTGGCTTTGTTTTTACAGCGTTCACTCTGCAGCCAAAATATGTCACCTGTATTCTATGTCTCAGTAAGATTCTGGGGATACCAAATTTATATACTTTTATTTAAATTTTAACCCCTTAACAAAAACCTTAAACTTTGCAAAAAATTTTTTTTTAAATGTCGCCATATTCTGACGGTCTTAATTTTTTTTATATTTCCGTGTACAGGGATGCATATGGCATCTTTTTTTGCAGGACCAGGTGTACTTTTTAGTTATATCATTTTGGGGAATGTTTATTGATTTGATCAGTTATTTTTAAATTTTTATCAGAGGCAAAATCAGCGGTTTTTGATTTTGATTTTTTTTCCTGCTACTGCGTTAACTGCACGGGAAAAATATTTTTATAGGTTTGTAGACCGGGTGTTTTTGGACACAGGGATACCTAATGTGTATGTGTTTCACAGTATTGAAGTGGTTTTATATGTGTTCTAGGGAAAGGGGGTGGTTAGAATTTTTTCTATTTTTTATTTTTTTTTCTATTTTTTTTTTTAATGCGCTTATTAGACCCCTTAGGGGTTTGAACCCCAGGGGGTCTGATCATTAATGCAATGCATTGCAAACTAACGGTACTTCTATTGCAGGCTGCTCTAAGATAATGACAGACAGCCCTGGGAACTTTCAAAATGCTTCCAGCTGTCATGATAACGGGACTCCGGCCACAAGGGCCGGGGGGCTTAATTCCTGTGATCAGTGCGGGAACTGATCGTGGACATTAGTGCCGGGTCTTTACTGTATAATACAGCAGAGACCTGGCGACTATGGCAGGCGCTCAGCTCCTGAGTGGCCGCTATATTTAAATACACGAAAAGTTTAAAGGGGTTGTGTAGTAGAGGGTGTGGAAGAAGAAGTTGGCTGCGCACATCATTCAAACAGAATTGTATAAGTTTTATGTGTTATTCAGATGTGCAGAGCAGCTGTGAAAATCCTGGACTTTCAAGTGATGCTTATAAAGTCCTTCAAAAGGAGGGCACAAATATTTCTGGAAGTGGCTCCACATGGTAGGTAAGTGAAGGTAAGTGAAGTTCCTGAACTGGTAAGAAGAGAAATATCCAAAAATTGTATAAAATATGTTTGACACAAAATATAACAAACATGTGTTATCCTCCCATAATGGCTGGGGGAAGTGAAAGCACCATTCGGAGAAGTTTAACCCCTTAGATGCTACCATTAATATTTGCCCCCCCTCCCATCCATACCTCCAAGATGATCACAGGGTGCCAATGTGTTGCCATGGAAGCCTACTGAGGACCCATCATCATGTGACCAGCACTTTATACAAGCTCTATCTGTGTGCATTTAATATGCTAGCATCCACTCCACTTATGGATTGTATGTGTGTGAGTGGTTCCTTCATTGGGATTATGCACTTGTGCTGCCTATATGATATATTGCATGGGCCAGCTGCACAGAAACATGTTTCATCTGGCATCAGGTAAATGTGGCCTTATGAGGTTGACCCCTACATCAACCTCATAAGTAAAGCTAAAAGACTTTACCAGTGGCAAAGCCTTATAGTTATACTTTCACTTCTATATTGTATACTATCTTACTGTGCAATACAGAGACATTGCAGTGTAGTAGCAACTGTGCCACCTACGGTTTTTTTTTTTTTTGTTGACCAATACAAAATTGCCATTCTAAAGGCAAAAATGCTTTTTGTAGTCTGATTAATCTCCATTCATTAAAGTATTTCTTTTGGTAACCAATACATACAAAGTGCTACAAAAAAAAATCAGGGTGACATCAGTGGAAGAGTGATGGCAGCTGCAATAGTAATAATACAATCTGATGAGCAGCTCCAACTTTCAAAAAACCTGCCTGGGGTAGGTCTAAGGCAAGCTCGGGTGGTGGTGGCACTGGCAGACACATTTCTACTGCTGCTGGTGTTGGCAGCAGCTACATACGGTCATCTGCCGAATGGGAATTTTTTTGTACATTACTAAATGACAAATCCATAGCAAACAGAAAATTAGCCATGGCTTTGCAGAACCCTGGCACATGCCACAGACACGTTTTCTTCAGCGGTGCTCTAGGTGTGCTGAACGTCTGTGGAGAAACTCACGTACACCTGCAGACTTCCTCCACTTCAAATTTATGCTTAAAACTTAAAGTTCTGCCCTTCACCTTACCAAACAAGCCTATTTCACCGCTCTCATCTCTTCTCTCTCCTGTAAGCCTAAAATGCTCTTTGAAACTTTTCATTCCTTACCCCAAGGTGCAGGTGCCATTCACAGACCTTAGTGCAGATGATCTGGCCACTTATTTCCATGACAAAATTGATAAGATCCATCAGGAAATAACTGCCCAATCCCCAGGTGGCATTGATCCCCTCACCAATCGCACTTCAGACTGTCCATTCTCCTCTTTTGAACCTGTTACAGATGAGGAATTCTCTCAACTACTTTCTTCTTCTCGCCCTACGACCTGCAGCAGTGACCCTTTCCCCTCACACCTTCTCCAATCTCTGTCACCTGCTGTCACAACTTACCTTACTAAAATATTTAACCTCTCTGTCTCTTCTGGAATTTTCCCATCCTCTTTCAAACATGCTGTCATAACCCCACTATTGAAGAAATCCTCTCTTGACCCGTCCTGTGTTGATAACTATCAACCTGTCCCTAACCTCCCCTTCCTCTCCAAAATCTTGGAATGCTTGGTCTATTCTCGTTTAATCCACTATCTTTCTGCTAACTCTTTTCTTGACCCCTTACAATCAGGCTTCCGCACTCTGGACTCTACTGAAATGGCCTCACAGAAGTCTCCAACAATCTCCTGATGACTAAATCCAATGGTGACTTCTCTCTTCTTATACTTCTGGATCTCTCAGCAGCATTTGACACTGTAGACCATCAACTCCTCCTCACTATGCTCTGCTCTGTCGGCCTCACGGACACCGTGCTCTCCTGGTTCTCCTCTTATCTCTCGGACTGCACTTTTAGTGTATCATTTGCGGGCTCTGTTTCTTACCCTCATCCCCTTGACATTGGTGTTCCTCAGGGCTTGGTCCTAGGCTCCCTGCTCTTCTCTCTCTACACAGCCCCCATTGGACAAACCATCACCAGATTTGGCTTCCGGTATCATCTTTATGCTGATGACACCCAATTATACACATCTTCCTATGACATCAACCCTGCACTAATACAGAACACCAGTGACTGTCTCTCTGCTGTCTCAAATATCATGTCTTCGCACTATCTGAAACTGAATCTCTCAAAGACTGAACTAATGCTGTTTCCACCATCTAACAGATCTGTCCCTGATATCTCCATTGCAGTCTCTGGCCTTACCATAACTCCTAGGCAGTATGCCTGCTGCCTCGGGGTTTTGTTTGACTCAGACCTTTCCTTCAAACCTGCATGTCCAATCACTCGCACGTTCATGTCATCTCCACCTCAAAAACAGAATACACTCTTTCCTTACCAGAGTTACACTAAAGACACTTATTGTTGCCCTGATTCACTCCCGCCTTGACTACTGTTACTCCCTACTAATCGGTCTTCCCCTTACTAAACTCTCCTCTCTACAATCTATTCTGAATGCAATGACCAGGCTCATCTATCAGTCTAGACGCTACAGCGATGCCTCCGTTCTGTGTCAGTCACTACATTGGCTGAATATTCAATACAGAATACAATATAAACTTATCACCCTCAGCCACAAGGCTCTCCATAATGCTGCACTTCCCTACATTTCTTTCCTCATCTCTGTCTATCGCCCAACCTGTACTCTCTGTTCACTCAATGACCTAAGACTAACATCCTCTATTATCAAAACCTCCCACTCCCGTATCCAAGACTTCTCCCGAGTTGCACCACTTCTCTGGAATGCTCTTTCCCGGACAATCAGATTAACTCCCAATTTCTACAGCTTCAAGCGCAAACTAAAGACATATTTTTTCAGATAGGCCTATCACAATTCCTAATGTAAACCCTTCTGTAGTTAGAATCCCTAAAATGAACCCTCCTCTGTTCACGCTCCCGCGTAACCCCACAGGATATGATGCCATATCAGACTAACTTTATATGTCCAGGCACCATCTGCACGTTAAAGGACACGACTGGTGATGGCTCATACAGCTTTATATGTAACCTCTATTACAAAATTGTCTGACCATTGTATAAGCAATGCTATCTCCGATGCCGCCCCTACTACCTCTTGTATCACCCCCTCTACCTCATAGATTGTAAGCTCTTGTGAGCAGGGCCCTCAGTCCCATTGTGTGAATTGACTATTTCTTTGTAATGTATCTCTTTTGTCTGTACTTGAACCCTACAAATTGTACAGTGCTGCAGAATATGTTGGCGCTATATAAATAAAATGTATTATTATTATTATTATTATTAAATTGTGTCACCAGATCATTTGGCAAAATAGAATTGGCAGTGGCTTCAGACCCCAAATTGTAAAGAGCAGAGGCACAGAGGAGGTTTTTAAACATAAACAGTGTTACTAATCACCCCTGGGTTTCCGGCATTGGTCTTCGAGCCTCTTCAGGTCTCAGAGACGCCATGAATAATGTCAGAGACTGCTGAGGCCTGTGACACCGGCGTAACCTACATGAAAGGCCTCAGCGGTCTCTGGCGTCATTCATGACATCCATGAGACGAATCCCAAATTGTTTGCTTTTGTTAAAAACCAAACAATTTAGGATATTTAGGTCAAACCTAACTTGAGCGTAAGCGGTTCACCCATCTCTAGAGAGGATAAGCAGGGCCTCATCTCTTCGCATCTGCTTGTTCCCACCATGTCTGTTGACATTACACAGTTACAGTCTATAAGTACATGTAGTAATGAGTGTGTATAGACAAGAAGTTGATTCAACCCTAATGTATCCTCCTATGTTTAATCCATGCAGATTGGAGAACCAAGATGAACTCCAATGTTTAGTAATGCTAATCCAGGTGCTCTTGCCCTCATCCTGGCTCCTGCTAGCCATAATGGCTTTCTAATCCATAGGGAGCTCAGCTGATATTGTATACAATTATATAGGTACAAATTGGTGTATCTCTGCTGCAGTATATAGTCAACGTCTCTCAGTTTATATGTGACATAATACATGCACCTGCTGCTACATGCCCTTCTCCGGGGTAAGCTCCCGTGGTCCATGGGTATATTTTGCAGTTACATATGAAGCAGAATGTATGGGAGACACAAATGCAATTGTTATTCAATACCCATTAAGCAATATTTTTTTCATGATGTAATAACAATCAATGGCAGCTGACTTGTCTATGTGGTTTTACGGTCACATTCTTACTGAACCAGCCTTGCCTTGCCCTAGCTTTGTCTAGCTTTGCCCTAAAGAAACACTCTAGCCAAATGTTTAATTGTGTAGCACATTAGCTATGCAGTGTAAATATCATTTCCAAACTATCTGCTCTTTTCTGGGTTGATCTTATACCACTTGAGCCAAACACTGACTGCTTTGCTGTTCAACAGGGTGAGGCAGGTGGGTGTTGGGGTGCAATAAGGTCAAGGGGGGGGGGGCAAGCTGAACTCTTGCATCAGAGTCCATGAATCTTTAGCTACACTCATGATAACACTGTGAAATTAATGACATTTCTATCACCCACTCTGAAGTATATTTTGGTGATACTCCTTTGCTTTGCAACTCTTTGATACCACATTACTGTTCTGGAGCTGTCACATGAGTGCCATCATCTAGAGGAAGAATGGCATCAAGTTAATCTCTTGTGTCAATGTCTAATAGGCAGCATACCATAATGTGTTCCAGAGAATGGGTGCAGCATGGGAAATGTCATTCAGATGGATGTAAGAGGACATAATAAGAGAAGATTAGAATAACGGATGCTTGATAAAAGTGCAGAAGTGGGTAGGTAAATGGAGATAACAGTGGAAAAGTATGATAATGCAGTGTTCACATTTTTAGGAAGAAATGAATATAGCCCATGACTATGAAGAATTTCCAGCTGGTATAAACTTTCCTGAATGGGACAAGTAGTGATCTGAATGACAAACAGCATGAAAATAACAAGTGCACAGAACCTGCTGACTTGTTGGAGTTCAAAGCTGTTGATGTTTTGGCCAAAAAAGATAAGGGCTTATGGGCAATATGGGAATGAAGGAGAGGGGCATAGGTTCAGCATAGTATTCAACTGTACAGTATGACTCTCTTGGATTCATACACTAGTGTTGTCTCTTTCATGTATGTTGGGTGGTTTTGGTTCAGTCATTTAAATTTTCTTTTGTTTTTCTTTCTCTTGTTTCATTTTTTTTTCCTTCATGGACAGGTCCTGCCGTTTTTACCTCCTCCAGGGAAGATAATAATCAGCTCCTTAATTACAAAGGAACCTAAAAGTCACCCCCCACACCCTCAAAGATATATTCTCTTGAACCATTTACAGTGAAAGAAAATCCATATTGCATCTATACAAGGCACACAATTTTATGGTAATTTTTGTTAGATCACACATTGGAGATCATGGATATTCAGCTTAAGTTGACATAAAGCTATGGAAAAGCTTAGAAAGTTGCATTCTCACAAACATAATCATATTAAACAAATATAAGAAATTAAACATTTTGCTGAGTTTGAAAGATTTTCTTTAACCATCTTAGTGGTGACAGTCTTTTGTCTTGATCAGAGCCAGTGGATACAACCTTGAATGCGGGAACTTTCCATGGTCTGGCACTTGTCAGAAACCCAGATTATCTGGCCACAACAAGAAAATCTTGAGTATAGAATGTATAAAAAATTTTAATTTTATAGTTGCAAAAATGTTAGCGTTCATGGGAAAACCACTTGTGGCTAAGGCCCCACATAGCGGGTGAGCAGTATTTCCATTAAAAATGGTGCAAAACTAAAGCAAGAAAAATTGGTGAAATTGACATTGTCCAGAAATTGAAGGATAGTATGAAAAAAGGAAAAAAATGCCTCTGGCGCCAACTTTTGAAAGACAGCTGCCTTAAATGCTACAGTATCCAAAAAGGAGAAGTGTTGAGCTTATATAACAGTGATTGTAAAAAAGGGTAAAGATGTGGGCCTATGTACTAGTGATCCTTCAGCATATGTGCTGGTGATCCTTCAAAATCACACTTACGCCGAGGCCCCACATAGCATAAACACCGCAACGTTTTACAGTACCTGAAAAGTGGATGGGATTCTGACTAATACTATCCACACACTGCAGAAAAATATTTGCGGCGAACATGCCGCAATTTCAAAAACGTCACGTTTTTGTAAATTGCAGCATGTCAATTATGACTACGGAAATGCTGGCGTATTCTGTATAGGTATAATTGAAGCAGAAAGCCCGCACAGAACTCTGCAGACTTTCTGTGAAACGTTTTCTGACCAAGTTTTTCCCGCAGCGCTTTATGGCTGCAGCTCGCTGCATCATATGGTATAACACCCCCCTCTTTTTTTGCCCCCCCCCCCACACAATATACAACCCTCTTTTTTTTAACCCACCACACAATACATGACCCTCTTTTTCTGGCCCTCCAATGGTATATGACCCCCTTTACCTGGCCCTGCACACAGTATATAACCCACTTTTTCTGGCCTCCCAGCTGGTACATAACCCCCCTTTTTTAGCCCACCACTTGGTACATAGCCCTTTTTTTTGCCCACCATATATGACCCCACTTTTTATGGTGCCATAGTATATGACCCTTTTCTTGTGACCCCCGTTTTTGCCCCCTCACACAGTATATGACCCCTTTTTTATGGTCCCCACATATTATATTACCCCTTTTTATGGCCCAAACACAGTTTATCACTCCTTTTTATGACCCAAACACAGTTTATGACCCCTTTTTATGGCCTCCACTTAGTTTATAACCCACTTTTATACCCCCCACACAGTATATGACCACTTTTTGTAGCCCAAACACAGTATATAACACCCCACTACCTCCACTAAGTTTAGGACCCACTTTCCCCTACCCCCACACACAGAATATATGACTCTCCCCAGTATATATTTAGGCTGATACCTATTATATTATAGGTAGCGGCTGCTAATTTTTACTCACTTGTCCACTTGCCCAGGACTCCCTCTGCTGTCGCCTTCAGGGGTTGCTGTACGTAGCGTTCTAGTATTCTTGAGCATTGTTACATAAGTGCAGCACCACCTAGAGGGCGGACTGGACAGGAGTGTGGACAGGTAAGTAAAAGTTATCGGAGCTACCTATTGCAATAACACAATAAGAAGCGGCCAATTAAAAAAAAATCGCCCCCCCCCCCCCAGTTTATTCCATGAGGCATCGCCTTAGGCCATCTCCTCAGTTCACCTCATGGAAGGTGCAGCCCTGCAGGTAGGTGGACACCTTATAGTGCTGATGTCATATACTATATATAAGGTGCTGTGGGCATGAACACAAATCATTGCAGTGATGGTGGATATATGGATGGATCTGTTATTCATCTCACTGCATGATACAGAGCACTGAGTGCTGTAAAACTTACAAATTGCAATAGAGTTAGAGAATTTTAGGAGTACAAGAGTATAGTTAGATTTAATCCACCACAGGCAAATTAGTGATAGAAAACATAAATAGGATGATGTAGTCTGCTGCAGTCTGTTCTGTTGTGAGTTTGACTGCAGCAACCTGAATTAATACAGACACAGACAAAGGACAGTTAACCCTTTCATTGCCAAATAATCTTATTTTGTCTAAATCTATTGTGCAATAGAGCAGTTTCATCTGTTAAGCATAGTTTATACTGACAGTCAGTCCTGTTAGTGAAAAATCTTTTCTTAAGGGGTTGTTTGGGCAAGAGTTTACATTTTATTTTATTAAATACATACAAACTGCTGTTATAAAAGCAAAACACTGATTCCACCTTTGCTAATCTGAAAAAAAAATTCTGTTATTTAAGGAGGTTATTTAAGGAAACAGCATGGTCTTTCTGGACTGTCAACCATGTCTCCTTTGTCTTCTTCACTGACACAAATCCCTGGTAGTGAAGTGGCACCTGCTGAGGAACCTATTTCTCCTAGTCAGAGCAGTCTTCCTTCTGTTTTGATGAGCTGGATGAGAACAGTCAGCATTATTTGCAAGGAGGAAGATGTGACTATTGGTGGTGGAGGTAATAGTGGCAGGAGAGTAGTACTAGTGCTGGTAGTCGTTCCAGTTGAGAAACTAGGAGTAAATCTGGAGGTGGAAAATATGAGGGTGTTCAGGATTACAATCGCAACGATGTATAAGAAAAAAGTAGAGAAGATGATGAAATTGCCAATGATGATGATTCTTTTGGATAGGACCTGGCCACCAGTGAGATGGTGACATCAGATGAAGAGGTTTGCGCCAGTGGTGATAGAAATGATTCCAGCCAAAGCACAGCCTGCACACCACCATCAACACTTGGCACAACAATTATGAACAAAGACACTTCATGGCTTTCACGACCCAGTAGGCCAGTCCATAAATGCAACAAGGCCAGATGCTAGTTCCACCAAGTTGGCCAGGTTCCAACACCATACAGGGTCCTTCCATATCCTCTGTATCCTCCTCTCTGGACTGTTTCCTGCCACCATCTTCACCAGGGCAAGGTGTTTCTTCTTCCTCATTTCATGGGTGTAAGGTGAAGCCATGCAATTTTAAACGAACGAGCCTGGATCACAGTAGCCAGACCGTAGAAGAGGCGCTTCACTGTATCCTGCATCAAGTACCCTTCTGGATGGCTCCTTGCAAACTACAACTGGGCAGCGTTGTCAGTGACAATGGCACCAATATTGTTGCTGCACTGCAACTGGGTCAAATAACACATTGTCCCTGTAGGGCACATGTGCTTAATCTAGTGTTTCACCACTTCATTAATCTGTATAGCAGGTTAAAAGAGATGCTCCTCATGATCAGAAACTCCAAAAATCCACCTTAACCCCTTAACGACATTGGACGTACTATTACATCCTGTGCGCTTGGTACTTAGCGCAACAGGGCGTATTAGTACGCCCTGGGGCGGCCGCTCGCTCACTATCTGAGCGGGCGGCATCGGAACCGGGTGTTAGCTGTAACTGACAGCTAACACCCTGCTCCATATCCCCCGGTCGGAACTGAGTTCCGATCCGAGGTTTTAACCCCTTGGATGCCGCGGTCAAACATGACCGCGGCATCCAAGGGGTTCCGCTATGTTGCCGCTCCAATCGGCACCCCCCGCGGCGAGATCGGGGGGGTGCCGATACCTATAACCTGCAGCCTGGGGTCTGCTCAGTGACCCCAGGCTGCCTGGAGACCCCACTACCTGGTTGATCCTGCCGAGACCTGCGGAAGTGAGGCTATGCGTCTGCATAGCCTCACTTCCTGTATAGACTGCAAGACACTTGTAAGCTCATGTCTTGCAGTCTACAGTGCTGAGCCAGCAATCAAAGCATTGGTGGCTCAGGTGTCCTAATGGGACACATGAAAAAGTAAAAAAAAGTGAAAAAAAATAAAATAAAGTGTTTTAAAAATTTTTATAAAAGAATAAAGCCCCAAAAATTCCCTTTTGCTATATAAAATGAATTATATAAAAAAAAAAACTAAAAATTAATTAAAAAAAATGCATATTTGGTATCGCTGCGTCCGTAACAACCTGTACAATAAAATTGAAACAATATTTAATGTACACGGTGAACGTCGGAGAAAAAAAAACGGAAAAAACTCGCCAAAAGTAATGATTTTTTGCCATCTCACCTTACAAAATATGCCATAAAAAGTGATCAAAAAGTCATATGTACCCCAAAACAGTACCAATAAAAGGACAGGTTGTCCCGCAAAAAATAAGCCCTAAACCAACTCTGTAAACCGTAAAATAAAAATGTTACGCATCTCAGAAGATGGCGATGCAAAAACAATTAATTTATGTCCCCAAATGGGTTTTTGTTCTGTAAAATTAGTGTCGCATAAAAAAAACTGTATAAATGAGGTATCTCCGTAATCGTACCGACCCGTAGAAAAAAGGTAACATGTTACTTATGCTTTATGCTGCATGGTGAAAAATTTCAAAGGTAAAACGCAGTGTCAGAATTGATGGGGTATTTTTTAATCCAACAAGAAAGAGTTAATAAAATTTATTCAATAGGTTATAGGCGCCCAAAGATGATGTCATTACAAAATACATCTAACCCTGCAAACAACAAGCCCTCATATGGCTACATCACCAGAGAAATAAAGAAAATATAGCTCATACAATGTGAAGACAAAAACCCCAAAAATCGCCAAATCTTTAGAACATAACTGGCTGCGTCAGGAAGGGAATGTATAAGCTGTGTGAGCAGATATCAGGGGACACCCCAGATTTAGAGCTTATGAGGGAAAATAAACCAGAAGTGACCCCCAGAGTGACCTCCCCAATAATAGGAACTACTGGGGAAATAGTAGGGAATTTGGTGTTCCCAATGCACTCCGCACAGCTTACATATTCACTTTTCCCCATCCGCTGTGTATTCACGTCTGGGATACTAATGCTTACTACACCCCTTGATAAATTCTTTGAGGGGTGCAGTTTTCAAAATAGGGTCACTCCTTTGGGGAATCCACTTTTCTGGTACCTTACAGGCTCTGCAAACATGACATGGCGTCCAGATCCCAAACATCTGAATCTGCGCTCCAAAAGCCACATAGCGCTCCTTCTCTTCTGCGCCCGGCTGTGTGCCCAAACTGCAGTTTATGCCCACATGTATTACACTTGTCGTACCCAGAATAATGTACTTAATGTCATATGTGGGTATAAACTGCTGTATGGACACAGCTGGGCACAGAGTGGAAGGAGCGCTATTTGGTTTTTGGAGCACAGGCTTGGACGGTTTGGTTTTTGGACACCATTGCACTTTTGCAGAGTTGAAACGCCAGTAAAGTGGAATCCCCTGACATGTTACCCCATTTTGGAAACTACACCCCTGAAGGAATTTATCCAAGGGTACAGTGAACATTTTTAACCCCCAAGTGTTACTATAATTTATTATCCATAAATGAATACGCAGCTGATTGTGAAAGGTGAAAATGACAATTTTTCCACGAATACGTCATTTCAGTGCGTAATATGTTATGCCCGGCTTGTATCAGAGATGAACGCTCCAAAAGCTGTTGTGCTCGGGATACCCGCTTAACAGTTTTTGGAGTGTGTGTCTCTGCAGACATAAGCTGGGCACAACATATCGGGCACTAAAATGGTGTATCTATGGAAAAATGTTATTTTTAACTTTTCATTATCATCTGTGCATTCATTTCTGGAAATTAAAAGAATGCAACACTTAAGGGTTAATAATGCTCGCTACACCACTTGATAAATCCTTTGAAGGGTATAGTTTCCAAAATGGGGTCACAAGTCTGTGGATTCCACTTTACTGGCAATTCATGGGCTCTGCAAAAGTGACATGGTGTCCATAAACCAAACTGTGCTCTAAAAACCAAAATAGCGCTCCTTCCCTTCTGTGCCCGGCTGTGCCCAAACAGCAGTTTATACCCACATATGGCATTAAGTACGTTATCCTGGGTACACCAGTGTCATACATGTGGGCATAGACTGTCATTTGGGCACACAGCAGGGTGCAGATGTGAAGGAGCGCTATGTGCTTTTGGAGCGCAGATTTAGATTGTTGGTTTTTGGACGCCATGTCACATTTGCAGAGACCCTAAAATCGCCCCTACAAAATGGGGGTCACTTCTTGGGGAATTCCAGTTTACTGGCACCTCCAGGGCTCTGCAAAAACAACATGGCGACCAGAAAGTCCCTCTAAATCTGTACTCCAAAAGCTAAAAAAACACAGTGCTCCTTCCCTTCTGAGCCCTGCTGTGTTCCCAAGCAGCAGGTTACACCCACATATATAATTTTTTTCCCCCGGGATAGCCCACTTAATAGTTTTAGGAGTGCATGTCTCTGATGCCACAAAGTGGCCGCAACATATTCTGAAATTGGATATTTCTTCAAAAACTTCAATTTTCACTTTGTACATTAATTTTTGGGAAGCATTTTTAGGCTCAAAATGATAATACCCCTTGATACATTCTTTGGGGGGTGTAGTTTCTAAAATGGGGTCCCTTTTGAGGGGTTTCCATTGTATTGGTACTTTAGGGGCTCTGCAAATGCGACATGGCACCTGAAAACTATTCCAGCCACATCTGCCCTCTTAAAGCCAAATAGAGCTCTTTCCATTCTGAGCCCCACCATGTACCCATACAGCAGATTACAACCACATATGGGGCATTTCTGTGTTCAGAAGAAATTGTGTAGCAAACTGTGGGGTGTTTTTTCTTCTTTAACCACTTGCAAAAATTAAAAATATGCCGCTAAATGGACGGTTTATTGGAAAAAAAAGTAATTTTTCATGTTTACGTCCCAATGATGATAAAATCTGTGAAACAGCTGTGAGGTCAAAATGCTCACTATACCCCTAAATTCTATGAGGGGTGTAATTTCCAAAATGGGGTCCCTTTTGAGGGGTTTCCATTGTATTGGTACTGTAGGGGCTCTGCAAATGCGACATGGCACCCGAAAACTATTCCAGCAAATTCTGCCCTCCAAAAGCTAAATAGCGCTCTTTCCATTCTGAGCCCCACCATGTACCCATACAGCAGATTACAACCACATATGGGGCATTTCTGTGTTCAGGAGAAATTGTGTAACAAACTTTGGGGAGCTTTTTCTCCTTTGTCCTCTTGTGAAAATGAAAAATTTGGGGCTAAATTGACAGTTTATTGGAAAAAAAGAAATTTTTCATTCTCATGTCCCAATGTTAATAAAATCTGTGAAACAGCTGTGGGTTCAAAATGCTCACTATACCCCTTGACATGTTCTGTGAGGGGTGTGGTTTCCAAAATGGGGTCACTTTTAGGGGGTTTCCACTGTTTTGGTACTTTGGGGGCTCTGCAAATGCAACATGGCACCTGAAAACTATTGCAGCAAAATCTGCCCTACAAAAGTAAAATAGCGCTCTTTCCATTCTGAGCCCCACCATGTACCCATTCAGCAGTTTATGACCACATATGGGGCATTGCTGTGTTCAGGAGAAATTGTTTAACAAACTATGGGGTCCTTTTTCTCCTTTAACCCCTTGTGAAAATGAAAACTTTGGGGATAAAGTGACGTTTTAGTAATTTTTCATTTATACATCCCAGTGTTAGTAAAATCTGTGAAACAGCTGTGGGGTCAAAATGCTCAGTATACCCCTTGATGAGTTCTGTGAGGGGTGTAGTTTCCAAAATAGGGTCACTTTTAGGGGGTTTCCATTGTTTTGGTACTTTGGGGGCTCTTCAAATGCAACATGGCACCTGAAAACTATTCCAGCAAAATCTGCTTTTCAAACGTCCAGTGTCGCTCCTTCCCTTCTGTGCACTGCCGAATGCCCAAACATCAATTTACACCCACATGTGGGGTATTTCTGTGCTCGGGAGAAATTGTATAATAAACTGGGAGATGCATTTTCTCCTTTAACCCTCTGTGAAGGTGTTAAATTTAGGGCTAAATGAAGGGATTAGTGGAAAAAAATGAAATGTCTAAATTTCACCTCGATATCGTTTTAATTCTTGTGAAATGCTTAAAGGGTTAACAAACTTCCAAAATGCTGTTTTGAATTATTTCATGGGTGCAGTTTTGAAAATGGGGTGATTTATGGGGGGTTTCTAATATATAGGCCTTTATAATCCCCTTCAGAACTGAAGTGGTCCCTAAAAAATTAGTTTGGGAAATTTTCTTGTAAATCTGGAAAATCGCTGTTACACTTGTAAGCCTTCTAACATCCAAAATAAATTGAAGGACAATTAAAAGATGATGTCAATATAAAGCAGAGATATGGTAGATAATATTTATTAATGTATTTGGGTGGTATGACTATCTGTCTGAAAAGCAGAGACTTTCACATTTTGAAAATTACGATTTTTTTCCAAATTTCCATCAAATATCCTATTTTTTTATAAATAAATACAAAAATATTGATTAGTGTTTACCACTAACATGAAGTACAATGTGTCACGAGAAAACAATCTCAAAATCACTTGAGTAAGTTAAAGCGTCTCATGGGTGCCAGATTCTCCCTTTAAAGAGGCCACTAAATTTGTCAGCAGGGACTGCAGCATCAGTGATGTTATCCCTCTATTGTATATCTTACAAGAAACAATGTAAACTCATGCTTCCACCTGTTACTCAACATCATCGTGCTGAGTTGAGGGGATTTGTGTCAGGGTCACTATGGTGGAGGAACTGGGACTCCTAGACTGGAAACGGAGGAGAAGGAAAACTCTCTTTTGGATGCAGAGGGGGCTATTGATATGTCACAGGTACAGCCAGGGTAGGAGGCTGACCCTTATTTCTTTCCAGATGATGAGGATGATGACTACTCTGGCCAAAAACACCAATAATGGCAGGCCCTGGGGTCTGTGCACATGCTGTGCTTACATGGCAACAAGCATATTATTAGCATGGCAGTGCTCTTAGACCCTCACTATAAAGCCAAAATGGAGAAATTCTTCCCTGCATCCCAAAGGGAAGAAAAATGGCAATATTACCAGGATAAGCTCTAAACCCAGCTTACTGCAGCATTTAGGGAGACAACTGCAACTGGAAGTTGTCCGCATGACCAGGTGACCACTGCTGGCTCCCAGTCCACCTCAGCCAGCTCTCCCCTTCCTCTGCCAGTGCCATAGCTACGAGTATCAGAAGTAAAAGCAGCAGCATCAGTAGCCAGTATAGTAAATGGAATATGATGAACCATAAATTTTTCAGCTCCCAGAGGCAACCAGAGCCACAACAGGCAACTGATATCCACTGACTGCACCAGCAGGTATATTAATAGAGTGCACCTATATTCCAGCAGATAACTGTGACCCTCATGGAATTCCGGGCCAATAGGTTAGAAGTTAATAGTTAGAAGAAGTGGAAGTTGCTGGCCCAGTTTTCCATGGAAGTTTTATCTTGTCCAGTCTCAAGTGTAATGGCAAAGAGGGTGTTCGGTGCTGCCAGTAACACTTAGAAGTATGAAACTGCATCTGCATTTTCACATCCGCTCCCATCAGGGTTTAATTTTCGGTGGCTTTTTTTTTTTTTGAAAAGCCAATTCTTCATCACTTTTCAGCTAGGCTCAAAATGCATAAAAGCAAGTGTCCGCGCAGTGTATTCTTAAAGTCGGAGTCTCTATCCACTGCTTACCATCATAGATATACATGTTACTGTCACTTTGACATAACTTCAGGTGTGTTTGCCTTAGAGAGCTAGAAATTGGATAGATAGGTTCCTATGAGCCCTGACAGTTAATACGCAATGTTTTAAGCCAATTTAAGCTGTGGTTCACACCAAACTTGTTTGACCAGAAACATATCTGGGACCCCAGTCATCTGAACCTGAAATAAAACAAATCTTGAGAGGTTCTCCCATCTCTATAATTGACATGCTGTTGGTTGAAAGCCTGCAGCGCAGGTGAAAAGGTTTGTTTAAATCTCATTCACAAGGCTGCTACTGTAGAGGACACTGGTCTAGACACTGACAAGTTTAATAGCTAAACCGCTGTGATCATGCACCATGTGGACTCAACCTTACTGTTTTTGTTGTGACCAATCCTCTTGTTTGTTATCAAATTTAATGGCAAAAATAATATGAAAAAATGAATGTATCATTCCCAGGTAAGTGGAAAGTACAGCTGCAGGCAGGTTTCTTGTTTCATTAAGCAGATAGATCCTTGAAGTATCACGGCATAGAGCATACTACAGATGCAGCAGCCTACTATACAGTGGGGAAAAAAAAGTATTTAGTCAGCCACCAATTGTGCAAGTTCTCTCACTTAAAAAGATGAGAGAGCCCTGTAATTGATATCATAGGTAGACCTCAACTATGAGAGACAAAATGAGAAAATAAATCCAGAAAATCACATTGTCTGATTTTTTAAAAATTTATTTGCAAATTATGGTGGAAAATAAGTATTTGGTCAATAACAAAAGTTCATCTCAATACTTTGTTATATATCCTTTGTTGGAAATGACAGGTCAAACGTTTTCTGTAAGTTTTCACAAGGTTGGCCCACACTGTTGCTGGTATGTTGGCCCATTCCTCCATGCAGATCTCCTCTAGAGCAGTGATGTTTTGGGGCTGTCGCTGGGCAACATGGACTTTCAACTCCCTCCAAAGGTTTTCTATGGGGTTGAGATCTGGAGACTGGCTAGGCCGCTCCTGGACCTTGAAATACTTCTTACGAAGCCACTCCTTCGTTGCCCTGGCGGTGTGCTTGGGATCATTGTCATGCTGAAAGACCCAGCAACGTTTCATCTTCAATGCCCTTGCTGATGGAAGGAGGTTTGCACTCAAAATCTCCCGATACATGGCCCCATTCATTCTTTCATGTACAAGGATCAGTTGTCCTGGTCCCTTTGCAAAGAATCAGCCCCAAAGCATGAGGTTGCCACCCCCCATGATTCACTGTAGGTATGGTGTTCTTTGGATGCAACTCAGCATTCACTCTCCTCCAAACACGACGAGTTGTGTTTCTACCAAACAGTTCTACTTTGGTTTCATCTGACTATATGACATTCTCCCAATACTCTTCTGGAAAATCCAAATGCTCTCTAGCAAACTTCTGACGGGCCCAGATATGTACTGGCTTAAGCAGGGGGACACGTCTGGCACTGCAGGATCTGAGTCCCTGGTGGCGTAGTGTGTTACTGACGGTAGCCTTTGTTACGTTAGTCCCAGCTTTCTGCAGGTCATTCACTAGGTCCCCCTGTGTGATTCTGGGATTTTTGCTCACCGTTCTTGTGATCATTTTGACCCCATGGGGTGAGATCTTGGTGGAGCCCCTGATCGAGGGAGATTATCAGTGGTCTTGTATGTCTTCCATTTTCTAATTATTGCTCCCACAGTTGATATCTTCACACCAAGCTGCTTGCCTATTGCAGATTCAGTCTTCCCAGCCCGGTGCAGGTCTACAATTTTGTTTCTGGTTTCCTTCCACAGCTCTTTGGTCTTCACCATAGTGGAGTTTGGAGTGTGACTGTTTGAGGTTGTGGACAGGTGTCTTTTATACTGATATCAATTTCAAACAGGTGTCATTACTACAGGTAATGAGTGGAGGACAGAGGAGCCTCTTAAAGAAGAAGATACAGGTCTGTGAGAGCCAGAAATCTTGCTTGTTTGTAGGTGACCAAATACTTATTTTCCACCATAATTTGCAAATAAATTCTTAAAAAATAAGACAATGTGATTTTCTGCATTTGTTTCTTCATTTTGCCTCTCATAGTTGAGGTCTACCTATGATGTCAATTACAGGCCTCTCTCATCTTTTTAAGTGGGAGAACTTGCACAATTGGTGGCTGACTAAATACTTTTTTTCCCCACTGTATATATTAATAATTCTCCAAAGCTACAGGCATCATTGATAGAAGATATTCAGAGGCTAGGGAAATGCCACTTCTCATAATTTGGACAATGTGCCTTAATTAATATGATTGTTCTTCTCCGGATAATCTACCTGACCCATACAATACCTGTTAGATTAAGGCTACATGGTGACACATGTCACATGCCATTAAGTTGTGCGACTGAAACATTTGTGCAACTTGTATGTGACTTTATGTAGTATGATGATTTAGAGCTGAGATTTGGCTGTAAAAACACTGTCAAGTCGCAGACATGTTGCATGAAAGTTGTAATCGCATGCAACTTCCATTGCAATCTATGGTAAAATAGACACATGCGGGTTGCGGTCTGCAACCAAAATTCAACATGCTTGTATTTTCTGTGACTCTCACATCATAACTGCATGATGTCACATGTCACAATGTGACACCATAGAGATGTACTGAAATTTTTGTTGTGCAACATCTGTGCAAGGTTTTGTCACACTACATATATCATTGTGCAGCCCTAGCCAAAGGATCCAAAAATCTTTCTTTCAATCTTTTGCAGCCCTGCAACATAAAATTATATGGGAAGGTCAGTCTGCTAAAGCTGTGTTCAATACCTAAAAATGCATGAGAGATTGGTTTACCAGACTTTTTAGCCTATGCTCAAGAAACACACCTCAATAGAGTAGATTGCTGCTGCCATGGAACTACTAAAGGATGGGTGTCCATGGAACAGGCATTTTTAGAAATACCGCAAAAACCGTGGATGGATTGCAGAAAAATATACGCAATGGTTATGCTGCGATTTTCAGAACCGTTGCGGTTTTGGAAATCGCAGCATGTCAATTATGCCTACAAAAACGTTGTCGATTTCCATATAGGTCTAATGGAAGCAGAATGACTGCAGGGGAAACCACTGTGAAAAGCGCTGTGGGAAAAACCATGATGCGTTGCCAGCTCTGTTTTTCCCGCAGCGCTTTTTTGCTGTGGCCCTCTATATGAGGCCTTAGCCTAAAATTGTCTGCCTAAGGGGTTCTAACAACTGGGCTAATAAGGCACCCAATAATAGGAACTACCAGTGAAGAGTACTCTAAATTACTTATGTTAAAGGGAGTCTGTCAGCAGTAAGTTAGATATAAACCTAATCACAGTACCTTGTAGGGGTGTTTCTACAGTTACCAAATATGCCTCTGTTATTCAGCTTAAGAGACCCTTAACTTATCTGATGCAATAAACAGGACCTGGCTGGGACACCTGGAGGTGTAGGGATACTAAAGGGAGTCAATTAAAGATTGCTTTAAAGATATATTAAGAAATTAATCTGCATATCATTTTTAACATAAAATTCATAGTCGGAGGTACAGTGTATAATATTATTCCTCAATAACAATATGACTAATAGGAATATTTGGACAGTAAATTATTGAAATAATTGTTGATTTTTTATACTAAGTATTATAACTCGAAAGGGCCTACACTCAATTTGACTTTTTCTTTGGTCTAAAACATTTTGCAATGTTTTTGCAGTTTCCACTTCAGCTTAATACTTCAAAAGGCAATATTAAGTTGTATTATATAATAAAAACCAGTTCTGTAAGATTGACTTAAACAGACTCTTTATTCAGTATTGCCTGCAGTTAACCTTCTTCTATAAAAGTTATTATTTAAGATCAGACTGAATAAAGTAATTGTGCTAACAAATGTTCCTTCCAACAGGTAAAATCGTTATCCTTGGCAATAAGCCTAGGAGGATGTTTATCCAGATATTGAAGTGACATTATAACAAATTATAAAAACAACACTCCTCTTACATTGATCTCTATGATGGTATTAAAACTGGAATGAATAGCATGCGCCTGGCCTATTTAAGAAATTTTAAGTGGTAAGAGAACTGGTAAAAAACTTTTGTCAAAAATCATATGGCAGAATGCACATAACATCCAGCTAAACAGTACCTGGTTATTATGATTGTTATTCTTGCTGCATACAGTGGGGAAAAAAAAGTATTTAGTCAGCCACCAATTGTACAAGTTCTCCCACTCAAAAAGATGAGAGTGGCCTGTAATTGTCATCATAGGTAGACCTCAACTATGAGAGACAAAATGAGAAAACAAATCCAGAAAATCACATTGTCTGATTTTTTAAGAATTTATTTGCAAATTATGGTGGAAAATAAGTATTTGGTCAATAACAAAAGTTCATCTCAATACTTTGTTATATATCCTTTGTTGGCAATGACAGAGGTCAAATGTTTTCTGTAAGTCTTCACAAGGTTGGCACACACTGTTGCTGGTATGTTGGCCCATTCCTCCATGCAGATCTCCTCTAGAGCAGTGATGTTTTGGGGCTGTCGCTGGGCAACACGAACTTTCAACTCCCTCCAAAGGTTTTCTATGGGTTCGAGATCTGGAGACTGGCTAGGCCACTTCAGAACCTTGAAATGCTTCTTACGAAGCCACTCCTTCGTTGCCCTGGCGGTGTGCTTGGGATCATTGTCATGCTGAAAGACACAGCCACGTTTCATCTTCAATGCCATGCTGATGGAAGGAGGTTTGCACTCAAAATCTCACTATACATGGCCCCATTCATTCTTTCATGTACACGGATCATTCGTCCTGGTCCCTTTGCAGAGAAACAGCCCCAAAAGCATGATGTTGGCACCCCCATGCTTCACAGTAGGTATGGTGTTCTATGGATGCAACTCAGCATTCACTCTCCTCCAAACACGACGAGTTGTGTTTCTACCAAACAGTTTTACTTTGGTTTCATCTGACCATATGATATTCTCCCAATACTCTTCTGGAACATCCAAATGCTCTCTAGCAAACTTCAGACGGGCCCAGATATGTACTGGCTTAAGCAGGGGGACACATCTGGCACTGTAGGATCTGAGTCCCTGGCGGTGTAGTGTGATACTGACAGTAGCCTTTGTTATGTTAGTCCCAGCTTTCTGCAGGTCATTCACTAGGTCCCCCCGTGTGGTTCTGGGATTTTTGCTCATCGGTCTTGTGATTATTTTGACCCCACAGGGTGAGATCTTGCGTGGAGCCCCTGATCGAGGGAGATTATCAGTGGTCTTGTATGTCTTCCATTTTCTAATTATTGCTCCCACAGTTGATTTCTTCACACCAAGCTGCTTGCCTATTGCAGATTCAGTCTTCCCAGCCTGGTGGAGGTCTACAATTTTGTTTCTGGTGTCCTTCCACAGCTCTTTACCATAGTGGAGTTTGGAGTGTGACTGTTTGAGGTTGTGGACAGGTGTCTTTTATACTGATAACAATGTCAAACAGGTGCCATTACTACAGGTAATGAGTGGAGGACAGAGGAGCCTCTTAAAGAAGAAGTTACAGGTCTGTGAGAGCCAGAAATCTTGCTTGTTTGTAGGTGACCAAATACTTATTTTCCACCATAATTTGCAAATAAATTCTTAAAAAATCAGATAATGTGATTTTCTAGGTATGTTTTCTCATTTTGTCTCTCATAGTTGAGGTCTACCTATGATGTCAATTACAGGTCTCTCTCATCTTTTTAAGT
Source organism: Leptodactylus fallax (assembly GCA_947044405.1). Classification (NCBI taxonomy): domain Eukaryota; kingdom Metazoa; phylum Chordata; class Amphibia; order Anura; family Leptodactylidae; genus Leptodactylus; species Leptodactylus fallax. Next base: position 4,385,731 of record CAMRHE010000100.1, read on the forward strand.
GGGAGAACTTGCACAATTGGTGGCTGACTAAATACTTTTTTCCCCCACTTTACTTTGTTTAATTCTCAAACTTTTTATTCAACAAAATATAGTAATAACTACTCAAGTGTATTAGTAATTATAGTGATACATTATTAGGCTAAGGCACCACGTAGTGAACCACAGCTAAAAACCGCATTGCATTTTTTTTTCTGCAGCATTTTGAAAACGCAGTTTTTCCACAGTGTTTTTTTCTGCAATGTGTGGATGAGATTAACCAAAACTTCATTCCCTTTACTAGTACTGTAAAACGCAGCATTTTTTTTTCTGCTGCATTTCCGCAGCAGCCAAAGACTCTGCGTTTCCTCATTGTGGGGAAGTAGCCTTATACTGATTACTTGTCATATTTTTAAAATGATTGATTGATTGGTTACATAAATGACTTTCTGCATTCCTTACAAATAGCAATAAGTTCCACACATAGGAATTTGGGAATTGTGTACATGTGTGGTTATTTTGAGACATGCTATGCCTTAACAATTCCAATATAATTTAGAATTGTGCTAAAGGGAATGAAAAAATGTAAATATTAATAAATATTTCATCCCTATGTTTTAGTCCTCACCTAGACTTAGGCCACATTTAGCCCCCGTGCAAACGATTGTATGTCTGGTCAGTGGGCTATTCCCGGATAGCCCACTGACCCATTCATTTCTATGGGCCCGTACACATGACCATGAATGACAAAGTCACGTGTGCAGGCTGACAGTCCGGGCCACAAAATATGGAACATGTCTTATTACTGTCCTATTTTCCGTGGCTCCTATTCATTTAATGAAAGGGGCTGTGGAAGCACAGCCAGTGCAGGGGCAGCACACGGGTGACATCTGCGTGTCCCCCGTGCAGTTCATTCATGTCAGCCGGTTAGCACAAAGTCATGTGCAACCGGCTTTACTTAGTTAGTATTGTCCAGTATTTTGATCAGTATTTGTAAAATCAGGAATTGAACCTATACAGAGAAACTAAAATGGAAAGATCTCTACCTTTTCTGTGTTTTGAACTCTGTCCTGGATTTGGTTTAAAAATGCTGATGCAAAATACTGACCAAATATTAACTGGGTAAAAGTGATGTATGGCTTTTTTTGTAATTCAATTTTTATTGATTTTTTCAAGTGAAACAAGTTATAACAGCATATACAAACATGTAATTTAGCGTTTTGTCAAGATAAGTCTATCTACCTATGTCTATGTTTGGCGGTCCATTGGTTGTGTTGTGAAAACTTTGAAAGTGTCCCCAAGTGCAGTGGACAAAACCATCAAGCGCTACAAAGAAAATGGCTCACATGAGGACTGCCCCAGATAAGGAAGACCAAGAGTCACCTCTGCTGTGGAGGATAAGTTCATCCGAGTCACCAGCCTCAGAAATCGCAGGTTAACAGCAGCTCAGATTAGAGACCAGGTCAATGCCACACAGAGTTCTAGCAGCAGACACATCTCTACAACAACTGTTAAGAGGAGACTTTGTGCAGCAGGCCTTCATGGTAAAATAGCTGCTAGGAAACCACTGCTAAGGACAGGCAACAAGCAGAAGAGACTTGTTTGGGCTAAAGAACACAAGGAATGGACATTAGACCTGTGGAAATCTGTGCTTTGGTCTGATGAGTCCAAATTTGAGATCTTTGGTTCCAACCACCGTGTCTTTGTGCGACGCAGAAAAGGTGAACGAATGGACTCTACATGCCTGGTTCCCACCATGAAGCATGGAGGAGGAGGTGTGATGGTGTGGGGGTGCTTTGCTGGTGACACTGTTGGGGATTTATTCAAAATTGAAGGAATACTGAACCAGCATGGTTACCACAGCATCTTGCAGCGGATGCTATTCCATCCGGTTTGCGTTTAGTTGGACTATCATTTATTTTTCAACAGGACAATGACCCCAAACACACCTCCAGACTGTGTAAGGGCTATTTGACCAAGAAGGAGAGTTATGGGGTGCTACGCCAGATGACCTGGCCTCCACAGTCACCAGACCTGAACCCAATCGAGATGGTTTGGGGTGAGCTGGACCGCAGATTGAAGGCAAAAGGGCCAACAAGTGCTAAGCCTCTCTGGGAACTCCTTCAAGACTGTTGGAAGACCATTTCAGGAGACTACCTCTTGAAGCTCATCAAGAGAATGCCAAGAGTGTGTAAAGCAGTAATCAAAGCTAAAGGTGGCTACTTTGAAGAACCTAGAATATAAGACATATTTTCAGTTGTTTCACACTTTTTTGTTAAGTATATAATTCCACATGTGTTAATTCATAGTTTTGATGCCTTCAGTGTGAATCTACAATTTTTATAGTCATGAAAATACAGAAAACTCTTGGAATGAGAAGGTGTGTCCAAACTTTTGGTCTGTACTGTATATATATATGTACTCACAAACACTACAGAATGGACAAAAGGTGTGAAATCCAGCACCAAAAATATATCAATACATTTAAACTTTTTATTCTCATGTTAAAAAAAACATCCTTTCTAGAGGCTCTTGTTGTACTTCCACTTACACATTTCGAGGCCAACAGCCCCTTTGTCATAGCATGGAATTTACGCCGGAACAATTGGAATTTAAAAGAAGACACCACCTTTAATCCCATCACATGATATTATTCAAATTTCCAAAGGGAAGCAACATCGAGATAATGTAATAAAGTCAAATGCCAATGTGCCATAGTAACAATGTCTACTACGAGCATGCCTGTTACATTAAAAACAAATAAACATATGTAGCCGTCATAAAAAATATAAAATATAACCAACCAACAAACCAATACTAGTATCAAATTGCCTTTTCACAGAAAGTCCGCAGAGGTTTCCTCTGCGGACTTCTGCTTCCATTATACCTATAGGGAAACCACCGGCATTTCCGTAGGTATAATTGACATGCCGTGATTTCCAAAACTGGAACGCTTTTGGTAATCGCAAGCGTGTCTGCTGCACGTATTTTTCCGCAATGTGTGGATGGAATTCACTAGAATCCCATCCACTTTGCAGAGACTGTAAAATGCAGCGTTTTTCTCCATGTCATCTTGAAATACCGTATTTAAAATTGGATCTTGATATAATATTGGTAAATTCTTTCTTTCTATAATTTCTTTATACTCAACAACGTAAGGGGTGGAGGAAGTGATTTTTTTTTTTTTTTTTAAATACAAATGTTCACTTCTTTGCTATGGTTTCAAACGGAGGTCTTACGCTGTGATATTTCATATGATGTGGTTGGCAATTTGACACTTGTATTGTTTGTTTAATGTTGGTTATATATTTGATGTCGGCTACATATTTTTGTTTGTTCTTAATGTAACAGGCATGCTCGTAGTAGACATTCTCATTACTATAGCTCATTGGCATTTGACTTTGTTACATGTGTTCTCTTGATGTTGATTCTCTTTGGAAATTTTAATAATATCACATAATGTGAGTAAGGATTATTCTTTTAAATTCTGGTTGTTCCAGTGTAACTTCCATTCCATAACTAAGGGGCTGTCAGCCTCAAAACGAATAAGTGGAAGTACGGCATGAGCCTCTGGATAGGCTGTTTTTTAATATGAGATCCCACACGTTTTGTCCGTACACTAAACCTCTAAGGTAAGAGGTTTCTTTGATCCAGGTATCAACCTGCACAAATACTAGCAAATATGGCAATGTGGAGATCTGTTATTGACTTTTTTTTTGTACACACTACAGACTCCATGACAACAAGGTTGCATTATGATACTGCTTTATTTACTGAGCTTTAAAATATAGAAAAGCAATGATGTTGTTGCTTTTTTTTTTTTTTTTTTTTTTTTACAATGTTGTAGCTATTTAATTGTTTTTCAGTTAAATCTTTTACTATTGGAAGGGGTGTAACTAGCAAAGCCTGAGCCCCTTATCCAACTTTTGAGTCACAATTTTTTTTGGTTTGCACAAAAAATTTTGATTTCTTATGCTTTGTACGCCAAAAAACTGTCATACAAGGCATAATCAATATGCCCCTTTATCTTTATTAAAAAAAATCATCATTTAAACTATATCTCGTTTTCTGATTATATTCTTTTTAATAACTAAACTTTTATTTAGATTTTTATATCTTTCCTCTGTATATTTCCCATATTTTTAAAATAAAAGCAAACCCAAGTTTTCAAGATCTGAGTTATCAGAAAATAAGCAAGTGAATTAAGGATATATGGCGAAATGAAAATAAATGTCTTGGGAAATCTAGGAATTCTGACGGCTCTTTCTTCAGTTCTTTGACCTAAACAAATGGAAAACTTGTTTTTAATATCTACAGGTCTTCAAAGGCCGTATATTTTTCTGTGTTCAGAATAGACTTTACGTCTCTCATACAGGTGTTACACAAGTTCTGAATAAGCGCAGATTGCTGTTAAACAATTTATGTCTTACACATGTAAATGAATAATGGTCTGCTCCCTGGGCTTTGAATTTTTGCACAGCCACAGAATTTAAAACATGTTCATTCAAAAATGCAATAGTGGTATTTGTGGTAAATGTGAAAACAGATGTAGAACAGATTTTTCTTTTAATTTATCTGTGACATACAAATTTAATCTTTGATTCACTACACACACATGTCTTTCAACTGCTTTACTGCCAAAGGTTAACCTTGAATTTATTAGTAAGGTCTCTGTGAGGAAGAATAGTACCTTACACTTGTGAAAAAGCTATACTAGTTGGCCATAAGCTACATATCTACATGGTCTACCTCCCGATGTATGGTCCAAATGTAAATTTCTGACATATGCCAAGCTATAAGATGTTAATTTGTGGGAGCCCTCTGTACTTATAAATATAGTTGACTAGAGTTGACAAAAATTACTTCTTGAATTGTTCTGGAAACTGCATTTTTTTTGTGCACATTTTGCTGTGTTTTTTGAACCAAAGTCAGGAGCAGTTTGAAAAAGAATGGAAAATATAAAGGAAACAATGATATTTCCTTCTGTTAAATCCACTCCTGACTTTGTCTCAAAAAAACCCAGCATAATTTGCAGCAAAAACCCAATGCGTTTCCGCAACATGGGGCCTTAGCCTAAAGGCTATTCCCATGAACATAACCATATTTATTTGTAATTAGTTATTTTATCTTCTACCATGAGGCACTATAATGGACCCCTCTGGCCTCTGAAAAACTGCACCTCCACAGGGTGTAAGGTAGGGACTCATTTTTGTATAATTACAGTGAACGGAACTTCAACTAAATTGGATTTATGCACAGTTGGGAAGTCATTACCTGTAGAATAGTGACATAAGTGTTATGCCATGATTTCCAAATGGAGTCCTCCTGAAAAATACTTCCCAGAACATATATGGTTCCTTTCAGAATACATCATACTGTCACCCCTCTGCTTTACTACTACAGGGAAATATGCTGTGTGAAAATAAAAAGTTCCTTGAAATCCATATAATGTATCTTGTTCCAGATAATTGATATTGACATAACTTTGTCAACAATTGTTTTCTTACTGGGAAGACTAGAAAGTATGGAGTCTTTGTCCAGACTCCCAACCTCATATACTATGTACATCTCTAATCCTAGGACCTCATATTTTAGACTTTCCAATTCACTTCTGTGCTTCAATTTATACGGGTTATGTGGGACTATAATATTAAAGACCTGTCCTTAGGATAGGCCATCAATGTTAGATTGGTAAAGTCCTACTTCTGGGACTCCCTGCTTATCAGCTGTTTGAAGAGCTTGCAGCACTTAGATCAGCGCTACTTCATCTTCTCAGGAGACTGACAATATGTCTATAGGTCACATGGCTATGCTGTAGGTCAGTCCTATTCAAAAGAATGGGGCAGAGCTGTAATGACAAGTACAGTTAATATACGGTGTATGGCGCTGTGCTTGCTAAGCAGTGAAGAGGCCACCAAAGGTAATCAATATCATAGTCCTGGAAAAATCCTTTAAGTCTACTGCATAACTCTATGAGCTACTGTACATTGCCTTATTTTTTGCTAATGCTATAATGTGATATATAATATAATATAATTTGACTAATTGACATTTTGATGTTATTTCTTACTTTGATTATTTGCTGTTTATATGGCAATACCAATAGCTTCATATCACTTATGTTCATTGTATGCACATTTTTTTGTTATTGTACACTTTTTCATACTAAAATAAACTGGCATTGTCAATTATACAATAATAACATAATTGCCATACAGCCCTGGGGGACTTTGCTAGGCCAAGGGCTGTCAATAGAAAACTGTCAGGGATGATGGGAACATCAACTTAAGAGAGATGTATTTCAGGATTTTTTTCATAGCTTATTCATTTATTTTATCAATATTAATTTTTAATTATCTTATAGCCCCACTTATAATGAAAAAAGCCTCTAATAATGGTATAGTCACAAGCAGTGATGTGGTGGGTCAGCATATACAGTACAGACCAAAAGTTTGGACACACCTTCTCATTCCAAGAGTTTTCTGTATTTTCATGACTATAAAAATTGTAGATTCACACTGAAGGCATCAAAACTATGAATTAACACATGTGGAATTATATATTTAACAAAAAATTGTGAAACAACTGAAAATATGTCTTATATACTAGGTACTTAAAAGTAGCCACCTTTTGCTTTGATTACTGCTTTGCACACTCTTGGCATTCTCTTGATGAGCTTCAAGAGGTAGGCACCTGAAATGGTTTTCACTTCACAGGTGTGCCCTGTCAGGTTTAATAAGTGGGATTTCTTGCCTTATAAATGGGGTTGGGACCATCAGTTGTGTTGTTCAAAAGTCAGTTGGATACACAGCTGATAGTCCTACTGAATGGAGTGTTAGAATTTTTATTATGGCAAGAAAAAAGCAGCTAAGTAAAGAAAAACGAGTGGCCATCATTACTTTAAGAAATGAAGGTCAGTCAGTCCGAAAAATTGGGAAAACTTTGAAAGTGTCCCCAAGTGCAGTGGCCAAAACCATCAAGCACTACAAAGAAACTGGCTCACATGAGGACCGCCCCAGGAAAGGAAGACCAAGAGTTACCTCTGCTGTGGAGGATAAGTTCATCCGAGTCACCAGCCTCAGAAATCGCAGGTTAACAGCAGCTCAGATTAGAGACCAGGTCAATGCCACACAGAGTTCTAGCAGAAAAATCACATCTCTACAACAACTGTTAAGAGGAGACTGTGTGCAGCAGGCCTTCATGGTAAAATAGCTGCTAGGAAACCACTGCTAAGGACAGGCAACAAGCAGAAGAGACTTGTTTGGGCTAAAGAACACAAGGAATGGACATTAGACCTGTGGAAATCTGTGCTTTGGTCTGATGAGTCCAAATTTGAGATCCAACCACCGTGTCTTTGTGCGACGCAGAAAAGGTGAACGAATGGACTCTACATGCCTGGTTCCCACCGTGAAGCATGGAGGAGGAGGTGTGATGGTGTGGGGGTGCTTTGCTGGTGACACTGTTGGGGATTTATTCAAAATTGAAGGAATACTGAACCAGCATGGTTACCACAGCATCTTGCAGCAGCATGCTATTCCATTCGGTTTGCGTTTAGTTGGACCATCATTTATTCTTCAACAGGACAATGACCCCAAACACACCTCCAGACTGTGTAAGGGCTATTTGACCAAGAAGGAGAGTGATGGGGTGCTACGCCAGATGACTTGGCCTCCACAGTCACCAGACCTGAACCCAATTGAGATGGTTTGGGGTGAGCTGGACCGCAGAGTGAAGGCAAAAGGGCCAACAAGTGCTAAGCATGTCTGGGAACTCCTTCAAGACTGTTGGAAAACCATTTCAGGTGACTACCTCTTGAAGCTCATCAAGAGAATGCCAAGAGTGTGCAAAGCAGTAATCAAAGCAAAAGGTGGCTACTTTGAAGAACCTAGAATATAAGACATATTTTCAGTTGTTTCACACTTTTTTGTTAAGTATATAATTCCACATGTGTTAATTCATAGTTTTGATGCCTTCAGTGTGAATCTACAATTTTTATATTCATGAAAATACAGAAAACTCTTGGAATGAGAAGGTGTGTCCAAACTTTTGGTCTGTACTGTATAGTAAGTCACTCTATTATACAGTATACCTTGATCTGATCAAGCACTACTGTATTGAACATTGCCCTATTTTCGTGGCGTTGGTCAATAAAGCCCCTTAATAGCCGACATAAAATACAGCATATCATACTTAAAAGGTTACGCACAAGGCCCGGTATTGCATTACTATGACTGTAAATACTGTATATGAGAAATCTTTAATCTTCTGTACTGTACTTTACTTTTCTGTACCATTATGACAATAATTTGATTATCAAGTTACAATCACATTAAATTCATGCGAATTTCTTGGTATGAGCCCCCTACATTTTCTTGCAGCATGTAAAATTCTTCTTCCAGTTTTACACATGATTGTCTTTCTCTCTCAACATCAAAGGCAGAAGACAGCTTTTATTTCCTATTTATCTTCAATGTCTCGGATTGTGAGAGAAAAACAATATAGGTCACTGTCAGATATTGAATGTATAAATCTATTTAGGTTTGAGAAGACAATAGGAGCTAATGAAATATTCAAATAAAGAAACTTCCTTACTTTCCATGGATATTATACGGCACAGTAAGGGACCGAATTAATGATGGCTGCACAGCACTGTGCGAGTTATCATAGGAAGCGCCATGCTTTTCTCACTGAAATTCCTCTTACAACTGAAATGTGTATATATCTTACAGCTGGAATTATATATACAATACTGTGCACAAATATACCACAAAAAATATAAGATTGGGCAATTGTCCTTATTGATAACCACATTTTTAAATGAAACAAAAACTCCAATTTCTTAATGTCAGTTCTATTTGCATAATTGATGTATTAATATTTGCATCATGGGAATGAAGATCTTCCAGACCTTATAATGGAGTTTGTTGGGGCATCATTGTTATTCTTCCCTTCAGATTGAACAGAACTTCTCCTGCATATCCATAGCGTTAGTTTCTTGCTGCCTGTCACCACTAGAGGGAGCTCCAGAGTTTACTACATTCTGTTTATACATTGAAAGCATAATAAAACAATAAAGTGTATGCTATAAGTTCATAAGCTCCCCCAAGTGGCAGTTGCAGGTAGACAGAAACTATCGTTTACTCACATGTCTTTTTAGAATATTTGGATTTCCATATGAGAAAAATGAAGTTCAGACTATCATATATAACAAAATGAATCCCAAGACTTTGGACCTGTTTAAATAAAAATAGCTTTTAGTAGAGTAAATTCACTTTACAGTAGCCTTTGGTCAGCTGCCTTAAGGGAAAGGTGAGGAAATTCCTAAAGTAAATTGTACAGTAGGATTATCCTCCATCCTACTTGTGGGTTATAAAATACAAGAACTTTATTTATGACACTTTAAAATTATAGTGGGGCTATAAGACTGGAGGTTTCAGCACCAGTCTTCATATTCCTTGTATCAGCTGAGGGTGTGTCTCAATTATGGTGTGGAATTCAGGGTGCCAATAAACTGGTATAAATGATTATAACACGCCTCCTTCTAGGAAAGTGGTGAAGATAGAGCAAAGTGAGAAATAATGATTCACGCAAAAACTTTCTCAATTGGGATACAAGGCATGATAAATCTCCCCCTGTGGGCGCTTGCAAGAGACTTCACTAGCGGAGAAATAAAGTTATTTTGTTTTTAACATCATTTGATGCTGGAGCATACAAGTATCTTCATCGACGTGGGAGCAGGCCCAGGGTTATCATCCGTGCACCACAGAAAGAATTGCAGATCACTAGGAAGACAGTAAGCTGACTTAATTTTCTTGCTATGCTATGGTATGCTAGTTTTTCCTTTCTTTCTCGTTGCATCATACTTTAATTTAAAGCTTCTTTAAGGCTAAGGCCCCATGTAGCGAAGCGCTGCAAAAAAACGCTGCGGGAAAAAAAACGCGGTGGAAACGCATCATGTTTTTTTTTGTCTACAGCGTTTTTCATTGCAATATTGCAGATTTTTCCTCTGCCAATTTTTTGCCCCTATTATACCTACAGTGTATGGAAAACGCCAGCGTTTCCACAGGTATAATTGACATATTCAAAAACACGGGCATTCTTGAGCTTTTCTGTTGCAGATTTTTTTCTGCAATGTGTGGATGGGATTAGCTAGAATTCCATCCACATTGCTGGTACTGTAAAGTGCTGCCTTTTCGCAATGTGGGGCTTCAGCATTAAAGGGTTTTTTAAGGGTTATAATGGTTACTGTCTGCCACAACAACATCACTCCTGTCCACAGATTGTGTGTGGTACTGCAACTCAGCCAGAGTCACTGGCTGCAATTGCAAACAAATAGCCCATGTAGTCCATTGACAGGTTTGGTGGGTGCAGTTTTAGGAGAAAAACTCTGTTAACTTATACCAGGTGAGTACCTTGCATTTTGGTATTACCAGGTACTACTCTGTAAGTCATCCCTTTTTTTCTGGCAGTGTGGGCTTTACTGGGACATAAAAATTTATGTTAATGGTTTGATGGATGTCTGGATTCCCATGGTCACTTCCTGTGACTTTTCAGCCATCTCAATATATTTCCTTTGTACTTGGGTATCAAAGCATTTCATGTTCTCACAGTTGATTGTCTTTTTATTATTTGAAGCTGCTTAAGAGGAAGAAATTAAGCTGTGCACACATGCTCCTCTTGGAGGTTGCTCATATCCGTTCCTTTTCGACATGTACATGAGACAGGACATCCCTCCATATTCTAAATAACAATAATGAAGATCAAAGCTACAGAGACAAAATATATTCAAGATGAATTCTTGTAGTTGTGTACTGTATTTTTACAAAAAGACATACAGTATGCATAGAGTTGCTTAAGTCTTCACAGAATAAAAACACCTAGTATTTATGGATTTAATATGAATATGAATATGGATTTAAAGAATTCTCCATTGCAAAAATGTATGTATTGTTTCAGTGCAACTAAAATGAAATAAACTAAAGCAATTTTGCAAATAATCTAGGCTTTAAAAAAAAATCAAGACTCTGACCCCTCCCTCTGCTCTGGTATCGAGCATGCCCCTCAGCGGAGTCATCTCGGCACTAGCATAAAGGGGAGAGGTCAGAGCTGCAAGAGAGGTGCTCCAAGAGTGGTAGAAACACCCCCAGGGCACCACCTACATTATTTGCAGATGACATCAGAGCTGGTTTCCTCAAACTGTACTACACAAACCTATATAAGGTATGTTGTTTATCAGTGTAAGGGTAAGTTGACATTGAGTTTTTTAGGCAGATTTTTCAAGCAGAATTTGTCTCATAAAACATCTCCTAAGTCTCCCATTAACTTCAATGGGAGTCAGGCAGATTTTTTCCTCTAACTAGAGATTAAAGAGAACCTTTCACTGCTTCCACCCATTCAAGTTCTTAGCATCTGTTAATAGTCGCCGCTTTACTGATTCCAATACATTTGAAATTTTCTCTCTAGTCTCCACCATTCCTGAGCAAAGAGAACAGTTAGTTTTGATGCCTGATGTACTATTTAAGCTCTGTAATGTCAAAAGGGCAGTGTCAGGCAGGGGGCTGTGATTTAGAGCTCCAGTCAGAGGCAGTGAGTGTCAGAGCTCACAATCACACCTCTTGTCTGCTCCTGCCTGACACCGCTCACCTGACAGTACAGAGACTAAATAGCATATCAGGCACCAAAACTAACACCTTGATTGCTCAGGAATGGTGGGGGCTAGAGAAAAAATTCCAACTGTGTCAGAATCAGTGGAGCAACCGCTTTTAAAGTATGTAATGTGCTGGACTTGTTGGAGGTGGTGAAAGGTTCTCTTTAACCACTTCAGTAACTGGCCAATTTCTCTGGTTCAGGACCAGACACATTTTCGGGTTTTTTCGTATATGCGGTTTTGAGGGCTATAACTTTTTTTTTATATGGGTTATTCAACTAATTTTTGAGGAGGAAAAACGTGTCTGTTTTTCACATGTTTCACAGGTTTTTTTTAATAGCACCAACTGCCACTAAAAAACTTTTTATACTAATAAACTTTTTAATAGTTTTTCCCTCTCCGTAACAGTAATTTTTTATTTGTTCCTGCTCTTTTCAGGCCTCTATACTTAGACCACATTAGGGGAAATTCACCAGTCATTGGTGTAGAGGGATGATATTGGGGTGGATATTTAGCGCAAGGCTCTTTCTTGCACCAAACGTGCACCGCAAGCCCCGATACATGCCTCTCTCACCACATTGACAATCTTCTGGCGCAGGGATGTCCGACTGATTTATGAAGAGGCCGTAGCCAGTCTTAATAAATCTGCCCCACTGAGTCAGTGAAGTGGCACTATCTAAGGCCGGTTGCAGACAACCGTGTGCTGCCAGCCAGCTGTGGATTAAAGGCACGGGTGGCGCACGGGGGACACACGAATGTCTCCCGTGTGCCGCCCGTGCACGAGCCGTGCTTCTACGGCCCCTTTCATTAAATGAATAGGAGCCACGGAAGCAAGGGCCGCAAAATAGGACAGGAATAGGACCTGTTCTATATTTTGTAGACCGGACTGTCGGCCCGCACACGTGACCGTGTAATTCACAGTGATGTGTACAGACCCATAGAAATGAATGGGTCAGTGTGCTATCTGTGAAATACACGGATAGCACACTGATCACGGCCACGGTCATCTGCAAGGGGCCTTACACTGCTCCTCAGCCCCTTCAATGAAATGGGGATTAGCTTCAATACTAGACGCATTCACATCTGTATAAATATCACAGGTACAGTTGATCTGCGCACTTTGTTGGGGGCACCTGGTGGCCTTAGTTCCATCTAAAATACATAGATGGTCTATTCCAAGTATAAATCCTGGACCTTAAGGTTTTAGAGGAGGAAAATAGGGAAAAAAAAATTTGAAGCAAAAAAATGTGGTAAAATATTTAATATATGGGAGTTGTAGTTTTGCAACAGCTGCAAGGCCACATTGACAGGTGGTCCTGTAGCTGTAAGGGGATGCATAGGGCAGATTTTTTTGTGGATTCTGATCGCGGGCATTAGCTCCGGGTCGCCACATTATAGCAGCAGAGCGGCCGCCATCATCTTCACAGACCCGGCATCCGTCGTAACAGCATGGCAGATGCCGGGAGGTTCACACCGCCAGGACACCCTCTCAACCCAGGGCCCGCAGCATCGCCCCACTCCTCTTGCTGCAGGAAGCCAGCAGCAGGAATGTGACGATGCTGCAACCCCCCCCCCCAACACCCACATACGGACCATAAGAGGCACCCCCATTTTCCTCCCAAATTTTTGGGGAAAAAAAGTGCGTTTTATAGTTCGAAAAATACGGTACATTTGCAAAAGTACAAAATTAATAGAATTTTCTAGGTGTCTCGTACATACAAATATGAACAGTACAAATGTGTCGATTTACAATGGTTACTTAACTAAACACATGGAAGCCAAGGAAGATATCAAGGCAGTAAGAATCAAATTACAAATTATATAAAGTCTACTAAAAACAGAGATACTAGAGATGCAGTTGGTGCAGTTCCAGCTTGAGATAACCTCTTCATGACCAGACAGCCTGTGTATCTCAAACTATAAAATGCGTTTTAATTGTTTGCCTAAATATACAGAAACAAGGCCAAAATAAATAGTGTAATGCAGTGTAAATGCACAGAATCGCCAGACATACGCACGGAATGTGATAGAAGATAAGAAACAACACTTTGATCTTTACAGATCACCGGTGGTCTAAAAAGGAAGGAACCACACATTGTGAACTAGGCCTGCAAACACATCATCACACGCAGATGTGTACTGTGTCCTTACTAGAGTTTTCTTATGTGTGCCGGGAAATTACTCAGAGGTTTGAAGAAAACCACAAAGGACTTTCTTGGCAGCATATAAAAAATGGCAGAGTGCCCAGGGTTAGCAACACAAGTTAAAAAGTATATGAATAGGAGATGAAGAAGAGTTAGACACAGTGCTGGAACATAATAAAAAGCAAAGTTCTTAAATCTACTTGAAATGTTCAGGCTTTAACATCTCAATGACCAATGTGGGAGTACAATATGGTCACTCAGAAACTTGGTTATTCCTTGAAGCACAGATACATTGTACTTCATACTTGTAGATACATCAAACACAAGATTATCCCAAACCCAAGATCTTTTGTTTTCCAAAGTATAATTCCATTTTGACTTTCTTACAACTTATTGGCTATTTGTAACCAAAGCTAGACTAAGGCTAAGGCCACCTAAGTGCTGTGACCCCACACCTGTATTGAGGCACACAGGGTGCCTACAGGTTCTTATAATGCAGATAGAAGTTTTTCTTCACCCATGTCAAAGAGTCCAAAGAGTCAGTTTGCTGCCTTAGCTTAAAGGGGTCATATCCTAAGGATAGGCCATCAGTATTAGATTTGTGAGGGTCCGAATCCAAGACCTGCTGTTACCGGTCAGTGTGGCTCATTCACTGTGCAAAGTTTAGTGGTAGCTTTAGCACTGTCACATAGACTTCAATTATGCAGTACTACAGTACCTAAAGCCACCACCACTCTTTGTACAGCGAGTGAGCAGAGCAAATTCCAGCATGTAAACATTACTGGTTCTGAGTTCTGCTGTTTGGTCTGACTCTGCACCCAGATGTTATCTTTGCCACTTGATGCATCTACAGTATATAATAATATACAGTCTAGTATATAGTCTACACTGGTAATTGAGTCTAGTTAGTGGTCCTACTCAGTGACTGATAGCTATATGTCTATGCACAGTAATAGAGGGGGATATTGTCAATCACTGTTAGGATCGCACACTGGACTCAATTACGCCTTCTAAGCATAGAAAAAGAGAGGAATAAGTGGATATATGACAAGTTATACTGAATCTGCTCAGCCTCTCCTGCTCTATACCGTGTTGCCAGGAAGCGGCACATATACCTGCAGGAATGCATACTCTTTGCTAATTGTATGGTATAAATCAGACTTTGTGGGTGTTTTAATCAGCCATGGACCCCCAGTAGACTTGGGCCCTGGGAAGCCGCCAAAACCAAATGTATTATAATCCACTATTGACAGGGATGGAGGACAAGCAAGTTGCACTCTACAAGATCAGTTTGTAGAAATGATAACATGGAGGTCTCATACTAGTAAAGGGGGACAAGTAAGGGGGGTTCACACTTGCGCTTGAGTCCGTCCGTTGCCAATCCGAGTGAAAATCTCGGGAAACTGGATAGGCACCGGATAGCGACAGGCTAGCGACGCATTGCTTAAAAACCCATTCATTTGAATGGGTTTTTAAAGCAATGCGCAGGTGTCCTATTGCACCCTCTGCGCCGCGAATCCAGTTTTTTCGTCGGAAACAAAGTTGGACATGCAGGACTTTGTGTCCGACGAAAAGAAACGGCTTCGCGGTGCAGAGGGTACAATCGGACACCCGCTCATTGCTTTAAAAACCCATTCAAATGAATGGGTTTTTAAGCAATGTGTCGCTAACCTGTCGCTATCTGGTGCCTATTCAGTTTCCCGAGATTTTCACTTGGATTGGCAGCGGACAGACTCAAGCGCAAGTGTGGACCCACCTTTAAGCTGTACATTGCTGTATAAACTCATAGGAATACTAATTACAGTGCAGTCTCTATACTGAATCATCATCTTGATGTTTTGACCCCAAGTGAGACGTCTCTTCATAAATCCCACCATCCTTACAGTAAAGTATATTTCACACAGAATATTACTGCTAATGGGTTACTTGTCCAGTTTAGTAACACATAATTAAATGGTCCTCTCAACTAACTTGTGCTCATATGCCAATCTAATCATCATCAAAAGCATAAATCACTTTATTTAACTAAGATGACTTTTTGTGTTGAAAAATTGCTTTAACATACAGACAACTAGGCACGTGACATATTCTGTGACTTTTTGGAATATAACATGTCTCAGGCAGATATGTAAATCAGGTCTGGTCTTATTAGACATTGGGTCTTGCCACTAGAGGGCATAAAAGTACTTCCCCTGCTACCCTATAAAAAGGCTCTCAGAGGCTACTTTTAGGTATCTACATTTCCCAGCATGCACACTTGCTCTGCTGCTCTCAAAACTCCCACAGAATTGACTGAAGTATCCTGGGACTTGTAGTTTCCCAGCAGTTGGAGGCCTGGTGGTTGCTGATCCTTGTTTCATAAAATGCGCAAAGATTATTGGCCCAGTTGACAGACTTCGAGAGGGGGTACATCACTGACTGAGAGAAGCAGGATACTCATTTTGATTAACTGCCTTTCATCTAAGCACTTCTGATGCTGCGAGCAATAGTTACAATAGAGCACTCACACACAGTGAACAGGCTCCGTATGGCCAGACAGATCACCAGTAGAGAGGATCATTTGATCCACTGACAAGCAGGTACTTAGCAGAAGGAACTTTGGTCTCACATCATTAATGCCCTGCCATTGACAGCCAGCCATCATTGCCTTGTTGCAATGGTGTTGTGAATGAGAAACCTGCTACAGACTGGAACCATATCACATTTAGCTAAGAATCCAGGTTCTGTTTGGGATGCAAAAATGTTTGGCTGAGGCCTCAAGGTAAGCCCTTAAATTCTGCCTTTTCTTTGGAGCGACACACTGCTGGTATAGCCATCACATACGACAGTTGATTACCCCTAGTAGAGATACAAGGCACATTAAAAGCTCAATGTTATGTGCAGGACATACTGCGATCACATGTGTTGCCTCTTTTTGGTAGGGCTTCCAAATGGCATTTTTCAGCAGGATAATGCTCATCCACGCAACAAAGGTTTTCCAGGAATTTCTCTCCCAGATTGCAACAATTTCTTGGCCTGCCCAATTGCCAGATTTACACACGTGGACAAAATTGTTGGTACCCCTCGTTTAATGAAAGAAAAACCCACAATGATCACAGAAATAACTTGAATCTGACAAAAGTAATAATATATAAAAATTCTATGGAAATGAACAAATGAAAGTCAGACATTGCTTTTCAACCATGTTTCAACAGAATTTTTAAAAAAAGAAAACTCATGAAACAGACCTGGACAGAAATGATGGTACCCTTAACTTAATATTTTATTGCACAACCTTTTGAGGCAATCACTGCAATCAAACAATTCTTGTAACTGTCAATGAGACTTCTGCACCTCTCAACAGGTATTTTGGCCCAGTCCTCATGAGCAAACTGCTACAGTTGTCTCCGGTTTGAAGACTGCCTTTTCCAGACCATAGTCCAATGTTTTCCTCTTAGCCATTCTTGGGTGTTTTTAGCTGTGTGTTTTGGGTCATTATCCTGTTGCAAGACCCATGACCTGCGACTGAGACCAAGCTTTCTGACACTGGGCAGCTAATTTCTCTCTAGAATCCCTTGATAGTCTTGAGATTTCATTGTACCCTGCACAGATTCAAGACACCCTGTGCCAGATGCAGCAAAGCAGCCCCAGAACATAACAGAGCCTCCTCCATGTTTCACAGTAAGGACAGTGTTCTTTTCAAGATATGCTTCATTTTTCCGTCTGTGAACATAGAGCTGATGTGCCTTGCCAAAAACTTAGATTTTTATCTCATCTGTCCATAGGACACAGCATTGTGGCTTGTCAACATGTAGTTTGGCAAATTACTTTTGTCAGATTCAAGTTATTTCTGTGACCATTGTGGGTTTTTCTTTCATTAAACGAGTGGTACCAACAATTTTGTCCACGTGTGTATCACCAATCGGGAATTTATGGGAGCAGCTGGGATGTAAGTTTTGTCAACCTAAGATCTACAGGATCTACAGGCTCAGCTGCAACATCTGCGGGCAAATGTGCCACAGGATACCATACAGAACCTGTCAGTGTTCTCCAAAAAACGTATATTTTCGCTCTAATATCATATTCACTTACATATATCCTCATTACATTCACACATTCCGATCGATGGGGGCCCAATCGCCAGTCCCTCAGTGATCAGGAGGACGGGGGACTGAAAGTCTTCCTAAGTTGCACTCGACTTAGAAATTATAACATGGAGGTCTCATACTAGTAGAGGGGGACCAGTAACCTGTACATAGCCGGATGAGCTCATAGGAATACTAATGTCAGTGCAGTCTCCATACTGAATCATCATCTTGAGGCTTTGTCCCCAAGTGAGACATCTCTTCATAAAGCCCACCATCCTTACAGTAAAATATTTTTCACACAGAATGTTACTGCTAATGGGTTACTAGTCCAGTTTAGATCCCCATAATTAAATGGTCCTCTCAACTAACTTGTGCTCATATGATAGCCAATCTAATCACCATCAAAATGTGAATGAAGTGTCAGTGTACTTGTGGGACCAGCGATCCATTCGCTTCTATGGGACTACGGGTACATTACAGTCTTGGCAGCCCAATAGATGTGAATGGAGCACCGGTCATGTAAGCCCTCTTGTGCTCCATTCAGAAGAAGGCTCTGGGAGGACTTTCAGGTTCCCCATCCTGCTGATCACTGGGGACCCAGCAATCCAAAACTGGGCCCTGAATTTGCACCCTGTACAGGTTCTCTCTGCACCGTAGCAAAAGAGAGCAGCTAAGACCACTCTCTCCAAAGGTCCCATAGCAGGCGCATGGTCTGTCTCTGTGGTATGCACACCCTTGGTTTTAACATCACAAATTGTATAAAGCACAGCAAATTCATTTCTACTGAAGCTAAGGATGATCATTTTTCTTTTTACTACCCACTTTATAGGACAGACCCAGTCTTCTATTTTAAAGGAAAGAATAAGACACAGCTAATGTTTGCCACATGTGTGTTCTTTTCTGTTTCACTGTGATAATAACCATAGAAGATTTACAATCATTATTTGGATAGTATAATCTGTGTCAGATGTTGGGAATTTCTTTTTGTCTTAACCCTGTCATATATTGTGGGCCTAGTATATAAAGGATTTAAAAAAAAAAAAAAAAAATGCATTCACAACTTTAAAAACATATGGACATATCCAAAGTAGTTTAGGAAGTGTCACCCTATTAAATGTCACACATTTACTATTGTATCCATGCACACATACAAGTGTGCGTATCTACCAGAAATCGCATTAACTGCTGGGTAAGGCAGGTTAAACAGGCCATACTGACTGGAAATCAATTGACAGAATATTATCAATGCACATTTTTTACCCCTCAACCTATTAAATTAAATATTATAATTAATGTAAAATGCTATTCAAGAGGAAAGATGAAGTTATATTATATTATTATATATTATATTAATATACCGTAAATTATTCCCTTTGCAATCAGTCTTTACCTATAATGACTATAATATGCTGATGAAGAGTACTACAAAAAAGGCTACATGCGCATGGCAATAACATATTATAGACCCACATGTACTTTGTGTTCTGCCATGTAGTGCTGTATGAGCAGTGTCGGGCTGGGGTGCCCACTACACAACTATATGCACATATTACCTGACACTCATTCACAAATTCCAAAAATTTCACAAACATAAGTTATTTTTTCAGTAGTATGCAGCATACTTGCTGCCTAGTCCTTGCCTCTGATTCTGTCCTGAGGCCCTGTCGTCAGTAGCTGCTGCCTGGTTCTTACCTTGAACGAGGGCTCTTTTACCTCTGAGACAGGAATATACAGTGGCTTGCAGAAGTATTCATACCCCTTGAACTTTTACACATTTTGTCACCTTACAACCACAAAGTTAAATGTATTTTATTGAGATTTTAAGTGATAGACCAACACAAAGTAGCAGATAATTGTGATGTGGAAAGAAAATGATACATGGCCATCCACCTAAACTGACAGATTGAGCAAGGAGAGCACTGGTCAGAGAAGCAGCCAAGAGGCTCATGGAGGATCTGCAGAAATCCACAGCTCAGGTGGGAGAATCTGTCCACAGCACAACTATAAGTTGTGCACTCTACAAATCTGGCCTTTATGGAAGAAGAAAACCATTGTTGAAAGAAAGACATAAGAAGTGCCGTTTGCAGTTCACCACAAGCCATATAGGGGACACAGCAAACATGTGGAAGAAGGTGCTCTGGTCAGATGAGACCAAATTTGAACTGTTTGGCCTATATGCAAAGCGCTATGTGTGACGGAAAAGTAACACTGCTCATCACCCTGAACACACCATCCCCACTGTGAAACATGGAGGTGGCAGCATCATGCTGTGGGGAGGCTTTTCTTCACCAGGTACAGGGAAGTTAGTCAGTGTTGATGGGAAGATGGATGAAGCTAAATACAGGGCAATCCTGGAAGAAAACCTGTTGGAGGCTGCAAAAGACTTGAGACTGGGAAGGAGATTCACCGTCCAGCAAGACAATGAACCTAAACATACAGCCAGCGCTACAGTGGAATCATTTAGATCAAAGAATATTCATGTGTTAGAATGGCCCAGTCAAAGTCCAGACCTAAATCCCATTGAGCATCTGTGGCAAGACATGAAAATTGCTGTTCACAGATGCTCTCCATCCAGTCTGGCTGAGCTTGAGCTATTTTGCAAAGAGGAATGGGCAAAAATCTCAGTCTCTAGATGTGCAAATCTGGTAGAGACAGACCCCAAAAGACTTGCAGCTGTAATTGCAATGAAAGGTGGCTCTACAAAGTATTGATATAGGGGGGCTGAATACTTTTGAACATCACACTTTTCAGATCTTTATTTTATTTAAATTTTGAAAACCATGTATCATTTTCATTCCACTTCACAATTATCTGCTATTTTGTGTTGGTCTATCACTTAAAGTCTCAATAAAATACATTTAAGTTTCTGGTGGTAAGGTGACAAAATGTGAATAAGTTAAAGGGGTATGAATACTTTTACAAGCCACTGTATTCCCACACAATAGCAGGTCCTAGGCAGCAGGAAGACGCTGCAAGATGATTGGTTATTGGTTATTGGGGCCCCTGCAGTGTGATTGAGAAGATGGGGCCCAGGGGGGAAGGATACTGTTTTGCCTAACTCTGCACCTAGATATCATCTCAGCTGCCCAGTATACAGTATCTACAGCATATAAAATATACTGGATAGTTTCTTAAATAATCTACTCAGTTTATTATACAGATGCATAGCCTGGTTGATATACTGTACAAGGAGAATGAATATATGAAGTGTTCTTTGCCATGCCAGGGTGAGCTGGGGGCTCACCCGGCTCAGGGGCCTACATTTACTTGTTCACCTGAGTACCATTCCAAGCCTGAATATGAGACAACAGATTCTATACTAGAAACAATAAACTTGGCATATTTTTTCACAAATGTACAAAGAATGTGCAAAAAAATGTGTTTTTCTAATTAAAAATTAGAGGCACATGGAGGTTTAGTATAGGACAGTTATACACATACTGTATAATGGGTTTATGTGATGAAACTATGTTCAGATGCCTCATATACCAGTTTCAGGCTGCCATAAATGTGGCAGAATCTCAGGTATTATGTTTAATCAGACAGTAGGGGAACGCAGGCCACCCAATCAAATATAAGTAGCAAAGAAATGGCTAGGGCAGAGAGCGGGTATCGCCCATAGTAATAAGAGCAAAAACAAACAACGTAGCAATAATATAGAGGCAGGCATAATCAGAGAGTGATGGCAGAAGGAACTGTGGAATATATATTAAAGTCCAACTGGGGAAAGCCATCACAGCACCGCCCGCTTACAAAAGGGACAATACAAATGCAAAAGAAAGGAAAAACATTGGAAAACCACAGGAGACATGGAAACAGACAAGACAACAAGTAAAACAAAGACTGGGAAGAAAACACAGGAGGAAAAAGGAAACGGGGGGGAAGGGAGGGAGTTAGCATAAAGGAAAGTCTGGTCTCTAGAAAGAAAAAGAGGACCAGGAGACTCCACTCAAGCAAAGAAAGAACTCCGAAGTCTCCTGAAACATCACCCATGACCTCCAGAGGGACTCAAATTTGGAACAATCAGGCAAGTCCTTCGTCACAAGGGCCTCCATTCTCCTGATCAGGAGAAACTCCTGTAAGAACTCAACCAGGGTGGGTACAGCAGTGCTGTGCCAATGCCTGAGAATGACTATTCTGGCAGCCGTGAGAAAATGTCGCAGGAGATCTCTCTTAACTACTGAAACTTTCCCCTGATTGATGGAGACAAGGGCCAGGTGGAGGCGATGGTGTGACGGATCTGCCACTCACTTTAGTGTATAAAGCAAATACAGCATCTCAAAGGGCACCGCAGTCCCACCAGATGTGGTATAACGTACCTCTCTCGGAACCTAGTGCCAACACCAATCAGACACATTAGGATAGAACCTATGGAGGAGATCAGGACAACGATACCAGCGAGTCAGTATTTTGAAATTCTTTTCCTGCGCACTGCAAGGCAGTGGGAGCTTGTGTGTGTACAGGAAGGACCTATCCCAGTTGACAGGGAAAAGACGGGCGCCAAAATCGGACTCCCAGGGGCTGGTATAGGAAGGGAGCCCAGGTGCAGCATCCTGAAGAAGAATGCCATAAAGGACAGACAGTGCGCGCAGGGTGGTGTCAGCGTGGGAAAGAGCAGACTCCAAGTCAGTCAGGGAGGAGGAGAGCAGAGGAGAAAATTTTCAGTGGAAGGCAGTAAACTGATCATATTCCAGGACAGATGGAGCTAAGGGTGACAGGAGCGTAGTTGTGTCAGAGAGGGAAGAGGTGAGCTGCCAGCAACCTGACACAAGCGAACATCGTCCCTACGCAGCCAGCAAAAGAATCTGTCTGCAGCACAGCCTGAAGGAAACATGGGATTGTGAAAAAGAGGACTAAGGGGGCCCGGGACCCTGGCAACCCGACCACCCGTGCACACTGCATCCCAAGTTGTAAGAAAATGTGAAGACATCACTGAGCGCCTTATGGAGTTGGGGCGACAGTGGGGAGGTACCAGGGCAAGAAAGGAAGGTGAGCGGAAAGCAGATCAGCCTCTATGGAGACCCACTGCTTATCTGCTCCACGGTAGTGCCAATCAAAAAGGTGCAACAGTACATCCGCGCGATAATAAAGTCTAGGGTCCAATCTCAGGTATTATGACCACAATATCTAGACCTCCGAAGGTTTTTCTACACCAAAGTCAGAATCACTATAAAGCTATATGATCTAAGTTTGGTTGAGTAAAACCATGGGTCTGAGAATTCGACACATAGTTCAGATGATAAAATATAATTTGTTATGGATGCTTGAGGTTGTTGATGATGCCTTAGGCTGTGTTTACACTTGAGGTTTTTTTAAAATTTCCTCTGGTTTCAGGTATAGCAAAGCGTGCTGTATTATTCAAAAAAACTTGGAGGATGCTTTCTAAGGCTCCGTCTCAGTCGCCGCCTGAAAATCAGAACAGGAAAAAGTCCTGCACATAGGACTTTTTCTTCCACCAGTTTCAGTTTTAAAAAGACGGACATCTGTCTGTTAGACTCCGCCTGTTACCGCGGTCCACCTCTCCATTGTTCTGGTCATCCAATGGACCAGAACAACAGAGAGGTGGCATTAGTGTGAACCTAGCGTAAGTCAATTTGACCCAATTAGGATTTGTTACAGAACAAATAATAATGGATCCATCTTATCTGTAAATGTCTCTTGTAATAAAGAGAGCTATCACTTTATAGAAGTTGTGACTGTTGAGTAAATTGTGAACTGAGAGAAGCAGTGCTAGCAGAAGCATGTGTACTTCTGTATAGACTTTCTGCTGATGCATACACCTTTTCAGAATTATAAAGGAGAATTTCAGCATCTATGTAGTTTCACAATGTCATGTGTAGACCCCATTCACAGCTCTGTATCAAGGATACATAGTGTATATGAAACTAGGCTTTTTACATTATAGGCTATTTAAGAGTATATCCTGTCCTTTGTTATTTTTGTGTCATATAAACCATTGACCATGTAATATGAGCGCTCACAAATTCAATTTAAACGGAGAAGTAATCTATTTAATTAATAATGTGTAGATACAGAAAAATATCCAGAATCCAGAAGCCACTTACAGTGCCTTGCGGCCCGCCAGCATTGTTGACCACAGCAGGCTTGGACTGGCCCACCAGGGTACCAATAAATCCCCTGGTGGGGCCCGTGCCTTTATGGAGTCTTACCAGACCCCCACTGCTTCTTTAATAGACAGTGGAGGTCCAGTAACTGCCCCTATTGACTTACCTATCCCCGCTCCTGCTCAATGCCACCTCTTCTTTCTTCAACCACCATGGGGCCCCCGTGCATTGCACATTACGTCTTTGTGACCTCATGTGTGACGCACAGGGCCCATTAAAGGCTGAGAGAGGGCTGCAAGCAAGAGCAGGAAGTGGTAAGTGAATGCATCCAAGTTGTCAGCAGAAGTGGTGCCAACCAGTTCTGCTACTTAGTAGAGCAGGAAGCCTGTCCAACTTGTTGGACAACTCCCTGATTTCCTGCTTCGGGCGCGTGATTGATGGGTGCTGTATGCATGTAATATTGGAGTAATGTATTCTGCGTGCATGATGCATATATGAATGATGTGTGTGTTATGCAGCATCCCAGAGGCTGCTGTTTTTAGTGTTTGTTTCTGTGCCTCTGGGTTTTATGTTGGTACGTCCTGTTTTATGTTAAGTGCATTGTTGCAGCTTTTCCCTCGGCATTTTTCCCCCCCTGCAGTATTCAAAACCTAGCTTTGGTTTAGCCCTGGCCTATCACAGGCCACTGAGCGTAGTTGTAGGGAGATCTCACCCCCCCGGTGACGGTTGGTCTTAAGTCTAGTGCATGCAGTTAACCAGAGAAGGTGTGCAGAGCCTTCCTGCCTCAGCCTAACGACTGAAGGCCAACAGTCAGCCTTCACAACCCCTGGAATTCCATCAGCCCCAGGCTCAACTAAAGACAGCCCAGAGCAAGGAAGAAGTGCTGTCAGTACTTTTGGATACTTTCGGTGCCGTGCCAGGAGGAGCAGAAGAGGACTCTGACAGGAGAACTATTTTCGGGCCTAGTCTCCAGGTAACCAGATCCCTGTCAGGACTCCCTGTAACTCCATCCCCAGGATACCTAGCTGGGAGAGTCACCAGAGGAGGAGTGGTGGAGAACTTCACTGCAGACCCTGTAACATCCCTGGACACCCTCCTAGAACCAAGGCTGGGGGTTGGATACTGTAGGACTACTACCCCAATTCAAAAGTTGCTGTTACATTCTTGTTCCTGTTGCCAAATAAAGGCTGTTTGGTTTACCTGCACCGCTGACTCCTGAGTCGTGCCTGCATCACCATAAGGGCCCTTCCGACTTCCATCACACCGGCTTAGAGAGAAGAGGTCCCCTCTCTAACTGGAAGAACCCCGGGGGAAAAGAAATAGTACCACCACCATCCGGTAGTGCTGCAGGACCCCCCCTCGACTTTGTCCAGCCCAGGAGTGGAACTGGAGTGGATGGTGAGAGTTCTTGGCCTGCTAGGTGGCTCAGCATCTGCCACTACTACTCCCATCCTCCGGTCTCCTCCATCTGGGTTGCGGCACAGTACACCTGTAATATGGGACTGACGTGTGCATATGCATATAATATTTGAGTGATTGTTGCTGTAAGCATGCAATATTTGAGTGGCGTATTGTATATGTATATATACTGTATGTAATATGTGAGTGATGTGTGTTGTATGCATGTAATACATCAGCAACATTTGTTGAATACATCTAATATGTTAATGACGTGCTGCATGCATGTAGTATATGAATGACGTGTGAATGATGTGTAACATACAGTATGTGACTAATATGTGAGTGCTATGGGTGATGCAAGCATTTATTTATATTAACCACACAGGGAAATTTATTAAGATTGGCATTTCCTACACCAGTTTTAATGCATTCCAGTGCTAGCACAAGATGTGCCAGAATTATTAATAACTCTGGTACATCTCTGGAGGTTCCGTGCATCAGAGGGGCCAGCGTGGATTTCAGCTACAACTCATGCCAGTTTTCTAGCATCAGTAATAAGAAATCTGATGGCCTCATTTTACTGTTAGCCATTTTTTTTTCATTATTTATAAACGTCATTACTTATGATCCCTGCCCTTAAAAAGTGGTGAGCAGGACAGAAACGGGAGAAAGTAATGCCTCCTTTGTGCAAGTCAGGTCCCATGTGCCAAAAATGCACTACATCTGTGCCAGTTTTCTTGCGTACTTATTGTATAGTAAATCACCTCCACATTGTGTGAAGTGAACAAGTGTTTGTGCTTTATGTACCAAATATGTGAGCAGCCTGTATGTTGGATGTGTGTTATGTGCGAGTATTGTGAATATATCATGTTTGTAATGTGCCAGTGTCGTAAATGCAACATGTTTCTACTATGGAATATACTATATATTTGAGCAGTGTTGGACTGAAGTGCCTAGGGCTCACAAGAGGAAGTTGTTCTGAATGCCACCTAGCAGATTCCTGCTGATAGGCTACACCCCAACTCCTTCACTGAAATCTTGCATAAGTGCTGACTATCTTTACTGAGTAATTTCCCTGTATTGTCATCCCTTATAGTACTGTATATGCCCCAATAGTTTCATGGCCAGTTCATGCACAGTACTGTATGAGGAAAGAAATGGCCATGGAGCAATCCATGCATGTGTAAGATTATAGTGAAGGAGCTGTGATGCAGGCATTGCACACAGGGCTGCAATCAGGAATTTTGAGGCCGACTATTAGCAAAATTTGTGGGCTCCCCTCTTCCCTAATGTAACTTACAGTTTCCTGTCCTTTGGCCCCCACATTGTATATACAATGCTTCGCAGTGACCTGTATTGCCAAATGAAACAGATTCTTTGGATTCTGTGTAATAGAATAAAGTTATAGAGTAAAAACACTGGACTATCCCCAATAGCTTAACATTTTATTAAGAATAGTATAAGAAGATAGCAAAAAGTAACATTTCACTAAGAAGAGTATAGCAAAAGGTCTTATAACAAGGGAAAGTATAGCAGATATTAGAAGGTATAATGAAACCTTGCAATACAGTAGGTATAGCAAGGTACAATCAAACTTAGTCAAACTGTGACTTAATCAAAACTTGTACTAAAGCAAGGTATATTCAACACTAGCAATAAAGCAAGGTATATTCAACACTAGCAATAAAGCAAGGTATATCAAATATCAAAAGTCAATCAAACTATGATATATTCAACACTTACAATACAACAGGTATAGCAAGGTAATCAAATCAAATACTTACAACACTGTTAAGCTTCATAGAGGAGTTCTGATAAGGGTATCAGTAGGAAGCGTCACTCAGCCATGTGGCAGGTATCATCAAGCAGAACCAGGCGTCCCCAAGGATCTGCTATCAAGAATGCCACTGTCAGGCTGGGGAATGTTTTCCCATCTTATACCCTTTGTGTGAGTAATTAAGTGGGCGTTTACAGAAGTGATACACCTCTGTAGGGCCTTACTCTTCTCCAAGCTCATATTCATGTGGAAGGGGCCAGCTTTCACTTGAATATGTCTTGTGACATATACGCTTTAAACAGAGTTTCTCTTTTGATCTAATCAGTATGGACATACAAATATAACCTGTTGATCTGGTTGGTATAGATATGTCCTTAAACAGCGTCGTTGATCTAATCTGTGTCTAATTAGTATGGACATACAAATATAACCTGTTGATCTGGTTGGTATAGATATGTCCTTAAACAGAGTATATAGACATTACTTTATACCGGGTTCAAATTAAGGTTACATGAGCTGGCTTCTATCATGAGCAGCCATTTTATCAAGGGCAGCTATTTTGCATTACATGACCCCTGACAGTAAAATGCTCCACAGTAGCCCCATACAGTATAATATGCTCCCCTGAGCCCACCCAGAAGACCCCACATGGTATATAATGCGTAACTAACTTTAGTGACGTAACTAAAGTCTTGTGGGCCCTCGGTGCAAACTTTTGTCTCTGGCCCCCTACCTCCTCCCTATAGCATATTCTTGATAGTGACGGTTAGGTCTGCTGCAGCGGTATCTCAGAGACTTCAAAGGGGTATAGTACCCACAACTTCAGTTATCAATAAAACAGTGAGTGAGCAGCGCAGCGCCTGGCATGTAAACAATACTGGGAGCTGTGTGCTGTGGGAAACAGTTGATCTGCAGGATCCTAACAGTCTAAGAGATCAGTGGGGGTCTAACACCTGGGGCCCGCTGCTAATCAACTCTTTGAAGGTACTGTGGTGCTTTTGCGAGTGCCTTGACTCCTTCACTATTTACATTGCATAGCCTGTAATAAAATTGTACGGCTGCTATTTGACGTGCGATGTGAATAGTGAAGAGGTCCCATACAGTATAATATACTCCACAATGGCACTCTCACAGTATAATATGCTCCACAGTAGCCCCCACATAGTATAATATTCTCCCCAGATACCCCCACCACAAAGTATAATGCTCTAGAGTGGCCCAACACAGTATAATACATTACCCACAGTGCTCCCCCATAATATCCCCACACAGTATAATATGCTCCCCAGAGCCCCCTGTCCCCCACAGTATAATGCTCCAAATTTATTTTAACAAATATTTGTGAGGTTCAACCTTCCGGTTCATTTCAGTGGTATTATTGTACTCTAAGATCTCGTCAGACCCCAGAGTACAATAAGTATAGGCCCAGGAGAGGTGAGTAAAAATAGCAAGCAGTTATACTCACCTTGCCTCACCTCTCCTGTGCATCCTCGCATTGTTCGGCTGTCTCCCGCTTCCTCTTCAGGTCTGTGGCTGATGTCACGCATCTCAAGTGCCCCCAGGATTTGTGATGTCAGCCACATACCAGAAATGGGCAGAAGATAATAAGACATTGTATTTGAGTAACTTTGTTGTTGTTGAAGGTGGGAGAGAGGGAGTTCCACACAAACTTCTTGCATAGGTGCTCTTTGTTGTCAGTGTCCGCCTATGTTCAGATGACATACTTAATATTCATACATATAGCAAAAATAATAAAAAAATATTTTATAACCTTATAAAACTTTGTATACAGGGTTAACTGTCACTATATATTACACATTTATAATGGAAAATTGAACAAATATCGATTGACATATACCAATAGGCATAACTTAAAGGTCTTGAGCCCGAATGCAAAATCAATAAAAGGGTCCCCTCCTACCATGTGCCATATCTAATGCTGCTGTCTTTTCATGTAACAGAGGGGCATTGGGGAATGGGGAGACTACTATATATTAACGTCGTAAAGATGCATTTAGAATGACTAGAATAATTCATAATCACTAATTCATTGCATTTACAAGGCCTAAAGCAGTGCTGTAGAGATAACCTATAAAGCAACAATTTGTAAATTATTATAAAATTAGACATAAAACTGGAAGATTCAAATTCAAGTCTAAGTGGAAATAAGTACCTGTATAAATTATTCCTTTACACCCGGAGAAATCTTGGGGCTGTGCAGAACAGTGCTTAGCAATTGTGTCCTTTTATGAAAGTCAATGGTGCTGCAAGACGATGATATAGAATAAATTGAAACCAAATATAATATTTGAAATCTCTTTCAGATTTTTGTCTGTAAAGCTAGATTTGCAGAATTCTTCCAGCTGTGAGACTTTGATATATACCATGCAAGATGTATGTTTCCACGCTCTTTCTCAATTTGCTACAAATTTTGAAACCTATTTAACTATTTCTCTGTCCTGAAAGCTAGAAACACACTTAATTTACATCTGGTTTAGAACCATTAATTCCACATCAAGGGAATGTAGATATTTTTTATTTGCTAGTCAAAGCAAAATGTTCTCCTCTTTGAAAGTCTTCCAAGACTCTTTTGGCTCCTACTTGGAGCCGAATCACAACACAAAGGACTTTGATAATTAAGGGACTTCATTTTCAAGCGTCATTAAATGCAAATGAGGTATATTTAGCAGCAAATTATTGTAATTAAGAACGCTGTTGAAGGGATGATGGAGTTTCACTTGCATTCATTTTATAAATAGTTGATTCTTTAGAACATAAAACAATACAACAAAAATTAGAAAATATTAGCATCACGCTGGGAGAATTATCACCTCTCCAAAGTTTATACAACTTTGTTTAAAAATAACCCAGAATAAAATAATGTGAAAGAAATATTAAATGGGGTTTTATTTAAAACAAGATTTTATATCTAGTAGGAAAATAGTACCGTGTTCAACCTTTTGTGTAAACAATATTAACAGTTCTGTCTGTCTTAAATAATACTATCTTGACATCAGGGGAGCACCGCTAATAAGGCGAAGTGAGGCAGCCGCCTCAGGTGACACTGTCCATCACTGTCTGGGGGGTGGCATTTTTTACATTCTATTTACCGTAAACCAGCCCAGGACAGGCCGCTTAAAAAAAAAAAAAAAAAGCTGAGCGGGGCCTGGGCTGGTTTATGCATAGCTCACAACCGTCCCGCATCTGGCGGGACAGTCCCGATATCATACTGCTGTCCCACGGTCCCGCATAGCTTACAGTTTGTCCCGCTATGCCCCTGAAGTGTTTTGCTGTTAACAAACTTTATTAGGGGAGGGTAAAAGCTAAATAGTAGATGCTAAATCCTAGTGGGTAAAGGACCTTTGATGATGTCATGACCATGTGATCAGACTCGTGTGGGCGGATCTATTCTGGATACTGCGGGACAGTGTGATGTTACACAGAAAGCTACTGGGAACAAAAGTGATGAAGAGATAGCATGTGTGAGCAAGAGGGGGAACTGGAGCCAGATGTAGGGGGCAGTCAGTGGTGAACCTAGCCTCTTTGCTGACTGAGGCGGACTATAGAATGACGCCCCCCCAAAAAAAAAATTGAGTTTGCATGCTACTAGCTTCACACACTGTTATCGTCGCACAACATACACAATATACAAAGTTATGAAACAGTTCTTCTTACTGCATTACTTCAGTATCAGATCAACAACACGGCATTAACAATGAAAGTAACTTCACACATCTTCTGCTTGGTGGATGGACGAGCCCACAAGGCCCCCATTCTCTATAATAGGAGCCCCGCAGATAGCTGAGTACTGGACTTCGGGTATCTTCGGCGCTCCCATTGAAGTGAATGAAAGCCACGCGGGTTCGTCCATCCAGCAAGCGACACACCTATATATGGCTGCGGTCAGGCTGTATTCCAAGTCAGTGGGGGTCTCAGCAGACAGACCCCCATCACTCAGGTATTTATCCTCTATCATTTAGGTGAATACAGGGCAGTAACATTTTGTGACTTACAGGTGACGTCTCTGACTAATCCTTCACATTTCCCTTCTCTTCCCTTTGGACTGCCACTGCCAAGTTCAGAGACCACTATAGAGCATAATACCGTTCTCTGGGGCTGCTATGGAGCATAATACCCTGTGCAGGGGCCACTGTGGAGCATAATACCCTGTACATGGGCCACTATGGAGCATAATACCGTGTGCAGGGGCCACTATGGAGCATAATACCATGTGCAGGGGCCAATATGGTGCATAATACCGTGTGTAGGGGCCACTAGGGAGCATAATACTGTGTGCAGGGGTTGCTGTGGAACATAATACCGTGTGCAGTGGCCACTGCAGGGCATAATACCATGTGCAGGGGCCACTATGGAGCATAATACCGTGTTCAGGGGCCACTATGGAGCATAATACTGTGTGCAGGCGCCGTTGTGGAGTATAATACCATGTAATACTGTGTGCAGGGGCCGCTGTGGGCCATAATACCGTGTAATACTGTATTTAAAAAAAAAAAAACACCTACTCACCAGTCCCTTGTGCACCGATGTCTCCCACCGCAGTCTGGTTCTGCTGCTTTGGTGTTTTCTTCTGGCGGAAGTCCCCACCGCACATGACCAATGAAGTCGCTGACACGGGACGTCACAGTGCTGTGGGGAAGAAAACACTGGAGCACCAGGACTGAAACGCGCTTGAGGAGACACCAAAGCACCTTCCCCAGCCTCATATTAAAAAAGTGGTTATCCTGGACAACCCCTTTAAGGTGGTACTTGGGCTTTATTATAGTCTTGTCACATAGACATGTATAGGACGAGGCGGTAGTTACATTACATGGCCGCTATGAGATGAATGACACTATGTAAACAGAGAAGCGGTCACGGTGCTTACACAGGTACCACAGTTCATTCAAACAGCTGATCAGTGGGGGTCCTGGGTTTTTGAGCTTCAATGATTAGTTTATTAATGACCTGGAAAACCTTTTAATTAGTTAACACCTGGGGCATTATTGATAAGGGGCACTATTTATACAGGGTACACACGGACATTATTAATACAAAGATGCACTTGGGAGTATTATTCATTATGAGGGGTTTTATCATATATTTTATAATTGGGGGTAGCAGCAGGATGGGGGCTTTATGTAGTTGAGGACAATGTGGGTCGGTTGCCTGGTAAAAGTGAGGAGCCAAAGATGTCTGTGTTGCAAACTTTACAGAGACAAGTCACAGCTGGAAGAAGTGGTCGTGGCGGTCCAAAGGGAAGAGAAGGGAAATGTAAAGGATTAGTCAGATTCGTCACCTGTAAGTCACAAAATGTTACTGCACTGTATTCACCTAAATGATAGAGGATAAATACCTGATTGATGGGGATCTGTCTGCTGAGACCCCCACTGAGCCTGAGAATTGGGTTTTTTTCCCCAACTGGGTGAGAATTCAGCCTGACCGCAGGCAGGCTGAATATAAGCGTGTAACTTGGTGGATGGACGAACCCGCGTGGCTCTCACTCACTTCAATGGGAGTGCAAGATACCCGAAGTCCAGTACTCAGCTATCTGCGGCGCTCCTATCATAGAGAATGGGGGCCATATGGGTTCATCCATCCACCAAGCAGAAGATGTGTGAAGTTATTGTCATTGTTAATGTCGTGTTGTTGATTTCTGATACTGAAGTAATACAGTAAGAAGAATTCTTAAAAACTGTTTCATAAGTTTGTGTATGTTTATTGTACGACAATAACAGCGTGTGACGCTAACAGTATATGAACGCAATTTTATATATTTTTTTTTTTTTTGGGGGGGGGGGGCGTCTTTCAATAGTCCGCCTCAGGCAGCAAAGAGGCTAGGTTCACCACTGCTTGACATGAGTGACTTCAGCTAATAGGCTGATCATGAATAGAGATGGGTGAACTTCTGAACTTCTCAAGATTCGTTTTGTTTCATGTTTGGGTGGCTCAGGTCCAAGATTCATTTCGGGTCGAACTAGTTCAGTATGAACCACAACTTAAAATGGCCTAAAACCTAGTGTATAACACTGTCATTGCTCCTAGGAATCTATATATCTAATTTCTAGCTCTCTAGGGCAAAACACAGCCAACATTATGTCAGAGTGACACGTATGTCTATGGAGAAATGGGTGGTATTCAGACTCCGAGTTTAACCATACACTGTACTGCCTCTTACTTTTGCGCAGTTAACACTTAAAATGCTCCATAAATTACCCTTTAATTAGGAAAAGGTGCTTACCCGAGGATTTTTAGACAAACATGGCGAAAAAAGCAATGGTTTTATAGAAAAATTAGCACGTTTTCATGAGTTGTCAGTGCTACATGCTTGCTGTTATATAGGAGACAAATTTGTAGCTGTTAGCCATTTAAAAAGCGATGAAGAATATCCTTTTTTATTAAAAATTTCCCTTTAAGTGATAAAATATGAACTCAAAATGGTTTTGGTTTTTTTGATACCAACACTGTGGCATCGGTGACGTACCAGGACATGTCTGGCTGAGTGGTGGTAGCTGTGGCAACATGTGTGGCAGTGAGTAAGGCATAATATTGCCTGTTGTGGCTACCATTGGTGTTGCAAGCTGAAAAAAATATATTTTTCATAATGTTCTAGATACTGGGCCTGGCTGCTGATGCTGCTGCTTTTATTTCTGATACTTGGAGCTGTAGCACTAGCAGAGGAGGTAGAGCACTGTGTGAATGAAGTAGACTGGGAGTGGGCAGAGGCCACCTGGGTACACGTGTAACTGGCAGTTGCAGTGGTCTACCTAAACACTGTGGTAAGC
The DNA here is from genome assembly GCA_947044405.1 of Leptodactylus fallax. Classification (NCBI taxonomy): domain Eukaryota; kingdom Metazoa; phylum Chordata; class Amphibia; order Anura; family Leptodactylidae; genus Leptodactylus; species Leptodactylus fallax. The sequence goes on from CAMRHE010000100.1 coordinate 4,419,590, forward strand.
TGGATATACAGCCACCTGGGTATAATATTCCAATTTTTCTTGCCTTTGGGAAGCAGGGAAGAATTCCCCCATTTTCGTTTTATAGCAAGGGTCTAAGAGCACTGCCATCCAGTACTCATCCCTCTACTAGATGCTACTAATACACTTGTCACTAAGTAAGCAGCGGGACATTCAGCCTGCTATGCTTGCCAGCATACTTGCAGATCCAGGGGCTTGCCATGGTTGGGGTTCTTGTCCAGCATGATCATCGTTATCATTATCATCTTCAAAGAAATAAGGTTCAGCCTTCTACCCTAGTTATGTGTGTGACATATCAAGGACCCCCTCTACATCCAAGGGAGAATCTTCCTCCTCTTCCAGTCAAGGAGTACCAGTTCCACCACCATAATGTCCCTGTCCCTCATTCTCCTCCATCAAAACAGGGCAATGACGTTAACTAAGAGGTGGAAACTGTTCCTACCTCTTCCATCCGTTGTTGTATGAATGTATGTTTTCCCTGTAAACCAATAGATGGATCACATTGCTGATGCTGCAGTTGTCCCTGGTGGCAAATTTGGTGGCCTATTCAAAGAGCTTGAGAAGCAACACACTTCCCTTATGATCCTCCAATGGCATCTTGAAATAACACATTGTCCCTATGGTCTTCTGCATGCAGTAATCATTCTCCACATTCTACTGCTCACACAGATGCTACAGTATGTTTAATGTGGAGTTCCTCTGAGTTTAAATGTTGCAGATAAGATGGTGTCGGTGTCACTGCAAATCGAGCAGGGTATTTATGAGAAATAAGAATGGCTGAAATGCGCAGAAACTTTTCTGGCCAAAAGAATCACCTCTTTTAAGCCACTATACAGGTTAATAAAGTGGAAAACCACCAGATTAAGGACATATGTCATACAGGGACAATGTGTTATATGTTCTAACTGCAGTACAGAAACAATATTGGTGACAATGTCGCACGTAATACTGCCCAGATGGAGTTGGCAAGGAGCTATCAATTGGATACTTGCTGCAGGATACAGCAAATCAGCTCTTCCTCTGTGTGGCTCCTCTGATCCAGCCTCATTAGTTGTAAAACTGCATGGCAGGTCTTCACATTACACCGATGAAATGAGGGGGAAGGAGGAGGAGTGGAAGCAATGCCTTGCCCAGGTGAAGATCGTGGCAGGAAATGGTCCAGAGAGGAGGATCCAGAGGCAGAGGCGTAGCTAGCGGGGGGGGGATGGGGCAGAGGGGGCGTCGGCCCCGGGCCCAATGACCCCGGGCCCTGGGCCCAATGCCGCCGCAAGTGCACATAAAAATTTCAACTGCATTGGCACAGGACACCGATGCAGTTGAAATACATGACAGGGCAGAAAGCAATTAGCTTTCAGTTCTGCCATTCTATAAACTGTACATGTAGCAGTGATGGGGTAAGCAGGACCTCCTCCTGTACACAGCCTGTGAGCATCTACTATTTTCTTTCTAATGGTACCATAGAATAGGGGGTCAAGGTTCCTGGAGGAAAGTAGAAGATGTGCACAGGCTGTGTGCACGAGGAGGTCCCGCCCACCACATCACTGCTCTGTAAGTACATTAAAACTATACAGAGCAAGTGTATATGGAATGGTATGTGGGGGAGGGGGACTATAACCTGTGGGGGGAGGGGGTTACTCTTAGCTCACTATTACATTAATAGTGCTCCCCACAGGTAACAGCATTACTTATGTGAGGGAGCTTTTACCTGTGGAGGGCACTATTACTGTAATAGTGGTCCCCATAAGTAACATCATTACTTATGTGGGGGAGGGAACTATTACCTTTGGGGGGGTTCTATTAGAGCACTATTATAGTAATAGTGCCCTCCACAGGAAATAGCATTACTTATGTGAGGAGGCTATTACCCGTGGAGGGGGGCACTATTAGATGTGGGGTGGCCCTGTAACACCCTCCACCCCCTGGTCCTTGGTGCGAAAAAGGTTGGGGGCCACAGGCTTATAGTGGATTGCGGCTTAGGGTGGGTTCACAATTGCGCCTGGAGTCTGTCCGCCGCAAATCTGACTGAAAATCTCGGGAAACTGTATAGGGACTGGATAGCGAAAGGTTAGTGACACATTGCTTAAAAACCCATTAATTTCAATGGATTTTTAAATCAATGCGCAGGTGTACACCCTGCTTACACCCTCTGCGCCGCGAATCCAGTTTTTTTCGCTGGAAGCAAAGTCCTGCACGTCAGTGTCCTGGCACAGGCGGGAGTAATGACATCACTACATAACGCCACCTGTGCTGGGACACAGACGTCCTGTGGTAACGGCATCTTGTATGCTGCAGGATAGGTTGCAGGATACAGCAAGGAGAGTCGGCAGTGGTAAATCCAAGCAGGGGAATTGGAGGCAGGTGAGTTATATTGTTGTTGTTTTGTTTTTTGGGTTTTTTGTGGGGGGGGGAGGTGGGAAGCCTTAAAAATATTAAGGGCCAATAATCATAAGGGGTCATTAGGGCAAGCAGGGGCATTATTAATATAAGGGGGCTATCGGGAGGCAGTATTTATGTAACGATGTAAGAGGGTATTGGGCTATACTAATTTAAGGTGGGCATTTTTTATTTAAAGGGGTTGTCCAGGAATTACAGTAATTGGGCAGGAGGCCGGGGAAGGTGAAACATAAAAAAAAACAACATATTCAACAGTCTCCAGCGCTCTGATGTTCCCCACCATTGTCTGGTCGATCACTGCCCAGGAGCTTGTTCTGGCAGAAGTCCTCACCACATGTGACTGCTGAGGCCTGACAGCAACGGGGGACACCGAAGTGCCTGGGACAGGAGAGTATTTTTTTTTTTTTTTTTTTTTTTATATTTCACCTTCCCCGGCCTCCTGCACCAGTTCTGCATTTCCTGGACAACCCCTTTAAGGGAATATACAGTAGAACTATTAATTAAGGGGCATTATTAGCTGAGGCATTAGCAGGCAAACAGGAGTATTTTTTTTGGGGGGGGCACAGGGGACATTATTGATTTAAGGGGGCATACAGGAGTATTATCAATGGGGGGCACAGGGGCATAATTAATTGAGGGGCACTATTAATTTAAAGGGTTGTACTATCATACATTTTAAAGCAGGCCGCAGGCGAGCATTATAATGTACTTTCCCCCCTTTAATAATAATAATAATAATAATAATAATAGTCCTTTAATAGTCCCACAATGGGGAAATTCAGTGTGTTACAGCAGCAAAGATAAGATAAGCAGATACAAATACAAATACAACATGTACAGGAATGTTCCAAGGTGAGAGGCATTACATTGATAGCAGACAGACAGATAGGAAGTAGCAGAGGAGGGGGGGGGGATTTAACAGGCAGAAAGATCTCTCAGTTCTCTGTGTGTATTGATCTCCGCTTAGGTCGGTGTTGGTTGTACAGCCTAAGCGCGGTGGGGAGGAAAGACTTCCGATAGCGCTCCTTCTCACACTTAGGGTGGAGCAGTCGGTCACTGACAGTACTGCCCAGCGCGATCACAGTCTCATGCATGGGATGGGACTTCTTCTTCTGCATGGAGCTCACCACGGACAATATCCTTTTGTCACCCACCACCTGCACTGGGTCCAGTGGGCTCCCCAGGACAGAGCTGGCCCTTTTAATCAGCTTGTCAAGTTTATTTCTGTCCCTGGTTGATATACTGCTCCCCCAGCAGGCCACTCCAAAGAAGATGGCTGATGCCACTACCGAGTTGAAGAAAGTCCTAAGAAGTGCCCCCCGGATTCCAAAGGCTCTCAGCTTCCTAAGTAGGTAGAGCCTGCTGTGGCCCTTCCTGTACAGGGCCTCCATATGATCTGCCCAGTCCCGCTTATTATTAAGGAGCAAACCCAGGTACTTATAGGTGTTCACAATCTCGATGCCCGTCCCCAGGATGTCCATTGGTTTAGGAGGGCATCTGCCTTTACGGAAGTCCACCACCATCTCCTTGGTCTTCCCCGCGTTAATCTTCAGGTGGTTCCGGTGGCACCAGTCCACAAAATCCCGGTTCAGTTCTCTGTACTCCCTGTCATCATCGTCTGTGATGAGGCCTACTATTGCAGAGTCGTCAGAATACTTCTGTAGGTAGCAGCTAGATGAGTTGCACCTAAAATCTGCAGTGTACAGTGTGAAGAGGAAAGGGGCGAGAACCGTACCCTGAGGTGCCCCCGTATTACAGATCACGGTACCTGACACACAGTCTTGGGCTCTCACGTATTGAGGTCGATTTGTGAGGTAGTCTAGGATCCAGTTGGAGAGGTGGTGGTCCACTCCAGCAAGGCCCAGCTTGTCCCTCAGTAACCTGGGCTGTATGGTGTTAAAAGCACTGGAGAAATCAAAAAACATTATTCTCACCGTGCTTCCTGGTTTCTCCAGGTGAGACAGAGCCCTGTGCAGAAGGTGGATGATGGCATCATCTACCCCAATGCCCAGCCGATAAGCAAACTGGAGAGGGTCCATAGCGGGGCTCACTAGAGGGCGGAGATGTGTGAGAACCAATCTCTCTAAGATCTTCATCAGGTGGGATGTCAGTGCTACAGGTCTGTAGTCGTTGAGGTCCATAGGGTGAGGTTTCTTTGGCACTGGTACCACACAAGAAGATTTCCATAATTCAGGGACTATTTCCTGCCTCAGGCTCATATTATACATGTATGTAATTATACCACACAGCTGGTCCCCACAAGTCTTAATTAGCCTTGCACTGATGTAATCTGGCCTTGCGGCTTTCCTCACCTTCATCTTTTTCATCTCCTTCCTCACCTGTGCCCGTGTGAAGGTCAGACTGTGGTCAGATAAAGACGGATTTCTGTATTTACTGGTCTGTTGGGAAGTAGCCGCATGGGGTGAAGTCATTGTGGTGGGGGAGCTGAAGGACATGCTGGGGTGGGAGGAGCTGGTGTGTGATCAAATCTGTTGAAGAATAGGTTTAGTTCATTAAGCCAATTAACATCTGCCTCAATCTGGCAGACAGACTGTTTATGACCCGAAATTGACTTAAGCCCCTTACTTGCACTGGGCTGTCTGTCACCTTTGCTTGTATACAGAGTGGCTGCAGCGAGATGTCACAACAGGGGAACCGCAGCGGCCTAACACTATATACTGCTGTACTGTAGAGAGTGGTGATTGGCTGCAGCGGTCCCATCAACTTGACATCAGTGCTGCAGCTGCTCCGTATACAAATAGTGCAGTGAAGGTGATGGCTGGCCCAGGGCAGGGACAGAGGGGAGGATGCAGGTAAGTGTCAGTGCATTTTTATTTACAACCTGCTGCCTGCGTTAATATTTCTGATCCCGAACAATCCCTTTAAGGGGGCACACAGGAGGAATTAATTAAGGGGCACAAAGGGGCATTGTTAATTTAAGATACATATGGGGGTATCATTCGTTTACAGGGGATTTTTATATCATGTATTTTATAATAGGGGGTAGCAGCAGGATGGAGACTTTGTATAGGCAAGGGAAATGTGGGTCACATGTCTGGAAAAGTGAGGAGCCAAAAATGTCTGTGTTGCAAACTTTACAGAGACAAGTTTGCGAATGGAAGAAGTGGTCATGGCAGTCCAGATGGAAAAGACGAGAAATGTGAAAGATTACAGTCAGAGACGTCACCTGTAAGTAACAACATTTTCCTGTACTGTATTTACTTAAACTGTATGCAGAGCCCTGTGTGCAGCCAGTATCTGTGGTTACCATATAGTGATAACATATGGTATACCCAGGGGGCCCACTTGGATATGTTTGCCCCCCCTGTGCCGAACCCCTAGCTACGCCTGTGTCCAGAGGAATAAAGTTGGATGAGCCCTGCCTGGTTTTGGAATAGGCATTGCATAAACTAGCACCTGGCCTTGTTGCATTACTGGACTGTGGCCGCTGCCACTCAAAACATTGGCCCAGTGGTCCATGAAAGCCATGTAACCACCAGTGCCACCACCCAAACCCTGAGAGCTTCCCCTAGGTCTACCCCAGGCAGTTTTTTGGATGTGGGGCCTTCACAATGACTGGAATCGTTACTATCAGCACTGACACCACTCTCTTCACCCTAAATCGGTTACCAGGTCCTATCCATAAAAGAATAATCAGCAATGTCATCATCTTCCCCAATTGTTTCTGATATGGTCATAGTCATGGGATTCCTGCACACTCTCAAAATTTCAACCTCCAGATTTCCCCCCAAGCTCCCCTACCAGAAGAACTACCAGTAGTAATACCATACTCTCTGCCACTACTACCTGTACCACCAGTCATGTTTTCCTCCTCCTGCTTGCACACAATACTGTTCTCACCCAGCTTATCAGAAAGAGAAGGAAGACTGCTCTGACTAGGAGAAATAGATTTTGCAGAAGGTGCCACATCATTACCAGGGATCTGTGTCATTGAAGAATATGAAGGAGACTTGATTGACAATCCAGAAAGGCCCTGCAGTAAATTACGTGTTATATACAGTTGTGCTAAAAAGTTTACATACCCTGGCAGATTTTTTGTTTTTTTGGCCTTTTTTCAGAGAATATGAATGATAACACAAAAACTTTTTTCTCCACTCATGGTTAGTGGTTGGTTGAAGCCATTTATTGTCAAACTACTGTGTTTTCTCTTTTTAAATAATAATGACAACCAAAAACATCAAAGTGACCCTGTTCAAAAGTTCACATACCCCAGTTCTTAATTCCGTGTATTGCCCCCTCTAACATCAATGACAGCTTGAAGTCTTTTGTGGATGAGGCTCTTTATGTTTTGGATCATTGTCATATTGGACCGTCCAAATACGTCCCATGCGCAGCTTCCTGGCTGATGAGTGCCTCCAGTATTTGCTGATAACGTGCTGCATTCATCTTTCCTTCAACTTTGACCAAATTTCCTATGCCTTTGAAGCTCACACATCCCCACATCATCGGTGATCCACCTCCGTGCTTTACAGTAGGAATGGTGTTCCTTTCATCATAGGCCTTGTTGACACCTCTCCAAATATAACGTTTATGGTTGTGGCCAAAAAGTTAGATTTTTGTCTCATCACTCCAAATTACCTTGTTCCAGAAGTTTTGAGGCTTGTCTCTGTGCTGTTTGGCGTATTGAAGGTGAGATTCTTTGTGGCATTTGTGCAGTAATGGCTTTCTTCTGGCAACTCGACCATGCAGCCCATTTTTCTTCAAGTGCCTCCTTATTGTGCGTCTTGAAACAGCCAAGCTGATAGTTTTCAGAGAGTCCTGTATTTCAGCTGATGTTATGTGTGGGTTTTTCTTTGCATCCCGAACAATTTTCCGGGCAGTTGTGGCCGAAATTTTGGTTGATCTACCTGACCGTGGTTTGGTTTTTACAGAGCCCCTGAGTTTCCATTTGTTAATCACAGTTTGAACACTGCTGACTGCCATTATCAATTCCTTGGATATCTTTTTGTATCCCTTTCCTGTTTTATACAGTTCATCTACCTTTCCCCATAGATCCGTGGACAATTCTTTTGCTTTCCCCATGACTCACAATCCAGAAACGTCAGTGGCTAGAGAAAAGATGTAACCGTCTGTCTGGATCCCAGAAACTCACTCAGCTTTTATGCACACACAATGATTACAAGCAAACAGGTCACAGGTGAGGATGTTACCTTTAGTAGCCATTCAAACCCCTTTGTGTCAACTTCTGGGCATGTTATCAGGCCAAAATCACCAGGGTATGTGAACTTTTAACAGGGTCATTTTGATGTTTTTGGTTGTCATTATGATTTAAAAAGAGACAACACAGAAGTTTGACAATAAATGGCTTCAACCAACCACTAACCATGAGTGGAGAAAAAGTTTTTATGTTATCATTCATATTCCCTGAAAAAAGGCCAAAAAAACAAAAAATCTGCCGGGCTATGTAAACTTTTTAGCACAACTGTAGGAGGAGGAACACACAGAATCCTGACTCAAGATCCCATCACTCTCTGATGAAATATCCTCCTGTGACTGGGATGAGTGAGCTAAGTAATCAAAAATGTCATCTTCATTCTCATAAAGTACAATAATCTTGCGGATATTGACAGTGCTAACAAAACCAGAAGTAATGTTGCTGTTGCCACCCACATTCTTATTGTTAGTACTTGCACAATTGATTCCTCATCCCCCTCCTTTTGCCTGACCCCTACCCTGTTTTTTTCCAGTAATTTATGTACTGCACATTGCTTTAGGTAAAGAGAAAGAAATAACATTAAATAACAAGAATTTTTTTTTAGATTAGTGCAGGTTGTTTTAGACTATATATTGGATGAACAACAAAAAAATTCTTAAATAACGGATTTTTCTTTAGATTTGTGCAGGCTGAAATACTGTATAAATGAGCCGCAACATAAAAAAAAAAAGCTTAAGAAGCGAATATTTTTTCAAACTAACACTCTATCACACTCTGTATTGGAGATAAAGAGAACAAAAATGGTGGCACTGCTATAACTTATTGATGTATACCAGTATGCACGGAAACATATCGTGTAAACAGGGGTTGCAACAAATAGTTTGAACACCCAAACAGGTGGTGCTCACACCCCGTAGGAAAAAGCACATCGAAAAATATAAAGAAGAAATAAGGGGGCACTCACCAAGGTGTAGATTTTTTCATAAAAGCATCCTTTTATTCAGTCCTAGATAAAAACATATCCATATGAATAAATTGGGAGAGAGAGATGGCACATAGGATGGCTAGGCAACGTCCGTTTCGCACAGGGCGTGCTTTTTCAAGCCTCACATCTGCTGTCCAATCACAGGGTAAAGAGATCATTATATACAGACATCCCTAAGGACATTAACCAATCATAAACCGCCCCCTGGAGGCGTGGAGGGGATACCCAATCAAAAAAGGAATCCCCTCCACGCCTCCAGGGGAAAGCCCGCCCCCTAAAGAGGCGGACCTGAAGGAAAACTTCATGCATTCACATTACCAATGCAAGGGGAAGGAGAGGACCTTTTTCTCCTTTGTCCTCTTGTGAAAATGAAAAATTTGGGGCTAAATTGACAGTTTATTGTAAAAAAAGAAATTTTTCATTTTCATGTCCCAAAGTTAATAAAATCTGTGAAACAGCTGTGGGTTCAAAATGCTCACTATACCCCTTGACATGTTCTGTGAGGGGTGTGGTTTCCAAAATGGGGTCACTTTTAGGGGTTTCCACTGTTTTGGTACTTTGGGGGCTCTGCAAATGCAACATGGCACCTGAAAACTATTGCAGCAAAATCTGCCCTACAAAAGCAAAATAGCGCTCTTTCCATTCTGAGCCCCACCATGTACCCATTCAGCAGTTTATGACCACATATGGGGCATTGCTGTGTTCAGGAGAAATTGTTTAACAAACTATGGGGTCCTTTTTCTCCTTTAACCCCTTGTGAAAATGAAAACTTTGGGGATAAAGTGACGTTTTAGTAATTTTTCATTTATACATCCCAGTGTTAGTAAAATCTGTGAAACAGCTGTGGGGTCAAAATGCTCAGTATACCCCTTGATGAGTTCTGTGAGGGGTGTAGTTTCCAAAATGGGGTCACTTTTAGGGGGTTTCCATTGTTTTGGTACTTTGGGGGCTCTTCAAATGCAACATGGCACCTGAAAACTATTCCAGCAAAATCTGCTTTTCAAACGTCCAGTGTCGCTCCTTCCCTTCTGTGCACTGCCGAATGCCCAAACATCAATTTACACCCACATGTGGGGTATTTCTGTGCTTGGGAGAAATTGTATAATAAACTGGGAGATGCATTTTCTCCTTTAACCCTTTGTGAAGGTGTTAAATTTAGGGCTAAATGAAGGGATTAGTGGAAAAAAATGAAATGTCTAAATTTCACCTCGATATCGTTTTAATTCTTGTGAAATGCTTAAAGGGTTAACAAACTTCCAAATGCTGTTTTGAATTATTTCATGGGTGCAGTTTTGAAAATGGGGTGATTTATGGGGGTTTCTAATATATAGGCCTTTATAATCCCATTCAGAACTAAAGTGGTCCCTAAAAAATTAGTTTGGGAAATTTTCTTGTAAATCTGGAAAATCGCTGTTACACTTGTAAGCCTTCTAACATCCAAAATAAATTAAAGGACGATTAAAAGATGATGTCAATATAAAGCAGAGATATGGTAGATAATATTTATTAATGTATTTGGGTGGTATGACTATCTGTCTGAAAAGCAGAGACTTTCACATTTTGAAAATTGCGATTTTTTTCCAAATTTCCATCAAATATCCTATTTTTTTTATAAATAAATACAAAAATATTGATTAGTGTTTACCACTAACATGAAGTACAATGTGTCACGAGAAAACAATCTCAAAATCACTTGAGTAAGTTAAAGCGTCTCAAAGTTCTTGCCACATAAAGAGACACATGTCAGTTTTGAAAAACAAGGCCTGGTCCTTAACGCACTTTTGGGCTGTGTCCTTAAGGGGTTAAACGAGTCCTTAACTCTATTTTCGCTTTGCATAGGTCAGCTGTTATTTGTTCATATTCCTTTTCGTTTCTTTTCAAGACCAAACGCATGACTTTAAGGGAATGTTCTAACTGTAGCTGTTTCCACTCTATCATGAATGCTGGATCATCTTGAAAGATGGATGGCTCTTTATATATCCTTAGACCTCTAGGAACTCTATTGCTGGCACTATAAGATTGTAGTGAATTAAGAGTCCAAAAAAGACGGGTATCTCGTTCGGCCAATGTCATGACTTTTTGTTCTAGGGTTTTTGTGCTTAGGACTGTAACTCATTCCTCTGATTGCACAGTGAAAAAACACCAGTGCGTCCTCTCTCCCATTTTTAATCTGACATTCTTCTGGCAACTCCATTTGATTTAACTCTGTCTCCATTTCTTTATCGAAAAACATAAAGAAGAAATAAGGGGGCACTCACCAAGGTGTAGATTTTTTCATAAAAGCATCCTTTTATTCAGTCCTAGATAAAACATACAAATTTTGCGCAGGGCACGCTTTTTCAAGCCTCACATATGCTGTCCAATGTGATCAAAGCAATAGACATTCCGCAAAATGGCATAACTAAAAAGTACAACTAGCCCTGCAAAAAAAGGTGCCATATGAATCTCTTTATATGGAAATAAAAAAAATTAGGGTTGTCAGAATATGACGACTTAAAGAAAAAAACAAATTTTTGCAAAGTTTTGGATTTTTTTAAGGGATTAAAATGTAAATAAAACTATATAAATTTGGTATCCCCAGAATCATAGTAAAACATAGAATACAGGTGGCATGTCATTTTGGCTGCACAGTGAACGCTATAAAAATGAAGGCCATAATAAAGTCGCACAAATGCACTTTTTCTCCAATCTCATACCATTCAGAATGGCAGTTTGTTAATGAATTGAATGAAAAAAATTTACTCTTGCCCAAAACAACAGAAGAGTTAACAAAATAATTTTTCCTAGTTGAACTGCCTGTCAGCAAAAAGTGTGTTTAACCACTCTATATACAGTAGCATAGATATGTTCTCTCACTCCTATCTATGATAATGCAGTAAGATGAATCAGAGACTCTTCCCTATCTTTCCACCATTACGTTAATGCCTTATGTTTAAGTCCAAAGCAGCTTATATGGTGTATATGACATCAGCACTATAAGGTGTCCACCTACTACTATCTATTGGCTAAGAGGTTGTCAGTTGATGTCAGGTGGAGCTAGAACATCACACAGTGACTCATACACACGTGTCTCTTCTGTATTTCCTGACAGATATAACAGACAGGCACTGCTAAATAATATCCAGGGTGCTCCATATGTGTCAAACAAATATGTTAAATCACCAAAAGAGAAACTCATAAGAAATCTATGGGCACACCCAAAAGAAATTCACACAAATTTTAGTAAATAAAAAAAAATCATATGTACATGTATATACAGTGCGGAAAAAAAAGTATTTAGTCAGCCACCAATTGTGCAAGTTCTCCCACTTAAAAAGATGAGAGAGGCCTGTAATTGACATCATAGGTAGACCTCAACTGTGAGAGACAAAATGAGAAAACATATCTAGAAAATCACATTGTCTGATTTTTAAAGAATTTATTTGCAAATTATGGTGGAAAATAAGTATTTGGTCACCTACAAACAAGCAAGATTTCTGGCTCTCACAGACCTGTAACTTCTTCTTTAAGAGGCTCCTCTGTCCTCCACTCATTACCTGTAGTAATGGCACCTGTTTGACATTGTTATCAGTATAAAAGACACCTGTCCACAACCTCAAAGAGTCACACTCCAAACTCCACTATGGTGAAGACCAAAGAGCTGTGGAAGGACACCAGAAACAAAATTGTAGCCCTGCACCAGGCTGGGAAGACTGAATCTGCAATAGGCAAGCAGCGTGGTGTGAAGAAATCAACTGTGGGAGAAATAATTAGAAAATGTAAGACATACAAGACCACTGATAATCTCCCTCAATCAGGGGCTCCACGCAAGATCTCACCCCGTGGGGTCAAAATGATCACAAGAACGGTGAGTAAAAATCCCAGAACCACACAGTGAGACTTAGTGAATGACCTGCTTAAGCCAGTACATACTCGGGCCCGTCTGAAGTTTTCTAGGGAGCATTTGGATGTTCCAGAAGAGTACTGAGAGAATGTCATATGGTCAGATGAAAACCAAAGTAGAACTGTTTGGTAGAAACACAATTCATCGTGTTTGGAGGAGAGTGAATGCTGAGTTGCATCCAAAGAACACCATACCTACTGTGAAGCATGGGGTGGCAACATCATGCTTTGGGGCTGTTTCTCTGCAAAGGGACCAGGACGACTGATCCGTGTACATGAAAGAATGAATGGGGCCATGTATCGGGAGATTTTGAATGCAAACCTCCTTCCATCAGCAAGGGCATTGAAGATGAAACGTGGCTGGGTCTTTCAGCATGACAATGATCCCAAGCACACCGCCAGGCCAATGAAGGAGTGACTTCGTAAGAAGCATTTCAAGGTCCTGGAGTGGCTTAG